>JACYFF010031956.1:36080302-36144969 GCA_017589665.1 Selenicereus undatus | reverse complement strand
ATAGCACTCTCTTTTACTTAATTTATTCACATTGTTATTTATTTTTACATCATTGATAACGAAGTTAGATAAAGCATTCTTAATTAATATCCTTCATGAGAAAAAATATATCTTTTAATCATTTTTGGAAATATGCAAATTTATATTTATTTATGGGTATTCAATGATTCTCTACAAAGCACTACTAGTTCTTATTTTGAGGCCAATTTGTTGTCTTAACCTACGATTGCACAAAAATTTAAATTTAGTTAAAATGTAGTGCTTAACTTTGTTAAATTGAAATTTATTGAAGTAATTAATGGATTAGGTTCGGGCGATTACAACCTTCCCCCTTTGAAATAAGTTTTGTGCTTGAAACCTCCAAATGTGGAAGAGGTATGTGATTTGCCTCAAAATGAGTAAGGATATTTGTATGATATTTCCTTTTATGTTTCTAAGGTAGCTTATGATAGGGCATAAATAGCTAATAAAACTCTAACCAGAAGTAGGCTCTTGTTACAGGGTAGTTTGATTGTATTAGTTTGACCCTATAGTATGCATATGCACAAGACAATCCTCATTATGTAAGTTTAAAGGGCTTGTATAGGCTCCATCACGATGTCGTGATTTGGGCCATCAATGTGCCACTTAAGCTGTGGAATATGGAGAATGCTATGCACATGCTCGAGTTTTGCTGATAAGTCAGTCTCTGATCGCCCCTTTATCTTCTCAGCTATTTTTGGGACTGATTTAGAGCTTATAGTTGTCACTCGGCATTCTTAATTGCTTTATCAGTCCATTGAGGGCAAATTATCTGCAATATCTTAAGATTTAATGTAATTGTATGACCTAGTTCTGTAGCACTCTTGCAGGTTGACAATGGGGGAATACCTTGCATTCTATCTTATAGCTCCAAACTCATATGGTTCCATAACCTCCCTCATTAGACTAGCTAAAGGTTTGTTATATCTAAAATTCACGTTAGATATGGACATGTCCAAGAGTCAGAATCTTAAAAATAGTGACCAGGTGAATCATTGTTTTCAAAGAGAAATGAATAGTGAAACTAGAAGTAATTGATGGAGGAGGGATTATTACAAGATAGCTATAATATGGACAACTATGAGTGTATTAGAAATTTCAAAGTAAAAGTGCATAAGAATGATGATTTTATAGTTCATGGGGTGATAGGTGAGCATGTTTCACGGTTTGTAATCTCTTTCATAAATCCCTTAATTAGAATTGATAAACCCAATGGTTGGGGCATTACTGCCATCCAGAAGGACAAGGCTTCAAGTATAAGTGCAAGGTACAATATAGCTAAGCATTGTGTCCAACCAACATGTTTCATTGTTATCAAAACCATATGTATATAGCTGCTAGTTACCATAAGATTTACACACCATAATAGAATAGTGCTTCATAAGCTTTACAACTCCATCAGCTGACGATTTCAAACCACAACTCCGAAAGTATTCATAATACAACATCACTGTTGAAGCAACATGGTACTTTGCTAATTTATTCTCTTTAGCCGGTTTGCTAGCATAAGGGCAAATCACTGAGCACTTGCCTAAAACAAAACATGACAAACATTTCGAAACATGAGCCGAAGCTCAGTTACATGCATTCCTGTATTGTTAAATGATCATTAAAAAATGTTTGGGCCTAATTTGCAATTCATTTTGATTTAAAACAGTGAATGAAATTAATGTAAAACTGCATTGCTAGTTATTATTTGATAGTGAATCCCTGGTAACTGCTAGGATTTAGAGTAGGTGCACACTTGCCAAGCTGATCGGAGGACATGGCTTGAGGTCGTACTCGTAACTGGAGGGCGAATGCCCTATAAGTGATAACTGATGTGGTCACTAATTAGGTGATAAATCACGGAATAAGCTGATTCATTGATGTACTTACCAAAACATTATAACTTTGATAAATGCATTCTGATTTCTAAAGATACAAGCAATGGACGTACCTGGGATTTTTAAATGCAATCTCACTGGATAACATTTATGCACAAAAGGGGAAAACAATAGACTAGGCCTTAATTCTGTTCTAGAAATGTCATTGTAGATATATTTAGTTAGTAAACAATGCTTACTCTCTTATAATTGGTAACATTAATGAAAGTTTGTTAACTAGAAGACACTCTAAACTTCAATAAATCAATATAATGTAGGTTATAATAAAATAATTCCAAAACTAAATGAATTGAGGCAATACAAATCGGGGTAAAATAAGTTAGAGTAAAATAGACCAAAGTAAAATAATTGAGGTTATAATTGGAAAGGCTTTGGTGAATATAAACAACATAAAGGTTTTCTAATATTTCTGAGGTGGATAGTAAGGGTTTTAAGGCCAAGAGGAGTGTAATGAGGTTCGAGAAAGCTTACATTACCCTAGCTTACACCTTCTCAGTTTTTATTCACACGCCCATTTTACTAGGTTTTCCAACTCAAGTAAGCTTTTAAACACAATCATAGTTGTTGAACTCACTAAACTTGGTATTTTCTCTGCCATATCTATAATTATTTAGAAGCTTTTAATTAAACTCCCAAAATTTATAGTTTCCTTCCTCCCTCTCACAATCAAGCTAAATGCCGCTTTAAAGACTATTAAACTTTGTTTCTTTCATGTAATTGCCTTATTCTAGCCAAACACTCAAAAATTACATCATGATCAACCTTTCATATTTTTTAGTATTTTTCTTCGCATAATCACTCAAAATACTCTCATAAACTCACTTACTTGCATTACTAATTCAAATAACCTTTTTTAGTCACTTATGGGATTTTCAATCCGCTAATTTTGACTGAAGTCACACATCATCATTCTTGGAACCCATAACATATCTAACCTCTAATTTTCTCCTAATTCAATCAAAATAAACCTACTTGATTCAAAAATCAACCATACTCATGCATAACATGAAACCCTAGGTTATGCGACATTCAAGTTTCCATCCAAATCACCATCAATCGATTTAATAAGATCACTGGCAACTCTAAATCCATTTTTCATGCCAAAGATCACAACATTAAATCAAAGAACACGAAGTTCATCATTTTTAACATCAAGCTTGCATGATCAAGTATGTCTCCAATTCTTACATGCTTCCATCCTTAACCAACTCAATAAAACATCAGACTAACACTTGTTTATGTCAAGATAACATGATCCATAAACAAATCCAACATAAAAACTCAAAATTAAACAGGATTAGGTTTGGGCTTCGCCTTACATAAGCTTGAATATAAGAAGATAGAGGTGGTGTTTGGTAGTTGCAGGAGTTGGGGTGTCAGCTAGCTGACCGATCAGTGGTGGTTAGGAGTGGCGGTAGGAGCCAGGAACAGCAACAGTGGTTAGGTAGCAGCCGGCCGTGGGGTGGAGGAGAAAAGAGGTAGAAGAAAACTTGTGTTTTGAGTGCTTGAAAATCTTTTGACATATCTTGCATTACTTGGCTGATATTTATCCTCCAAAAAGGGCTTTTTGCTAATTATAATTAGGCGTAAATAATCATAATTAGATAAATCTAGTGCATCAACTTGTTGGGCTTAAAGTTGGGCTCAAATGAATTGGGCTTGGGCAAAAATAACACTTCATGGGAATCAAACTTTGCAGAGCTTGAAATTAAAATTTTGTGATGTTATGGAAAATTATTTATCACTTAATCATGTCTATCTGGGGCTCCTATCGATTCACCCAAAATTTTTCAATAATTAAAACCCGAATTGTGGAATAGGGCTCAAAATGATTTTTTCCAAAACGGAATGATTAAATGTGATAACTAAATGTAAGGAATTTAATGTCGTGGATTAATTAAATAAATGAATGTGATCTAGGGTTGGACTATTACAACCTTCCCCCCTTAAAAAGTTTCATCCTCAAAACTTATGAACTTTGTCAAGGCATGCAAGATTACCTCAAATAGGTGCGGGTACTAGGTTTTCATTTCTTCCTTGGTTTACCAAGTGGCTTCTAAGGAGGTATGATTTGCACAAAGCACCATGACTAAGAGTATCTGCTTGTTGCGTAGCTGTATAATCCTGCTATCTGGTATTTGAGCTGGGCATTCTTCGTACACTAGATCCTCAATGACTTCAATGGAGCATGGTCAGGATCTAGAATGTACTTCTTTAGTTGTGAGATATGAAATACGTTATGTATGTGCTCGAGTTCTATAGGGAGGTACAGTCGATAAGCTACAGGATTCAACTTTTCAATAACTTCATATGACCCAATATATCTTGGGCTCAGTTTGCCTCATACTCCAAACCTTGTTATACCCTTAGTTGGCGAAACTTTCGAAAAAACCTTATCGCCTAGTTGAAACTCCAGAGACCTCATTCTTTTAGTAGCATAGCTTTTCTATCGGCTCTACGCAACCCGAATATATTCCCGAATCTTCCTTATTGTTTCAGTTGTTTCTTGGATCATTTCTAGCCCCGAAGTCAATTCCTCATCTAAGTAACTCCAGCAAAAAGGGGTTCTACATTTTCTCCCTTATAGCGCCTCAAACGACGCCATTTTAATGGTGGACTAATACTATTATTGTAAGAAAATTCCACCAATGGTAAGTCATCTTCCTTTTCCCTTGGAACTCCAATACACCAGCTCTTAACATGTCTTCTAAAATTTAATTAACTCCTCTAGTTTGACCATCAGTTTCGGGATGATAAGAGGTGCTAAAATTTAATTTGGTTCTAAAGGCTTTTTGAAGCACTTACAAAAAACGGACATGAAATCTCTAATCTCTATCTGATCCGAGGGAATCCCATGCAAGCGAACTATCTCCTTAACATACAACTAGGTTAGTCTGTTAACTCCCTAAGTATCCCAAATTGGTAGAAAATAAGCAGATTTATTGAGTCGATTAACTAATACCCAAATGGCATTCTTCTTTGAAGCCGAAAACGGTAATCCTATGACAAAGTCCATTGAGATGGAGTCCCACTTCTGTGTGGGAACTTCTAAAGGTCATAGTTCATCAAGGGAATGTTGATGCTCAGCTTTAACCTTTTGGCAAATTAGAGACTTGTCTACATACTCTGCGATCTCTTTCTTCATGTTATTCCACCAAAAGTATTGCCTTAGGTTCGTATACATCTTGGTGCCTCCTGGATGTACCTGGTATCCGGTGTTATGAGCCTTCTCTAAGATCTTCTTCCTTAATTCCTCATTTGGTACACACAGGCGACTTTGAAATTACACGGTCCCATCTTCGTTTACTACAAACCCAAACGACTTCCCTTTCTCAAGATTTTGCTTTATCCCTTGGAGTTCAGGGTTACTTTCTTAGTTCACTCAAATTTCCTCCACTATGGAGGGCTGTAAGGTAAGTGCTGACAATTGAACACTTGCTTGCCCATGTGATTCTAATTGACTACCCAAGTCCTCAAGTTCTCTCAAGATATTCAATTGAGTAATCATTACAGTGTTCAAGCTATGTTTTGTCTTCCTACTTAAGTCATCTACCAAAACATTCGCCTTTCTTGGGTGATGTTGGATCTATAAGTCATTATCTTTAAGCAATTCTAGTTAATGCCTTTGTCTTAAGTTGATGATTCGTATAGATCTGACAGGGTACTCCATATAAGTAATGTCTCCAAATTCTCAATGTAAAGACCGCAACCACTAGCTCGGGTAATTCCTCTCATAAGGCTTGAGCTGTCGGGAAGCATAAACTATCACTTTATCTTCTTATATCAAAACACACCCCAACCCATTCTTCGATGCATCACTGTAGATAGTTTACTCCTTCCCTTCTGCTGGTAGAGTTAGGAGTGGGGCCATAGTTAATTGCTGCCTTAATTCTTGAAATGCCTTTTCATACTTCTCTGTCTACTCAAACTTAATAGCTTTCTTCAACAAATTGGTCAGGGGAGATGCTATCTTCGAAAAATCTTTCACAAACCTTCTATAATGGCTAACTAAGCCCAAGAAACTTTTAATCTTATTGACATTGGTGGGCCTTGGCCACTCTGTAATTACTTTAACCTTCTAGGGCTCAACGTTAATCCCTTCTTGTAAAACTACACGTCCCAAAAATACCACTTCTTCTAACCAGAACTCAAACTTCTTTAATTTGCCAGATAATTGGTGTTTCCTTAGGGTCTGTAACACTATTCTCAAATGAGGGGTATGTTCATCTCTGTCTGTGGAGTATATCAAGAATTCATCTATAAATACCACCACAAACCTGTCTTAATAGATTGTAAAAACATTGTTCATAAGATCCACAAAGGCCGCGAGGGCGTTGGTCAGGCCAAAGGGCATCACTGTGAACTCATAGTGACCATACCTGGTCCTAAACATGATTTTGGTGATGTCTCCAAATTTAGTCCTAAGCTAATGGTATCCAAACCTCAAATCAATCTTAGAAATGACTCTTGCTCCTTGCCGTTGATCACATAAGTCATTTATGTAGGGCAACAGGTATTTCTTTTTTATGGTGATCTTGTTCAACTCTCTGTAATCTATACATAAACTCAAGGTTCCATCCGTCTTTTGTAACACCCTTATCCCAGGGAGGCATTACATCGCCAGGAATTCTAGAAGAAATCCCTAAGGCTTTTAAGGTTTAGTGAAGTGGATTAAAGGTCAAACTTAACTTTAGTATGTTTACGCATTCTAGGACAAAACTGCAAGACTTCTACCTGTACTTGTAATGTTTTGAAAGCTTAACTGAATCTAAGGGGTACCTGTAGGTCTGACAATAAGATAAGATAAAATGCTAAGTGACTTGAGTCACTACCGCGGGTCACACACCCGTGTTACTAGAGTTCAAACTTGTTCTTAACAAGCGATATAACAGTATATACATAGGTTTAGTCTGAAAAATTAACAACCATAGCTAGAGCTGTCTACATGCTTAAATATCTGGAGAGCAGACTAATTTATTTACATAGATGGCAAACACATTCATCACTTCACAACAGCTAAATAAGTAAAACTGTAAAATAGCTGCTAGGAGGTCATTGCCATATAACTTCTATACCTTATTATTTTGAACCTAGAAAGGGAAATAAGGAAGGGGTGAGCTGCCACATGCTCAATGAGTGTTTCTCAAATCCGTAAAAACAAAACAATTGCAAGCAATACCGCTAAGCAGCAAGCACACCATATTTATACTATTATTATCATATTAGGCAAGTATGACTTGAAAAGAGAACCTCGTCCTCTAATTTGAACAAATTCGCTGAGATTAATGGCTATCCTTTAGCATCTATACTTCACTAAGAATCATCATTTGTACTTATAGCCAAGTAAGGTGACTTAAGAAAGGTAAAGTAGAAAAAGAAGTCCTCATTGACACGCTTAAAACATTATAAACCATTTCGCCTCAAAACGAATAATTTACAATCAAATTTGGCCCATTTAAGGATTTATGTTCTTAAATTCTCAAAATAATAGAAGTAAGAATTCAAACAATTTACTCACATATCGGGAAAATAAGATCGTTTCGTTCTGGCGTAAGATTACCTAAACGTGCTAATTAGGGGAGATCTACACTCACAATTCGTGTTATCCCGGGGGCACAACATAATGTTAGACCTTTACACTCGTCAAGGTCTACTAGGATTCCCACTTCGGGTTTTACCCCCTAGGCATTAGAATTCTCATAAACCAGGTCGGTTTCGTAACCATGGCCACTTAATAAGCACTTATCTTAGCCACTTTTAATTAAACCAAATCATTTTAGTTATTTAAAGTCCTGCCATAAGCAATAAAGACTTTTCCTACTTTCAAGTAAGTCACAAGCCTTTTCATTTCAATAATTTGCTTGCAAAACCATGATTACGCTTGTTACGTCAAAATAATTTCCATAATCGTATTATCAATTTTTAGTTCTTTACATTCAAAAAGGGAAAGCCACTTAAGTTCATCTCGAGTTCACTAACTCAAGATCTTACTCTTTGAATAACTCGCTAATATATGTAATTCGTAACTTGGTTTAGCAACTAAACATGTTTAGTCGTTTTTAAGTTCGTTCAATCCTTCATATGTAAAAGACAAAGTTTAAAACAAGTTTATGTTCTTGGGGCATCACCATGCTTAATTGAAGTTCTTATTTCAAATGATTTAATTTGCTGAACCATTCAATTGAACTATCCTACGGTTTAAAATTGTCATACTACAAGTAATTTCAGAAATTAAGACAGGAAATGAATTGACGGTGAATGGGAGTTACTTAAAGCACTTCGGACTAGTTAGGACCGAGATACGTAACCTTTTTATGAACATGTTATATTAATTTCACACAATTGACATGTAATAGTTTCGTCGCATTCAAGGTTTGATGGCCACTGTTATCATAACTGTTTTCGATTTCAGCAATTCAACAGAATCAACCTCGTATCACGCTTATGGACACAATTTGCAATGCTCCAAATAATTCAATACCCTGGGCTCCATCCTCACAGCACGTCCCATAAAAATCCTCAAATTCCACTCAATGAGTCAAACCTCAAATTCATCAATTACTCAAACTCAGTTTCGGTTCAACATCATCATCGCCGAATTCTCATAAGCAGACAATCCAACAGTCACCAAACTGACATGCAATAATTATTACAATGCATAATTAAAAATCAAAATATAAACATTGCATGATCTGACCCACAATCTATATTATAACACATTTAAATCCCAGCAAACATATTCATACAATTTGATTAATTGTATGCTACTCAGTATCTCAACGCAAGGGGGTGTAAAATTTATGAAATTACTAATATTTTGAGATTAACAACACCCACATCATTCCAAGCTTAAGACTCGATTAATCGGTTGTGGGGTGTGGTTTTGGATGCTCTAAAACTCAAAAATTCCCCCCCCCCCCCTTTCTTGCTGCCCACCTACTGATTCGAACAAACTTGCCAGACTCGGTTTCTGCCCCTTTCTGGCTACTGCTGTTGTTCTGTACTAGTACCCCTCACCTCTTTGTTACTTGTTTCTGCTTGCGTTTTTGTTCGATTTATAGAAGGATGAAGATGATTATAGAGCAAAGAGGTGTGGTTGATTTTAGGCGGGCATTCGGTGCTTCAGACTGCACCAGAGGAGGCCACAAATGCGGTGAAATCAGTTTGTATTCCTCCTGCATTTCCTATAGAGTAGGTTGTCGTGATTGGGGGGGGGGGGGGGTTTGATGCTGTGAATAAGAGCTGGGTAGAGAGAGAAAGAGAGATAGAGAGGAGCGTTTGGCTATTTGGAGAAGGTGGAAGAAGAAGACAGCTGGTAGAATTGAGGGGGGCCGAAGGTTCTGTCATTGGGCAGAAAAAAGGCAGCCTCTCCCTCCTTTTTTTTTGGTCCTTGTTTGCTTAATTATCTAATATTTTTCAGCCCAATCTCTTATTAGCTCTTAGCCTAAATTCATGCTCGTTAATAACGCTAGGTTTAATATTAGATGAAATTAATTCTAATGGCTTGATAATCTAATCGTACTCGGGAATCTACTTGATTTAGTACTCAATAAAAATCTTTATAAACGCTCGTTGAGACTAACATGAAATTTCAAAATTAATAATAATAATAATTCTATTTTTATTAAAATTATCACTTAAGTAAGCAAGTTAATACTAATCTAACTTAACTAAAATAATAAAATACAATTTCGTAATATCATCAAACAGGGTAGTTAGCTTAAACTAAAAAAGAACACGGCTATTACACTCTCCCCCCTTAAAATAATTTCATCCTCGAAATTTGCTTACCTGGTGGAAATAATGTTATGTATTTCTGTCATATTTCTCTTTCTGCTTCCTAGGTTGCTTTAGTTACCTTATGATGCTTCAAAAGCACTTTAACATAGTGATACTTTTACTCCTGACCTTCTTCTCCATTCTTTCGAATATTCAAATGGGCTCTTCAACATAAGTGAGGTTCTCCTTAATCTGGAAGGTCTCATACTGAATAACATAATCTGCGTTAGAAATATACTTTCGGAGACTAGATACTTGGAATATGTCGTGTATGCCTTGCAGCGAGGGTAGTAGGGCCAATCGATATGCAATTGGTGTCGCTTTTTGCAGAATCTCAAATGGTTTAATGAACCTTTGGCTTAGTTTACCTCACTGACCAAACCTTATGCTCCCCTTGACTGGGCAGATTTTTAGAAGTACATGATCTGCAACATCAAATTCTAAGGGCCTTCTCCTGATATGTGCGTAGCTCTTTTGCTTACTCTTGGCAGCTTGCAGTTTTTTGCGAATAGTTTTGATAACCTCCATCGTCTGATCAATTAGTTCTACTTTAGAGGGTTCCCTTTCTCCTACTTCATCCCAACAAATAGGATTTCTACAATGTCGATTGTATAATGCTTCAATGGGAGCCATGCTGATGCTTGCATGGTAGCTATTATTGTACGCAAACTCAACTAGAGGCAAGTTATGATCCCAGGTCCCTACGTATTCCAACGCACAGGCTCTCAACATATCTTTTGAGGTTTGAATAGCTCCTTCTAATTGCCTATCTAATTAGGGGTGGAAAGCTACACTTAGGCCTAATTCTGATCCCAACGCTTCTTGAAATCCATGCCAAAAACTTGGATACAAACTTGGTACCTAGATTTGACACTATGCTGAGAGGTACTCCATGTAATCTGACGATTTCTTTGATATATAAATCCGCCAGTTGCTCGGATGAAAAAGTGACTTTAGTGGCTAAGAAGTGTGCGGCCTCAGTCAGTCTGTCAACAACGATCCAAATACTATCATGCTGCTTGGTGGTTTTTGGTAATCCAATGATGAAATCCATGGTGATGTGCTCCCATTTCTATACTCGAATAGGTAAGGGTTGAAGTAATCCTCTAGGTTTTTGATGCTTAGATTTTACCCTTTGATAGGTGAGGTAGCGAGCAATAAAGTCTGCCATGTATCTTTTCACTCCCACCCACTGGAAATAGGTTTTCAAATCATTATACATCTTGCTATTTCTCGACTGAGTGGTAACGGCTAAATTATGTGCTTCTTTTAACAATTCCTTATTGAGGTCTATTATGTTAGGAGCACACAGCCTATTCCCATACCAAAGCACATCGTTTTGGATTAAAAACTGCTTAATCCTTCCTTCTTCTACTCCCTTTCTAATCTTCATAATTTCATGCTCTTCCTTCTACCGCTGCTTGACTTGCTCTATTAGTGGAGAAGTAATATAGAGTGCTGCTAAGTAGCTCTGATTCCCTAGTAGCACTACCTCCATCTAGAGTGCGTTGAGTTACCTCAAAATCCTTCTTTCCTGTGTAAGTAGGAAGGCTATAGAACCCGTGGACTTTCTATGCAAAGCATCTGCCACTACGTACCCCTTACCATGATGATACTTGACTTCCATGTCATAATCTTCCAGAAGTTCCAACCATCTTCTCTGCCTCATGTTTAACTCTTTCTTAGTGAAAATATAATTCAGGCTCTTATAATCAATGTGTATATCACATGTCACTCCATAAAGGTAGTGCCTCCAAATCTTCAATGCAAATATAACTGCAACCAACTCGAGATCATGCGTTGGGTAATTTTCCTCATATGGTTTCAATTGACGAGAGGCATAGGCGATAACTTTACCTTTTTGCATTAGAACTTTCCCTAATCCTTTCTTGGATGCATCACTATAGATCACATATCCCTCATTACCCTCAAGTATTGCTAGCGCTAGTACAGACACTAGTCGCTTCTTTAGGTCTTGGAAGATATTTTCACATTCCTTCGTCCATTCAAACTTACTGATTTTAAAAAGTAATTTGGCGATGGGCATCGCTAGCTTAGAGAGTCCTTCTACGAATCTTCTGTAATAACCAGCTAGTGAGTCCGTAAGCGCACGGTGGCATTGTAGTAAATCAAGGTTGATCTCATAGAGACTAGGTTGATTTATTGGGTTATAGTCTCTCAAGATAGGCTAAGCGAATCCAAATTTGAGAATAAAATTTTGACTAATCTATTATCTAGTCTAATGGATAAATAGTCATGGAATTAAGGAAAACAAGCAACTTCCCAATCCGCGCATCAATCTAGCACTTCTTCCTTAATTGATTGTTTTAAAACCAACAATTGAAATATGACAACGCTCTTTCAAGGTAAAGTGAAATACCTAAATCTAACAAATTACCATTTCTCCGGGGCTCTCGATTTGTTTAGGTTTGTTAAGCATGCAATTATCATATGTATGGTTCCTCAACTAGTGTGACTTTTAGTTCCTTAATTAAACTCCACAGAATCAAGTCAAATGCTCGAGTTCTAGTATCGAATTTCACCTTTTAGTTCTTCATCCAATACCCAACATATGGAATAAAGTGATCAAATTCCTTACAAGACAATATACATCTAGGATCTAATAAAACAATCTAACAATTCCAAAATACTCAAAGTGATTAACACCAAATTAAGAATTTAACTAGTATTTGCATAAATCCAAAATCAAAACAACAAAACATAGTCAAAATTACAAAAAATACATCCAAAGATAGAGAAGAGACGAGAAGGGAAATGCTCAACCAAATAACGCGCTTGAATCCATCGATTGCAAACTTGGCATAGAATCCTTGCAAATCTTCACTTCAATTCACTCTCACTTCCTCTAATCTAAATTTTCATGTAATTGATGAAGTTTAAGAGAGGAAAGTGGAATGATGGGCATTGAAATGTGGTTGAAAACATCCTTTTTTTAGCGAAACTGCCTAAAAGTCGAACAACCGCGAGAAATAATGAAATTAAAACTTGAATGAAATTAAAACAAACAACCTCGGGGGACAATGAGGCTAGCACGGACCGTGGGCACCACCATGAATAAACCGTGGTGGCACTAACTTGACATTCTTGTGTTCTTTCCTCCTTCCATAGGCATCGTGACATGGAGGTGTCCATGGTGGTCAAAATACACTCAACTAGGGTCAAAACAAGGCCAAAAAGGTCCAACAACCTGCAAAACATAGAAAACAACCATACCCAAGCGTAAAACGGGAAAAAGAGTATTAATTATAACATAAGGTATAAAATTCTCCATAAAAATGCAGCAAAATGACCTCAAAATAGAGTGCACTTTAAGGATTTATCAAACTCCCTCATGGTTAAACCAGTGGTTGTCCTTAAGCAAACACTACATAAAACCAACAAGGGGAGATGCATCTAGGACTCAAATACATAACAACCTCCTTAAAGTAGGCAAGTCATAGCATATCACAAGCAAAAATGACAATCAATGGCAACCCCAAGCGGTGTACAATACATTTCAAAATTAGGAGGAGAAGGTTTTCGAAAAGTATGAGACCACAAGCTCTATATCAAATTGGTTCACCCACAAGGATCCACAAATCACATCACGCAAGCACATAAATTGTAGAGCTAATTAAACTAGTAAAGCCTCACTTCTGGGAAATGTGGACACTCTTGCTCATGTATTTGGAATATAGCATGGGTTCACTCAAGACTCATTCTAAAGATGCAATCTGCCATGTGCTCGCCAAGACTCTCAAATTCTCCACCACTAAAAATGCAACGAGCACAAGACAATCAAGAGAACTTTATACGGGTTGTAATGTGGGATAGAAGGGTTAAGTGAAAGGAGTGGACAAATACATTTAGGACAATGTAGAGCTACTTAGCCAAATGACCAGAGAGCAACCAATAAGGCACCAAGAGACCATGAAGTTTACCAATTCTCCAAACCTCAAAATACAATGAGCATACCCCAAATGAATCATATAGGAAATGAGTTCACAAAGAAAGGAACTCAAGCTACTTACGTGTCCAATGCCGACCACTTAGTTTTTTTTCTTTTTTTTTCTTTTTCTTGTCTTTTCTATTTGTCTTTTTTTTCAACATGATTTTTTTTCTTCCTGTTTTCTTTTCTTTTATTCTTCTTTGGGAAATGAAATTTCAACTATTAAGAGGCATAAGATCACAAACTATCAATTCACAACCTGATTTATATGTACATATATAACCTAAACAAGAGAGGAATAAATCCAAATGCTCAATATCATCAATCCCTCAATAAACCAACACACTAAAGCCACCTTAAACTTAATTACCACCAAAACACCCACTACATACTTGAAGTTACACTCCATAAACTTGGCTTAAAGGTTAGGAACATGTGTTTGGCCAAGGGCTAATATGAAGGGATCACAACAAAGACGGATATAAGCTCAAAGGAACTCACAAAGGGAATAAACATGTAACATAAGGGTTGACTATTTAGCTATGAGGCTAAAATGTTCAATAACAAAGAATGTCTTTATCATATCATCAACTACGCACATGCTAATGTGGTTTTGAACAAGAATCTATGCAAGTTCTAGAGATGCAACATGGAAGAGTTGCACACATGAAAGAACATGGGACTAAATATAATTAGTCCAAATAAGGCTCAAAATCTCACAGGGCAGCTACCAAAGTCTTAGTTAACTCATAAAATGAGTCCATGTACAAACATTAGCGCCAAAGACTCTAAGGGGTAACAAAGTTCTTAATCAAAAGAAGGGCCAAAATAAGAAATATTTACAAAACCTTCAAAAGTTTTAGCACCAAAAGGGATTACATATCAGAAGTTACTTAAGCTCATGAAAGCTATTTTGCCTAACAAAAGCATCATTGGAGGTTATCTCAAGCAAATCACACCATCGCTACATACAATCCTATGTGCAAACCTAAATGCAACTAAATGCAAAACACTAATGCAAAGAAAAAGAAAGCTAAAACTATATGCTCTAACATGTATGCAAGCTAACAACCAAAATGAAAAACATGAAGCTACACTTCCTCCATGCTTAGATAAAGCATTATTATTCAAAGCAAAGAAAGTAATAGAAGGGAAAGGAAACAAAACATAACAATCTCACCAGGTTAGGTGCTGGATGCACTTAAGTTAAGGCCTCCTCGCAAATGGGGCACATGGAGCGTCAGCCAGTCCATCACATCTTTAAGAGTTGATTCCTCACATCAGACTCTGTCAATGCACGTAGAAGCATATCGAACACCGTAACTTTGGGCTTACAAGCTTGGCTATAAGAGAGCATGAAGATGAACATAAAAAAGAAAGTGCTCTCTTTAATAAACCAAATGCCATAGAAAAATCAAAAGAGAAATCAAAGAAAGTATTCCACATGATTTTTCTGGGCTCATCCACTAGGTACATGTAATATGGGTCAAGGGAGGCATTATATCCACTAAAGTAACCTAGGGATATAAAATTATCAACATTTACACCAAGCATACTAAACATGTTATCTTCATGGCCTAAATCAACATTAGCATCACAAATCATAGGATTACTAATGGGGACATCTATTTAATACTCGAGGGAAGGAGAGGGTTGTAAATACATTGGTGAAACGTGGGAATGATCAAGAAGATTGGGGAGAACATTATTACATCCAAGGCTAGGAGACTCCTCATTCATAAACACATCAAGTGACCCCTCCAAAGGCATCTAAACTAGATCATACACCTCATCAAAAGTATCTTGTGACTAAAAACATGCATCAGTAACACCAAACCCAGTAACAAAACCAAAAGGCTCACCGGCCTCAAGCCTCGTGCACTGAGCTATAGGTAAGGATGAATCAGGTAAGGTCAGGACAATATCAGTATTGTCACTGGGTGATGCAAAGTATGGTTGAGCATAGCATGTATAATACAGACATAGATCATCATCACGGTCATAAGAATTACACAAGTCACATCAAAAAAGGCATAATAAGATCTAGAATAGAATGCATAAGGATCAAGAAATGAATATCTAGAAACACAACTAGCCTTCTCAAACTCAAATGGATCCCAAGCAATCCACTCAAGTAAATACCATGCTTAATCAATATTTTCACCATGAAAATTACAATGCTCTAAAAAAGCTCAGGTTTTACTATTCACACCCTCATCAACAATATCTAAAATTTCCCATTTATTAACAAAATAATTGCATCAAGCAAGAAAAGCATACAAATAGTTAAAATACCTCAAAAATAATTCATGCTCGAATTGGGGGAAATGGAAAATTGCCATCGTTTTGTTTTTTTGAAATTTTTTAATGCAATTTTTTTTGGCTTTTTTCCAAAGAAAAACAAAATACTTAGTCAAACCTATTGAGAAAAAACCAATATTCAATACTAGTCCCGGCAGTGGCGCCAAAAACTTGATAGGGCTGCAAGCCCATGGTGGCCTTGTTGCAAATCAAGGTCGATCCTACAGATACTAGGTTGATCTACTAGGATATAACCCCTTAAGATAGGCTAAACAAATCCAAATTGGAGAATGAAATTTAACTAATCTATTATCTAATCTAATGGACAAATAGTCATGGAATTAAGCAAAACAAGCAACTTCCTGATCCACGCATCAATCTAGCACTTCTTCCTTAATTGATTGTTTAAAATCGGCAGTCGAAGTATCACAGCCGCCTTTCAAGGTAAAATGAAATACCTAAATCTAACCAATTACCATTTTTCAATCTCTCGATTTGTTTAGGTTCGTTAAGCATGCGATCATTATATTCATGGTTTCTCAATTGGTGTGACTTTCTTAAGACTCTACACAATCATGTCAAAATCCTAGGGTTCTAGTATCGAATTTCACCTTTCAATCCTTTATCCAACGCCCAAAACATGCAGGAAAGTGATCAAATTACTCATAAGACAATAAACATCTAAGATCTAATAAAACAATCCAACAATTCCAAAATACTCAAAGAGATTAACACCAAATCAAGAACTTAACTCGTATTTGCATAAATCCTAAATCAAAACAACAAAAGATATTCAAAATTACAAAACATAAATCCAAAGATAATGAGAAAAGAGAAGAGAAGAGAACAGAAGAGAAGAGAAATGCTCAGCCAAATAATGCACTTGAATCCATCGATTCTAAACCTGGCACGAAATCCTTGTAAATTTTACTTCAATTCGCTCTCTCTTCCTCTAATCTAAATTCTAATCTAATTGATGAAGTTGAAGAGAGGAAAATGGAATGATGGACGTTGAAATGAGGTTGAAAACATCCTTTTTATAGCGAGACCACCTGGAAGTGGGACAACCGCGAGAAATAGTGAAATTAAAACTGCTTGGAAGTCGAAAAGTCGCATGGAAACAAACAACCTCAAGGGGAAATGAGGCTACCAGAGGCCGTGGGCACCAGCACAGACAAGCCGTGGTTGCCACCGGCTCGACATTCTTATGTTCTTTCTACCTTCCATGTGCATAATGACCCGGGGGCCTCCGTGGCTGGTCAAAATACGCTCAACTAGTGTCAAAACAAGGACAAAAAGGTCCAAAAACCTGCAAATCCCAAAAAAAAACCATACCAAAGTGTAAAACAGAGAAAAGAGTTTAAATTATAACATAAAGTACACAATGCTCCAAAAAAATGCGGCAAAATGACCTAAAATTAGAGTGCACCTTAAGGACTTATCACCAACCATACATATGAAACTTCACACAAGTGCAATATACAATATAGCTAAGCATAATTTGCAACCAATATGTTCAATTGTTATTAAAAGCATGCACATATAAGTGCTAGTTACCATAAGATTTACGCACTATAATAGAATAGTACTTCGTAAGGTTTATAACTCCATCAACTGAAGATTTCAAAATACAACTCCAAAAGTATTCATAATACAACATCACTATTGAACCAATGTGGTACTCTTGCTCATTTGTTCTCTTTAGCCGATTTGCTAGCATAAGGGCCAATTACTGAGCACTTGCCCAAAATAAAACATGACAAATATTTCAATTGTGAGCCGAAGCTCAGTACACGCATTCCAATATTGTTAAAATAATCATTGAAAACTTGGATGGGCCTGTTTCGCAATTCTTTTTGATTTAAAACAGTGAATGGGATGAATGTAAAAATGCATTGCTAGTTATTATTTGATAGTGAACCCCTGATAACTGCTACGATCTAGAGATAGGTGTACACTTGCCAAGCTGATCAAGGGACCCGGACTGATGCCGTGTGGGTAACAGGAGGGCAAATGCCCTATAGATGATAACTGACGGGGTCACCAGTTAGGTGATAAATCATTGAATAAATTGATTCATTGATGTACTTACCAAAACATTATAATCTTGATAAATACATTCTGATTTCTAAAGATACGGTGATAGACATACCTGGGATTTTTTGAATGCAGTCTCACTTGATAATATTTATGCACAAAAGGGAGAAAATGATATATTAGGCCCTAATTCAATTCTAGAAATGTTATCATAGACATATGTAGTTAGCAAACAACACTCACTCTCTCATAATTGGTAATTTTAATGAAAATTTGTTAACTAAAAGACACTTAAAACTTCAATAAATCAATATAAGGTAGGTTATTACTAAAAAAGCTAAATAAATTGAGGGAATTTAAATTTGGGTAAAATAAGTTGCAGTAAAATAGACCAAAGTAAAATAATTGAGGTTATAATTGGAAAGGCTTTGATGAACATAAATGGAATATAAGTTTTTGATATTTCTGAGGTGGATAGTAAGGGTTTAAGGCCAAAAGGGGTGTGATTAGGTTTGAGAATGCTCACATTACCCTAGCTTGGCCCGATGGACGCCATTCTCTAGTCCTTACTCTGCCCACTTCTTAGTTTTTGTCCACATGCCCATTTTTCTCGGTTTTCCAACTCAAGTAAGCTTTTAAACACAATCAAAATTGTTGAACTCACAAAACTTAGTATTTTCTTTGCAACATCCATAATTATTTAGAAACTTTTAATTAAACTTCCAAAATTTATGGTATCCTCCCTCTCTCTCATAATCATGCTAAGTGCCCCTTTAAAGACCATTAAACTTTGTTTCATGTGATTATCTTATTCTAGTCAAACACTCAAAAATTACATCATGATCTACCTTACACATTTTTTAATATTTTTCTTCATATAATCACTCAAAATGCTCATATAAACTCACTTACTTGCATTAATAATTCAAACCCCTATTGGTCACTTATGGGAATTTTTATAAACCAATAATTTTGACAAAAGTCACACATCATCATTCTTCCGACCCATAACATATCCAACCTCCAATTTTGACCGAATTCAAATATCAACTGTACTCATGCATAATCATGAAACCCTAGGTTATGCCACATTCAAATTTCCATCCAAATCACCATAAATGGATTTAACACTACAACAGCCCGACCCATTTGAGACTGAAAAAATTTGTCTCAAAAATATTAAATTCGGTCTCTATCTAATTTTTAAGACCGAACAAAGACCAAAAAAATTTAATCTCCAAAAGCTTGGTACCAATTCAAATTTGGAGATCGAATTATAAACATCGGTCTCCAGCAAAGACCGAGTTTTGAGACCGTAATTGCTAGACTCCATTGGATTTTGGGCCAGTTTGGTCTCTATTAGAGACCAAAATATTTGGTCTTTGATTGAGACCAAATCTAGTAGGTCTCCATTTGAGACCATGGGTTTTGGTCTCCTGCAGAGATCACTGTTCTCGGTCTCTATTGCAGACCAGTTCTTAATTTGGTCTCAGTCAGAGACTAGCTTCCTATTGTTTTTCAATTTGGAGAGCACCACTTCTGCCTCGGTCTCAAACAGAGACCGTGAATTTAGTTTCGGTCTCTAATGTGCCTATATTTTTTGCAATAATTCTGCCCATGTCAACCTGTTGCCTACATTTTACACAACATGCTATTTACATATCCGGGCCACATTTGCCCCTAAATACAATAACTTAAAGTACGTGCTACACATTCGGCCTCACAAATCCCAAATCACACCAAATTTTCGCAATTTCGTATTCCAAAATGTATACTACCATATAAAAGAGTTCCACGCCCAACACTTTCCACAACAACACCCAAAATTGCAATTCAACTCTTCCACATGAAAGTGTTCACCATCAATGGTTGTCAACCATACATGAAGAAGTCCCAAGACCAATGTTCCACATTCAAGTGTTCAAGCAATTACAATTATGCATCCAACCAACTAAGCTAAGGGGAAAAACCGTACATAGCTAAAATCTATGATGACGCCTGAGAGTTGTCGGCATGTGTTGGGTGGCCAGGAGCGCCGAGAAGCTGTCAAATCGAGCATCAAGCTCCATTAGTCCAATTCTTTGCTCATCCAACTACTTCCTAGTAGCTTCCAACTCCTGCTTAGTACTCCTCAGCTTCTCCTCTGTCGAATACAGTCAAGGTTGGGTCGTCTGTAGCTCATTTTGCGTCGTCTGCAATTGATCCTGGAGCTGGGTAACTAATGCCGAGGGGGAATATGCCGATGAAGTGCTGCAGCTACTGCACCTAGACTTGGCTGGTCTCTCGAACATGGCATGACCCTCTCTACCAAGTCCGTATAGAGTGCCTTTCTCACTCCAACCACCACCTGCCTTAAAGAAGAGGTGATCATCTGCTAATGAACCAACTTGCACATTGGCATCGGCTTTCAGTTGCTCATAGTTTTCCCGTATCAGAAGCAAGAGAAAAAGTTAAACAAGTAGCTTTTGTATATATTTCAATCGTCTAACTTTCAAACAAACTATTGTTATGACACTTACATTAAAACTCTATGCATGAGAGTCGCACCAAATCCGCTGACCATTCACATCAACCTTCGAATAAGTGGCAACAAATAACTCAGCAGCCGAAGGCCTCCTATGCAGTTGCTCCTCTTATCATACAACATGTCTCTCTCTGCATTAACAACATTGCAAAGTTGAAAACCATGTTTGCAAGTAATGTAGTTCATATATTCATACCAATTTCATAGCGCACATTGTTGTTGATATTGACCCCTGGCTGTGCCCAATCTTAGCCTTAGGCCCCTCTATCTTGGTCTTCTTGTTTCGCTCAGGCTGCTTCTTGAACTCCTCATCAGTTTCCCTCTTGTGCTTCAATGATACGCGAACATCATCTGTCATCCAAGGAATGATCTTCTCAGGAGGATCCTTTGTGGGCTTGTTCACCATATCTTTCAGCCTTACATGCACGTTTTCTTGCCACTCTTTCCTGACTAGTGCCTCATACTTTGGACCCCATGTGAATTGTTGCTGCACGTACAATTCCCAAAAAAAAATAAATTTCATTGTGTTAGTATGTATATATAAATACGTGTATATAATTATGTGTGTATAGAAGTGTATATATATACCTAAGTATGTGTGTGTGTGAGTGTGTGTACATATATAAGTACATATATATATATATATATATGATATGTACATATAAGTATACTAACATGTAAGTATACTTGTATATGTGTATATGTACTCACACACACACACACACACACACACACACACACACACACACACATCTAAGTATACTTGTATATATGTGTATACTTATATGTATACACACATAAGTACATATATTACACACACACACACACACACACACACACACACACACAGACACACACACACACACACACACACACTCTTATATACTATAAGTACATATATATATTTATGAAAAGAAATGGACAGAATTTTGCCTAAAAATTGACCACATCCCAGGCTTAAAGCCGTACATTAGTTCCATGCAATAAATAAATGTACAAAAGACATCCGCACGCTCAACGACTACACGCCGGACAACAGAACTCCATGGGCCACACACCCGGAGTACACCAAATATAATGCACAACAATAGCAAAGAAGGTACATGATGCATCTCAACGGATCACGCATCCGGAGCATTGGGGTTTACATGCAACAAATTTAGAAAAAAGATCAAAATGAATGCTTATAGGAATCCACCAGTCCAAATATCAACAATGACAACTTGCTATCAACATACATGTTCCATTTCTGACATAACAAAAATAATAAAGGGGCAACTACATACTATAGCTTATTACATATATATCACTCCAAATAATAAATTTCATTATCAATACTTATGAACATAAATCAATGTTTGTATGAAGGACCTAAATTAATGCTAGTATACTAACCAATACAACATGTTGTAAAGCTTAAAACAATTCCACCAAAATCCCTTGTGATCCTCAAGGGCGTCTGTCAAACAGGTGAAGGGCTACTTGTAGTAGGTTTGAATGTCTCAGATATGGCTTGTGCGACACCCCAATCACCAAACCTATGATGGAGTATTGCCTACAAATTACATCAATAGGTAGTATGCCTCATGTTCATGGATTTCGAAAGTAAATGACACATACCACATTTTGGTGTTAGGAACAAGTCGTCGCCTTGTCAATAGCGCGCTAGGGCCCTCCAATGGAACCTCTGGAGGTTTCCCCTCCTGGGAGCCGTACTGGGTCAAGGATCTACGTGAACCATGCATGCTTACCTAGCCCTGCACAGTGCTAAGTAAATCAATTAGAAGCTTGCATACATGTAAATCAGAAGCTTGTATGCCAAACGACACAATATATGATACAATTACCAACATTGGATACTTATTAATAAATCAGAACACATGTTATTAACTAGGCCACTAAATCTTAAACTATGGGCCATGAAGGTGAGACAATGTATGTCTACAATTTCAGCATCAAGCAACATGCACTCGTACATGTACACATGTTATTCAAATAACATAACAAACAAAGGTAGAAACTCCAACGTAAGTTTGTATACATTTAAAATATGTATGTATATGTGTGTGTGTGTGTGTGTGTATATATATATATATCTGCATGTATGTATGTATATATATATATATTTATGTATGCGAACATATATATATATATGTATGTATGTATGTGTGTGTGTGAGAGTGTGTGTGTGTGTGAGAGTGTGTGTGTGTGTGTGTGTGTGTGTGTGTGTGTGTGTGTGTGTATACACACACACACACATACATGCATACATGCATACATACATACATACATACATACATACATACATACATACATGTATATACACACACACACACACACATACATATATATATATATGTATATATATATGTACATATATATATATATATACATATATATACATATATATATATATATATATGCACATATATATTTATATATATATGAAGTTCGTTATTTCCTCCATGGATATACCAAATCAATTTTTAAGAACCTGTAAAAAGAAGGTTATCTTAGATGTAATTTACGAATAACAACAAAGTGAAACAAAAACAACGTGACTTCTCACTTCCACACTATAATAGAAAATATATTTTGGTACAAATAACTTGTAGAATGCATGAAAATATATTTTGGTAAATATGAATATCACAACAATGACTTACAGCAAGAGGTTATCATATATCTAATAGCAGAAGCTGCAGGTCTTCCGCTTCAAATCATCCTAGGTTTCTAGGCTTTCATTAATTTTTTCATGATTATCGTAAAATGTAAATGTGAAACATATTAAACATACTAAAATGCCTGTAATCATCCTTCTCCCCACTTGTATTGAACAAGACCAAATGCACATTGAAACCTTTCTAGAACATACTCTAGGTAGGATTCTACACAAGTAGTGTCACCATAGCCCAAGTCCAAACTAAATCAAGCCAAGCCGAACTGCTCCGTTAGTGATGAAGTTAACCCCAAAGTTCAAGCCAGGCCTAATACCCAAACCTAAAATTTAACTAAAGGCACGACTTGAAAAGGTGAGATATATGCCGCCGGATAATTATAATAAAATCAAAAAGAGGCTATTTCTATTGGGGCAAATGACTGAAAGGTACTATTCTGTTCATTTCATAAATAAAATTAAAAGTACCCAAGTAGGTAACGGTTTAAACTTTAAAGCAACAATGCTGCTATAATCCACTATCTAGAGATGTACATTATGTCACCCATATTGCTATCCTCCCTTTTTATGAAAATCTACAACTGATAAAGAGGGAGCTCAACATTGCAAATATGACCTCTTTGCTAGAAGAACGAAAATTATAGTTAACGGAGAGTTATCAGATCCACAATGCGTGCAATGTGTAATGCTAAAGAACGAAAACAGGGGATGCCAGTATGCCAACAAAATCTACAAATTGTAATGCATTTTGGCCATTTTATCATAGTACAACCATATGCCCAAAATGGAAATGGTACAAGGGGTTTAACATGAACTCCCCAACCATGAGATGAAATCCAAACACAGAAACTTTAGAACCCCTCAAATTTCTCAACTGACTAAAAGAAAACCTAATTTGCGAACCTCAGCAGCTTACCAGCATTCCAGAAATTCAAAACCCTAACCTTAAATCGTATTTACACAATGCAAATTAAACCCTCATAAACGAACACAATGCACTTACTTGGGAAGAAGAAGGGACGGCCGCAAAGTACAGGAGGAATTCGCACTTGCACGACTATCGCTATTGGAAATTCGTACTCACTACTGAGAATGATCGAAGGTTTGCACATACAAGGCAAAACCCTACACTTTGAGGCTTCAATGTACTATGCAGTACTTGGCCATGGTCGACAATGTTGACCCCCCCCTCTCTCTTTCTGGTTGAAAAAGGAAGCGAAGTGCGTCGAGCTGAGTGCGGTGCTTCGAGATTAATCGCTGGCAATTAGAGGGAAGAAGGCATGTTGAGACCGAGGGTGGTGACCGCAAGATAAAGACCAAAAAATTTTGGTCCCAATATGAAATGGGCTGGTAAATTGGTCTCTAAATTTGGTTTCTATTTGAGTCCAATTTAGTTAGTCTCCGTAGCAGTCTCCGTTTGAGTCTGTAATGGGTTGCGGTCTCAAAAACTGGTCTCCATTTTTTACCAACAGTGTTCGGTCTCCAAGTTTGGTCTCTGACTAAAATTGGAGACGGATTTGTTTTTCGATCTCTAAATTTCAGTCTCTAATTGACCAAATTCTTGTGGTGTAATAAGATCACCAACAACTTTAAATCCATTTTTCATGCCAAAGATCACACCATTAAATCAAAGAACAAAAAGTTCATCATTTTCAACATTAAACTTGCATGATCAAGTATGATTCCAATTCTTACATACTTCCATACTTAACCAACTTGACAAAACATCAAACCAACACTTGTTTATACCTAGATAACATGATCCATAAACAAATCCAACATACAAATCCCAAAATTAAATAGGATTAGGTTTGGGTTTTACCTTACTTAAGCTTGAGTATAAGAAGATAAAGGTGGTGTTTGGTAGTTGTAGGAGAAGGGGTGGCAGCTGGTGGTGCTAGGGGTGGTGGCTGGGAGTTGTTGCAATAGCCAAGAATAATAGTAGCAATGGCTAGGCAACAGCTAGTCGTGGGGTGGAGGAGAAAAGAGGAAGAAGAGAACTTGTGTTTTGATTGTTTGAAAATATTTTGACATATCTCTCATTATTTGGCGGATATTTATCCTGTGAAAAGGGGCTTTTTGCTAATTATAATTAGGTATAAATAATGATAATTAGCTAAATCAAGTGCATCAACTTGTTGGGCCTAAAGTTTTCATTGTGATCAAATTTTGTGTGGCCTGAAATTAAATTTTTGTGATGTTATGGAAAGTTATTTATCACTTAATCATGTCTATCAGGGCCTATTATCGATTCACCCAAAATTTTATGATAATTAAAACCCGAATTGCAAAGTGTAGCACAAAATGAATTTTTCTAAAACGGAAGTACTAAATACGATAATTAAATACGAGAAAGTTAATATCATGGCTTAATTAAATAAATAAACATGATTTAGGGCCAGGCTATTACATAGGAGAAACCAAAAGATAGTCGACAATTCTTAAGCCACATCGATGGAAAGGATGAACGTCTTATGCCATTCCAAATAGGTTGGGGGTAGGGGTTAGAATAGTGAGTTATAGGTTACATCGTTTTCTTCATAAAGGGAGTAGAGATTAAAGTATTCAATATAAGATGACAAGGTTATCCACTCGACTAGATTGTTCAAAACAAAAGCACGTTATAAAGGAATTACTTTCACATTTACAAGTCCCATAAACAAAAAGCATTTAAGTCAACTTCGAACTGCAATCTTAACTATAACACAACAAGAGTATTGCTAGGTTATGTGACTCATAACTCTACACTAGGCATGCTGATAAGAAATATAACCCAGTATGACCTTTAAGCTTCGCTAAGTTTTCATGCTATGCCAAACTTCGTTGTGAGCAACTATTAATGTCAAATTGTCAAAGTTATGAGTCCTTCGTCCACTTCTTAGTTCTTTTGGCTTGTTAGGGACAAGTTTGTCCACTCATCCCTTACCTAAAGTAAAAAAACCAAAAAATATTTCAAAAATGAGTCGAAGCCCAGTATGCCTATCCCCATACTATGACTTGAACATTTAGAATAATTTAGTTAGGCGTTACATTTCTAACCATTCTAGTTCAAAAACAGGAGAGAGAGGGGGGGGAGAGATAAGTAAAACTGCTTTGCCAGTGAATATCTGGAAGTAAAAACCCTGTTCATGTCTGAAGTGATCATTGAGATAGGTGCATACCTCCCAGGCACATCAGGAAGCCTGAGTTGGAGTGGCTCGGGTAAATTGAAGGGCGTAAGCCTGATGCTGCATAACTGATAGGGGCCATTTATTTAGGTGATGAAACATTGTTCAGAATAATTTATTACATGAATATTACATGAACTTTGTATAATTTGGGAAACATGTGATTTTTTGAAGAGTACAGGCACTAAACGTACCTAGATTTTTTTAAAAAAATTGCACCTGTTTTATAAAATAGTGATTTATATCTTGACAAGGGCGAAAATAGCCTCGTTTATGCTTCATATACATATATGAAGGTTAGTAAAGTTTCAAATAATTTTTGTTAGTAACAACTTTGGGAAATAACTTGCAGTTCCCCTCAACATTTTTCCTAATTATCAATGCATTCACAATTGTTTATTGAAGCATATGAATCAATTTTGGCTTCCCTTTTATATATGCCTTCTTTGTACGAAGCAACTTCTGAGCTCACATTGTATCCAACACAAAACATTATAATTTGTGTGTCACGTTTATTATAGCTAAAGAGTAATCATCTCTGTATTCGGTCGTACATTACACTCCATGGACACGTGAGAGTGTAACTCCAACTTATAAATCAAGCGTAGTCTCATTTAGGGTAGGAGTAATGCCTCTTGTCATAAAACTTCTGTTGTAACAAAATCAATGGCAAGTTTAATATGTCTAATAAGACGATTAGTGATTGGGGGCATTATAATTGTTAGTAATATTAATGTTATTCTAAATATTTGCCTAATACCACAACTGTAATGCCCCAACACATAATCACATAATTAGCCCTGGTTAATTAGGAAGGACTCGTTATTACAAAGGAGGGGTAAGGGTTAATGCGTTATTGCCATCCTAGAGAGGATAAGGCTTAATTAATGGACTTAATAAACATTAAAGCACACTTTAACTTCCATTGTGAAAACCCGGAAAAAGATTATTTATTTATTATTATATATATATTTTTATTTTGTTATTTATAATGATTACGATATTTGCTGACCTAGTATGCTTGAGCTCTTAGTGTTTTAATTTTTTTTTTAGAAACTTTAGTAGGATAGCCCAAAGGTTGGTCGAACGGTCCAAGCCAGAGGAATATTAGTCCTTCGAGTTTCGATTTCCAAAAAAAGAAAAATAGCAATGCAAGAGAGGGCGGGGGGAAGGAAAAACCCTAGGGATTCAAACTATTATTTTTCCTCTCTTTTCCTCTCCTCTCTCATCCACGACCTTCTCTCTCACTCTCGTGGCTCTCTCTCTCTCTTCCACTTTCTCTCCCGCGGCTCTTTCTCTCTCTCCCTCTATTGCTCTCTCTCCCTCTCATGAGCAGCCGGCTGCCACCGTCGCCCGACATTGTTGTTCCCTCTCTCCCCATCATCTCTTTGTTCTCTTGTTAAGTATTTCGAATGCTAGCCTAAAGTGTTGGATTTTCCATTGTTTCTTCCTTAAAAATCCTTAAACTCGGCCATGGAATTGACTGTTGCATACTCCCATGATGTTTTTTTTTTTAGATTTAAACACTTGGTGGGAGAACTAAAACGCCCTAAGGTTCTTCCTTTATGCCATTTTTCACTTCAAGGCAGAATACTTATTTCTCCTCTTATGGCTTGCATGGTTTGATTGTTTTAGCAATTAAGATTGATGGTATTGTTAAGAAAAATGATTGTAGGCATGTTTTGGGGAGGTTTGGATCGAATTATGAGACTAAAGAAGGTAAAAATTTGTGATATTTTCACTGTTAATGCGCCCAGAAAATCATATGATTTTGTAGGATTACTGGTAATAATTAGGATCTCTAAAAATTATGGAAACATTCGTGATGGTCTATCTCAAAGTCTTCTAACCCAAGAATTTTGAATTTCATGAATCGGAGTCTAAATGAGCAAGTTATAGCCAAAATATCGAGACTGCACAAAACTAATTGTAACTGGTACAGTTTAGGAAATTGTTGATATTCGAACTAGTTAGATTTGGATTATGTTAATGGTCATAAATGTAAAGTTGTAGATCACAGCTTGGCCTTTCCAGAATAGGCTTAATCATAAAATTTTGACACTGGGAGTGAAAGTTGTGGTCTCGGAAATTTGGGGCTAAAATATGGGAATAAACTGAGAACCCAAAACTAAGAAGTTTACAGTAGTAGCATGTATGAAGTTTTTAATATTTATAGCTTCCTAAAAATTTATTTGATGGTTGGATTTGGTCGGTTGGTGTAAGAGATGCTTAGGAAAAACTATTTGGGTATAGTGGGCTCATAGAAAGTCAGTCTACGAGTTGGGACTAACAGAACACTGTTGTGGGTAACTGTTTTGCGTCAAACTAGCGTTCTCAGCCCAAGCTTAGGCGGCATATTATAACAGGTAGCAATCATGCCCTAACTCCCCCGAATAGCCCTTGGAAATGTGTCCTGTGAGCATGCTTGAAAGTTGTTTGAATTTATTTTGAATTGATGTTCGGGGAACTTTCCTAGGTAAATGTGTGACGAGGTTTTGCTATGATTTTTTTACTGAAGTGATTGTTCAACTAGTAATTGCTTGAGCTTATCTTGAATGTTCATTGCGAAAATTATAATGAAATGTTTTTGGATTAGAATGTGTCATGTGGGACTATATTCTGGTTAAAGATCGATATTAATTGTGAATTTATAAATGGCTGAATGAATGGGTGAGACTGAGGGTTATACTCCTATGTTGTTGAAGGCCATTAGCCTTCTACGGGTAAAAGTGCATGCAAGTGAGCGGCCACGAGCCACCTTGTGGATGGACGTGGGCCAGGTTAGCGGTAACCGTCTAAATTATCGATAGGCAATGATATGGTTAAGTGGCTGTGTTAAACCCAAATACAGGCCGTGAGATCCCGTGAGGCCGCCCACCCCTTTTATCCTCAAACTGAATAAGTGGGACGGGACTCTTACATGATCATGTTGAGAATGCATAAGAACTTTGAACTACTCGCGTTTGCCCCCACCCCTAAAATGGTTTGAAATGAATTTGTGTGCATTTTTTTACTATTAGGGGTAGTTATTTAGTTTATCTTACTTTTCCAAATATTTTATTTTCAAGTGATGTGCGTGAGCATGGGGATGGGAACCCGAATTAGAACAAGGTCTCCTTACCTAAAATTTAGTGGAAATGAATTAGTTTAGAATAATTTGTTTTAAAGATTGTTGTTCAACTTGGACATTGTTGTATTTGTCGGCAGGACTCGAACTTATGCCTTAATTTGAGATTAATCAATGCATTAATGTATGTGGTTGATACTCAGCCTGGAACTCCCAAACATATAATGCGATGGTAACACCGCACTTAGGTTTTTCACTGCCACGTAAGTTAATATTAGTAAATAAAAAGGGATTAGGAGAATCTAGATGTTACAAAGTGGTATCAGAGTACAGGTTGGCTGACCTAGAGGCTCACCTAAAATATTATAATTAGGAATAAAAAATTAAAAGCTAGTAGACCTAGGGACTGCTCATAGAGTACGTGTAGGATGGGAAATGGGGCATGTCTGCATGAGGTTATTTACTTGTGAACCTGCGTCTGATTTGGACTTGTTAATGTATAGGATGAATGGGACCTGTCATTATGGTTGCATGGGTCGTCATTGCTGCTATTGAAGGATGGAAAAGAGACCCGAGGTTAGTCGAGCTAGCCACTTGGAACAAATTGAGGCTTTTATACATGAGAGACTAGAGGAGATACCAAATGACTGCTTGAGGTTTAGGAGCAATCAGACCCTGTTCTTTCTCCTGACCCTCTTGGGTGACCCAGTGTGGCATTACAGGATTAATGAGCTTCTGCCTAAGACTAGATTGTTTAGTTTCTTCAATAGGTGTTGCTTTTGTGATTGGGAATCGATGAGAATGAACCTAGCTAGACTAGTGGACCATCTAATATATGTGGGCCCCTATGGTCAACCTCCTACCCTTGATACTGAGGATAAGACCCCACCACCCCTAGCGGAGGAAGATACTGAAGAGGAAGAGTTTGTAAGGGGAAACGAGCTTGTGGATAGGGAGGAGGAACTAGGAGAGGAACCTGTTGAGAAGGGAGACCCTGGAGAGGAACCCTTAGATGAGGATGATCATGAGGAAGCCCCTATGGAAGAGGAAGACCCAGAAGAGAGCCCTAAGGAAGGACCTTTAGATAAGGATGATCCCAAGGAGGACCCTATGGAAGAGGAACTTGAGGAAGAGCCCTTAGAAGAGGAGGGCCCCAGGAACGAGCATCTAGTAGAGGAAGACCTGGAAAAGGACTTAGTTGAGGAAGAACCCAAGCCTCAGGTTACTCACTGGAAACAGGGAAGGTATGGTAGGATGTGTTATGGTACCTACCTAACAGACTCCCCTGAGCAGTAGATGCCAGAAGCTTGCTGGAAGTTTCGCATTTAAGGACTATATTGTTCTTATCTTTCCCTTTTGCTAGCCAGTGTCAACTAGGAAGTTTTGTTAAAGTGCTTATGTAATGATAGTAATGGTGTGTGGAGTAGTTACAATTTCAAATCTATGCATTAGAAGCTTTATTTAGTTACATGGATACAACTGTGAACTTACATTATATGTGTATTTATATGTGAATGTCGTTATTGTTAATGAGATGTGTATGGGATATATGAAGGTGAGACCAAGCCACGAGAGCGTGGCAAGTAAATGCGATTGGGAACAAAACTATATGTTTGTTGTGTATAATAATGTGCCATAAGATGCCTTACTAAACTATAGTAGCACATGTGTCGCGAACTATTAGAGAAGTAACTAAACTCGACTTGTTTTCCAAGCAGGATATCGGGTAACAATGGTGAATCTCATAGCGGGCCTCACTCCACTCCAAGGCCCCACGTGAACTTGGACATCCCCATGGCCAATCTAAGGGAATGACTGGAAGCCCTCCGTCCCAGGAATGACAATGGGTCCCACAGTCAAGTGGAAAAAACCAATTCGCCTATGGCAGTAGACCTTACTAACCTCTTACTGTTGGAGCTACTGTAGAAACAAGGGGAACAACTATAGTGGTAGAACGAACACCTATAGAAAACGATGGAGGCCAAAGAGAAAAAGATTGAGAAGGACAACTCCCATATGTTTAAGAGAGACGCTAGTCACAACCCACTGGTCTACGATGGCGCTTCCGACCTCAAGGCCTTCGAGGATTGGATTTGGGGTAAGGAGAAGTTGTACAATGCCCTCAAATGCCCTGCAGAGTGGAAGGTAGGATTTGCGATGTTCTACCCTAAGGACAAAGCTGACCTTTGATGGGCGACCGTGCGAAAGAGACAGTATGAGCCTAGATTTAATTGTAAAAGGTTTAAAGAGCTCATCAAGGATCACTTCTACACCGTGTCCCTTTAGAAGGCCAAGGAGAACGAATTCATGCAACTACAATAAGGGGGGATGAGCACATTGGAGTATGCCTCCAAATTCATCGAATTCTCCCGCTTCGCCCCGGCCTATGTAGTTGATGAGAAGCTGAAAATAAATCATTTTGAGGCCATACTCAATCCAACCATTGAGGGGAGGATGTCCGTGCGCCAGTACATCTCCTACGAGGGCCTATATGGCACTACGGTGAACGTGGAAAGGTCAATGAAGGAGAAGAATGACTACTACAATGAGTTGTGTAGGAACAAGAGGAAGGTGAATCAGCGGGAAAACATCAACTCTTAAGGCCTGTACAAGAGGCCTCCCGGGAACCACTATCACAACAACAACACACATAGAGGCCAGTAAACTAATAATCAGCCTAGGGTGACCTGTAATGCCTGTGGTAAGCCAGGACATTATGCTGAGAAGTGTCGCACAATTAAGGGGTGCTACCACTGTGGGAGTCCTAAGTACCAGGTGCGGGATTACCCACACCCCCCACCTCCTACCTGTCAGGGTTATGGGAGATAGCAGCCCGAGCAGCACTACCAGAATAAGGGTGGACAAGCGACCAACCCGAACCATCAAGGCTGAGGACCTCAGCAGAACCAGGCAAGGCCCCCAATTAACCACCACAAAACAAAAGGGGAGGGATTTGCGTTATGCGCAGGGAGGAAGTAGAGGATGCCGCAAACATGGTGACTGGTACATTCTCTATCCAACCTTGACCGATAGATGTCTTGTTTTATTCTGGTGCTATCCATTTCGTTATTTCTGTCAAGCTGGTTGAGACACTAGGGTTAGTTCCAACCCATAGACCTCCTCTACTGTTTATGAATCTCCCTAATGGAAAAATCGTGAAATGTGATGAACTGTATGAGGATTACCCCATGCAGATGTATGAAGACAAATTTCTGGTGGACCTATATAAGTTTGAGTTGACTAATTTTGGTGTCATTTTGGGATGGAATAGTTAGCGAAGTATCAAGCCCAAATAAATTGGCGGAAACACAAAATCACCCTAAGAAGGCCCAACATGGAGAAAATAGTTCACAAAGGGAAGGTCTCGAAGGGTTGATTGAAACTTATCACCGTCATGAAAGGCCACAAACTGCTAGGGTGAGGGTGTAAAGGCTTTTTGTGTAATGTAGTGGAAATCGAGGCCCGCTGAACCATCACTCTAGGACATTCCAGTAGTTTAAGAATTCCCGGATGTTTTCTTGGAGGAGATCCCTAGCATGCTACCCCTTAGGGAGGTGGAATTTTGCATTGATTTAGTACGAGGGGCAACCCCTATCTCTAAAGTACCTTATCGAATGGCACTAGGAGAACTTGAGGAGTTAAAGACTTAACTTGAGGAGCTATTAGAAAAGGGTGATATCCAGTCCAGCTCATCCCCATTGGGAGCCCTGGTGTTGTTCGAGAAAACGAAGGGTGAAACCCTAAGATTGTGCATATATTATACAGAGTTAAACAAAACAACAACCAAGAACCATTACCCTTTTCCCAGGATAGACGATCTGTTTGACCAACTTGAAGGTGCGGGGACGTTCTCCAAGATAAACCTTCGCTCGAGGTATCACCAACTTTGGATCAAGGAGGAGGATATACCCAAGGCTGCATTTTATCACCCGATATGGACATTATGAGTTTGTGGTGATGCCTTTTGGGCTTACAAATGCCCCAACGGCATTTATGGACCTCATGAACAGGGTCTTCAAACCTCACTTGGATCAATTTATAGTAGTGTTCATAGATGATATACTGATCTACTGGAGGACCCTCGACCCACCATTTGAGCACTGTTTTAGAAGTACTAAGGAAGAATGAGTTGCATGCAAAGCGAAAAAGTGCAAGTTTTGGTTAAGACGGTGGTATTTTTGGGGCATGTAGTGTCTAATAAGGGAGTATCTATGGATCCCCAAAGGATAGCGGCCACAATGAAGTGGCTAAGACTTAAGAATGCGGTAGACGTGAGAAGCTTTTGGGGTTCAGCAAGGTACTATCGTAGGTTCGTCCAGAACTTCTCAAAGATCGTCACTCCCCTCACTAATTTAACACGGAAGGTTACTAAGTATGAGTGGGCAGATCGATGCAAGGAAGCCTTTCAAGAACTTAAGAAGAGGTTGATGAGTGTGCATATATTGGCCTTACCCACCAACGACAAGGACTTCGTGGTGTATAGTGACGCGTAAAAAAATGGACTGGGGTGTTTACTGATGCAGGATGACCGTGTCATAGCCTATGCCTCGCGACAACTAAATACTCATGAGCGGAACTATCTGATCCGTGATTTGGAGTTAGTAGCAGTGGTGTTCGCGCTAAAAGTTTGGAGAAACTACTTGTATGAGGTGCAATGCGAGATCTTCACCGATCCCCAGAGTCTGAAGTATTTGTTCTCACAAAAGGACCTGAACTTGAGACAGACGAGGTGATGGGAATTCCTTAAGGACTATGATATAAACTTCTAATACCACCCCAGGAAGGCAAATGTAGCAGCGCAAATGTAGCAGCGGATGCATTAAGTCATAGGCCATACCTAACTCTCAATAGCTTGTTAGCACTTCTTAGGTATTTGTGCAAGGAATTTAAGAAACTGGAGCTCAATGTGATGGCAAGGGAAGCCAGATCTATACTATATACCTCAATGTGATAGGACCAAGACGGAGGTGTCAGCAGGAAAGGCATCTGGCTTCGTGATTCATGAGGATAGGATGCTAAGATTCCAGAACTGGGCATGCATTCCCGCCATAGAGGAACTCAAAAGGAAAATCCTAGATGAGGGGCACGGACAAGTTATGTAAAGACCTAAAATGGACTTTCTGGTGGTGCAATATGAAACAAGAGGTGGCGAAGTATGTACTGAGATGACTTACATGTCAACGAGTAAAAGCGAAACACCAAATGCCTATAGGACTCTTACAACCCTTGGAAATCCCCGTGTGGAAGTGGAACTCGGTCTTTATGGACTTTGTAGCAGGCCTACCATCCACCTAGAGGAAGAACACCGCAATCTGGGTCATCGTGGATCGACTCACGAAGACGACTTACTTCATAGCCACAAGAAACAAATGGACCTTAGACCAACTGGCCCGAGCTTACCTACAGGAGATAGTCCGATTGCATGGTGTGCCAAGCTCTATAGTGTCAGATCGCGACACTAAATCCCAGTCGGGATTTTGGCAGAAGCTACAGGAGGCATTTAGGACACGGTTATGTTTCAGTATAGCCTTTCACCCACCCACGGATGGGGAGACTGAGAGAACAATTGAAACCCTTGAAGATATGCTTTGAGTGTACGTGTTGGACTTCAAACAAGCTTGCTATGAGCAGTTAGCACTGATCGAGTTCTCCTACAACAATAGCTACCATGCCAGCATCGGGATGGCCCCATACGAAGCGTTGTATGGTCAACAGTGCAGAACCTCATTGTGTTGGCGAGAGATTAATGACGCACTGACCGTTGGACCAGAACTAATTCAGGCAACTACCCAGAAGGTTAGGGTAATTCAAGAGCAAATGAAAGCGGCTTAGAGTCGGCAAAAGTGCTACGCAGACCGAAGGCGTAGACCTTTAGAGTTTGAGGTAGGGGATCGAGTCTTACTCCATGTTTCTCCAACGAAGGGCATCACGAGGTTTGGCGTGACGGGCAAACTTAGCCCTAGATATATCGGGCTGTACCCCATTATTCAACGAGTCGAGGAGGTAGCATATCATTTGGAACTACCACCTAAGCTACCCAGAGTACACAACGTCTTCCATGTATTGCAGCTATGCAAGTATGTCCCTGACCCATCTGATGTTATCTCGCTGAATCCTATACAGCTAAGGGAAGATTTGTCTTACGAGGAACAACCGTTCGCATTCTAGATCGAAGGAAAAAGCAGCTTCATAAAAAGATAGTGCCCCTAGTGAAAGTTCTACGGGAAAATCATGAGGCGTTGGAAGCCACATGGGAACCAGAAAAAGAGATGCAATCCAAATACCCCCACCAATTGGAATGACAAGGTGCGTGCGAAGTTTCAAGGACGAAAATTCCTTTAAGAGGGTAAAATGTGAAACCACGGAAAAAGATTATTATATATGTATATATATATATATATATATATATATATATATATATTCTATTATTTATAATTATTGCGATATTGGCCGACCTAGTATGCTTGAGCTCGTAGTACTTTAATTTTTTAAAAAAAATTAACGGGATAGCCCGAAGGTTAGTCGAACGATCCAAGCCAGAGGAATATTAGTCCTTCATGTTTCTGTTTCCCAAAAAAAAAAAAATAGAAATGCAAGACAGGGCAAGGAAGGGGGGGAAGGAAAAACGCTAATGATGAGAAACCCTAGGGATTTAAACTCTTATCTTTCCCTCTCTTCATCTTCTCTCTCTGTCCCGACGACCCTATCTCTTACTTTCTCTCCTGTGGCTCTTTCTCTCTCTCTCTCCCCCCCTCCTATGAGCAGCCGGTCGCTGCCACCGCCGCCCGACGCTGCCATTTTCTCTTTCTCTCTCTTTCCATCCTCTCTTTGTTCTCTTGGTTAGTATTTCAAACCCTAGCCTAAAGTGTTAGATTTTTCATTGTTTCTCACTCAAAATCCTTAAACTCTCGCATAATTTTTTTTTTTTTGCATATTTAAACTCTTGGTGGGAGAACTAAGACGCCCTAAGGTTCTTCCTTTCCGCTATTTTTCACTTCAAGGTTGAATACTCATTTCTCCTCTTATTGCTTGGATGGTTTGATTGTTTTAGCAATTAAGAATCATGGTGTTGCTAAGTAAACGGATTGTAGGCATGTTTTAGGAAGGTTTCGATCGAGTTATGGGAGCAAAGAAGGTTAAAAATTGTGATATTTTCGCTGTTAGTATGCCTAGAAAATTGTCTAACTTTGTAGGCTTACTGGAAATAATTGGAATCTATAAAAATTATGGAAAACTTGCGAAGGTATATCTGGAAGTCCTCTAACCAAGAAATTTTGAATTTCATGAATCGGATGTAAAATGTGCATGTTATGGCCAAACTTTCAGGACTGCACAAAACTAATTGTAACTGGGATAGTTTAGGAAATTGTTGATATTCGAACTAGTTAGACTCATATTCCAGCAATAGTCATGAAAGAAAAGTTGTAGGTCACAGCCTAGCCTTTTCAGAATGGGCTTAAGCTTAAAATTTTCAGATCGGGAATGAAAGTTATGGTTCTGGAAAGTTGGGGGTAAAATCTAGGAATAAATTGGGATGTTTACAGTAGTAGCATGTGTGGAGTTTTTAATGTTTATAGCTTCCTAAAAATTTATTTGATAGTTGGATCTGCTTATTGGATGTAAGAGGACACTTAGGAAAAATTATTTACATATAGTGGGCTCATAAAGAGTCAGGCTAAGAGTTGGAACTAACAGAACACTATTGTGGATAGCTGTTTTAGGTCAAACTAGTGTTCCGAGTTGCAGTTTAGGTGGCGTATTCTAGCAAATAACAATCGTGCCCTAACTCTCTCGAATATCCCTTGGAAACTTGTCCTGTGAGCATGCTTGAAAGTTGTTTGAATGTGTTTTGAATTGATGTTCGGGGGACCTTTCGGCGGTAAATGTGTGACGAGGATTTACTATGATTTTTTTACTAAAGTGATTGTTTAACTAGTAATTGCATGAGCTTATCTTGAACATTCGTTGCGAAAATTATAATGAAATGTTTCTGGATTAAAATGGGTTAGGTTGTGCTATATTCTGGTTAAAGATCGATGTTAATTATGAATGCATAAGTGACTAAATAAATGGGTGAGACTGAGGGTTATACTCCTCTGTTGTTGAAAGCCATTAGCCTTCCCCGAGTAAAAGTGCCTGCATGTGAGCGGCCACATGCCACCTTATGCATGGACGTAGGGCAGTTTTGTGGTAACCGTTCAAGTTGTCAGTAGGCTAGGATATGGTAAAGCAGCTGCGTTAAGGCTAAATACAGGCCATGAGACCCCGTGTGAGGTTGGCCGCTCCTTTTATCTTGAAACTGAATAAGTGCAACTGGGATTGTTACATCATCATGTTGAGAATGCGCAAGAACTTTCAACTGCCTGCTCGTTTTTGTCCCCACCACTAAAATTGTTTGAAATGAATCTGTGTGCGTGTTTTGACTGTTAGGGGTGGTTATTATTGAGCTTATCTCACTTTTCCAAATGTTTTGTTATCAGGTGATGTGTGTGAGCCTGGGGATGGGAACTCGAATTAGAGCAAGGCCTCGTTACCTAAAAGTTAGTTAAAATAAATTAGTTTCGGAATCAGTTTGTTTTAAAGATTGTTATTCAACTTAGACATTGTTGTATTTGTCGTCAGGACTCGAACTTATTCCTCAATTTGAGATTATACATTAATATTTTAGGTTGATACTCAGCCTGGTATTCCCGAAAACGGAATACGGCAGTAACACCACACTTAGGTTTTGTGCTGCCACGTAGGTTAATATTAGTAATTCTATTGTACATACCTATCTACCATGCTTAGGTACATACCTATATAAGAGATATCATATAATTGGGTTAAACCCTTACTTCATTTCCCCAACCCAATAACGATTTTTGTAATTCTCCCTGCCCAGTCGGCTAGAAAAATGTATATTGTAAGGAATAAAAGGTACATTGCAAACAAGAAAAGACACACTACATGCAAGAAAATGTACATTGCAGAAAACAAATGGTACACTGGAGGAAGGAAAAGAAACACTGTAAAATAGAAAAGATACACTACTGCAGAAAAAAAAAGATACATTGCAATATATGGAGCGCGCGTCAACTACACGACTCCAAGGTGTGCACCATGCTAGATACATACGTTTGTATCTAAATCTTTTTTTATTAATATTAGTAAATAAAAAGGGATTAGAAGAATCGGGGTGTTACATCCATGAAGACCAGAAGATGCACACCTCATAGCTACAGTTGAAAGACTCGTAATCCACAAAGCTTATATTCGGATGACACTTAACTTTAGAAAGTGTTACTGTGAGTTGGCCTAGATTTCATTGCATGTCTCCTTCTCTCTTCGATGTTGTCATATAAGAATTTCACAATTTATTTCCCTATAAACACAAAACGCAAAAATATTCGAACAATTGATATAGGAGAAGCTCTGAATGTATTGAGCTTCGGCTCATTCAAACATTTTTGCATTTTGTGTTTTTAGGTAAATAAATTGTGAAATTCTTAATGACAAAATCGAAGAGACATGGAGACAGGCAATGAAATCTAGGCCAGCTCCCATTGACACTTCATAAAGTCAAGGGTCATCCAAATGTAAGCTTTATGGATTACGAGTCTTTCAACTAAAGGTATAAGGTTTGCATCGTGTGGTTTTCATGTAAGTAAAAGTGTGTTCTAGTATTTATTAAGTCAAATAATTAAGCTTTATCCTCTCTATGATGGCGGTAACACCCTAACCCTTGCCATTCCTTCGTAATTATGACTATTGCCTAATTAACTAGGTTTGATTATGTGATTAAGTGTTGGGTACTTACAGTTGTGGTATCAAAACCAAGTTTAGGGTTATCATGAGCTACTGAGCAATAGGCCATTTGTGAGCTGTGTTGGACTAGTTAAATGAGTTATTGACCATGGGTTCATGCATGTGAGTGCATAATGAGGATGCTTTCATGAATATTTACCTTATTCTCAACCCTTTGTATTAATACCAACACCATAGTTACATAATAGCTTGGGATTTCATTATTAACATAGTAGAGCTAAGAAATATTTAGTTCATCTCTTGTTAACTTGTAATTCCAGTCAAGCTTACCAAGCTCATAGTGACTATTCTGTGAAGCCTAGAGTTTCCCATTTGTTTATGAGGATGACTTTAATATAGAGGTCCTGTTAAGGTATAGAAACACAATTGATGCTTGGGTATTGTAAAGCGAGGATGTCGTTTCTAATTTTTTATGAGATTAATTTAGTACCAAATTACATTAACTTTCTAGGAAGAGGAAATGCATTATGTTGTAATATCGTGGTGTCGAGTCAATCAAGAATGGACATTGTAATAGTGAATATGTACAAGGGCCCGCGACACTGACATACATGCTTGCAGTAGTACTTGTTATGGTGAATTGGTGGATTGCATTCCAATGGCTTATGGTATGTGAGACTTGTTATTATATGAGTTTTATGTGGCAAGATTCGCTTGTTACGCAAGGAAAATATTGTCATCAATTTGTTTCAAGATTATGTGGACCTATATAGGTTATCATAAGTTAGATATGTAGCCAAATTACCACATCTTAAGTAGGTTCTTCAACTATGTACATATTGGATGCTAGTTACAAGTGGACATTATGATTTTGGTCCATTGATTAAGGTAATAAGAGGAGATATGTCCTAACTGAGGTATCAATTATGGTAATGAGTCTTTTGGAGATTTTCAAAGCATATAGAAAGAACGCATGGTGTAGAAACTTGAGATTGTGTGATGCATTTGAGGATTTTATGTACTTATTATAAGGTCAAAATAGCGTTTAAGATCACATGAGAATTACTAAACAGTGGACTTGATGGAAAAATGCCCAATAGGGGAATCCAAATATATTGAGTCGAGGAAGATTTGACATTATAGGTTATGAAACGTTGAATAAGTCATTAAGCTTAGCAAGGGCTAGGGAAAACAACGAAAGAAGAAACAGAGTAGAGTAAGTGAAAGCTTGGGTTCAGTTGTAAATCCACCAAGGGTGGAAGACCTTATATTATTATTAAGATGATGGAATCATTAGAGTAGCAAGAGCTGTGGTTAATAGCCTCAAGCATATTCACTTCACTAGGAGCATCAAGTTATACAGGTGGAATCTACAGGAAAGAACTCGAGGAAGTAATATATATTTGTACATCTATTCCATACTTTTGCACATCATAATATTCTAAGGAATTCTAGGGGTCATAATTTATATTCTAGCCTATGAGAGGATATAACTGATGGTTATGATTTCGTTTTGTAAATAAGGAATGGAGAAGTACAATAACGCTATAATCTTTATCTTGCTTAAATTTGATAATTGACGATAATTTTCCTATAGCCCCTTTGTCAAGGAATCGCCACTATGAGCCAGTATTGCGTACGCTGCATAGGGCTATAGTTGGTGATTACACAAGGTTAGAATGCCTTATTAAAGAAGACATCGCCTTGGCTCAGCCACAGACATGGTAGTAGGGTTATAGAGCTAGCAAGATATGTGAAGTTCGCAAGTCAGAGTTGAGAAACTTAGGCAACCCTCATTTAAGCATTTCAAACTCAAGCAATCGTAGTTATCTAAATCTTTGTGTGAATTTAAAAGAGCATATAAAAACCCCACATCAACTAACTTGAAGCTTCCCTTATAAGGTGTGTATCTTTGTATATTTTGTAGCCCTTTACTAAGAACTTTTGACCTCTTGCCAACTACAGTTGGGTTATAGTTGTGCCTAGACCCTATTTTGCCACAATATGACCCGTAGTTCCTGTTTGAGTCCTATTCACTTATTGTTTCCAAGATTTCCTAGTTATTGTAGCAATAACTTATTGAATATCCTTCCAACCATTGAGTGATTTGATTACATTAATCTCCTATGCAGTCCTAACCATCGAGGTGCTATGTTATCCTCCCACTTTCATTAGTTATCTTTACTTAGGTTGATTCTAGTATCTTTCTTTATTTACTAATTGGTGCTCATATCGTTTATGATAAACCTTGATTCTTGTTATTGTTCTTTTGCTAGCACTCTGGAATTTAGTATGTCTGCCTGAGATTATTTCTTAAATCTTGGAGAATTGTTAAATAAATAAGCAAGTGAACAATATTTTTCCTTCCATGTAGTACCTACACCTCTTTAGCTCATTCCAGAGTTGGTATCTTATGATATTATAGTAATACCTTGGGTTACCTGGTAGTTCTTTGTTTGTGGGACTAGCTTGTTTTTCCCCATTGCTGGTATTCTTAAAACCCTTTCAATCTAATAACTTTGATCCTTTATTTTGTCGTCATAACCCTGATGAATGAATTAGAAACCATCATGGCTCACTCTTCGAAATGTGTGCCGAAGCTCTCTTGTACTGTTAAATGATCATTGAAACATTAATTGAGCCCACTTTGCAATTCATTTCAATTTAAAATAGGGAATAAGATGAATGTAAAACTGCATTGCTTGTTATAATCTGGTAATGAACCCCTGAGAACTGATACGATTTGTAGATAGGTGTACACCTACCAAGCTGATCGGGGCACCTAGCCTGAGGCCACGCAGGTGATTGAAGGACAAATGCCCTAAAGCTGATAGCTAATGGGGTCACTAATTATGTGACCAATCACTGATTAAACTGATTCATTGATGTACTTACCAAAACATTATAATTTTGATAAAGTACGTTTTGATTTCTAAAGATACAGGCAATGAGCATACTTGGAATTTTTAACACAATCTCACAGGATAATATTTATGCACAAAAGAAAAACGATTGACTAGGCCCCGATTCTATTTCAAAAATGCCATTGTAGATATACGTAGTTAGTAAACAATTCTCATTCTCATAACTAGTGACTTTAACAGAAATAGATTACAAAAGGGCACTTAGACTTCAATGAGTAAACATAAGATAGGTTACCTTGATACAATACAAAACTAAATAAATTATGGTAATAGTTTGAACCAAGGTAAGGTAATTTAGAGTAAAATGGACCAAGGAAAACAATTTAGGTTATAAAGTAGAGGCTTAATAGGTGTAATGGAAAATAATTCATATCTTTCACCCTCAACCTCAAATTGAGACCTCAAAGCCTAACTTGAAAAGCTTAAGAAGCCCCACTACACTTTCATTCACAGTGTAAAACATGATTACCACCACATGACCTCTAAAATTGAGCTTAAACAAAATTGTGTGCAACTCTAATTTATTATGTGCAATCTTCGTAAATTAGTCATAACTTTGTCTACAAAAGTTGGAATTAAGTAATTCCAAAGACCATTAAAAGAAAACTCATTGAGCTATCTACCCACCAAAAATCAAATTTTTTGGTTCACCAATCAATACGAGTTTATCCCCAAAGTGATCCCTATTTTGGGTCTGTTTAGTACCTTAAGGCACATATTTTCAATCTTTTCTTTACATCAACTCTCGAAAAAACTCCCATAAACTCACTTACTTGTACTATCAATCCAAACAATTTCTTTTGGTCACTTTTTTGACTTTCCATAATCCACTAAATTTGACAAAACTCATGTAACATCATTCTTTTAAGCCCTTAACATAACCAACCTTCAATTACCACCTAATTGAATTCAAATGACACATTTGATTCGAGAATCAAACTAAATGATGCATGGTCATAAAACCCTAAGTTATGCTCAGCTGAAATTCACATCCAAACTCATCCACATTCATCTTACACAACATCATATTCACTCCTAATGATGAAGATTACAAAACTAAATCAAAACAATTCAAGGTTCATCATTTTTGTCATCAAGCTTGCATGATCAAGTATGATTCCAATTCTTAAATGCTTCCATACTTAAGAAACTCAATAAAACATCAAAGTAACACTTGTTTATATCAAGATAACATGATCCATAAATAAGTCTAACATAAAAATCTAAATAAGATTAGGTTAGGATTTACATCACTTATGAGCTTAAAAGAGATAGATGGAGGTGATGTTTGGTGGTTTTGAGAATTGGGGGTGGCGGCTGGTAATACTACGGTGGTGGGGTGGGCAGTGATAGCCTTGAGCTAGCGACAAATTGGCATAAAATAGTAGCAAAAATCAACAGGACAACTGGGGGTGGGGTGGACGAAGGTGGAGAGAAGAAGAAGAGAATGTATGACTTGAATTTGGTTGAATTTTTTTTTGCTTATCTTCTATATTTGGCTGATATTTATCCACCCAAAAAGTGACTTCTTGCAAATTATAATTAGACACAAATGATGATAATTAGCTAAATCAAGTCAATTAATTTGTTGGACCATGAATCGTGCTTAAATGAATTGGGCTCGAGGAGACACAACGCCTCACTGCAATAAAAAATTTATAATTTTTTTCGTAGCTTTAAATTAAATTTTTGTGGTGCCACAAAAAATAATTTAATCTGCTAAACCATAGTTATCGAGGCCTACTATCGATTCACCTGAAATTTTATAATAATTAAAACCTGAATTGCAAAGTATGTCCAAAATGAATTTTTCCAAACCAAAATGATTAAATACGATAAATAAATGTGAGGAAATTTATAACATGGCTAAATTAAATAAATACACATGATTTAGTGTCAGGCCCTTACAGTCTTCTCCCCTTGAAGAGTTTTGTCCCCGAAACTTATGAACTATCATAAATGCAAGATTACCTCAAATAGGTGTGGGTACTTGGCTTTCATTTCTTTCTCGGTTCCCCAAATGGCTTTTGAAGATGTACGATTTGACCAAAGCACTTTAACTAAGGGTATTGCTTATTGCGCAATTGCTTAATCCAACGATCTAGCATCTGTACTGGGCGTTCTTTGTAGACTAAATCCTCAATGACCTCTATGGGCTCCGTTACGATCGCATGGTCAAGATCTGGAATGTACTTCCTGAGTTGTGAGATATGAAACATGTTATGTATGTGTTCGAGTTCCATTGGGAAATCCAGTCAGTAAGCCATGGGACTTAACTTTTCAATAATTTCATATAGCCCAATACATGTGGGCTCAGTTTGCCTCATACTCCAAATATCTTGATACCCTTAGTTCGCGAAACCTTTAGAAAGATCTTATCACCTACTTGAAACTCTAGAGGCCTTCTTTTATTAGCATAACTCTTATGTCGGCTCTGGGCAACTTGAATGTGCTCTTGAATTTTCCTTATTCTTTTTGGTGGTTTCTTTAATCATTTCTGGGCCCAAAGTCAAGGCCTTATCTAGGTCACTCCAGAACAAAAGGGTTATGCATTTCCTTCCATATAGAGCCTTAAATGGGGCAATTTTAATGGTGGACTAGTAACTATTCTTATAAGAAAATTCCACCAATAGCAAGTTATCTTCCTACTTTCCTTGGAACTCTAACACAACATCTCTTAACATGTCTTCTAAACTTTGATTCACTCTTTTAGTTTGCCCACCTGTTCTAGGATGATAAGAGTTGCTGAAATTCAATTTTGTTCCAAAGGCTTTTCGCAGTGCTTGCCAAAAGCGGGCTTGAAATCTCTGATCTATTTAAGACATTATGTTCGATGGAATCCCATGCAATTGTACTATCTCCTTAACAAACAGTTGGGCTAGTCTTTTAACTCCCCAAGTATCCTGAATTGGCATATAATAGGTAGATTTAGTGCGCCAATCAACTATTACCCAAATGGCATTCTTCTTTAATGTAGAAAGAGGTAATCCCAAGATGAAATCCATTGAGATGGAGTCCCACTTCCAAATCAGAATTTCTAAAGGTCGTCGTTCACCCACGGGATGTTGATGCTCATCTTTAACGGGTTTTGGCAAATCGCACACTTGTGAACATATTTTGCAATCTCTTTCTTCATGCTATTCCACCAAAAGTATTACCTCTGGTCTCTTTACATCTTGGTGCCTCCTGAATGCACTGAGTATTCGATGATGTGAGCCTCCTCCAAGATCTTTTTCCTTAAGTCCTCATTGTTGGGACACATAGGCGATTTTGGAATTGTACCGTCCCATCTTCATGTATTACAAACCCAGACGACTTACCTTTCTTAAGATTTTGCCTTATTCTTCGGAGTTCAAGGTCACTTGCTTGTTTCACTCGAATTTCTACCACTATAGAGGGTTGTAAGGTAAGTGTTGACAACTGAACACTTGCTTGCTCGTGTGACACTAATTGAATATGCAATTGCTTGCTCAAGCTCTCTTCAGAGATTCAATTGTGTAATCACTACAGTGTTCAAGCTATGTTGTGCCTTCCTACTCAAGGCATCTGGCACAACATTTGCTCTTCCTGGGTGATATTAAATCTGCAAGTCATAACCTTTAAGTAATTATGGCCAACACCTTTCTCTCAAATTGATCTCTTTTTGAGTGAAAATATACTTCAAGTTTTGATGGTTCATAAATATCTTACAGAGTATTCCATATAAGTAAGGTCTCTAAATTTTCAATGCAAAAACCACGGCTGCTAGCTCCAAATAGTGGGTCGGGTAATTCTTCTCATAGGGCTTGAGCTGTCGGGAGGCATAAGCTATCACTTTATCTTCTTTCATCAGGATACCCCCCAACTCATTTTTCAATGCATCACTGTAGATGGTGTACCCCTTGCCTTCCACTCGTAAAGTTAGGATTAGGGTGGTAGTTAATCACTACCTTAACTCTTGAAATGCCCATTCACACTTCTGTCCACCAAAACTTAATGGCTTTCTTCAACAAATTAGTCAAGGGAGAGGCTATCCTTGAAAAATCCTTTACAAACCTCTGATATTGGCCAGCTAGGCCCATAAAACTTCTAATCTCCGTGACATTGGTGGACGTTGGCCACGCTGTAATTATTTTTACCTTTTTGGGGGTGTACTTTGATCCTTTCCTTTGAAACAACATGACCCAAAAATAGCACTTCTTCCAGCCAGAATTTGCACTTCTTTTGTTTGCCATATAAATTGTGTTCCCTTGACCCAAAAATCTTTCTTCTATTAAATATTTTCACAAAACTCTTTTCGTGGGTCTCTTGGAATCAGCCTCTCTACGGGTAGGAATGCCGGTAGAGGTAAGGCTGCCTACAGTTGGATCTCCCCAGACCTCGCAAACACGGGACCCACACTGGGAGTTGTTGTTGTTGTTGTTGTATAATTGGTGTTCCCTCAAGGTCTGCAACAATGTCCTCAAATGAACAGTATGTTCATCTCTGTCTTTGGAGGATATCAAGATGTCATCTATGAACACCACCACAAACTTGTCTAAATAGGGTCTCAAAACTCCATTCACGAGATCTATAAAGGTCATGGAGGCATTATTCAAGGCAAAATTATCGGGAACTCATAATGACCATACCTAGTCCTAAATGCAGTTTTGGAGATATCTTTAGGTTTAATCCTAAGCCGATGGTATCCAGACCTCAAATCAATCTTGGAAAAGACTCCTTCTCCTTTAAGTTGAACACATAAATCATCTATTCGAAGCAAAGGGAATTTGTTCTTGATTATAATCTCGCTCAGCTCTCTATAATCGACACATAACCTCAAGGTTCCATCCTTTTTATTTACGAACAACACGGGGGCACCCTATGGTGACACACATGGTCTGATAAATCCCTTCTATAATAGCTCATATAGCTGAATCTTCAGTTCTCTACGTTCTGTTACAGCCATACAATATGGGCCATTAGAGATAAGTTGGGCACTAGGGATTAATTCAATCTCAAAATCAATTTCCCTCTGTGGGGGCAGTCCTGGTAACTCTTCAAGAAAAACATCCCCAAATTCACATACTACAGGAATATCTTCTACTTTTCCTCTTTCGATTGAACGTCCATAACATAACGCCAATACCCAATACACTCCTAGCATAACAATTTACTTTCTTTCATAACATAAATTATGGGACATGGTCTTTCCTCTCTTTGTCCATAAAAGCATTTATCTCTCCCACTTTCATTCCTCAAAATAACCTTAAGATCTTTACAGTCAATCTTGTCCCCATAAGTATGCAGCCATTTCATTCCCATAATGATATCAAATTCTGACGAATCAAATTGAATCATGTCTCTAGGAAATGTGATTCCACCAATAGCAATAGGGACAAGTTTATAGAAAATAGGGCACTTAACTGTAGAATCATTGGACAGCTTGATTCTATTCTTGATTTCTCACTTCCTATTCTCAAGGTTCAATTGCATGGAGATCGGGTAGATATAAATGAACAAGTGGCACCCAAATCAAACAATATACAAAATGGCTTTGAATTTAAAGAGAGAGCTCCAGTAACTGCCATATCAAAGGTGGCGGCTTCCTTTTTGCTCATCACATGCACACTTCCTACAGCTACAGGCCTTGGAGGTGGGGGGCCTTGGCGAGGTGGAGCCAAGGGCTTTCCTGCACCGTTATCTACAACCTTCAGTCTTTGGAGACATGTAGCAATGATGCGCTCCGGGCTTCCACACCACATACATTTGTTAGTTCCTACTTGGCATTTGGGGGTGGTGTGGTTAGTTCTTCCACATTTTCCATGTGGATCCTGCGGAATGACTCTTAGGAAAAGTGGGAGTAAGATTTTTTTGGTTTACACTCTCGCTTAGAGCTCTTCGCTCGATCCCTTTCCTTTTTTGATTGATCAGGTTCAGGGTCCTCAACTCAGTCTTCACTCATTCCACTTTAGTAGCTCGCTCATGTAGCTCTTGATAGGTGGAGATTCGTTGACCAGCTAGTTGGTTATGGCTATAGAAAGCTAAACCTTCTTCAAATCTCCTTATCTTCAGTTTTTCAGAGGAGATAAATTTAGGGATAAACCTGGATAGTTCTGTGAACTTAGTAATGTACTGCACCACCGTCATACTACCACTCATCTTCAGTTCTATAAATTCTTTTCTCCTTTTCTCTTTAAACCACAACTAGGTAAAATTCAGCCCTCATTTCCTCCAAGAATTTACTGCAAGTGAATTCAGGCCCTACGAGCCTACCCTTAACTATGTTCCACCAAATATTAGCTTCACCAGTCAGGTAGAACGTCTGGATATTCACCTTCTTCTCCTGTAGAACCTCTACCACAATGAAAAAATTTTCCATTCCCCTCACCAATTCCTCTAATTCCACTGATCATACTTTTCATCGTAAACTTTAGGGTTGCGTCATGCTACCCTATCTACCAGTTTATCATCTCTCGGAGGATTTTTAACAGGTACTGCGAGAATCCATTTTATCAATTCAGCTGCTAAAGTCAGTCAGTAGTTAGGGTTCCCAATGTTATTAGCTAACTCAGGGGGAGTTCGGGGCATTTCACCAAACTTTGGTGGCACAATACATGAGGCTTGTTCACCGATCCCTGACCATGGTTCGAATTATCCCCTCTATGAGTCTCCGCATTATTTTGTACAGATTCAAACATTCTGATCATATATTAAATGAAACAATTCAATCACATGCATAAAACCATCATATAAGATAAGTGTACCCAACAAACACAACTAATAATATTATCAAAACAGAGACCAAGGCCTCATTATATCATTCCATAACTGCTTGCTTATGTACATAACAGCTTGTTTACATACATGATCAACAAAAGAATATCACAACTAGTTGGCTAGTTAACGTCAGTCCTTAAACCAACCCTAAACAAAAACACTAACTAACCCCAAAACACTAGAACTACCTCATGACCAAAAAAGAGACGGTCTAGTCATCACAGTTAGAAGGATCTAACTGACTATATATAATGCCATATGCTACACCAAATACATCTATCCAACCGACTATACGATATACATCTGAGCTCAGAAAGAACCTAATGAAAGTCAACACATAAATCAATATGACAATCCTTAGAAGGATTGTAATCTGGGTCATACTCATCCTTAGGCTCCTCGTCTGATTCAAAACTGCTATCTGTTACCTCTGGCTCTACATCATCAACAATCTAATCGACCTGTTGCTGCCGCAACTCCTGATCCTCCTCTGGATCCTCCTTTGCCTCTAGGTGGTCCTCGAGATCCGCCATAGGTTCATCGTTTGAGCTAATCACTACTACCTCTAGCGAATCAAGGAGATCTATGACCATGTGAGCCTTCCCCGATCCCAAGGGCACTGGGCTATCGGGCATATGAGGAGTGCCCGGTGCAGGCGGTGATGGTGGTCCCTAAGCTGGCACAGGTGGTGCGGGTGGGGGAGGTGCCTAGTGTAAAGGAAAAACATACTGCAAGGTCTCCGTGGTGATCCCCCTCTGCTCAAACTCCTCTCTAAGCAGCAACTCATAAGTGATGGTAGCCTAGGCCCCATGTATCTGAAACATAGGTCCAACCCACCCCGGGGCTCCCGTCATCATGAAATCATGATAACGGATCCTAAACTCAACTGACAGGGCAGCCGTAGGTAAGGACCATAGCAGTCTACATGCACGAACTGTAATACTATGAAACTCAAAAAATGGGTGTTGCATATGAGCTATCATGTAGCGTGTAATAGTGAGATGTGGGCAGCCACTAATGTACCTGAGATCATGTTAATGATATAAGGGTCCATCTAACGAGGAAAGACATAAATGAGGAACATGTAAGAAATACACAAATATTGCTATTATCAAAACTTTCTAACACTACAATAATAGTCGTCACTAACTACCTAACTCACCCTCCTACCTCTGCTCTCAATTTTCTATACTCCATCAAGGAAATCAAACCCGACTCTAATACCAAATCTGTAGCACCCTAATACGAACATGCTTCATCGTTTGTAGTTTCTTAAATAATTATCATGATTAGAAGCCATAATCCTAAGGTAGGCAAATCATACATGTGTAGATGATAACTCAAAATACATTGCCAAAAACATAATTGCAGCACACCATTACTAATCCAACCAAGGTCTCTTGCTCACTTGTCATCCTCAGCAGGTTGGCTAGCATAGGGGCGGTTGGTTGAGCGCTTGCCGAAAACAAAACATAGCAAACATTTCAAAATGCGTGCTAAAGCTCAGTACTTGCATGCCTATACTGTTAAATGATCATTGAAACATTGATTGGGCCCACTTCGTAATTCATTTTAATTTAAAACATGAAATGAGATGAATATAAAACTGTATTGCTAGTTGTTATCTAGCAGTGAACCCCTAAGAACTGATACGATCTGTAGATATGTATACACCTGCCAAGTCGATCGGGGGACCTGACCTGAGGCCTCGCGTATAACTAAAGGGTGAATTCCCTAAAGCTGATAGCTAATGCGGTGACTAGTTATGTGACAAATCACTTATCAAAATGATTCATTAATGTACTTACCAAAACATTATAATCTTGATAAATACGTTATGATTTATAAAGACACAGGCAAGGAATGTATCTGGGATTCTTAATGCAATATCACTGGATAATATTTATGCACAAAAGAAAAATGATAGACTAGGGCCTAATTTTATTTCAGAAATGCCACTGTAGATATACGTAGTTCGTAAATAATTCTCATTCTCCTAACTAGTGACTTTAATAGAAATGGATTACAAAAGGGCACTCAGACTTCGATGGGTAAATATAAGATAGGTTACCTTGATACGATACAAAACTAAACAAACTATGGTAATTTAGTTTAAACCAAGGTAAAATAATTTAGAGTATAACGGACCAAGGCAAACAATTTAGGTTACAAAGTAGAGGCTTAATAGGTGTAATGGAAAATATTCATATTTTTCACCTCAGACAGGGGCGAAGCTCCGTGGGTGCAAGGGGTGCCAACTGAAAATTCCAGTTGTTTGGAGGAAAAAAAAAAACTTTAGCTATTCGAATTTCGAGTAAAAACTAAAACACATACATATATTATTTAAATTAAAAACTAAAACACATACATATATTATTTAAATTGCATAGAACATGAAGCGTGAATTGCCGAGCTAATGAGAGGTGCTTATATAGGTTAGGTGTGGGTGTATTGGTCGCATGGTCGAGTCTCCTGCGCCTGTGGTTGTTTGGCTTTTCTTCTTTAATTAAGAAACTAATATATATTGTTTAGGTTACAACTAGAATAGGAAACCTTAAGTGCCAAAGTCGTGTGGGGTGTGTATTTTTAAACTCATGATCAATGTATGTCGTGCGTTCGAGGTTGGGTATGTTGCTTTTTCTTTTTTGGTGAAATAAGTTGTTTGTTTTTTAATTACGATACATACAATTCTTATCATTAGTTATGGGATGTAATATTTAATTAATTCCTCCACCTTGCATAAATAGAAGATTTGGGGTTTGCTTCTAGCTTAATATGTTGTCGAGAATAAAGGAAAATTAAAATGAATTTTTTTTTTTTTATGTTAAGATCAATATAGAAGAAAATAGTATGAAAGACTTTATCTTTAGAGGCAAAATCAAGGGCAAAAATATTCATTTTTTTATTTATAATCATTATTTCTAAATTATTGTGTCTAATTTAGCATACCCGGTCTCTAACAGTTATGCTAATACCATTTTTGAAATACTCAAATAGGAGTAAATTTTGACAAACTTGTAAACTTGATATAGAACCTCAGAGGTTGAAGATGGAATTTGGTGAATTTGAAATCTCTTATAGGTTTGGTGCAACATTATTGTTATGTTGTGCACACAAAAAAAATGAAAAAAATGTATTAAAAATTAGAGAGAAAATTAGACGATTATTGGTTGTACTATATAGTATAATTCGACACCTCAGGGTTTCAACCCTGGCTGCACCATTGACCCCCGACCTCAAATTGAGACCTCAACCCCAATATGAAAATATTAAGAAGCCCCGCTACACTTTCATTCATAGTGGAAAACACAATTACCACCACACGACCTCCAAAATTGACCTTAAACAAAACCTTGCACAACTCCAATTTATTCTGCGCAGTCTCCATAAATCAGTCATAACTTTGTCCAACAAACTCATAATTAAGTAATTCTATAGACCATTGAAAGAAAACTCATTGCGCTATCTATCCACAAAAAATCATAATTTTTCGATGCACCAATCGATACTAGTTTATTTCCAAAGTGACCCCTGTTTTGGGTCTGTTTATAGCCCTAAAGCACATATTTTTAATCTTTTCTTCACACCAACACTCAAAAAGACTCCCATAAACTCACTTACTTGTATTATCAATCCAAACAACGTCCTTTGATCACTTTTGGGACTTTCCATAATCCACCAAATTTGACAAAACTCATGTAACATCATTCTTTTAAGCTCTTAACATAACCAACCTCCAATTACCACCTAATTTAATTCAAATAACATATTTGATTCAAGAATCAAATTCAATGATGTCTGGTCATAAAACCCTAAGTCATGCTCAATTGAAATTCACATCCAAACTCATCCACAATAATCTTACACAACATCATATTCACTTCTAGTGATAAAGATTACAAAATTAAATCAAAAGAATTCAGGGTTCATCATTTTCAACATCAAGCTTCCATGATCAAGTATGATTCCAATTCTTAAATGCTTCCATACTTAACCAACTCAATAAAATATCAAAGTAACATTTTTTTATATCAAGATAACATTATCCATAAACAAAGTCAACATAATCATCCAAAATTATACAAGATTAGGCTAGGGGTTTACCTCACTTATGAGATTAAAAGAGAGAGATCAAGGTGATATTTGGTGGATTTTAGGATTGGGAGTGGCAGCTGGTAGTGCTACGATGGTGGGGTGGTCGGTGATAGCCTTGAGCTAGCCGCAAATTGCCAGAAAACAGCAGCAAAACTCAGCAGCCCAACCGGGGGTGGGGTGGACGAAGGTGGAGAGAAGAAGAGAAGATGGAGCTTGAATTTGGTTGAATTTTTTTTTTACTTATCTTCTATATCTGGCTTACATTTATCCACCCAAAAAAGTGACTTTTTGCAAATTATAATTAGACACAAATGATGATAATTAGCTAAATCAAGTCAATCACCTTGTTGGGCCTTGAATCGGGCTTAAATGAATTGGACTCGGGGCGAAATAGCACCTCGTTGCGATAAAAAATTTATTACTTTTTTCGTAGCTCGAAGATTAATTTTTATGATGTCATGAAAAATAATTTAATCTTCTAAACCATAGTTATTGAGACCTACTATCGATTCAACCAAAATTTTACAATAAGTAAAACCCGAATTGCAAAGTATGCCCAAAATGAATTCTGCCAAACTGGAATAATTAAATGTGATAAATAAATGTGAGGAAATTTGTAACAAGCTTAATTAAATAAATAAACATAATTTAGGATCGGGCTATTACATAAACATTTGATCACAATTAAATTATCTATTTATACTATTTGTCTGTCTTTCCAACTAATATCAAGTTCTCTTTTCCTACATAACTATGTTTGAAGCCCTTTGGTTCCCACGACCCTTCTTTCTTGAGTTTACGTGCACATTCATTTCCATCTTACTTGTCTCATATTTTCCCGTCCCCTCAATTTATAATATGCCATTTGTTCCTGGAGTTAACACCTTATGCCAGCAGTATTTTCGTTATCCTTAATCATTGGCTCATTCCGTTTACGTCATCTTAATTAGTTGATTGGCCTCATCTTTTTGTTATTGCAAGTTTTCTTAATTTCAAACCATCTACTTAACAGGCCTTTATTGGCATTCAAATTCTACCAATTATAGTGGCCTTTTTGAGTTCATGTTTTGCTTTTAATCTTACTCATATTTGTTTGATTTTTCTTAACTCTGAAATCAGCTTCTCTCCAATGTTATTTCCCTTTTTGTCCTGAACTACTGGAACTTTGTGGATCCTCAAGACTACTTCCACGTCCCTTCTGGCATGATTATCCATGTCTTTGAATCTTGGTGCTAACTATAGAATACACTCCTATACAACCTTAAATGGTTGTCGACATTCCGATACTCTTAATTTTCGTCATTTACTTCTCCATTTCACTGGAAGCATACTAATGCATACGGGCGGTGCCCCATTCTTCATAGTAATAAACCTATGTAACTTGTTTAAAATAAGGATGCAATTCAACTTTCACTAATGTGGATGAGTGTTTCATTGTTCTAATTCCACTATTTTTCTTACTTTTAAAATTTTCCCTTCTCACAAACGATTGTGGTTTTTATTTTATCCAACCATGTCATCCCACTTGAACTTGTTTCATAATGGATCTAGGACTTTCTTCACTATAGCTAGTCAAGTAAATCTATCGCACTCACTATATTGATCTTTGCCAGAGGATCACCCTATTGAAACTCAGTTAGTATTATTTTGTTCGTAAGTCAACTGCTAAACCTAGGTGTAACTAAACCATCTTTATCTTGTAAGATGGTTTAACTCCTTCTTTCGAACTTCCCTTTTATTATATCTATATGCTTAATGGTAGAACATCGTGATTATTCTATTGTTGATCACATCAGTACCATATTTATGATTTTGACATTGGATCACACCCTTGATGTAAAGATTATATAAACAGTCCAACTCTTATTTCGTATACGACTCAAATAACCCTAATTAATTCTCATTTATAATGTGCTTTTTTTTAAAACAATCTAGTTGAACGAATAACCTTGTCTTCTTATTGAATGCTCCAACCTCCTCTCCCTTTATAAAGAACACGATCTAACCTATAACTCATTATTCTAATCCCTCCCCCCTAGCTTGTTCAGAATGGTGTAAGGTGTTCATCTTTGACATCGATGTGGCTTAAGAATTATCTACTCTTTTTTGGTTTCTCCTATCACCCCCCCCCCCCTAAGTGTAAAGTCGTGATTGTTATGGACTTTTACTTTGAAATTTATGATACACTCATAGTTATCCTTTTTATAGCTATATCGCGACAATCCCTCCTCCATCAATCCCTTCTAGTTTCACAATTTATTTCTCTTTGAAAACAATGATTCACCTGGTCACTATTTTCAAGATTCTTACCCTTGGACATATCTGTCTTTAACATCAAATTTAGATATAACAAACCTTTACCTAGTCTGATGAGGAAGGCTATATAACCAAGTGAGTTTGGAGCTGTAAGATAAAATGCAAGATATTCCTCCATTGTCAGCCTACAAGAGTGCTACAGAACTAGATCATATGATGACATCAAATCTTAGGATATTGCAGATAATTTGGCCTTAGTGGACTCGTAAAGCAATTGAGACTACCAAGTGATGACTATAAGCTCTAAATTATCCGCAAAAATTATTGAGAAGATAAAACGGGATCAGAGACTAGCTTATCAATCCATGTGCACAGCATTCTCCATATTTCACAACTTAAGTAGTACATTCCAGGCCTAAATCATGACATTGTGATCGAGCATATAAAGGCCCCGAAAACTTACATTATGAGGATTGTCCTGTGCAGATAATAGATTATAGGGTCAAACTACCGTGTAAGAAAGGCCTACCTCTTGTTAGAGTTTTTATGGGCTAATTATGCCCTATCAAAAGCTACATAAGACACTTACAAGAAAATGTCGTATAAATACCCTTACTCATTCTGAGGTAAATCATGTATCTCTTTCACATTTGCAAGTTTTGAGGGCGAAACTTATATTAAGGGGGGCGGAGGCCGGAACGTAATCCGTGTCAATTAGTTCAATAACTTTCAATTCAACAAAGATGAATGCCGCATTTCAATTCAGCATTTGAAATATTTGTGTGATCGCAAGCTAAGACGACAAAGTGGCCGCAAATAAGATCTAGTAGTCCATTGTATTGAATCATTCAATACCCATAAATAAATATAAATTAGCATATTTACAAAAATCATTAAAAGTTATAATTTTTCTCATAAAGGATATAAATTAAGGTGTTTTATACAACTTTGTTATCAATGATATCTAAATAAATAATAATGTGAATAAATTAAACAAAAGAGAGTGCATACATACATACATATATGTGTGTGTGTGTGTGTGTGAAGTTCTTAATTTTCTGGCTAACTTAAGAAATTAATAAAAATAAAATGACAATAAAATGAGTGAATTAAATAAAATAGATGAAGGCAGAAGTGTAAAGAAAAGGCCCTATGTGAGACCCACACTCTTTAGTAAAGAGAGGAACGATAACTAAGATTTTTGGATAAAAAGATTAAGGAAAAAAAATTAGAAAAACAAGAAAAAATCCAATAGATTCAATTTAATTCCCTCATCCTACATTCCCTCCCCATGCATAGCAGCCCCAACCGCCCTATTCTACCAATGTACCGTCCAACCAAGCTGTATTGCCACCATCTACCGGCTGGAGGTTCGCCAGCACCACAAGCCACGCAAAACAGCGCAGCAGCAACCCTTTGTTTCCTTGATCGGCTGCTATGCGACTCCACCAAACCCACCGTCATCCCCTATCTATTAGGGTCACCTGCGCCACCAGCCCACTGTGCCACATCTCCCCTCTCCTTTTAGCTTTGGTTTATGGGGGATTGCAAGGTGAGGTCTAAACTCCTCTTCCATTACTTCATCAAGTTATTTCTTAAATTAATCAGAAATTATATTTCTTTAACATTGCAAGGTGTAATTTTGAAGTTTATAATGATAAATGTTAGTGTTGAATTGTATGGGTGTTTGTGGGTATTCATCGAGGAGGTAAGTTTTGGGTATGGGCTGTGAAATTAAGATATGAGTTGATTGTGTTGAGATTTAAAGGATTTTGGCTATATTTTTTTATGAAATTAACGATGGGTATCTATTTAGTGAATTCTTGCCATTGAAGGTTTGAGAATGGTGAAGGACTTGAGGATAGGAAGATGGGAGAAAGAATAAAAAAGGGGTATTTTGGGGGGGGGGGTTTGAAATAAACTCCTTTCAAATTAATTTGTGAGTTAATTTTGGCGATTAAATTGTATTTTGGGGGTAAATGGAGTGGATTAGCAATTAGAAACAATATTAAAACTTTATTTCGGGTATCTAATGAAGTAGAGAGGATGATGGGTTATGATATGTGCTACTAATAAATTTAGATATTAAACCATCCAAGCAAATAATTAAAGGTTATCCCAGGTTTCATATTGACCGAGTACCCTCCTAATTCAACTCTACGATTGTATGACATACTCAAAATGAAACTAAACCCATAAGTCGCGCCTATGTAAGCTATTCTCTTTTGTTAACAAAAGATTCGATTATAAAGGTTGGGAATCGAAATAATATCAACGACAATACTAGCCCTACTAATAATAGTAATGACAAGAATAATAATATTTACAATACTAGCAAAAGGGGAACCTAATGAATTAAGTGAATCATGAACAGCAAAAAAAATATATAATTGCAGGTTCAATTAAGTGATGATGGGAGTGTTAGTGTTAAAGAAAAATACTAACCAAAATTGTAAATCGTTTATGTATATCGTAATAATAAAAAAAACTATTTAAATAGTACCAATAATAAAAGATCAGTTTGAAACAAAAGCGAGGCCACTTTCGCTGTCATTGAGCTGTAAACACATATTTTACAAGTGACAGAGAGAGAGAGAGAGAGAGAGAGAGAGAGAGAGAGAGAGAGAGAGATTTCAAATCTAGGTACCATTACTACCTATACCTTTCAAAAATTAACATATTTTATATATATATCAAAATCTCAAAATGTACAATCATTAAGTGGATCATTTTCAAGTATTGTTTTACCACGTAATCAAGTGGACCCGCCAATTATCAACCTCTAGTTTACACACTTGGCCTTAGGTCAGGCTTTCCGATCAGCTTAGCAGGTGTTACACCAATTCAATAATCGCATTGTACCCATGAACTCATCAGTTTGGGTTTCACTTTCAGAAAATAATCAGTAACAGCTTTAATAAAAATCTTTGTCTCTCCCCTGTTTTCGAACTACAATGAATGGAAATGTGCATGCTCACTAAAAGTGAATTTATATCATTACAGGATGGGAGTAAACATATTGAGCTTCGACTCATTGTTCAAATGTTTTTGCGTTGTGTTTAAAGATAAATAAATTGTGAAATTCTTACTTGACAACATCGGAGAGACAAGGAGATAGGTAGTGAAATATAGGCCAGCTTATGGTGACACTATGTGAAGTCAAGGGTCATCTGAATGTAAGCCTTGTGGATTAAAGTCTTTCAACTGAAGGTATACGGTGTGCATCATGTGGCTTTTATGCAAGCTAAAGCGTGTTCTAGTATTTATTAAGTCAATTAATTAAGTCTTATTCTCTCTACAACAGCTTAACCCTTACCCTTCCTCCGTAATGAAGACTATTTCCTAATTAAATAAGGTTTATTATGTGAGTAAGTGTTGGGGCATTAAAGTCTAGCATTTGAATTATGAACAAAATAACAATAACTAACTTTCAACAAGTAACCCTCTGGCAAAGATCAATAAGGTAAGTGCGACAGATTCACTTGAATAGACATAGTAAAGAGAATCCTAGATTCATTATAAAGCAAGTTCAAATGGGATGACATGATTAGAGAAAACAAAACCACAATTGTTTAAGAGAAGTGAAATTTTAAAAGTAAGAAGATAGTGGAATTACAACAATCAAACATTCACCCACATTAGTCAAAGTTAAATTGCTCCCTTAGTTCGAATAAGCTGCATAGGTTTCTTACCATGAATAATGGGGCGCAGGCTATATACATTGTATGCTTCTAGTGATATAGAGAAAAAAATGACGAAAATTAAGAGTATTGGACTGTCGACAACCATTTACGGTCCTATGGGAATGTGTTCTGTAGTTAGCACCAAGCTTTAAAGACGTGGTTAATCATGCCAGAAGGGAAGCACAAGTATTCTTGAGGATCCATGAAGTTCCAAAATTCAGGACAAAAAGGGCAAATTAAATAGTATTGGAGACAAGCTAATTTCGGAGTTAAGACAAATTAAACAAATATGAGTAATGTTAGAACCAAAACATAAACTCAAAAAAGGCAATTCCGACTGGCAGAATTTGAATGCCAATTAAGGCATGTTGAGCGTATTGTTTGAAACAAGAAAACATGCACTTAAAAAAAAGCTGAGGCTAATGAACAATTAAGATGAGCTAGGGGGAATGAGTCAATGACTAAGGATAATGAGAATACTGTTGGTATAAGATGTAAATTACAGGAACAAATAGCATATTATAAAATGATGGGAAGGAAAAACAGTACTATGAGAAAGGAATGATGGAAATGAATGTAACCGTAAACTCAAGAAAGGAGAGTGGTGAGAACCAAAGGGTTTTAAACATTGTTACAGAGGAAAAGACCAATTGATATTAGTTTGAAGGCCAAATAAATAGTATAAATAGATAATTTAATTATGGTCAAATGTTTGGAGCATGGCAATGTCATATAGAATTATCCATCTACATGAGGTTTTTCTTTTTAGGGACCACTAGGGTCGCAACATTCATGTGCTTATTGGTCACTGAGTATTTAAGTGACAGTGATACCATTTTTTTCTTTTTTTTTTTCCTACTTCAGGTGGGAATCTAAAGTGGGAGGGGCTTAATTATGTAAAATGGGACTTTACAAAGGTCTCCTTTATCAGTCATGAAAGAACCTCCATGTGGGTTTGGTGAATACAAGAAGAGTGAGTTGCGATGGTTTCCAATTTATTCTCGAGGTTCATGACGGCAAAATGAAGGATCAAGTTATAAGATTGAAAGGGTTGTAAGAGTACCAACAATAGGGAAAAACAAGCTACAAAGAACTACCAGGTAACCTAAGGCAGTACTTAGAAGATCATGTGATAGCCAACTCTGAAAAGAACTAAAGAGGTGTGGATACCTCATGGAAGGAAAAACTTTGTTCACTTGCTTATTTAATTGATAATTCTTGAAGATTTAAGAAACAATATTGGGTGGACACACTAGATTCTAGAATGTTGGCAAAAGAGGATAACAAGAATCATGGTTTATCATAAATGCAATGAGCACTAATTAGTAAAGAAAGAGGGATCCCCAGAATCAACTTGAGTAAAGATAACTAATCAAAGCAAGAGGATAACGCGCTAGCCTAACGGTTAGGATTCCATAGAAGATTAATGTCATGAAACCATTCAATGGTTGGATGGGTATTCAGTAAGTTATTGCTAGGATAACTAGGAAATCTTGCAACAATAAGTGAATAGGACTCAAACAGGAACTATGGGTCAGATTATGCTGGAATAGGGTCTAAGCATAGCTAAGCTCGAGTTGTAGCTAGAAAGAGGTCAAAAGTTCTTGGTGAAGGGCTATGAAATATACTCCGATACACACCTTATAATGGTAGCTTCATATTAGCTGATTAGGAGTTTTTATATGCTCTTTTAAACTGATATAAAGATTTAGATAAGTACAATTCCCTGAGTTTGAAATGCTTAAAAAAAGGTCGCCTAAGTTTCTTAACTCTGACTTAAGAATTCAACATGTTTGGCTTGCTATATAACCCTAGTGACATGTCTAGGGCTAAGCCAAGGCGATACCTTCTTGAATAGGACAATCTAATCTTGTGTAGTCACCAAGTATAGCCCCGTGCAGCTAATGTAATAGTGGCTCATAGTCATGATTCCTTAACAAAGGCATTGCAGGAAATTTATAGTCAGATATCGAATTAAAGCAAGATAAAGATTATAACTTTACGATACTTCTCTATTCCTCATTTGTTACCCCAAATCATAACCATTGGTTATATCCACTCATAGCTAGAATATAAATTATGACCCCCAAAATTTCTTTGAATATGATACGCAAAAGTATGGAATACATGCATATATGTATATTACTTGCTCAAGTTCTTTCCCTTATATTCCACTTGTATAGCTTGATGCTCTTGGTGAAGTGAATATGCTTAAGGCTGTTAACCATGACTTTTGCTACTCTAATGATTCCATGATCTTAGTAGCAAATTTCCTTTCCAAATAAGTTCTCATGTTTCCCGTTCCCTGTAGGATTGTTATGCTCCTACGACAACAATAATATAAGGTCTTCTACTCTTGATGGATTTATGATAGGACCCAAGCTTTCATTTCTTCTCCCCTGTTTCTTCTTTCATTGTTTTCCCTAGTCCTTGCTAAGCTTAATGACTAATTCAACATTTCTCACCTTACAAAATCAAATCTTCCTTGCCCCAATATATTTGGATTCCCCCAGTGGGCATTTTGCCATCAAGTCCACTGTTTCGTAATTCTCATGTCATCTTAAACTCTATTTTAACCTCAGAATGCGTACATAACATCCTCAAATACATCATACAATCTCAAGTTTCTACACCATCATTTCTTTCTATATGCTTTGAAAATCTCCAAAAGACTCATTACCCTAAGTGATACCTCCATTACGACATATCTCGTTTTATTACCTTAGTCAATGGGCCAAGTTCATAATGTCCACTTGTAACTAACATCTAATACGTCTATAGTTGGAGAACCTACTTAAGATGCAATAATTTGGCTACATATCTAACTTATGATAACTATATAGGTCCACAAAATCTTGAAACAAATTGATGGCAACATTTTCCTCTCGTAACAACCGAATCTTGCTGCATACAACCATATAATACCCAGTGGTGTATCATAAGCCATTGGAATGCCATCTCCCAATTCACCATAGTGGATTATTACTGCAAGCACATATGTGAGTGAAGTAGGCCTTCGTATATATTCACTATTGCAATGTTTATTGAATACTGACTCGACGCCAAGATATTATAACATAATGCGTTTCCTCTACCTAGAAAGTTAAATGCAATTTGGTACTAAATTGATCCCACAAGATTTACGAATGGCATCCTCGCATTACCATACGTAAGCATCAACTATGTTTGTATACCTTAAGAGGGCCTCTAGATTATAATCATCCTCATAAACAAACGGGCAACTCCAAGATTCACATAATAGTTGTTGTGAGCTTGGCAAGCTTCACTGGGATTCACAAGTCAACATGAGATCAACTAAATATTTCTCAGCTCTACTACGTTAGTAATGAAGTCCCAAGACGTTGAATGACTATGTTGTTGGCCTTAATACAAAGGGCTGAGAATAAGGTAAACATTCACGAAAGCATCCTCATCATACACTTACATGCATGAACTCGTGGTCAACAACTTATTCAACCAGTTTAACAAAACTCATAAACTCCCCATAGCTCACAATGACCCTTAACCTGGCGGATACCACAACTATAACGCCCCAACACTTAATTACATAATCAGTAGTAGTTAATTAGGCAATAGTTATCATTATAGAGGGAGGGTAAGGATTAAGGCATTACCACCATCCTAGAAAGGATAAGGCTTAATTAATTGAATTAATAAATGCTATAACATACTTTAACTTACATGAAAGCCACGCGATGCACACCTTATACCTGCTATTAAAAGACTCCCAGTCCACAAAGTTTACATTAAGATGACCTTGACTTTACGAAGTGTCTCTCTAATCTAGCCTAGATTTCACTTCCGGACTCCCTGTCTCCCCGATGTTGTCAGGTGAGAATTTCACAATTTGTTTACCTAAAACCACTAAACAGAAAAATGTTCGAACAATGACTCAAAGCTCAATACATTTACTCCTATATTGTACAGATATAAATTCATTTTCAATGAGCGCGCACATTTGAATTCATTTTAGTTTGAAAATAGGGGAGAGAGAAATAATCATGTTAAAACTATTATCGATTATCATCTAAAAGTGGAACCCAAACTAATGAGCTCATAAGTACAATGCAATCATTTAATAGGTGTATAGCTGCTAGGTCAATTACAAAGCCTAATCTAAGCCCACGCAGGAAAACTACAAGGTGTAAGCTCTAATAATTGGTAATTGGTAGGTCCACTTGATTGTGAAGCAAAACAATACTTAAAAATGATCCATTAAATGACTGTACATTTTTTAGATTTTGATACATATAAAAATATGCAAATTTTCAAAAGGTACAGACAATAAACATACTTGGATTTGAAATCTCTATCTGTCTCTTGCAAAAATATTTGTTTATGGCTAAGCGATGAAGAAAGTGACCTCGCTTCTGTTTCAAACTGATCTTTCATTGTCAGCACGGTTTAAATATTTTTTTATTATTGCAATCTAGGTAAGCGATTCATAATTTTTCTTAGTACTTTTCCTCAACACTACCATTCCCATCATTACTTAATTAAACTTGCAATTACATTTTATTTTTTTGTTGTTTATGATTTAATTAATTTCATTATGTCCCCTTTTGCTGTATTGTAAATATTATTATTCTTATCATTACTATTATTAATAAGGCTAATATCGTTGTTAATATTATTGAGATTCTTAACCTTTATAATCTAATCATTTGTTAACAAAAGAGATTAGCTTAAATAGGCACAACGTATGGATTTAATTTCATTTTGAGTATGTCATGCAATGGCAGAATAGAATTAGGAGGGTACTCGCTCAATATTAAACCTGATATAACCTTTAATTATTTACTTGGGTGGTGTAATATCCAGTTTTATTATTATCCTATATCACAACCCATCATCCTCTCTACTTCATTAAATGCCAACAAGTTTTAATATTGCTTCTAGTTACTGATCGACTCAATTACCTGCTAAAATACAATTCAATGACCAAAATTAACTCAACAACTAATGTCAAAGGAGTTTATTTCAAAAACCCCCCAAAATACCCTTTTTTTCCTTTTTCCACCCTTCTTCGCATCCTCAAGTCCTTCATCATTCTCAAACCTTCAAGGGTAGGAATTCACCACACACATACCCATCTTTAATTTAATTAGAAATATAACCAAAACCCCTTAAATCTCAAAACAATCAACTCACATGTTAATTTCATAGTCCCTACCCAAAACTTACCTACTCCATGAACACCCACAAACACCCATACATTTCAACACTAAAATTTATCATTATAAAACATCAACAACACTCATCCAATATTAAAAGAATTTAATTTCTAAACTAACTTTAGAAAAAGCAAGATGAAGGCAATGGAAGAGAAGCTTGGACCTCACCTTGCAATCTCCTATGAACCAAAGCTAGAAAAAGTGGGAGGAGGTGGCACAATGGGCTAGCGGCATCAGCGACCCTTACAGATGACGGACAGCGAATGATGGTGGGTTTGGTGGCATCCCGCAGCAACCAATTAAGGAAACAGAGGGCTGGCACTGTGCTATTCAGCATGGTTGGTGGTGCTGGCGAAGCTTTGGATAGCGAATGGCTACAGTGCAGCTCGACGCTGTGGGCAGTAGATTAAATGTGGGAGTGGGGTCGGGGTTGCTACGGATAGGGGCGGAGAATAAAGGAGGGGGAAATTAAATTGAATTTGCCAGATTTTTGTCTTGTTTTTCTGATCTTTTGTCCTTTTTCTTGTTATCCCAAAATCTTAGTTAACCTTACTGTTAGGGTTGAAACGAATCGCAATTCGATATCACAGCGGAAGCAATTAGGATGAATAGATAAACAGA
>JACYFF010031956.1:36038888-36080292 GCA_017589665.1 Selenicereus undatus | reverse complement strand
AGCCCGTGCCGCCCCGGTGGCTCAGATTTTGGGCCATAAACCCAACACTTACCCTCTTTACTAAAGAGTTTGGGTATGACTTTGGGAGTTTTTCTTTACACTTATACCTTCAACTATTTTATTCCTCTTTCTCTCTCTACCTCTCTCGCACCTCCCCCTTTCCTACCCGTCTTTCCTATATCATTCTTTTTCATGTGAAATCTTCATCTACACATAATTCCATTAATGACGAGCCTTCTTCTACCTTGTCCCGTCCAATTTCCAATTGATGACTTTTTTACCCAGAATTCAAAGCCTTAACTAGAAAATCTTCTTTCAATTCAACAGCTACTTTTTTGTAATTCTTTAGGTGTTTTATTCTACTCTGCAAAAGTTCCAAAACCCCGTAACTAATTTCAAGCAATTGGTCTAAATTGACTCCCAAGTTGTGATATTCTTCAATCAAAACCCAATATTCTGGCAAAGCGATAGAGGGAGAGAGACATGATTTTTGTGCAAAACAGAGCGCATGATGGGAAGAGGAGTTTTCCAAAAAGAGAAAGAGAGCGACAGAGTGTGTTGATTGTTAAAGCTATTGAGCAAAAATCCATCAAGTTTGCCAATTGTGGATAACTTATGTTAATTTTCCAACAACTTTGCTCATCTTTTTAGGGGAAAATTATATGCCCTAAAAATAATTTATTTTCCATCAAACTTTTTTCTATACTTTTTATTCGCTAATTGTCTACGTTGAAGCAGAGAAAAAAAATATTTGATTTTCCAAATTTTTTTTCTTTCCTTCTAATTTATAATATCTAACCACATCCTAAAAGATAATTTTAGAAGGATTCTAATGTAGTTACTCTGAGTGCCCCTCAGAGCGAGAAATTTTACATGGGTGCAGACTTTAAGGGCATACAGATGGGCATGACATGAAGCACAAAAGTTTAGACAATAGAAAAAGAAACAATGGCGAGGTGTCCTTTCTGTATCAGTTGCTTATGAGTTGATGATTGTAAACTCCCATTTTAAAAGAAGGAGGACCACTTGGTGATCTTTAAGGATGACATCACAAATACTCAAATTGACTACTCTCTAACTAGAGAAAGCAATAGGGTGTTGTGTAAAGATTGTAAAGTTATACTCAGTGAATATTTGGTGACACAACATAGACTATTAGTGATGGATGTGAGATTAACATTTCAAAGAGGAAAAGGAGGAGTGTTGAGTTCCTAAAGTTAAATGGTGGAGTCTTACTGGTGAAAATGCAATTTAGTTATTAGAGAAGATTAAAACATGAGGGAAGTGGAAACGAGCATTGTAGTTTAGGTAGAGTGCAAAGGTTGGCAAAGGAAATCTTAAGAACCTTCAGAAGAGGTGGAGATTGAATAAAAAGAGCTTGGTGGTGGAATAAAGAGGTGAAAGAAAAAGTGAAGGAGAACAACGTGCACACGCTGCTCTCATCAATAATAGAACTGATGAAGAAAAAAAGGATAAAAAGTTAGGTACAAGACTGCTAAAAGGATACAAAAGAAAGCTATCACTTTAGTAAAGAATAGTATCTATGAAAGGTCGTATTAGAAACTTGAGACTAAGAAACCTGAGAAGGAGGTCCTTAAGTTAGCAAAGGTTAGGGAAAAGATAACAAAAGACTTAGGAAATGCAAGGTGCATCAACCATAAAAATGGCAAGGTCCTACTAGGGGCAACAAAAATAAAGGAAATGGTAGTAGCAACTTTACTTTCGCAAGCCCTTTAGTAGTAAGATGATTGAGAATTCCTAGAATTGTAAGCAAGGGTGTCACCAAAGGCAACAAAACTACTGGTTCAATGGATGAATTAGTGAAAATGAGATTAAAGAGGCCTTATAGAAGATGAAGATTGGAAAGGTTGTGAGCTCAAACTGTATCCCCTATGAAAATTTGGAAGTCGTTAGGTGAAAAGGGCTTAAAGTGGTTAATGAATCTATTTAATATTATTTTTAGGGTTGCGAAGTTACCAGTGAATGAAGAATCAGTACAAACATCGATCTATGTCTATACAAACAAGAGTGATCTCCAAAATTACAATAATTATAGAGTATAAAATAACTTGGTTACACTATAAAGTTATGGAAAATGGTGATCAAGAGGATGTTAACGAATGATATATCGATTTTGGAGAACCAATTTGGTTTTATGTCTGGTAGATCAACTACGAATGTAATTCATTTCATAAGAAGGCCCATGAAATTGTATAAGGAAACGAAGTTTATCACTCAAGAATACAATAACACTTTGGATAGGAGTTAAGCTTGTTGATCTTGTGTGTTACGTCATTGAGTACTCTGTCTTCAGCGCTTCTCCATATAGTAAAGCCCACCCCTCAAGCTAGATCTCCACTTATAAGCAGTGAGAATGAGAACGTTGGAGGATACTAGGGATGTAGTTGTTGAATTCTTTAGAATATTTTGTTGGATGCTTTTATGTCACAACTACAAGCTTGTTCTAGGGCCTTAATGTCAAGTTCACTTTTTCGACATCTACTCAGTCGCTTATTGACATCTCATGTCTTGGAGAGGTGGTTCTTTAGCCTTCATTTAATATCTTAGTCGTTCCATTCTATTTTGTTAAGGGAGAAATCACTTTTTCAAGTTTTGATGTACTTGACATTCTTCAATTCTATGATGGGTGACTGCAATTGTCCCTTTCAAGAAAAAGTGTTTTTTGTTTTTACCTGATTTGCAAAATATTTAAATATGCTTTCCAAGCATCCCAAATGTCACTATCTATTACGTCATCCAAAACCACAAAGACAATCTTGCTTCTTGAAAACCGCACAATTGAGTAATTAGTAAGATAACCTAATCAATTATATTAAAATTAATTTAATTAATCCATATTGGTATAGTGTGGTAAATTACAGCCCTTTAAAGTACAAAACACATAGCCAAATTTCAAGCATATGATGAACAAATTTTGCACCAAAACTTACCTCATGCCTCCTTATCATGGAATGTGTATTTATGAATAGTATAAGTGTTACCAAATACATATGCAAATTCCAGGGATAGAAGAATAATCATAGAGTCATAAAATTCATTTTATGCTCGTTTCAAGTTGTACACCTTTTATGACTTTGACAAGTGTCCATTTCTGACAATTCAATCAAAGTCCTTGGCAATAAAAGCTCAAGGTATTTGAACTCCAACATTGGAGCTCTAGACAATCAGATACCCAATGATCTTGTTAAGTCCGTTTCTTATAAGCAATCAAACACACAGATAGTATTCAAGTATGCGTGGAAAAAGATCTAACGACCGTATCTATATGGCAAATATGCCTTGAGATCAAGGCATATATCAAACATCACTTAACACTGAGGTGATTGTTCAGAAAAGAATATGACGAAAACCTTCAAGTACAAGATGGTAGAAGGAATATGTGCACACCCTGATGATATCCTAAAATGACAAAGAACGAAGAGAAGAAGAGTTTGTCATTTGATTTTGGCTTGCATATTGGGCATGCAGCCACATACGCCCTATTGACCACATTTAGATTAGAGATTGGGAGGATAACATCATATATCACCAACCTCCAAGAGACGGTTAAGGAATTAAAATACGTAGGAGTGTAGACCATCTAAAAGTGCCCTTGCGATATAGACAGCAAATTATTATATACTGCATTTTAAATCAAATGTTCACAAAAATTTGACTTCCATATAAGTTATTTAAATAGAAAATATGTGCATCTCCAAGTCAAATGATTTTCAGTGTCAAATAACACTTCTAAAATTTTTCAATTGGTATGATATGGTTAAATAAATCATGATTTTTTGTGTATGCATATTCCCATTTAGGTGTTTCAGAAGCCAGTTGAGTCTTTCATTTTAGTGTTCGTTGCGGGGTGTTATCAGCTAGAGATTCTTCTTCTTTATGATTTGCGAAGTTTATAAATGCAGTTGATTATATCATATTGATTTAACTCTCTCAATTTTGATACATGCCTAGTCTGTTTTCCCTAATCTTTGGAATGGTGAAGAGATCTCATTTCATGCATGGTCCCTTGTTTCTCATGTTTTGCTTTGATGCATTGATCTCTTTTCACTTCCTCCTATTCTTTTGACCATATCGTTTTGTGTGTGTGTGTGTTTGGGGAAATTGTTATTAAGCAAATTTATCAAGATATTGGTTATGTTCCGTAATAGAGGTTGAAGTAGAGGTAGTAATGTAGTTGTCAAAATGTTATGGATCACTACTTAAAAGTGTTCAGTAAAGTAATGGATAAGGTAGTAGTTAGAGGTTTATGTACTGTTTTTAAAGTTAATAAAAGTAGTTTTTACAAACCTCTACCTAGTGGTTGCATTATAAATTACAAAATTCTCTTTTTATTTCTAAAAACCTTTATTTATTGTGTCATTTTTAGCTATTTTATATAAATCTGCTATTTCAACAGCTATATTTACCGAACACATTTATTTTAAATCACTAGTTGAACAGCTAACAACTAACTACTAATGGGTTATAGCTAATCGCTAATAAAACAACTAACTACTAATAAAACAATTAACTATTACTAAAATAGCTAATTTTACCGAATACGTCCATTATGTACCATAACTTCTCCATAAAATTGTAACGTTCATAAAATTGTAACGTTAGGCTGCCTACAATTCACCATTTGGGGTGCGGTCCTTCCCCAAACCTTGCGTGAACGCAGCATGCTTGTGCATCGGACTTCCCTTTTTTTTTTTGGGTGTAGTAGCTTTTTTACTACACTTTCCCATAATGAAATAATTGTTAATAAGCAAATTTATCAAGAGGGAATTTATCACGGTCCCTTGAGCAGATAAGTTGGAAAATGATTTTCTTTTAAGTTTGGATACTTTTAAATGAATTTGACATTTTGTTATCTTGTATAAGGTTCTTAATGCATTAATTGGATATTTGTTAGTAGATATGCTAGGTGTTATTTGCTGAAAGGGTGTTTGCCGAATTGACATTGCTGCTCGCCTCCCAACCTCCTCACTAGGGTTCAACTCTGGGGAAGAATAACTCTATTTGCCCATTATTTGGGAAATAGAGATGGATAGGCCTTGGGGCTGTTGGGCCTAGGCAATATGCTTCCCCTCACACCCACCCCTGAGCCTGTTGGCCCACTGGGTCTCCCTAAGAGCCATATTACTTATATTTATATCAATAATTTCATTAGTTGAGTCCAGAATACTTTTGGGATGTTTAAATGTTTCAAAATTTTTTACTTATATTTATGTCATTTGGACAAATTAAATGTACTACACTTTTGTCACTTCAATACTTTTTAGGTGTTACATGGTAAAAATTTTGGTATTACTGCATATAAAAGCATATATTTAAATGTAGCCAATGATAATTAAACACATATTAAGCAAAATGCTTTTTGGCATCAGCAGGAATGGTTCCAAACATCTTCTTTTGCAGCAAATATAATTATTGGCACGAAAAACTATCACAATGCTGGACCAACATAAAATAGTGTATCTTCCCTGATCTACTGACGCAGAAATTGTCGAGATATCTTCAGCACTGAAAATCTCGACCCTTTCTGAGAGCGTCAACGGAATTTCTCATTGTTTTTTTTGTGACAGATGTGGGGCAAAGGTGTCAAGATCATATGCATTTTCTGGTAGTGAGTCTTTTGGGTGAGCGAAGTTCAAACATGGCACCCTGATTCTCCAAGGCTAGATTTCCTCCAACTTAAGAGTAGCCACCAACATGGTGGAAAGAGGATGATCATTATTAAGATGAGAGGACAAACATGGTACCAACTACGTAGTCACTTTCTCCCTTACGTACCAAACGTGCCTGTACGGGCCTAGCAGCAACACCCTCTGCCAAGACAACATGCAGCTTCTCTCAACATAAGCTGTTGGGTTCTCTACCCCAGACCAAGGGTCCCAAAACCACCTAAAAAGAAGGAAAAACGAGTTAAATAGGCCATCCTAAGACAATACAAAGATATGGACGTACGTAGATTTCTGTCATCGTGGGTTAGCTCATTCAGGTGAGCCCTAAGTTGATTAATGTCCGTGAGATGCCTTTACTCCTCTTCCACAAATTTTTCATTAAACACATCATCGTGGGGATACAACTAGGTGCTCGAGACTGCAGGCACAGCCACCATGAAGTACTTTATAAAGTGGGATTATACAAATGATGGAGGGCAAGGTACAAAACCACATTCCTTGAATCACCATTCACAGCCAATGCCAAACGCAGCTCTCCTAAGTGACATATCTCAGATTTATCGAAAGTTTGGTCAAGTTTGAAGCTGAATTAGCTCAACTATGGATGACACATAATTTATTTGAAGGAACGTATGTCAACCTTGTTGGGATTTGTCCCAAATTCCTTTCCCGGTTTTGGAGGCAGTTAAATTGTTTCCTTTTGTGAAGATTATTGCTTTGCACCCAAGGCTCAAGTTGTGTGATTGGAGATATTTTATTTTATGAAAATTATATTATTTTCATATTTTGTGTTGAATATCTTTTTTCCTTCTCTGTCAAGATCATCCTTAGTGGCCAAGACATAGGTTTCCTTCTCTATATAAATACTAGGTTGTTTAACCTTGTTTGGTGCGGGGCACTTGGGTGTGCCTTTCGGCACTTCTTTTTTCTATTCTATATTTTATTGAGAGTTAGTATTGAAAGATTTTCGTTGTAATTGATCTCTTCCTTGGACGTTTGCTTTGAGATCTTTATCTCTCTTGTTGATCTCTTCCTTGAGCGTTTGCTTTGATATCGTTTTGTACCCACTCATATTATAGTGGATTTTGTGCCGTTGTTGCCGCCCGTAGTTTTCTCTCGATTTGGGTTTCCACGTAAAAATCATGTGCCCCCTATTATCTTTTTTTTTATCTTGTATTATATTCTCAAATATCTACATCCTTTATTGCTTCCACATATACTAAGCTCGAATTCCAATTATTATTTTCTTAACAAACTTTGAGATGAGTTTTAACATATCAAGAATTGTTCAAATAAAAGCATTTAGCCATGCTTGGGAAGCTCTTTGAGTCTAGTTTTCCATCCAGCTATATAGTCTTTGGAAATCCCAAAGCATTTATAGAAAATCCAGCAAAGAAGCAATATTTCCAAAATTCAGATGTTCACTGCTTAGCCTGAAAAGGAGACTAAAAACTGGGTTTAGGAACCTTGAACCTGCCTAAGGAAGCAAGATGTAACAAGATAACACTCTCCTAGATAATTATTGGAATATTCTCAAAAGGAAAGGTTTAAAGAAACTTTCTTTTTTTACGTGTCATAAACACTAAATTTCTAGCACATAGGGACAAGGAAGATTTGTATTATTTGTACTATTTTCGTTGTAATTTGAGTTTGTATATTTGTTCGAGTTATTTCATTGGTTTGTACTAATGAGAAAATGTTAACCTATTCCTATTGGCCATATAAGTTTTGCTGTTTATTTTTTATTGGTCCTACTAGGGCATTTTTTGCTAATTTCAAGTGGCCAAGGTCATATTTTTCCTATTTTCCAATTCCTTGCTTGGGGGAAGACCTATAATCTTTGTAAGCATTTAAATAGGCCTAATTTCTCTCTTGTAATAAGATTGAATAAACTTTGATGAATGATATATGAGATAGTTGGTTGCTATTGCTGTCATAAAAATCTCTTAAAGCTTTATCCCATTTTTTCGTGTGTTTTTAGAATCTAAATTTTATCTTAGTCTTTGTGGTTTTACCTTTGGAGGACAAAGTGGTGTTTAGCCCCTCTATGTGACAAAAGAAATTCATTTGTCTTAAATATTTATCATATCTTTGTTTTTCATGCTGAAGCACATCTCCCTTTAGAGCCTTAAACTGTGCCCAGTTCTAGTCAAGACCATTGTTCCAAATTTGGTCTCATACTTCAAGGCACCTTCACCTTGTCCTTGATGGTTCAGGGCTCTTGCTTCACATTAGTTAGTATCATAGCACAAAGGTCCTTAAACTGTTTGTAGCTTCCATCCCTTTGTTTACCTCCCTCTATGCTGCTAAGTCCCCCAAAACCCAATATGGCCCAAACACGTTTCCAAGCCACAAAAAGAATCCTTAGGTCCACCCCCCCCCCAAAAAAAAAAAACTTTCAACCAACTTCCTTTTGTTCACCTAAATTCAATCCTAAACTCTTTCGCTTGACCATGGACATGTCATATTTCAAAGAAGAGTTGAATCCAACTCTTTACATAGAGTGGGTGTGTACAATAAAAGAATGTATAGAGAAAAATGGGTTTTCGGATGAAAAAATCTTTAAAGTAGCTATCCTTAACATCCAAATGTTTGCCTACTCATGGCATGCACGTCTTGTGCAAACAAGAGGCAAAGAGGGTAGAACCACAACCAAAAGTTGTGGCAAACTCAAAAGTTACATAGATAAGAAGTACTTTCCTAAGGGCTATACTAATTATTGTAGGCTTAGAAAAGGACTAGTAGAGAGATGTTAAAGGATTAAGTTCCCAACAAAGAAGAACTATAGAAAGACTATGAACCCGCTTTGGTTTATGAGGAAGACCCATGACTAGCCTTAGAAAAGAGCTCACATGAGAATGACCAAGCTATAATAAGCATCCTTCTTAAAGCTCCTATCTTACTAGAAGTGGGTGTTTCCCAGGTTGATGACGTTATGAAGATTCTAACCCTAACCCAAGAAAATAAGGCCATTGATGTTCATGTTCAAGCTTAAAAAGATGAGAATCCTAAGAAGGCCATTCTTCCTAAATCTTTCTCATCCCATTAAGAACAAGCCTCTCTCTCTCTCTCAACATGCAGGTAACTCATGAGAATTTGAAATCCAATGGCTTGGAAATATCTTATGATGAGTACATTAGTGCTTTCAACAAGCTTATGAGCATTGGAGTTTTTAGGCAAAATTTTCATACTTAAACAGCACCTAAGTTCTCTGGAAACACTTATGTGTTTAAAAAGGGTAGAACCCTTAGCATCATGGCATTGTTAAAGTGCAATGGGTGCATCCATCTTGTCTAGTTAATAACCTTGGGGAATTATGCATTTGGCCACAAGGATTTGAGGGACAATCCTTTTGAAGAGGGCAAGTTTGGTACGGAGTTAGGGTGCAAAACCATACTCCTTGAATCATCACTCAAGCAAGACCAATGCTAAATTAACTCTCCTAGCTCACTCATAAGTGCCTAGAGTATACTTCATTTTGGGGTTGATGAACCTCTATTTTACACTATTTTTAGCCCCTATTTGACCCAGTTTCTTTCCCGTTTTCACGCTTTATCGTGTTAAGGAAGGGTCAGATCGGCCTCCTTTTGCATACTATTTACTTATGCGACATCTTTCAATATTTTCAGGAACTCGATTGAAGAAGAGGAAAGATGAATAATATTTGGCAGAAGGAGGTGCTAAAGAAGGAAGAAAAACCACAGAAAAGCGTCACACGGAAGTCCCGGGGAATCGAGTCCACACAGCACGGCCAAAACACCCTCGAACCGGCACACTTGGCCGAGGAGCCAAGTGGCACGACCGTCCCATGTGGCACGGTTGGGCCGTGCCAAGTGGCACCCCCGTGCCACGTGTGCTGGTTTGGGTTGTCTTCAGGCAGCGTTTTGGCACGGTCACCTCGTGCCTCTGGGCACGACCGTGCCACCCCCGTTCCGCGTCGCGACTTAAAACTTCTCTCAGGGCTGTTTTAATTCCATTCAGTTTTTACTTTCAGTTTTCGTTTCCCAGAACCCTTTCGAGGCGATTTTTAGGTTTTAGTAGAGAGTATTTTATTTTCGCATTATCGATTTCGCTATTGGATTGAAGCTTGTACTTCCTTGAATCTATTCGATTAATTACAGGTTCTTTTCTCTAAATCCGCCTCTCGTTCCTGATTTTCAATTCTTTGAAGTTTGCGATGGTTATGAACTTGAATGTTGCGATTGATGTTAGAAATATGATTGTTGGCTAAATCCCTCAACTTAGGTTGGGATTGAGGCCGAATATGTAGAATTGAATTTTGTACTGGCCCAATCCATGTTCCCCCTTTGTTTTGCGATTGCAAATTCTGCTATGCACGCCACATGTTCAATGAAATACTCGAAAGAACATTCATCGTTTTTATTTGGGTTTAGGGGAGCGTTGAGAGACGAAACCTTTACCTAGTGCGTCTTAGTAGACAATTATGATTTTAACATGAAAATAGTTAAGTTCTAATTGGGATTAGAGATTGTGAATCTTGTAATCCTTCAACCTTTAGTCCCATGAAAATAGGTGACTATAGTTCTAGGATTAGTCTTCGACCCTTGAGAGAGGGAGGAGATGGGCTTAATTGACAATCTATCCATATGCGATGCATTCTTGGGAATATGTGATTGGGTTAGTAACTGATTCGTTAGCATATTCGTGCTGTTAATTCCAACCTAAGTGTATTCTATTCTGCAGTTCATTAAACTTTTTAGCTGTTTTCGTTTCTCTTAGTTTAGTCTTCAATCCAAAATTGCGATTGCCTAGCTTGAGTAGTTTAATTAATTCTGGTAGTTGAAGTCAAGTTCCCTGTGGATTCGACCCGTAGTTGCCGGTTACTAGCTACAACTACGCCGTGCACTTGCGGTAAATTAAAACCCTAACAAGTTTTTGGCGCCGTTGCCGGGGAACTTGCGCCCTTCAATATTAGAATATGTTAGCGAACTCTAGACTAGGCTTTTTCTTTTTCTTTTTGTTTTTTTTATCTCCTCGTTTCCCCCTCCCCCATTTGTGCTTCAAACTGTTTACGCCCTGGTAGTGTTGGTTTTGTATGCGCAGGCGTAGTCAAAGGGGCCAACCACTTGCTCCTCTTGACCTAGAAATCGAAGCCACTGCCCGAAGGCAAAGCGGTGCAAGAAAGAGGCACCAAGCACAAGTCGTAATGGCTGAGCAGGATCATCGCATGTTGCGAGATTATGCCCTCCCCCAAGCATCGGGCATAACCTCCTCCATTGTTAGCCCCGCCATCGAGGCTAACAATTTCGAGCTCAGCCCCGCACTAATCACTTTCGTGGAGAGGGAGCAATTCAGCGGGCACCCCTCGGAAAACCCCAACGTTCACCTTCGCAGATTCCTTGCGAAGTGTGACACCATCAAGCTGAACGGGGTGTCCACTGATGTCATCCGCCTGCGACTCTATCCCTTCTCACTGCGGGATCAGGCCAGCGATTGGCTGCAGAACGAGCGTTCACCTTCGCAGATTCCTTGCGAAGTGTGACACCATCAAGCTGAACGGGGTGTCCACTGATGCCATCCGCCTGCGACTCTTACCCTTCTCACTGCGGGATCGGGCCAGCGATTGGCTACAGAACAAGGAGCCAAACTCGTTCAACACTGGGGAAGTACTCTCCAAGGCGTTCCTCAGCAAGTACTTCCCACCTGGCAAGACTGCCAAGCTGAGGACGGACATCACCTCCTTTGCCCAGCAGGATGGTGAGTCCCTTTATGAAGCATGGGAGAGGTTCAAGGACCTCCAGCGACAGTGCCCCCACCACGAAGTTCCTGACTGGCTCCTAATCCAAACCTTCTACAATGGGTTGGAGCGGTCAGTGAAGATCACGGTTGATGCCGCAGCAGGGGGTGCTCTCATGGGCAAATCTATCGAGGCAGCAAGGCGTTGTTGGAAGAGATGGCTTCCAACAACTACCACTGGGCAAGTGAAAGTGTCATCCCTAAGAGAGGTGGTGGCAAGCACGCAGTTGACACTGTAACGCTCCTAGCGAGCAGGGTAGACGCCCTCGCACAGCGACTAGAGAAAGTGGCTACCTCATCAGCCATTTCTGCAGGGCCGTCCATGGGGATCTATGCCATTTGCGAGGCATGTGGTGTACAGGGCCACACTTCCGTTGAGTGTTACAATGCTCCCTCCAGCATTGAACACGTCAACGCCTACCATACCTACCCCACACCTCCTCAAAATAACCCCCATCCCACCACCTTCAACCAGGGTTGGAAAGGCCACATGAACCCTCTCTACAAAAATCCCAACCCTCACCCTCAGAATCACATCCAGCCACCCGGTTTCCATAACCGAGCCCCCTACACTCCACCCCCTCCACCTCCTGAACCCACATCTCACCTGGAGAGTCTCATGGAGCGCTTCATAGCGACCCAGACCACGACTAATAAGACTCTTAAGGAGTCGATCCATCAGCTGACCTCCAGGGTCGATGCCATGGCCACCCATCAGAAGACGATGGACACCCAGATAGCCCAGATTGCCCAGCAAGTGAGCCTCCTGTCCCGACCTCAAGGGCAACTTCCAGACCAGCCAGACGTCAACCCCCGACACCATGTCAATGCCATCTCTACGATGGAAGAGGGGTTAGTGGAGAGCCCGGTGATGGTTCTCCAGGAGGTAGTCACAATTCCTGATTCTGCAGGAACAGAGGGGAAGATGAGGGAAGAGAATTTGAGCATCACTGGGGAGCCTAGACCGCCACCTCCTGCCCGCCCATACCAGCCCCCCGTGCCTTACCCTCAACGACTGGCATGGTCCAAGCTACGTCAGCTTGAACCTAGATTCGCGCAGTTCTTGGAAATCCTACACCGAATCTATGCCAGTCGCCCCTTTTTGGAAGCTCTCAAGAATGCACCTACACACTTCAAGTTTTTACGAGAGCTCCTGTCCAAGAAGGGAGAGCCCAGGGTTACTCCAGTGACCCCCACTCTCGGACCCTGCCGCACCCTTCTACCGAGGCAATTACCATCAAAGCTGCAGGATCCTGGCAGCTTCTCTATCCCATGCTGCATAGGGGACATGCAGATTGAGAGAGCCCTTTGCGATCTGGGCGCCAGTGTGAGCCTCATGCCGCTCTCTCTCTGCCAGAAGCTGCAACTACGGGACCTCACGCCCACCAGCATGACCATTCAGCTAGCAGACTGCTCCATCAGGCAGCCTGTCGGCATTCTGGAGGATGTCCCGATCCAGGTGGGCAAGTTCCCCATCCCCTGCGATTTCATTGTTCTTGACATGGATGAGGACTTTCCCACCCCACTCATCTTCGGTCGCCCATTCCTTACGACTGCCGGGGCGGTGATCAATGTTCAGGCCAGCACACTATCATTCCAAGTGTGTAGGGAGAAGGTAGACTTCAGTTTCCCTCCCCCTGCACCGCCTTTAGCGCCTGTCTTTCCCCCACCCTCAGAGGCGCCTATCCCACACTCCCCATTTGATGCTGCTCCTGAGGTTGACATATATGATGGACATGGGGGATCTCCCATGCTGTCTGCTAGCTCTCCCACTCGTTCCGCAGCCACTGCTACTTGTCCTGGGGAGGCAGAGGATCCTCCTTCATATTTCTACACCTCCCCCAGGCCACCTCCCGCATCATTATCGTCTACCATTTGGAGGTAAGGGTCAAGCTAAGGACCTTAAACAAGCGCTTCTTGGGAGGCAACCCAAGGCATTTACTGTTTTCCCCAAAAAAAAAGTGTGTGTGTGTCCCTCCTGTCCTTCCCCTCTCCCGTTTCCCCCTTCCCTTGCCCTTTTTCTGCGTCTTTTTCATTGAGGACCATGAAAACCTCAAGCATGGGGGGGTGAGCTTATTGCGCTCTGGGTGAAATGGTAGATTTTAGGGTATTGGTCGAATGGCATGTTGCATTTACATCATTTAGATAGGATTTCATATAATTATACTAGGTTGTTTTTGTCTTTTCATTATTAGAGCATGTAGTTTAGAGCATATAGGGTTAGATTTTGCATCGCAAAAGGAGAAATGATCAAGTTGGGCCTCCTTAAGATTTTTAGGTACTACTTCTTGCCCTTCTCTTCGTTTCCCCTTATATCTTTTACCGCTTTCTTAGTTAGATTTATTACTTTCTAATAAATGTGTGAGAAAACCCCTCTTGTGATGAGATTGAAAGGGGTGATGATTGATTGATCATGTTGGGTTGTGTGTTGAGGCGTGACTTGTCTTGGTGCGAGATCTTGTGCAATTTGTGTTTGTCTTTGTCATCTGTAGTTTCTTTTCCCTGGTTGTATGCTAACTACCCCTGAGTTTCATATGGTTTGACTTGATTGACCTTGATGAATGGAACATACTTTGGAGTAAGTCACTTGACTGTGGTAGGGTTACCTGTGAGATTTTTGAGCCTAATGACTATTCATTACATATAGTCTCTACCTCCTTTCATGTGTGACTCCTCCATGACGCATCTCTAGAACTTGGTCTCGTTCTCCTTGAAACTGCATTTAGCAATTGCATGTGTTGATATGATTGAGGCGATTTTTCTTCACGTAGCCACATTAGCCAGAAAGCCACCCGTTGTTGCATGATTACCCCTTAGAAGCCCTTTGTGCCTTTCCTCCTGATTGTTGTTGTTGCACCACATCAATTACGCACTTGACCTATGCATATTTCCTTCACCCTTGTCAAGGTCTAGTGGGGTGACACTTCCACAATCTAGTTGGGTATCTCTCGGGCGTTTGATTTTTTTCACTGCTTGTATAATACTAGTGGCTCATTTTGGGGAAAGTGCGAATCGATTTTTTTAGTTACTTCCGGCGCTATCCAAGAGCATCCTTTTTTCTTCTCAAAAAAGAAAAAAAAAGGCAAAAAAAAAAGAAAGAAAGAGAAGTTGCAAATAAAATGGGTAGCGTGGAAGCTTTTTGCAATAAGCTTGTTTGGTTCCTCTTACGAGGTTTTTGCGAGATTTGTTGCTCGATTCGCAAGTTTGTGTGAGGTTGAAATCTTTGTGTTGATTGTGGAAGTGTTCTTGCCCCTTAGTCTTTGACTAATAGCTCCACTTTTCCCAAATTATTCCGCTTCGCACCCTTGACCTTAGCCCCAATACATCCTTATTGCAAGTCCTCTTGATTTACACATTGCATACTGCATTCCTGCGGTGGAGAGTAGAGAACGTTACCAAGCATATGGTAGTTCGTCTGATTGGTTAGAGCATTGAGCGTGCCCTTATTACATATTTCAAACACATTGAGGGGAGTGTTCCACTTTGCCCTAAAGTGAGGTCCTACCAGTTTTGCTTACTCACCATTTATTGAGGAAGGTTATGTCGTACTATGTGTTTCAATATTGGGGTGTGGTGTGTTTCATTTGGGCAAAGTGATTCATGGATGACATTGCATATACTTTTATTGAGATTTTCTTGCACACCTTGACTTGACCGTCTTCAACGCATGATTAGCGTGATTCATTGATCCTCCATCCTTTCCCTTGAAGAGGGTGTGTTTAGAGGTCCACCATCCTCCCTGATCTTTCATAGCGTAATCTTGCTTGAGGACAAGCAAGAGATAAGCATGGGGGCGTGATGAACCTCTATTTTACACTATTTTTAGCCCCTATTTGACCCAGTTTCTTTCCCGTTTTCACGCTTTATCGTGTTAAGGAAGGGTCAGATCGGCCTCCTTTTGCATACTATTTTGCTTATGCGACATCTTTCAATATTTTCAGGAACTCGATTGAAGAAGAGGAAAGATGAATAATATTTGGCAGAAGGAGGTGCTAAAGAAGGAAGAAAAACCACAGAAAAGCGTCACACGGAAGTCCCGGGGAATCGAGTCCACACAGCACGGCCAAAACACCCTCGAACCGGCACACTTGGCCGAGGAGCCAAGTGGCACGACCGTCCCATGTGGCACGGTTGGGCCGTGCCAAGTGGCACCCCCGTGCCACGTGTGCTGGTTTGGGTTGTCTTCAGGCAGCGTTTTGGCACGGTCACCCCGTGCCTCTGGGCACGACCGTGCCACCCCCGTTCCGCATCGCAACTTAAAACTTCTTTCAGGGCTGTTTTAATTCCATTCAGTTTTTACTTTCAGTTTTCGTTTCCCATAACCCTTTTGAGGCGATTTTTAGGTTTTAGTAGAGAGTATTTTATTTTCGCATTATCGATTTCGCTATTGGATTGAAGCTTGTACTTCCTTGAATCTATTCGATTAATTACAGGTTCTTTTCTCTGAATCCTCCTCTCGTTCCTGATTTTCAATTCTTTGAAGTTTGCGATGGTTATGAACTTGAATGTTGCGATTGATGTTAGAAATATGATTGTTGGCTAAATCCCTCAACTTAGGTTGGGATTGAGGCCGAATATGTAGAATTGAATTTTGTACTGGCCCAATCCATGTTCCCCCTTTGTTTTGCGATTGCAAATTCTGCTATGCACGCCACATGTTCGATGAAATGCTCGAAAGAACATTCATCGTTTTTATTTGGGTTTAGGGGAGCGTTGAGAGACGAAACCTTTACCTAGTGCGTCTTAGTAGATAATTAGGATTTTAACATGAAAATAGTTAAGTTCTAATTGGGATTAGAGATTGTGAATCTTGTAATCCTTCAACCTTTAGTCCCATGAAAATAGGTGACTATAGTTCTAGGATTAGTCTTCGACCCTTGAGAGAGGGAGGAGATGGGCTTAATTGACAATCTATCCATATGCGATGCATTCTTGGGAATATGTGATTGGGTTAGTAACTGATTCGTTAGCATATTCGTGCTGTTAATTCCAACCTAAGTCTATTCTATTCTGCAGCTCATTACACTTTTTAGCGGTTTTCGTTTCTCTTAGTTTAGTCTTCAATCCAAAATTGCGATTGCCTAGCTTGAGTAGTTTAATTAATTCTGGTAGTTGAAGCCAAGTTCCCTGTGGATTCGACCCGTACTTGCCGGTTGCTAGCAACAGCTACGCCGTAGACTTGCGATAAATTAAAATGCTAACATGGGTCATTTTGTTGCATTTTCGGGGAGAATTATGAACTTCATGTTATAATCTATACTCATATTCCCGTTTTATGCTTGGGTATGGTTATTTTCTATGTTTGGCAGGTTTTTAGACCTTTTTGTCCCTACTTTGACTCCAATTGAGTATGATTTGACTCTCCATGGATGCCCCCAAGACACCATGTCCATGGAGAAAAAGAAGAGTCAGAGAATTTTGAAATAGAGGCAACCACAGAAGCTCTGTGGTGAAGACTAAAGTGCGTGGCGAGCTTGAAACTACTTGCCTCTTTGTCTTCGTTCATCTTGTGGTTGACGACACCCAAGTTCATGCTTAAAAAGGGTTTCTCGACTATAGAAGAAAGAGAGCTAGGATATCTATCACTCATCTTTATCTCATTTCTATCATTAGTTTTAGGATTTTTAAATTTTCTTTAAAGCAAGAGAGGGAATTGAGGTGGAAGGTTGGCACTTGGAGGCTTGGAGTTTGCAAAACCATTGAAGACGACCATTGTTGCTAAGCTTTTTTTCCTTCTAATCTCTTCTTAAACTCTTATTTAGATGTTAATTTTAATTATACGAGAGTAGTTTTATTCAATCCAGGGACTTGTTAGCCAAAGTATTGATGTTGGATCTTTAATTGTCATTATTTCTGCTTTATCTAAATTGGTATGATTGAATTCTATCATGTGAATGAACTGCTGTGAGTAATTTTTTTGCCAGATTTTCTTGCTTATACTAGATAGTTGAGTGAAGTATTAAAAGGAGAAACTCATTATTAGAATAATAAGTTAGAACTTAATTTAACGATTCTTGAAAGAGAGTTATTTGTTGAGAGGAAATCCTAGCAATCAAAAATCTATAACCAAGAGTAAAAACAAGAACATTTGAAAGAATGTTAATTGGATTAGTTTAGGCAATTCAGTTTGTTTCAAAAGAAAAGATTGAATCATCCAGATCTAGGTAAAGTGCATATTTAAGTCCAACAATCCAATTCATTACTAGGCGAGACAATTCCCTAGATGTTTTTCATTTGATTAAATTTCATAATAGTTAAGTAGCAATAGTTGAAACAAGCAACCCATTGGAATTTGTTTGCTTAGCCTTTTATAATAGGTCAAAACTCAATAGATTACATTTGGTCTCTGTGGTAACGATATTAAAATTATACTACAACACCTGTGTGCTTGTGGTAGTGTCAAGTTTTTGGCGCCGTTGCTGGGGACTAATTTGTGGATACTAAGTTCGCCTATTTAGATTGACTAGGCATTTTTATGTTTTTCTTTTTCTTTGTAATTTTTTATTTGTGTTGGTACTGTTTTGTGGTGATCTTTGCAGGATTTCTCCAATTATATTAGAAGTCCCTTTCTGTTTGAATTCGATCCCGAAATAGAAAGGACTTTTTGCTCTAGGACAAAGATGTTGAAGTTAGAGGAGCAAAAAGCCAAAGGTCAAGAAGCCTCTTCAACGATGGCGGGAGGAGGATGATGCGGATTGAATTCCATTTGACCAAACAAAGGCATGAAATGCATGTTGATGAGCCCAATGGATGTTGAAGACCAATCTTCCCAAAGATGAACTAAGAGAGAGAATTCCCAAATAAAAGAAATCCACTAATGGAGATGATTAAATACTTGAAATAAGTAATAAAAAGATAAGTCAAGAGGACATATCTAGGATAAAGGTTAAACCACCACAAAGTTGAGGCTCTGGAATAGAGAGGTCTCAAAGTTGACGCTTTGGAATTCAATGGCAATCTTAACCCAGGGAACTATCTTGATTGGGTTCAAGCCCTTGAAAGGACCTTTGAACTCAAAGAATATAATGATGAAAAGTCCTTCAAGTTGGTCATTCTGAAATTGAAGGGGTATGCTTCACTATGGTATGAGCACTTGAAGAAGAGTAGGGCTAGAGAAGCTAAACCAAAATCAAAACTTAGTCTAAGCACTACAAGAAAAAGGTAATGCTTTCGCACTTATCTAACCACACAAAAGTAAATGTGGAAATAAAAATAAGGGAATTCAGAGTCTAGAGTTGTCTCCAAACAAAATAAGAGTAGGAAAAATAGAAGCACTCTTATAAAAGTAGGAGCATCTTATCAGAGAATAGACACATATTAAGTGTGACGATTATGTCTTTTTACTAGGGAGTCTACTCCTATACATATTAAGTGTGGGAATCATTTAGTTTTAATAAAACTTTCAATTAACACGCTTGGTACGTAGAACAAAGGGTGGTATTTAATTTACTATAAAAAAAAGTGAGACTTCTTTTGTAAAAATTTTATTTTTGAAGTTTTATCACCAAATTACTCTTCCTTTCATTTCATCTCCCAATTTGCACACCCATCAGAGTATTAGACCCCTCTCAAGTTGGAAGGAAATCAAGACCTCTCTTCATGACTACACATAACTATCATCAATCAATCTACAATTGTCGCTAAAAAGAGGCCAAGCTCGATCCAATTCATGGGGGCGCTGAGGTGAATTCGGCAACCCGGTGAATCAGTTGTCTGCTTTTTCTTTCCTTTTCTCGATTCTCTATCTATAATCAATGTTGTTAATGATATAGCAATTTCGGGATGCAATTGTTGGGATTCATAGTCAAATTGTATTTTAGAGCTTCCAAATTCAATACTATTCATTGAAATTTTAGGGTTTAAAAGTGAAATTTGGAATTACCAAGATGGATTGGAATTTCAAAATCACAGTGTGTGTTACTTGATTATTATCTAGTGCTTAGATTTTTGGCTAATCTCTAGTGATAAATAACTAGATTGTTGTTTAGGGTCTAGTTTAGTTGTAAATTTTGGTATTTCTTAGTTCTTACATGTATAGAACAATGGTGGAAATGTGATGCCCACCACTTTGTTCAACAAAATGCCTTAGTCATGTTTGCTTAATTTTTAGACTAATGTGCTCCTTCTTAAGACGTGATGTTTCTTAATTTCCTTGTGTTGTTATAGGAACCATAGAAGAAGCATTGGCAATATGGCATGTAGGAGAGGTTCTGATTATGAGAATTAGTGGTTATGATACTCCAATCAAAGATAGGTATGTTAATGAAGGTAGGTATTGTCTTTATTTACCTTTTGCATAGATGAATCAGTGGTAGTTGAGCTACTTATTAGTCATATCTGTCTTCTAGAGTTATTCAAATGCTTTTTTGTTAGGGGATGGATTTGCTGGGAGTATGCCAAATAATAATAGTCCCCAATTGTAATGGGTTTCTCCTGAAATAATGTTTATAAACTGTAACACTATTTAAGATTGGTGGTTACTAAAATTCTTAGTATATAAATGGCATTACTAGCCTTATTTGATAAGATTAATGTACCCCGAAGCATCCTTTGTATTTGTTGGATTAAGACCACTTGTGGCCCAAAGGGCCTATGCTTTATCACTTCAATAGCGATTGTGTAATGTAAGGTCATTATGAAGGAGGTAGTCCTTGACTTTGGATAGGAAGGAGAGGAGGAGAACTACCTAGCACCCGAGCAAGAGGGAGATTATAGGGTTATAGTTTTGGCAGAGGTCGAACAGGGTTCCATGGGATAAAGTTGCGTTGCCTAAGGAGGTGGAGGTGACCCAATATAGGAAAAGAAAGAAAGGCAATTCGTAGAATATTTCTAGAAATTTGTAGAGTATCAAAATCCATTTTGATTGATGTATGGTGGAAAGAAGGGTAGAGGTAAGGTTGAGAATTTGCAAGTTTCTATGATGATGAATTTTAGTAACGTCATGTTGTTGATATATTGCGTTCGATATCAATTGACGATGAAAAAAGTTAAAGAGTGTAATGCCCCGACCCTCTCAGTCGTAGGTCTTACCAATAACGGCTTCAAGGATCGTTGACTGGCCCTACAAATCACCACAAGTCTTTCCGGCGTGCTTCGTCTTCACTCACACACTGCCTGGGAAACTTCCCAGGAGGTTACTCATCCCAAGATTGCTCCCCAGCAAGCACACTTAGCTGTGAAGTTCTTAAGAGTGAGCTTCTCGAAAAGAAAGGTGCACCTTTGGTGATATAAGTAATCACTTCGATCCTTTTAAGCCATACTCGGAGTGTTACAATCACCCCCACTTGAAGCGCACAACGTCCTCGTTGTGCCTCAATAACCGACCGACTTACAAGTCCTCTTGACCGACGGTCCACACCTAGTATCTTTGCCCCGCTAGGTGACTGCCCATGGGCTCTCCATCCACTGGCACAGCTCACAGTCGCGGGTCGGCTCTGATACCATCTGTAATGCCCCGACCCCTCTCGGTCGCAGGTCTTACCAATAACGGCTTCAAGGATCGTTGACTGGCCCCACAAATCACCACAAGTCTTTCCGGCGTGCTTCGTCCTCGCTCCCACACTGCCTGGGAAACTTCCCAGGAGGTCACTCATCCCAAGATTGCTCCCCAACAAGCACGCTTAACTGTGGAGTTCTTAAGAGTGAGCTTCTCAAAAAAAAAGGTGCACCTTTGGTGATATAAGTAATCACTTCGATCCTTTTAAGCCACACTCGGAGTGTTACAATGGTCACCCATCCTAGTACTACTCTTGCCCAAGCATGCTTAATTGCAGAGTTTTGATGGTATCCGGTGCATTAGTAAAGCTTAACTATTCATGAGGAATAAAGCTTACCCTATCGCCGATTCCTTTGGTTGGAGAGACCCGGAGAAATACATGATCGCCGACCCGGAACTCAAGTGGCCTACGCCTTCGGTCGGCATAGCTTTTCTGGTGGCTCTGGGCGGCTTTCATCCTTTCCTGGATTACCTTTGCTTTGTCCATGGTCGCTTGGATCAATTCCGGTCCGATAGTCAAGGCCTCTTCAATCTCCTACCAACAGAGCGGAGTCCTGCATTTCCTTCCATACAGTGCCTCGTATGGGGCCATGCCAATGCTCGCGTGGTAGCTATTGTTGCGCACTTTTTTTTTCATCTTGTGATGGGATCCGGAGTTCTGCAGAGTGTTACAATGGTCGTGGCATTACAAAGAGTACAAAGTAAAGCTTCCCTAGTAGCTACATCTCTTTGAACATGAGGAATAAAGCCAAAAATTCAAAACTATTCATTGGTTCATGACTTAGTAGTTAGGTCTTCGTATCTGGTAGTCATTTTTCAGGATTGTATGTAATTGTTCTTTGATTATTCTGTTTCTTTGCTTCAGTTTGTCTTGGTTCGGAAATATCAAGGGGCTGGAACTTGGAGCTTAACTTCAACATGGATTGTACTTTATTATTTGCTTTGATATCTCTTCTATCTGGAAATCTAGTGTTTTAAATTTCATTAATTGATGAAATAAGGTTGAAGTTAGTAGTTTAATTTTGATATGGATTGCTTATTTGTCTTTTTCTGAACTCATTATCGTGGGTTTCATGAAACACATTGCTAGATCTTTCCCAAGGGTAAGCACCTCTTGATCTTGTAAAATGTAATATGTTACCTTCGTTCGAAGATCGATTCTCTACTTTGTCCCATTGAGCATTGCCAATCTCATCAAGGTTTTGCTAATTCTTACTTCACGTAACGCAATCCTATGGCAAATTTTGAAGATGGAGTTACAAAAAATAGGCTTATGATTCGAGATCTACAATCTAATCTAATGGCAAGGCAAATAACTCCCCCTTGTTTTTCCCACATTTTCTTTCCTCCAACCTCTAGCCGTTTTGAGCATTTCATGAGCTTGGCATCACCTCTTAATAGCATAGGTACAATGTCTATGCTTATTTCATAATTTAATGTGTTGTACTTTGTCTGTTGTTAATCATGTACAGTCACTAACTTGTTTGTGGAGATCAAATGGATGGAGTTGCACGTATTAGACCCATTATCATCTTATGAACTAGCTATAATGGAGTAGCAAGTGTGCTAATTCTTCTGGATCATTTGTCCTTTTTCATGAAGAACAAAAGGACGTAAAAGGAGTTTAGATATATTTGTCATTTCAAAGTTATATTCGAAGAATTTGATATTCGTAATTAAGTGCAAATATATCTGAATTGGGTATTTCATGTTTTACCTTCTAAAGAATGAATAGGGATTTGAATGAAAAGCGATATTGAGATTTATCTTGTTTTTTGGGCTCAAATGGTGGTATTAATTCTTCGACAAATAATTAAAATTACCTATGTACAAGTAAATTATAATTATGTGATTAAGAAAAAAAATTGTGATTATTATGGGGAAATAATTTGTTGAAATTATGCAATTTAAGAAATAACCACGACTATAAGTGTAGAGCGGAAGCGTCCTGTCCTTACGTGCGATCTTTCTACCCCTATAAGAGGCTTACATACCATGCATAATATGCGAGGGGAGCTCCCCACACATATAAGTGCGACTAGTTATTATTGCAGCCATGGATATAAGCGTGAAGAGGTAATTTGCTACCGTGCTTATTAAGAGTGGTGAAATTTCCCCACTCATTCCCTATGTACGGTTAGCCTATGTGGGGGGAAGGTCTCTGTTTGTACCTATAGGCATGGGTAGATGCAGCATTAAGTGTGAAAGGTTCTCCTTTTTTTTTGTAGTGAAGCTTAAAAAGCATATAGACAAGAGATTCCTACCCTCTTTTTACAAACAAGAATTCTACGTCATGATCACCTCTCTCAAGCAAGAGAATCTAAAAGGCAGAAGGGTGCATTAGGGAGTTTGAACAAGTTCAAATGAGGGTTGGCTTGGATGAAGAACCCGAACTCAGGATTAATAGGTTCAACAAGGGGTTATCTCCTAGCATTACTAACAAAGTGGATCCACAACTTTACTTATCCTTTAATGATGTGTGTCACTTAGCCATCAAAGTTGAGAAGTAACTTAAGGGTCAAAAAGTCTTTTAAACTACCTCCTCTATTCACCTTCAAAATACCCCCAAGGGCTACTCCTCCCCCAACAAAGTTAACATCACCCCTACACTGGTTAAAGCCCTTGACAAGGGTAAAGGGATTGCTAGTGAACCACCAAAGAGATTAGAGGGTAAAAAGTATTTCAAATGCCATGGTTATGGACACTTCCAAGTGGATTGTCCCAATTAGAGAAACTCTCACCCTTAGAGAAATAGAAGAAACTCAAGCTATTAAGGAAGCAACTAGTGAGGAGGAGGTCAATGATGACTATCAAACTTTGATCATTTCGGACATGGATGAACTCTTGGTAATTTGAAGAGCACTCTATGCCTAAGAGGCTCCCTATGAGCCAACCCAAAGGGGACAAATCTTCCATACCTAATGCACTGTTAGAGGCAAGGTGTGTGAGCTCATTATCGATGAAGGAAGTTGCACCAATGTAGTTTCCACAACACTCATTGATAAGCTTCAATTACCTACCAAGGTACATCCCACCCCTTATTCTCTCCAACGGCCAAGAAAGGAAGCGATGTAGCCGTTTCTAAGCATGCTCTTAGTGTGTTGTCAATTGGTCCATATTGTGGTGAGGTACTATGTGATGTCCTTCCTATGGATGCATGTCACTTGTTACTTGGTAGGCCTTGGTTGTTTGATAATCATGTGATTCATGATGGGCACGCCAATGCGTATACATTCAAATACAAGGGTCATAATCTTACTTTAAAACCATCACCTCCACCTAAGCCCCTTAAATCTAAACCGGGAAAGGGAGGTGAGAAAAGCCTCTTTATGAGTGACACACGAGTAGAGATAGCCATCAGTAAGAGCAAGCCTTTAGTTGCCTTACATATGGTAGAATCAAACACATGTGAGGGAGTGAAACCCATGCATCCCCTAACCCAATCACTCTTAAAAGAGTTTGTGAATGCATTTTCCAATGAGTTACCCCTTGGGCTCCCTCCTTTAAGAGGAATAGAGCACCAAATTGATCTCCTACCAGGTGCTCCTTTGCCAAACAAGCCAGCTTATCGATGCAATCCTAGTGACTCAAAAGAACTACAAAGATAAGTCAAAGAATTGTTAGATCGTGGGTACGTTATAGAGAGCTTGAGTCCTTACTTGGCTTCTGCTCTATTAGTAACTAAGAGAGGTGGGACTTGGTGCATGTGTGTTGACTCTAGGGCTATAAATAACATCACCATCAAGTATCAATTTTCTATTCCTCAATTGGATGATATGCTTGATGAGTTACATGGTTCCAAGATCTTTTTCAAAATTGACCTTAGAAGTGGCTATCACCAAATTATGATGAAGAAAGTACATGAATGGAAGACCGCTTTTAACACCAAGTGTGGGTTGTATGAGTGGCTTGTGATGTCTTTTGGCCTATTTAATGCCTCCTAATACCATCATGAGATCCTATGACCATTCATTGAGAAGTTTGTTGTGGTATATTTTGATGATATCTTAGTGTATAGTCATGATGAGACATCTCATGTGGAACACTTGTCTCAAGTGTTCCAAGTGTTGAGGCAACAAAGGTTATATGCCAAACTTGAGAACTGTGAACTATTTACTCCTAAAGTTATCTTTCTTGGTTGCATTGTGTCCCATGAAGGAATTCAAGTTGATGAATCTAAGGTTGAGGCTATCAAGAGTTGGTCTAGTCCCATCTCCATCACGGAAGTTCCAAGCTTCTATTGGTTGGCCTTTTTCTACCATTGGTTTATCAAAGATTTTAGCTTATTATGGCGCCCTTAACCGAATGCATGAAGAATGGAAGATTTGAATGGATAAAGGCCGCCTTTGAAAATCAAGGAAAGGTTATGTTCGACTCTTATCTTGGCTCTTCCCAACTTCAATCTCCTATTTGAAGTTGAATTTGATGCTAGTGGCGTTGGCATTGGAGCGATCCTCACCCAAGCCAAATGGCCTTTAGCTTACTTTAGTGAGAACTTGAGTGGCCACAGACTTAACTACTCCACTTATGACAGAGTTTTATGCTATCATTTGTGCTCTTACCCATTGGAGTCACTCTCTCAAGCCAAAACCCCTTGTCTTACATTCGGATCACAAAGCCTTGTCTTTCATCAATGGGCAAGCCAAGCTCAATTCAAGGCATGCTAAGTGGGTAGAATTTCTCTAATCATTTTCCTTCACTTGCAAGCACAAAGTTGGCAAGGAAAATGTGTGGTTGACGCACTCTCAAGAAGATACACTTTCTTCTCTACTCTAGAGGCCAAAATTTTGTGATTTTAATCCATCCAAGAACTCTATAATGAAGATAAAGATTTCCAAGGAATTGTTGCAAACCCCAAGGATCATGACTCCTATACCTTACAAGATGGGTTCCTTTTCAAGCGCAACAAGGTATGTGTTCCTAGAGGCTCTCCAAGGGAGTTACTTGTAAGAGAACCCTATGGTGATGCATTAGGAGGACATTTCGGCATCAATAAAACAATTGAGATCTTGAAGGAGTACTTTTATTAGCCTCGAATGCCAAGTGATGCCCATAGAGTTATTTCCAAATGTACTATATGTCATAAGGCCAAAAGCACCTTTCATCAAGAGTTGTACACTCCTCTTCCAACACCAAATGGCCCTTGGGAAGACGTTAGCATTGATTTCATTTTTGGATTGCCAAGAACCCAAAGAGGGTATGACTCAATCATGGTTATGGTTGATTGATTTTCAAAGATCGTCCATTTCATTCCAGGTCACAAGAGTGACAATGCTTCTCACATTGCCCATTTATACTTCAAGGAGGTCATCAACCTGCATGGTGTGCCAAAGAGTATTATCTCCAATAGAGACACCAAATTCATTTCCTATTTCTGGAGGTGCTTATGGAGATTGTTAGGAACGAAGCTTTTATTTAGCACTACTTGTCACCCCCAAGCCGATGGATAAACAAAGATTACCAACCAGACTCTATCTACCCTCCTTCGGGAATTGGTGAGAAAAGCCCTCAAAGAATGGGATTTAAAGCTTTCTCATGCCACATTTGCATATAACCGGGCTCCTACTTTTGCTACATCCCACTCTCCCTTTGAAGCTCGTTATGGATTTAACCCTCTTACTCCAATAGATCTTCTTCCTCATCCTATTAAGCATAGAGGCCCACAAGAGAACAAGGCTAGAGCAAACAAGCATCAAAAGTCCATGGTTTTCAACCTGGGAGATTTCATTTGGTTGCACCTAAGAACGGAGATATTCACTTCTAGGAGACAAAATAAACTTATGGCTCAAGGAGAAGGCCCTTTCAAGGTACTTGAAAGGATCGGGGACAATTCTTGGAAGTTGGACTTATCGCGAGACATACATGGTCACTTTCAACGTGGGTGACTTAGCTCCTTATGTGGAGGACAAATTTGAGGATTTGAGGGAAAATCCTTTGCAAGAGGGAGAGGTTGATGCATAACAAGCCCCAAGCCCATACTTGGCTACACGTTTATCCACACCAAAGTCCACGCCAACTTTCCTTGGTCAAGATGGTCACGGCTCCAGCATTTCACTCCATTTCAGCTTGGCTTCTCACCATCGAAAACGAAGCCCAATTAGGGTGATCCATGCTTCATTAGGAATCTTGGATAGCCTGATTTAGGATGATGCAATAAAATTTCGAGTTAGGATGCGTATTGATTACGTAAAGTGATAAAAACGCCAATTTATACAGTGCAGTTTTTTGTCGAAAAATTTGATAAATTTAGGTCAAGTTAAAATCCTACCTAATGAATCCCAAACAAAGCGAGCCTAAGTTCTTCTAATTCCCTAAGCTGTCTATCTTAGCCTCATGAGCTAAAATTGGCATTGGAATCAAATATTGGGAGAAATGACCCAAATATATAGAGTGTGCACAAAATTTTAGTTTTAGAGCAATCTAAAATTTGGCCTTAATTGAGGAGGGTATGGTTGTTATCTTTGAGATTAATTAGTATAAGGAAATTTTACACATACCAAGAAAGCTTTTCCAAGTGGCAATGCCCCTATTGGAGTTGTAGAGCCTTCTAGAAGCCTCCTAGAAATAGGGAGAAGGATTTTGAAAAAACATAGCTTGCCTTGGTTGTAATTATCTTAGTAATTTGATTTATTTTTCTGGGATAATTTGCAATCCCCCTAATGGTACACTTGCCCTGTTATTGTAACAGCTAATCGCCCTAATTTTGGATATTTATAGACTCCAATACCTCCATGTAAACTCAGCTTGAGTTGAAGTATGAATGGAAAGGCAGATGACCATTTTCTCTCAATGAAATCTCTACATCTTTATCTCTTTAATTAAGAGTGGTGAGTAGAGGTTTTCTTGTACAATTCTTCTTTGGTGGCGAAGAGCCTTTAGGAGAGGAATTTGGTGGAAAGCAGTTATCTATCATTAGTATCCTACCTTGGGTAAAAAACAGTCACAATCTATTGATTGATTGAGATTAAATCCAAAGGAAGCAACCTTTGGTGTGATTATTTTTCTTGTTATTTTTGATTTTAGGAGCTTGTCGATTCCATTACTCATCACAACCCAAGTATGTTAGCATATAGCATCTAAAGCTATATATGAAAGGTATTTGTTAAACTCGTCTTACACCTAGCACAAGCAAAGCAAAACTCAAAGTACAAGATCATTCTACCAACTCATTTGCTTTGTTATCAACAAAGTCAATATCTGCTTAAATCCAACACATATATGTCTATCTAAAATTATACTATAACAACATACGAACAAAGTCCAAATGCGCTACGAATTAAGTTTGGGGAATAATCCATTTTGAATTCGTTTGAGTTGGGTTGTTTTAGATCAATTCAAAATTTGATGGTTGGACTTAGGAGATATGGGTTGACTTGACTATGACTGTGGATTTTTCCTAGTTCAATTTATTTTATATCGGTTTTAAGCATGTATGATCTAAAATATCTAGAACAGGGAAAATAAATACATGCACACAAGAAAGAATTTTAATAGGAAATTATGTTGCCTGTATTTTAGAACAATATACCCAAAAAAAAACCTCAACTATTTACGAGTGTTAATTACCTACACTCGTTAACAAATCCTTCTTATAGCCCCTTCTCGAGTATGTTTTCAAGCAACTAACCAGTTGCTTCCCACACTTCTCGCATAGACCAAGTTCCCTCTTGGATCCTTTTTTTCCCGTAAGTGCAGTCACTTGTGTATGTCTTCAATAATCTTCTCCGTTAATCTATGGAGAAAGCTTATGAGCCTCCTAATGCTTGGATTATGGAATCATTTCCTAAGAAGTCAATCCCCTGTATTCTTGTTGCAGAACCAAACATTGCTAGTTTGGCCACCTTGACAAATAGTGGTAGAGTAAATGTTTTGGTGCAACTTTCTTCCCTTATGCCTGGGCTTCCAACTATTTGCATATCCCTTTTTCTTTTTCTTTTATTTTTCATAGTCTTAGCACATTTTCCCAACAAATTCTACCTTGATAAAAGTTAATACTATTCTAGCTCCACCTCTCCCAATCTGTTGACACAATCATTACGTTCTTGAAGATTTTTTTCTAGTTAGAAAACTTGTAGAAGCTCTTGTTGCATCTCATCCTATTTGCACATTTCCTAGAAGTGTGTATAAGCCTTTAGACATTTATGTTTTCACCAATGTCACAACCCCTCTAAAGACCTTCAACGCTCTACTTGTATAGGAATATTAATAGCGCTTCTCATCCGAAGTCCCCGAAGTAATTCGATTTTTTTTTAGTTTTGCATATGCCTAACCCTAATTAGTGTTTGCACAACTCGATTAAACATGCAAATCCATATGGTTCCAACTCCAGCAATCCTGCTTTGTGCATTGTTTTCCATGTTGACAATACCTTTTTCACATGATTGATATTTATTAAAGTTCTCTCTAACTAAATGCATGTGAAAGGAACAACAAAAAAATCTAGCATGTAATCTGGTTTTTCTAGATGTTCAGTAGTTGCCAAAAACAGTCATCTTTATTAACCACTTTGAACCTTGTGCAATTGTCACCACAAGCTTCTTAACCTTTATAGTCTTCTCCTACTACAGACAATCTCTTTCGTAGGACCTTTCTCATTGTAGCAACATCTTAACTTTCGACCATTAGATCTTAAGGGTTGGGAACTTCCTATTCTTTTGAACATTTTCATCCCTCACTAGCCTCTTTTCTAGCCAAAGTTGATTGAATTTTTTTTGTTGATCTGTTCTTGATTCAGAAAGTCCTATTCATCAGCAAAATGGCAACCACATTGTAAATTTTTTTAGTCTCTTTCCCAAACAAAAATCTAGTCATGAACAAAAGCAAAGCTTTGTCTTACCCTTCGACCTTTGCCTCTAATAGAACCAACTCTTTGATCAGCTCATTGAACTCATCCATACGCTAACTGAAGTCTTACTTGTCAGCAATTTCGATTGCTCTCTAACATATCCAAAATCTCGACCACGTTCGTCAACCAAAGAAGCTCCCAAAGAGTGTTATTTGCAAGACATTGTGAGATTGTACTTGTTGCCATCTCCTTTCAAATCTTCCCACTCCTCCTTGACATTTTTTGTAGCTTATCTTTTTCTTGAGTGCCACCCACAAATTATGCATCCTCTTCATAGTCTTACGAGCTTTTGTCTTCACACCCTTGAGTATCCTGTCTCGAGTCGACATACTTTTCAGTTTTCAACCATTATTGCCATTAGGTGAAATCACCATACGGCATCAAATGGTTTGATGAAAAATTTGAGCATTTTTCCGATGCCATCTTCCATGTTCTTTGCACCAATTTTCTCCTACCGCCGCTTGCAAACCTTATGCCCGCCAAGAAGTTGGTTCTGATACCAACTGTTTGGTTGAAGCATGCATGATATAAAAATATGAGGATATGATGAAATAAATTAATAAATTCTGGAACGAATTTTGAGAGAAAAACTAATTATTTCAGAAATAATATTAAAAAAAATTATCCAATTTATAAGTGTTAATGATCCACACCTATAAACAATCCTTTACAGGATGTGTTATTCAAGCAACTAATTACGACTTACTTCCTATGCTAACTCACCCACACTAAGTTCCCTCTTGCTATTGTTTTTTCAAGAAATTATCACATACCTCCCATGAGGTTTGGCTAATAATTATTTTAAAGTATCTAGAAACATTGTATTCTCCTTTCATAGTTTGGATGAAATGTTATTTAGGACCTCGGTTTTTTTATTAAAAAAATTAGTAACTTTTAAAAAAAAAATGAGAAGAGCCATAAATTGGTCGCAAAAATGTGGTAAATCTATCTTTTAAGATTTTTGAGGGAATTTTCTTATTCCAATGTCTATATTTAATGAAGTTAGTTTGTTTGAATGTAATAAAGTTTAATGATTGCACTATTGTTTATGGTTATTGTTGCAAACAAAATTGTTAATTTCAATAAGATTCAGGGGTTTTTTTTTTTTGTGCAATAAGCATATTTCCCAACAAATAGATTTGTTACACTTTTGAGGTCAATTTCAGGATCATTTCACAAATTTAAATCGTTGTCAGCAATTATTTTTAAAACTGAGGTTGTAAATAATATTTAACCCTAGCCTTGCGGAGCTGTGAAATATTTCAAAAATGTAAGTGTAAACAAAAAAAAAAATTATCCGTCAACCCTTAAGAAATTTACATGATCATATGTCATGATCTTTCCCACTAGAGTTCAATTGTGTTGTGTCCCAACCCCTTTTGCTCCCTTGGCAGAACCATTAATTGCCGCCATTGACAAATATTGGTAAAATAAACTCTTGTGTGCGACTTTCTTTCCGTAGGCCTGGAAGTGCAGCAACTTGCACATGGCCTTTTCTGTTTCCTTTGTTTTCCTTCTCATTTTTATCACATTTTCGCAGCAATTTGTTCCCTTTTGTTTTTAAAATAAATAAATAAAACACACAAGTTATTTAGTTAGGACAATTCATGGGGTTAATTCAGTTCTAGAGTTTGAACAACTTCAATGTGGGCCACTTCAGTAAGATATTTGGGCATAGGTTAGTTTGCCAAGTATACTACTTGGGCAACTCTGGAGCAAGACTGAACTGAAAATGAAGATGCAAGAGCATCCTGAAGAGAAATCGCATGTATTTATTTAGTTGTAATGTTATTAGGCTTCATGATACACAAAACCGACAGACGTCACTGGGTACATAGATGTGCATAAAGAAAACAAGCTCGCCATAGAGGAACACAGCTAGACAAGTAACAAATATAGACTTTCAGACCACACCCACTTCATCATCTAACACATTAATAAAACACAGAGAGAAGTCCCATTCCTTCAAGACATATTTGCAGCTGTTTTGGGGGCATCATGACATTCACATGGTTGGCCTCATATTCAGCCTGGTTGCTACTTTCATGCCCAGAGATCTGTCACACTGTTTCAATGGCATTATTGGCAAAAAATAAATAATCAGTTAATCAACATTGATTTATGGAGGTTCCATTACAGAATGCAGAGTATAAAGGAATTAAAGAGAATGGATTGGTCACGAACCTGGGACAAGTAGGAGACCCAAATGCTTCGGAGTTCAAGAGTTACACGAGGGTCAGATAGAACGTCCACCCATCTTTTGACGAATCTCTCTTGCCTAAATATATGAACACAATGTTGAGTAAATCATATCACATCATTGTTTGAGTAACTTCAAATTTATAAACTTTTTTCAATTAATAGTAGAGGTGAATGCATTTAATTCTTGTAGCGTACCTGGCAGGGTCCCAAGATCGATATCTGTCTCCAGGTTGCTTGAAGTTGTTCTCTTTTGGAATCACCGTCTGCAATCAAAAAGTAAAATATAACCATCCTCTCCTTGGCCGCTTATACTTTGTTAGAGTTGCATCTGTAAGATGATATCAAAGGTCTTCTAATTGCATATTTTGAACCCAATAGGTAATTAATCAACGAGATGTCTCATCTAAGTTCCTATGCAGATGAAAAGCGTGACTGTTAACAACTTCCATCCGTTGATGATATCAGATTAGGACATGTCTTACTAAAATTGTGGATATATAGTCAGAAAATCCATTTTAAACACATGAATGCATTTTTAGAAATCTGTTGTCATCAAGAGATTAAAAATGTTGTCAACCTAACATTAACACTTTGCATATATAAATACCTTTTCACGTTTGCCGGTGTAAACTTTAGTAAGAATGGGGTATTTCTCAGCCTGACGAGCAGGATCGAACTTTGATGGGAAGTAATCAATCTGTAAACCATCAAAAACATTCAATCAGTCACAAACACAAAATTAAACCCCTTCAAATCAGACTCAAAAAAACAAACAAACTACTAATTCTTTTGCTTAATTGGTTAATTACCTCTTCATCCCTATGCATGAAGTTCATAACACCATCGTACTGATTGTTATGGTGAGCACATTTGGGAGCATTAACAGGAAGCATCATGTAGTTAGCCCCAAGCCGGTATCTCTGAGCATCACCATACGCAAAGACACGGCACTGGAGAAGCTTGTCATCAGAGTAATAGATCCCAGGAACCACCACACCAGGGCTAAAAGCAAGCTGCTCGTTCTCAGCAAAGAAGTTGTCAACATTCCTATTGAGCACCAAGCGGCCTACTGGCTGCAGGGGCACCAGGTCCTCCGGCCAAATCTTTGTCATGTCAAGTGGATCGAAGTCGTATTTGTCCTCATCAGCTGGGTCCATGATCTGGATGCACAGCTTCCACTCAGGATAGTTCCCTGCATTGTCGAGATGAAAAAACAACGAATTTACATACATGTTGGGAAGGGACATGCCAGGCGACTATTGGACTCTAGACGATGTTCATGACTTAGCTAAAACCCTTCAATTTTTCCAGCTTTGCAACTAATTTAAAGACAATACTAATATTTAGATGGCATTAAAGAAGTTTGAAATTAGACATCGTATATGATAATTTTTGGATTTGCCACACTACTATCAGCATTAAGTAACCCTTGTTGCTCTTATGAATGGACACTATCCTCTAGATTTTTCAGATTTGCAACTAATTTAAAGACAACACTGATAGACACATTAGTCCATATATATATATGCGTACCTGCGGCAATAGACTCATAGAGGTCCTGGGTAGCATGGCTATGGTTCAATCCTCCAACTCTGACAGCCTCATCCTCCAACAGACTCTTGACACCACAAGTAGGCTTCCAGTGGAACTTGACATAGTGGACCTTGCCATCCCTGTTGATGAAGCTGAAAGTGTTGACACCGAACCCTTCCATGTGCCTGTAGTCCTGGGGGATGCCCACATCGTCGAAGAGCCAACCGAAGGTGTTGAGGCTCTCTGGGTGATGCGAGCAGAAGTCGAGGACCCTCCAGTACTCCTGGATGTGTGACTTTGGGTTTGGCTTGAATGCGTGGATCACGTCTGGGAACTTCATACCGTCCCTGATGAAGAAGACCGGGAAGTTGTTCCCCACTATATCAAAGTTCCCCTGTATTGGATGCATAGAAGTGTGTTAACTTCTGAACCTGAAGAAAGCAGGGAGAATCATGCCACTGAAAGATGTTTAATAATACTAGTAATATAGCCTCATACGAAATGACTCTTTCGCAATGTGAAATATGCCATTGCAACGATGAAATAATACATTAGTGTTTTTAATTCTAGAGTTTAGTAGTGACAGCCTCTTTGAGGTTTTCTAATTGAGGAAAAAGCTGAGTACATGTAAGCTGTTTCTATACGTATCAATGTAAGCCTGTTTAACTTGAATTTAGTAAAAATTTGATCTTTAATTGAATCGATGCTCTATTTCGTTTCACAGCACTTCAATTATCTAGGATTAATATAATATTTGATATATGAAAGACACATCCTCCATATATAAGACTAAAATGAGGACAAACATGGCTAAATTTGGATCTTAAATCAAAAATTCAAGCATTAGAATAAATCTGAGTAAAATTAGATTCAGACAAAAAAATCAAGCCGAAAACAAAACGTTATTGAAATAAGCAAAGTATATTATCTATTGGTACCTCTCTGGTGTAGAATTTGGTCGCAAAGCCACGCGGGTCACGGATGGTTTCAGGGCTGCCGCGTTCATGAATGACAGTGGAGAAACGAACGATGACAGGAGTCTGCACGCCGGGGGCCCTGAGGAAGTCGGCGCAAGTGAGGTGAGAAACGTCATGAGTAACCTCGAAGAACCCTTTGGCGGATGCTCCTCTTGCATGCACTATACGTTCTGGGATACGCTCCCGGTGAAAGTTGGTGATCTTCTCTATCAAGTGGTAGTCCTCCAATAGCACTGGACCTGTTTTTTGGGATTCACGTCCAAGCAAATGTTACCAATTTGATCCACAATAGGGGTGGGCAATGGATAGATACGAATTAGGTTACATCAAAATGTTTACAAAGTGGATCGAGTTAGATTATGGGCGGCTAGTTTATGATTTGGGTATCGGACCTTTTGTATAAATAAATAGGTCAGATCAACTCAAGTTAGCACATGAACGACCAATTTTTGGCATGCTTTAAAATAAAACAAACTTACACAAAAAATCTGTGTATAATAATTATTGTTATGTCTAAAGCGTTACTAATAAGTTTAACTAAATATAGAACATAAATTAGTATGGCAAATAGGTTGTAACAGACTAACAGTAACGGATCAGTAAACGGACCATTAATGAATTGAACTGATATAGCCTGTTAATATGCATTAATAGAACAACCCATTACTGACCCAATCTATTATTCATCCGAACTTTTATTGGCCATATTTTAAACATATCAACCTGATTGATCCAAGAGTACGGTTGCCCACCCCTACTTCCACAAATTATACTTTGGTAAATAAAATACTTTTTTTATTGGTAAGCGGCTTTTTATATGTTACTATAAGACCTTATTTTGCAAAATTAACATTGCAAGAAATTCATATATACCACCTGAGTCAAAGTCAATATGAAAAGATAAAAATAAGAAAGTAATCAAGATAACATTACAAGTAATTCATATATAGTACCTGAGTCATTAAGTTGTTTTAGGTGCCCCTTTTATCTACACTAGGAGTCCACTAAATTTTGTCGGCTAAAGTGGAAAGAAAATGACAAGATCAAGTTTCTCAAGTCTGCAATAATTGAGAAGACAAACAGTAATATACGTGGAGGGAGCGTCTGCTGTCCACAATTCTTAAAGGTGAATGTATCGGTATTTGATGTAATAAGTAGACCTAATAAATGAATCATTCATTTTAATTACAGATCGGATCAAATTTAAATCGGATCATATTTGGGTTAAATGACATTTTAGGTCGTTTCGGTTTGGATCGGGTATGGTTCGGTTCGGGTCGATTTCAGATCAACTAATTTTTTGTCAAATACGCTCGTTATGCCAAAACAAGCAACTTTGTAGAAAATTTTAGGTCGAGTATGATTCGGTTTGGTTCCATTTGGGTTTGGGGTCTACTTTCAGGTGAGCATATTGCGAGTGTCAAATCGGGTATGACTCTGGGTCGTTCGGTTCAAGGTTTCGAATATCAGGTCAGTTTCGTTAGGTCTAGTAATAAGTAATCCGGCAACAAGACAATTTTTACTTTTATCAGATCAATTAAATTATGTGGCCTAAAATAACTATGAAGTATATATACTATTTATACTGGCCTGTTAATTATTAAGTTTGAGTAAGGATCACTTTATTGGCGAAATAAATATTATACAAAACATTTCATAATTACGAAAAACTGTAACTAATAGAATAATTTTACAAGACATAAAAGTGGCTAACGCCACCTTTCCACTATTCACTCCCCTTATTATGTTTTTGTGAACTAACACATATTACAATAAATTTAAACTAACACGATATGTGTCTTGTAAAAACAAAATTTATTCATTTTAATGATAATTATGCACGCCTACATTGAAGTGTAAGGGGAATTTCGTTACGTATACGTAAAGAAATGCTAGTTACTGCTTGCGGTATCAATGAAAAGTACCTCGTTGTCCAATGGTCATGGCTGAGGTGTTGTTCCATACTGGTGCACCAGAATTTGTTGTCCAGAAAGTTGTATTAAATGAACTTGACGGTCGATGCTGTTCATATTTCACCCATGATCAATCTCAAAGTATGAATATAACTCATATTACAGCCGAACTTCTCTTTCTGAATGTTTTTTTTTCCTTTTAATTAATTTCTGTATATTGCGGTGGTTGCTACATGATCATCAAAAGAATTTTGACACTTCACGATTTTGAATGATAACTACAGTCCCATTACTTGATAGTCTCATAGTATCAGCCAACATAAGAACCACTAGACATTTTCATAACTAAAAATTTCCTTTTTATTATTGATGATGTGAAGGCTGAAAGTTTCAGTAGTCAGTACTGCATAACAAATATCTTTTTTGAATCCCTAGTCTCTATTCCTTGGCACAAACATACTATGCTGAATTACAACTTTAATTATTATGGAGCATTGTATTTGGAGGATCCTCTTTGCTCATGCTAAAAAGGAATAAAACTTAAAACCACCTATCATTGTATAATTGTTTCATTTATCGTAGATGTACACAATAGAAATAAAAAATAAAATGATAAATATCTTGCTATAAAAAATTTTTAACTTAAAAATCATATTGTTACACTTTTAAATTGAAAAAAATAGTACGATTTAATAGTAAAAATATATTACAACTTATAAATGATCTAAAATTATCTTTTTATCTACAATCTAACATACTTATAAAATACGTGTCTCGTATACACTCGCGAATAGAATTAATTCAATTAGAGTATCATTTAATATTTTTATTGACGTAGCTAATGAATATTTAAAGTTAGCAATTTTACAATTAAATAAAAATATTAAAAACTTTGTAATTTAAAATCATAAAATATGTTAATTTAAAATGAAAAAAGACATGTAAAACTATTAATAGCTAGATATATCTATCACCACCAACATAAAAAATAAAAAAAAGGACAGCCTGTGGGATAGTCGGCACGGGGAAGTTCAAAGAAAAGTCATTCCAAACAATTGCTCCGCTGGGCCTAGTATCTACTATTTTCATCAATAATTGATCATTGTAAAACTTTGTATGGAATATCAATAAATTTCTAAGACGTGACTGAGTTCCTCTGTTCTTGCTCGAGCAGAAATTCAAAACCTTGTCAATTAATTTATGAGTTCCTACATGCAACTGTCTACAAGAAAGTTTATATCATGAAACCTCACGATTGTATAGATATAAGCACTCGCATATGCCAAAAAAAAAAATGCTACTGAGATATGCCTTGATGGCACAACGCAATCTTCGTTATTGGATTTTTCCAAGTCAGAAATCAGATCCGACACCTTCTTGTGGAGATGCCAACGGACCTTAGCTTCACTTGCATGATCAGCCCAACAAGGATTTTATACCAGGGCCATTTATACTTCTACTGATATTTCTAACCACTCATTGAATTTTGAGTTGAAAATTTTACACACAATAACAATATGAAATATCATTATCTGACAAATCAGTTACATACACACGATATCTTCGAGCTTAGCTATATATATGCAAAGGAATTAACACTATTGTCTCACAATCAAGTGAAAATACAAATATTAAAATGGTACTATTTTTGCCATATTCCTCTCATATAAACTTAGTAAAGCATTTCAATGATAGTAGATTTCAGATGTTCAATATTTACAGTTATTAAAGCAAACAAAAATCTGACCGCGTCCTGTTGGGGAAACTTTAATTAATGAAGAGCAAGCAAAAGCAAAGATAATATCTAAAAGAAAATAATTAAGACGAACCTTGTAAGGATCCATGGCTAGCAAGGAAGCCTGGAAAAAGGAAAAGAAAGAACGCAGCTTTTTGCGAGAAGTGGGATGCACTAACACTAAAATGTTACTTCACATAGAGAGGGCTACTTGAGCTTGCCATTTATATTAATCAGGAGCGGTGTCTTTGCTTACTCAGGGGATATTTTTTGAGGTAGGACGCGTAGTTTGAAATTTCTTGGGACTGTGCTTTTGACATGACATGTTACCCGTACCCACTATGCTTTTGTCCCACTCCCTGAACAGCTTCATCTTTATCTGCTTGTGCCCACTGCCCAGGCATCATAGGTGGATATCCGGATATGGATGCAAACCAGACAGTTTAGCGTACAAAATTTGATAAGATTGATATAAGTTCCAATAATTCAAGCCCATAAATATTGATGCGTATTCAACTAAAATTTATGTTACGCTTCTAATTATCCTTTTGAAATTTTTGTACAATTCGTTATACGATAATGTTTGGCTGTTTATGTTGAAACTTTAAATTAATTTTTTTTATTATCTAAATGACGGAGGGTAAGATCAATCACTATCAAGATACTTATGTTAAACTGTTAAGCAAATGTACCTTGACAAACCCAACCGTAATGTCATGGATCATATTACCTCCATATTGAATTATATATTGTATAAGTTAGAGGACATTTGCCATGTTTGTATCAACTCATATGACATAGTTTAAGTTGTATCGTAAAATAAATTTTAAACATGTATTGAATGTACCTTTCAGTTTACTTAGTAGTTTATAGAGATATGTAATAGGTTGGGTATTCATTGGATTAAGTAGGTCAACCCATTTAGAATAGGGTCAATAAAAGGTTGGGTTACTAATAGACCAAGTCAATAGTGGATCGCCTACTAAAGCATATTAACAAGTCAGACATGATTGGTCGATTAACAGCCCGTTTAGTGACTCGTTAATTTTTCAACATACTTGCCACGTTAATTTACATGGTACAATAAGTTAAACGTATTACTAATGCTTGATAAATAACAATAATTATTATACATAATTTTTTTGCAAGTTTGGTCCATTTTAAAACATGACAAAAGCGGGTCGACCCATCCGATCCATTTATTTACATAAATGGCTCGGCCTAACCCGAAATGTTAATGGGGCGACCATGGTCACACCCAACCCAACCCAACCCAATCGACTTTGTAAATGGGCCAACCTTAAACCAACTTGACCCGACCCGGTGATTGCGCACCCCTAGTACTTTAACAAGTACAAAGATAAGCAAGAAGAATGACGAATAAAGTGACATTATAGAAAGACATGAACAAGTACAAAATTATTCTCCATTAATTATAGGGGTGTGAAAAAAAATCCGAAACCGAAAAACCGAAAAAATCGAACCGAAAAACCAGTTAACCGAACAATTTTTTGAAAAAAGTCGGTTCGGTTAACCGAACCGACTTTTTTTTCGGTTTTCGGTTTGGTTACAGTTCGGATTATTTGAAAAATCGGTTAACCGGCAGTTAACCGAACCGAAAATAATTTCATTTTTTAAAAAAATTATACGTAAAAAATAAAAAATTTCGGTAAGAAAGTGCACTTTTTTATTATTTATAAATTGTAACTAAAGTTTAATTTTTATAAAAAGAATTTAAACATAAAAGAATGACAAATTTAGGTAAGAAAGTATAAGTTTTTTATTATTTATAAACGGTTAACCGGTAACTGAATCGAAAAATCGGTTAACCGAACCGAAAAACCGGTTAACCGAAATTTTCGGTTCGGTTACGGTTTGGGTTTTGGACAAACCAAAATTTTCAGTTAACCGAAAAACTGTTAACCGAAATTTTTGGTTCGGTTACGGTTCGGAATTTTTTTGAACCGAAAAACCGGTTAACCGATTTTCGGTTAACCGAAACTCCGGTTAACCGGTTTTGCACACCCCTAATTAATTAGTCTTCTTTCAAGTAAGAAGCATGTAAAGGCCTTTGAATTGATAACAAATCCAAATTATTAATTTAACCAACTTAGTTAATTGGTGCATGTGTTCTCTATTAACTAATTAATTGAACTTCAGCAATTTATTTTGCTAATTTCTAGTTTTTAATGAGTAAAATTCTAAATATTGAACAAATCATCTTACATCATACTACCATGCGTGACATAGGGGCAATATTCAAGTTGAACATATATAATTTAAATACGACTAGCAAATGCGCACAATATGCAGTTAGATAGCCAATTGGCGACAAAATGTAGGATATCATATTGTAGTTATTTTCGAAATTCATTGATTGATATCACCTATCTGGAAACCATCAAAGAAGAAAGAAACCTTTAAAAAAAATTAGTGGGAGAGAGAGAGTATCAAGTGTGCACCACTTCAGAGTAAATGAGGGAAAGGTCAAGTTCTTCTTCGTTGGGTGTGTTTTTGCTTCTTTTCCCCAATTTCCTCAAGCGTCACATATTTTGGTTTCTGGGATCGCAGTAGTTTCATCCATCCTAGTGTAAGACCCGTCTTTGTTATTTTTATGTTAAGTTGTCTGTATTATCTTTTTATGTCGTAAAATCGTATTTTCAGTAACTGCATGAGTTAAATGATTATTGATGTACTTTCGAGAGTTATAATTTTATTAAAAAGAATTATTATTTCTATTATTGATTTCAAAGTTAATTCGTGTCATTTATGCCTTTAAATTATATTGATAGTTTAATCTAGTCGTTAAACGACTAATTTCATTTAAAAGAACGACTATTTGATTGATGTTATTATTGATGTTACTTATTTATAAAATGTTTGAATCGGTGCTAAACTGAGTTTTTTAAAATCATTTTCCATTTTACTTAATCGATTTTCAACGTTTAAACTGAAATGTTAGTCGTAGTTCGTTTCAACTTAAGTTTAGCCAAACCACTAACGAGTATGAGACCAGGAATTAGTTGAATAATGTTATTAAGCCAAAAAAAAAGGGAAAAAGGAACTAGAGCAAAAAGGGGGGGAGGCTCTCGGGTCTGGGAACCCGAAAACAGTACCCGACCCCCTCTCTCTCTCTAACTCGCGACTCTCTCTCTCTCTCCTCTGCATCTCCTCTTCTCCTCCCTCACGCAAACCCGACCCGCCACCACCACCATTTGAGCGTCACCGGTGAGCCAGGGAGGGACCACGGCGGTCCCCT
>JACYFF010031956.1:36006112-36038878 GCA_017589665.1 Selenicereus undatus | reverse complement strand
GTTAGGAAAACGTAACGCTTTCGGCCCTAGGGGCTGGGGGTGTTACACCTAGTTACTAATTTGTGTTCACCTTGCTTTTAGTAACATTTAATTATTCTTTATTAGTAACTATCTATCCAATGTAGAGATTGACAACGACATTAAAACTAACGTATAAGATGGGATGGCAAAAATGAAGCTATGCATCTAGAGTATTGTGTGATAAGAAGATCCTGGTAACGCTTATGGGAAAGATTTACTATATGATGGTTCAACCAGCATTGTTATATGGTGTTAGGTTATAAGCGTACAAGGACAGAAGAGGGGGGTGAATTGTGTCTTTCAACTTTTTCGTTTGTTTCATAACACTCGTGAGAACTGTTTGGAGAGGTGTTTGGAGTGAGGCAAAATAAAACTGAATGCGGAAATATGAAAGTAGACACAATATTTTTACGTGAAAAATCGCATTTGGCGCAATTGAGGTGTAAAACCCACGACCTACCTCAGTAGGATTTCAGTAACACTTTTACTAACACGGGCCGAACTTGTTACACATGTAACTCACACGTGACTACGTCACACACGTAACTTAGTCTCCCCCGAGACCCTCATTACAAACACGTAAATAGCCTCCACTTGAGAACTAGTCACACACTATGTCCAAAGTCTCCCAAGACTTGGACACACTCTAATCTCACTGATGACAGAGGAGAATAGAAAAACACCTTACTTTGAATGCTTCTAAATAAGCTGAATGTAAGGTACAATACAATCCCTATTATGCCAATATAGATGACTCAATTTAGCACACTTCTTGAAGGTTTTTCAATCAGAATATTTTCTCACAGAAAACTCGATTTTGCTCCTTGAAAAACCGTGAATGAAAACGTTGAGAGGCAAGAGATTATATACCCACGGAATACTTGTGCCACAAGTATATGGGAGGTTTTGGATTTTAGCAATAAGTCTAAAAAATAATCAGTATTCCAAATGGAATTGAATCTCTCAACATTATCTTTTTTGGAAATCATATCTTAAAGGCTAAGATAAAATCTTTTGATAGTATCTTTTTAGGAAAACAATATTATTTAGTGAAGAACTCTTTGTAAGATAAAATATTATCAAAAAATCAATCCCAAATATGTTAGGAATTTTGATAGTAGAAAAACACTTGAAAATCTTTGGGACAAGAGTTTTATACGTTGCCCTCAGAATACTACAGACCTGATTGCTCAAATTGTTCTGAGCAGTGTTCTGAGTTAGCGCAAGAAATTCCTTCAAGGTGAGTGTTAAGTCAAGATCTTATAATTGACATATCAACAAGAATATAGATGAATACAACCAGTAATTAACCCTAAGACTCTTGTGATCCTCTGGCCTCCTTGATGTCGTGCAAACATATTCACTTTGATGTTCCACACTTCTTCGAACTATTATCCAGGGTGTTTGCAACCTGTCTCAACACACAATTCTAGCACACTACTCAAGCATAACATGATAGCATATTGACTGGTACATTTGGGTTGTTATCATCAAAACCTTACACATGATTGTTTCAACAAATTCCCCCTTTTTGATGATGACAAACCAAGTGACCATCAAAGTGCGACATAGTAAAGGGCAAAAACATTGGTGCCAAAATAGTAATTCAAGGAGTCCAATTAGACCTGGCAAATGGGTCATTCGGTTCGGGTACGGGTTGGGTCAAGTTCAGGTCGGGTCATGTTCGGGTTAAGTGACATTTCGGGTCGTTTCGGTTTGGGTCGGGTATGGTTCGGGTCGGGTCAATTTCGGGTCAACCAATTTTTGGTGAAATACGCTCGTTATGCCAAAACAAACAACTTCGTTGAAAATTTCGGGTCGGGTATGGGTCGGGTCGGGTCAATTCGGGTTTCGGGTCCACTTTCGGGTGAACATTTTTCGGGTGTCGGGTCGGGTATGGGTCCGAGTTATTCGATTCGGGTTTCGGGTCAATTTTTCTAGGTCTAAGTCCAATGCACACACGAGAGAAAGCAAGAGCAAGAATCAGCTTAAAACAGGCAGACCAATCAAAGCATGGTCATACTTATCTTCCCCCTTTTGACATCATCGAAAAGCTCGAGGGAACCATTTGCATAAATTCAGTTGGATGCACCCACCACCACGGGTAATGAGGAAAAACAACAGCGATACAAGTCAAGTATATGGTACATAATGATATTGGTGATCCCAGTCACGCACAAACACACAACAGCATTAGCAAGCAAAGGCATAGCATAAACCAAACCCAGCTAAAATCAGACATAACCATTGTCAATCACAAGCAAAATCAAGTTTATCCGAATAGAGAAGAAAGTAGTGTTGTTGAAAACAAGACAAGGATTAGGGCTGAGAACAGGGGTGAATCAGGGAGAAGGAGAGGGAGGAGCAAATTTGGCCGTGAGGGCAGAAAGAGCACGTAGAATATCCTCATGGCGTTGTGCATTCAGGGCCTTTTCTTCACTGAGTGCGTGATTCACTTCAGTAATCTCCTCCTTCAAATGGAGCTGGTCTTGTACTAGTGCTTCAACCGTGGATAGGCTAGAAGAGGCAGCTTCACTGGGAACAGGATTGGGACAAAGGCCAAAGGGTGTTTTAGGTCCTTGTTCTGACACTGTACCATCACTCTTCTTTACTGTGAACCCACACCCAAGCAAAGTGTTGCTCCCTATCTCATTTGTGACCTGAAATCCCACTCTCTTTTGCAAGGGAATCCCAAGTGTCTCAAAAACTGAAGTCAGAAGGAAGCCATAGCCCATATCATGACTCTTAGAGGTGTTTGCAAGACGTGCAATATAATTAATCATGATGGCGGGTAGATTAATTTGCGCCCCCCCAATCTAGTAGGTCTGTATAACACATATCCATGGGGTCCGCAAGATTGCATCCCTGACGCCAGGGAATCACATTCTTAATCACAAACCAGAACAATAGCCTATGCATCCCCTTTCGCACTGACCAGGGAGTAGTCAAATCAGGTTGTTGGGCTAGCTTTCGGGTCAATTCCAATAGTCATTCATCACCTAATACGCTCTTATCCTCACGCACATACACATCAAACCCCTTGGATGGCGCCCCAAGCCAATCTCCTAAGTTATCAGCATCGAAGCATAGCTCACGACCATTAATTGAGCTTGTCACTATCCCACTAGTGACAACACAGTTTGCATAGAATTCAGCCAATTCAGGTACAGAACAGCCCCATTTAGTGTTTGTAAACAAATCTAACCAACCTCGGGCCATCAATTTCTCTAGGAACACTCCTAGCCCCTGTTCCTAAAAGTATGATACCTTAATCATTTTTCCTCTAACCACAGTTTTTTGAAGAAAATGTCTGTACCTTTCCCCCAGTGTCATGATTTTTTTAGCTTTCTTTTTCAGTGGTTCATCACTTTCTTCACCCAGATCGAATGCCTGTTCTGGAGATCCCCGTTTCAGGGCAGGTTTCTTAGTGGAAACAGGTGTGCGAGGTGTTTTGGCTGTTGGTTTGACAGGTGTTTTGAGGAGTGGTTTGGTAGTTTGAGGAGTTGGTTTGAGTTTCCTTATAGACCTTTCAATCTTGTCCTTGGGTAGGCTAGGTGAGATGGCAGGACCTAACCTTCAAGTTCAAGGCCGCCGTATAGATGTGGTGAGAGGCACATTGGGTGTGTTTGCGGGCTTTATTCTGCGCTTGATAGCCGACTTGGTTGATGTTTGGTTGGTTGTTTTCACGGTCCGCTTGAACCTTATAAAGGGTTCATCCTCATCAACTTCACACACGGGAGCATCATTCAAGAAGGGCTCCTCAACCCAATCTTCAACAAATACAGACTCCTCAATCTTTTCAGTTGACTTTGACTCGGTCACACCGGGTTCATATAATACCAACTCCCATCCCAAGACCGGTTTGACAGGGGCTATATCATCAAGATTGACTCCTACTTGTATCAAATCGATACTTTTCAAGAACTGAAAGATGAAGAGAGAAATAGTATAAGTGGGCACAGGGGTAGCTTCCGCCGGCGATGTTGGTGACGCCGTGAGTATGTCTAGTAATTTTTCTCCCCTTTTTCTTGATTTCTTGGCCTGAAGTGAGCTTGGTTGACGCGCCTTACGACCGGAGGATGCGCCGCTGTAATGGGTGCGTGCTATTGGAAGAGCTAGCGGAGGAAGCGGTTATGGTTTAGTGGGTTTTAGGAAGAAGAGGGAGGTCGGGTTCTTGAGGGAAGGAGGGAAGGTGGTTTGAGAAGATAGGGAAGGTCTGAAATGAATTGACCGAAAAATAAACTAAAGATCTGTAATGACCTTTTGGACCGCCGATTTTTGGAGAGAAAGAGGATTTTGCATGAAAGATATTATTACACCTTGGGAAAAGCTGCAGATTATAGATTAGGCGTAATAAATTCAATTTCCAATACACTTTAAATTATGGTAACTTGATTAGCACATGATACAAACAATGGTCAGACATGTTCTTAGTGCCTGTTCTGACTGCTATATGTTCGGTAACAAAGGACAGTAAGGGCAATAACATTAGACCTCAATGACTGTCAGCATGTCACATTCCACACATATGCTAATAACAACACAGAAAATTGAATGCATCCATTAAATCAATTTATTTGGTCTCAAAACCTTACTAGTCAATCATTGGGAGTTGATGAAGTACTCTCACGTTCTCTTAATCATACCTAATTCAAGTCTGTTAGTTTTGAGAGTACACAAACACAAGAGGGGGGGTGAATTGTGTTGCCAAATTTTCGCAGTTTTCTGGGAACAGGCTTAGGCCCTGTTTGGACAGGCTGTTTGTAACACGCCCAGAAACTGAAATGCAGCGAAAATAAGTAGAAGAAAGAGGTGAACACAGGATTTTTACGTGGAAACACCTCTAGTCCAACTGAGGCGAAAAACCACGACCTACCCCTGTAGGATTTTCACACAATTTCACTATACGGGCGAAACTCGTTACAAAGTAACCTTCACCGTTACAGCTTGTAACACACACGTAACTGTCTTCCCCAAGACTAGCTACCCCACGTCCAATAGTCCCCTTGACTTGGACACACTCAACTCACTTTTAAACGAGAGAGAACAAGATGAATACCTTACTTTTGAATGCTTCCCAGAAGCTAGTGTAAGGTACAATTAAGCTCCTAGTATGCCAATTTTGAAAGCTCAATTTTTTGCACACACTTTGGTCGGTTTTCTCTCCAGAAATTTTGCTCATAAAACTATTGAAAGTTGCTGTGAAAAACCGATTACAAAAATGAGTATGGAGTCTTTCTTAAATAGAAAACCAAGTGGAATAATTACAAATAAAGAGGAAAAGCCTTGGGCCGCAAGGAGTGGAAAGTGTGAGCTGAAAATTCCCAACAACTGCTTGAGCTGCACGGTTATTTTCAGCCACAAAAACTCAGTAAATTATCCCATGTTTTTCTCCACAAATTCAGTCATTTTCTAAAAATAGAGATTTTGTTACTAGGAGAATAAAGCACTCTAAAAATAGACTTGCAGTTCTCCCCAAGTTTCTCATAGCCAGAAATAGCCTTTTTGGACTTAGCAGTCAGCAGAAAATCTATCAAAAAAATCTCAAAGACGTTAGCCCAAAAATCAAGGAAAAAATCGTGAAAAATCAGTTTTGCAGTTTTGGCTTGAAAACACCTTGAACACCCTGTTCTCAGAACTGTTCTGAGACAGTGTTCTGAAAATTCTTTCAACGAAAAAAAAGCCATTTCAAAGTGAATGTTAAATTAAGACTTTCTAATTGGCATATTAACAAGAATCTAATAAAACCATACCAAAACAGAGACTCTTGTTGAATCAACCAGACATCTTGTTGAAACTTAACTTGCTGCTCCAAACACTCCTAAGAGTTGTTCTTAAGGCTGTTCTGAAGTTCTGGAAAGTCTTTCCAGCCAACTGATCTTGAGTACCTATTCTTAAGACCTGTTCTTTGAGCATTGTTAACCAAGCAATTTCAAAGTATTCAATATTTAGAACCTGTTCAATCAACACACTCAAGTATATATTACATTTGTGTTTGTTATCATCAAAACCTTACATTACATAAGGATAGGGTCAACAACTTCCCCCTTTTTGATGATGACAAACCAAATGACTATATTGACATAAAAGACGAAAACAAGTGAGTGCCAAACAGTCAAGCCATAGAAGAGAGAAAATTGTTTAAGAAGTCAACTTAAGCCAAGTCACACTAAATCAACCATGGTCATGCCCATCTTCCCCCTTTTGACATCATCGAAAAAAGGGTGGTCAGATCAAATAGAGAGGGTCAGGTTGTTTGCAATCACCACCACTTGGGTAATGGAGGAAGACAACCAGCGATACACTCAAGGATATGGTACAGTAATGATATTGGCCATCCGAGTCACACACAAACAAACAACACTAAGAAGACAAGTAGGGCACAGTTTGAACTAATAACCAACCAAGAGTTAGTATAAACCATAGTCAATCAAAAGGCACAACCAGATAGTCAGAAACAGTTGTTGAGAACAGGGTCGAAAAGAACAGTAAAAACAGGTAATAGAACAAGGCAGCGAACAGGGGGCAGAAACAGGTTCAGGGAGGAAGAGAGGACAGTTGGGCCGTGAGGGCAGTGATGGCAGATAGTAGATCCTCATGGCGTTCGGCATTCAGAGCCTTCTCTTCTACAAGAGTTGTGTTAACCTCAGAGAGCTCATCCTTCAATCGGGTTTGGTCTAGAAGCAAGGCAGCAACAGAAAGCTCACTGGAGGAGGGACCAGGAACAAGGGTGAAGGGTGTTGGGCACCCCTATTTGAAACCAACAGGCACACCTTTTGCAATCTTGAACCCACAATTGATCAGGGTGCTGCTACCTATCTTATCTGTCACTTGCACCCCTACCCTCTTCTGTAAAGAAATCCCAAAATGCTCAAAGACCGAGGTCAGGAGAAAACCATACCCTAGGTAGTGTTCCCAAGTGGTGTTTGCGATCCTAGCAATATGGCGGATCATGATGGCTGGGAGGTTTACTTGCTCCCCTCTGTCCAGCAAATCAATAAAGCATTGGTCCACCGCTAGGTTGCGTCCTTGACCCCTGGGGATGACATTTTTTATGATAAACCAAAAAGGCAACTGGTGTAGAGATGACATGTCACCCTTTTTGATGGATTTGGGTGTTTGCAGCCCTGTTTGCTGACTCAGTTTTTGGGCTAGCTCCAGCAACCGGGCGGTTCCAAGCACAGATTTGTCTTCTCTGACATACATATCGAAACCAGTAGCCGGAACACCCAAAATGTCACCCAGTTTCTTTGCGTCAAAACGCAATTTCTTCCCACTAATGTCACTTGTCACCACACCTTGCATGATAATACAATTGGCGTAAAACGCTGCCAAGTCAGAAACAGAACATCCTAGTTGGGTGTTTGTAAATAAAGCTAGCCAACCATGAGCCCTGAGCTTGTTCAGGAACACCACTCCCCTACACCAGAACTTTGCTAGTCCTCGAGCAAAGATCAACAACAATGCATGAATTCGTTCAAACCATCAAGCAGGAAAAGAATAGGATTAGGTATGAATATCAAGTGACCCAACTATGAATGCCAACTCCAAATCACATATATCAATTCACTACCAACCCACAACTCATTATCAAAGATTTCCAATTCCAACCAAGTCAATAGGCCAAGATTCAAGCAAATTAAGTACACAACGAAACCAAGTAGCAAACCATAAGCACGAAGTTTCACCCCACATAACAAAAATCACAAGAGCATCTTTTAAAATCGAGTCCCCAATGCCAAATCAATTTTTTTATTTTGTTTTTTTTTTCTCTTTTTTTGAGACTTTGAGCTTTTTATTTTCAGAAGTTACTTGATTTCATGTGCTTTCTTGAGTGGATAAAGATATGAATGAAGATAACACTAAGAGAAACACTTAGTACATATTCAGACAATTAAAGATATGGATATAGATAGGACCTGAACATTGGTACCGAAATCAGAGCTCAATTAATTTCATTTATTTGATTTTTTTTTTGGGAATTGAAAAGTCAAAGGGGAACTCAATACTTATCGAATACTCATCACGACATTGTAAATGAGGTTACATCTCATACTCAAAATCAACTACATAGTAGCATTAGCACAGCATAAATTTTGGCCTTCAACTAGTCAAAGCCAGAAATAATCTCTAGTGAATATGGGTCACATGAATCAAATCCACATAATAGGAATAAGACATGCACAATTAGGACGCTCAATCTCTTCCCAAAATCAAATTCTCCCACAAATTTTCATCTTTCAATTTTCCTTCCTCAATATTTTCATTTTGCCTTCCCCCCCCCCACCTAGATCTCACATTGTCCTCAATGTAGAAAACAATAAGATAAAGAAAAATGGAGAAAAGAGCAACACAACCTGATAACACGAGGAAGTTATTTCTATGTAAGCGCAACAATCAAACGCCCAAAGTACCTTCACAACCATCACCAACCTCAAAAGCCAAAAACCAAGTGAAGAATCACACCCAAAAACACAAGCACACCTTGATCAAAAAGACAAATAGAAAAAATACAAGACTCAAAATCACCTAAAAAGATTGGGTTGCCTCCCAACAAGCGCTAAGTTTATTGTCTTCAGCTAGACAATATCAAGCAGAGGCTTTGAAAATGTTAAGCCTAACCCTCGTGTTCATGACCGAGACATCCATCACTCCTGATCTATAGTTAATGGTGGCATTAGCTGTGGCTCGGAAGGGATGTCCTAAAATAAGAGGGATCTGTTTAAAAGCCTGAGTGGGGTCCATGTCCAACACAACAAAATCAACAGGAAAGAATCCTTTATCAATTTGCACCAAGACATCATCTATTCGCCCCCTAGGAATCCTAACCGACCTATCAGCAAGCTGAAGGGTACAGTTGGAAGGTTGCAGTTCACCTAATCCCAAATCTAAGTAAACAGAATATGGTATCAAATTGACACTAGAACCCAAATCCAAAAGTGCCCTGTCAATTTTGTGACTGCTAATAAAACATGAAATGGTAGGGACACTAGGATCTTTAAACTTAGGATGAGTATCACATTTCAGAATTGAACTCACTTGTTCACTTAAAGAACCTTTTTAGACTTGTCATCTTTGGATTTTCTTTTAAAAGTACACATGTCTGTAAGGAACTTAGCATAAGCAGGGATCTGTCTAATCGCTTCCAAGAGGGGAAGATTGACCTTAACTTGCTTGAAGGTCTCAAGGATGTCATCTCTTTGCTTGTTTTTCTTGGAAGGGAACGGTGCATCTAAAGCTTGAGGGTAAGGAACCCTTGGCTCATATGTCACAATGGGGTTAGACATAATAGGAGAAGGGGATGGGTCATTCTCTTTTTCAATCTCAATATCACTCTCCATGGTATCAAGTCTTTCATCTTTGTCATGTTTCTTCTCACTCACCTTGTTGTCTACTTCTTTACCATTCCTAAGAACCATGACAACTTTCAATTGTTCAAAATGTTGGCCTTTAGGGTTCTGGACGGGGTGACTTGAAACTTTTCCTTCTTCTCTTCTACCTACAGCTATGGCTAGTTGCCCAAGTTGGGTTTCTAACTTAGCTATAGAGTGTGAGTGAGAGTCAACAATATGCATTTTAGACTCAATTCCTTGGACCCTAGCATCCATATTTTGCACAACAAAAGTCAAGGTATCAAGAGCAAAAAGTACCTTATCAATATCAGAGCTCCCAGTTGGAGCTTGATGAGAAAAGGGATGAGCGTATCTCTGGTTTTGAAAACCAGGAGGGGTAGGTCTGTAAGACTGCGCGTGAGGATTCTCAACATTTTGAGACCTCCATGAAAAATTAGGATGATTCCTGCAACCATGATTATAGGTATTAGAATAAGGACTGTTGGATGGAGGAAATCCTTGGGCAGCATTCACTTGTTCAGTCATACAGTTAGACTTACTAATACATGGAAAATCAACAGAAGCATGCATGGGACTAGTACAAATCGAACACACATCTTGCATAAAGGGGCATTAGACACTTTGTTCAAGCACAACAATTGATCAAATTTCTTAGCTAAAGCATCAACTTTACTAGAAAGGTCAATTGAATGTGAAATCTCATAAATCACCCCTTTACTTCCTAATTGCCTAGGCAAATCAGAATGTGAGGAAGTAGCATGCAAATGTGAATTCTCACTCAAATGTTCAAACAATTCCCAAGCTTCTTCAGGAGTTTTGTACAAAAAACTACCACCACATGACGCATCAACCATCTGCCTATTGTGCTCATCTAAACCAGAGTAAAAACTCTGGACAAGTTGCCACATAGGTACCTCATGGTGAGGATAACATCGCAACAATTCTTTAAACCTTTCCCAACTTTCATGCAATTGTTCATTTTTATTATGTGAGGAGGTAGTTATAGCATGTCTTAAGGCAGTCAGTTTACCAATGGAGAAAAACTTTTTCAAGAATTCCTTTTGCAATTGATCCCAAGTGGTGATATTTGTCTTAGTGTCCAACCAAGCTTTAGCTTTATCTTTTGAAGAAAAAGGAAAAAGCCGCAAGCGAAGAGCATCATCAGAGATATTATGTAAAAACACAGTAGAGCAAATCTCTAAGAATGCATCAACATGCTTGAAAGGATTTTCAGACTTTAGCCCATAAAACGACGGGAGCATTTGGATAAGAGAATGTTTAATCTCAAATGGCACCGTAACAGTGGATATACGGGTTCTAGTTGGTGAGTCATAGGTGGCGGGGGTAAAATACTCTTTAAGTTGCTTAGGTGGTGGGGTTGGTTGTTCTTCAACTATCTTGTTCTTAGATTTCTTTTTCTTAGCTCTTATCTTGCGAAGAGAGCGTTCAATTTCAGGATTGTATGGTTCAGGATCGAAGCACAAAGAACGTCTACCAAGCATATACCAACAAGGAACAAAGAGAAAAGAATGAAATCACCACAACAGTCACCAAACAAAAATAAAAAGAAAACAGAAGAGAGAGATAAGAAAAAAAATTAAAAAAATTAAAAAAAATTTAAAAAAAAAGAAAGAAAGGGAAGGGGGATAAAAAAATAAACGAAATGAAATAAAATAAAAAGAACAAAAGAAATAAAAGGGAAGGGGATTGTTAGATTAGGTACAATAAATAAAATAACAAAAATAAAATTAAAAAAAAAGTTAGATTAGATTAGAGTAGATTAGAAGGGAGAGGGAAAATAGTTAGATTAGATGGGAGAGGGAAGAACAAAAAAAATAAAATGGTTAGATTAGGAGGGATTGGGGAATGAGACAATAAAGATAAAAGGGAAAGGGGTGGAGAAATAAATAAAATTGTTAGATTAGCGGGGAAGGGGAAAACAAAAATCAAAAAAAAAATTAAAAGGAAAAGAAAATTCAAAAATCACTATTCGTTCTCCGGCAATAGCGCCAAAAACTTGATGTGGATTTTATATGTAGTTTTAAAACCCTTTTTACTTGCAAGTGCACAAGGTTAATTGTAGACTAGCGAGTATAGGGTGTCGATCCCACGAGGAACAATAACGATTTTTAAAATTTACCTTTCCGATTATAAAGAATAATTTAATTTCAGAGTTGGATTATGAATATAAATTAACCAACAAAATGAAGAGCAAATAAGTAGTAAAGTAGAGAGAAATCAAATAGGAGAAAGTTCTAGGACTTTAGATTTCACCTTTGATGCCAATATTGATTTACTAATTCGAATGGGGATTTAATTTGTCTCTTGTTCAACCTAAGCTACAAGCATTAGGCTATGAATTAAAAAGATGATTATAATTATAAAGTGACATAATTTATCTAGTGGTTTAGCATGAATTATTCTTTTTAGACATAACTCATCTAATTTCTAGCATAAATTATTCAATTTAAACAATTATAATTTTAAACCCAAATTGCATATTCATCATATTAGCCTACAAGGTCAAATATTCATTTGAGATAGCAAATTAAACTAATGTCATCAACATGATTAAACATTAGTGTTAAGATGCATAGGTAGATGATGATCAAATATAAACTCAAGATTATGCAAAAGAGACAAAAATAACCCCATAAGAAATTAGCAAAACAATATTATTACCAGGGATCCATCATAGTCCTAGAAATGAGTAGTTTAGCCGACCATAGTTAGGAAAAACACCATTGAAATTGGTATATTTCACAACCTATGTCCAAACCTTATACTCAATTACACAAAATTATAAAACTTAGTATAAACTCTCAAATTTGACTCACAAATGAGATGAGAAGAGAAGAGAAAAATAGCTAACAAAGCGTATTTTCTTCTTAACCCCTCAACCCAAATGATCTTGTCTTACAAAGACTTTCTCTAAAAAAAATGAAAGATGAAAGGACAAGAAGATGCTTGAGTGAGTGGATGGAAGAATGAGAGTGGATATGAGTGCCTTTTTCCCTCAACCTTGGCCCCTTTTTATAGTGGAAATCCAACCCTTAGGATACCCCCAAAATTAATTCCAATTAATTCCAATTAATTCGGGATGTTACATGCATGGTCATGGATAGTCATAAGTATAATATTAACTTTGATTAATGGCATTTGACTAGGTTAAGAATTAGCCATGTGGGAAAAATGGAGCACTTGAGAAAAGAGGGGAGGATGAGATGGAGTGAGAGGCATGGTCAAGACTGGGCCGCTTGCTCAGGCACAAACAAACCATTTTATGTTTTTTTTTTTCTTTTCTTCTCTTTAGGCTTGAACTTTAGACTTTGCACTTGTAGGCGATCCGAGTAAAATTGCACAACCTTCATCCAAATTCTTCTATTTTAGTTTTCCTACAAGTTTCATAAAATCTGCATTATTTACTCAAAAATATATTTCAAAGACATAAAAGTAGTTAAAATGAAGGAGAAAATTGTATATAAAATATGAATTATCAACACCTCCAGGCCCTGTTCCTTTTTGGGCTTCTTGGAGATTGGTTCTACGGGTTCATCCTCAGCAGGGCCCTGTGTGGGGACTTGTTTTGGAGAAACCTTCCTTTTGGATGACGTCCTTTTGGGATGAGGTTTCGAGGTTGGTGGGGTCTGTTGGAAGCTTTGGTCTGCAGGGGCTTTCCCCTTTTTCTGGGCAGGTGAACTCTCTGGTGAGGAAACAATTTCCTCAAACAGTGTGGGCTGCTGTTCGGAGGGTTCAGTCAGTTTAGAAGTTCGAGGGGTGCTTGGTAAGGTTTTTCTAGATGATCTAGTGGAGCGAGATCGGGAAGAGGGTGGAGTGGATGTTTCTTTGGGCAGTGGGGAGGCAGAAGAAAATCCAGAACGTCGAGTTTTGGGTCTGTGAACAAGGGAAATATCAGTTCGCCCTACGAATGTCTTGAACCTTCGCCTTGGTCCCCACTCGCCAGGTTTGGTCTTTTCGTATGGTTTAGGGGGAGCAACCTCAATGGTTGAATCTGATCCATCACTGTTGGTCTCCTCAAGATCCTCCACCATATACCAGTCATCCAATCGAACAAGAAAAACAGTCGCGGGCCCTGTTCGGGCATCACCTGGTTGAGAACTAGGTTCAGGCCCTGATTGGGCCGTATCTAATCCAAGAACACCCTCAGGAACAGTATGTTCCACACTTGACTTAAACAATATCAAAGTCCACCCAAATTCAAAAGGCACATCACCCGGTTCCAACCCCACCGTTCGCAAGTCCACACTCTTCAAAAACCCAAAAATTGTAGAAATAATTGGCAAAGGGGGTAGAGAAGAGAACCCCATACCTCTCTCCGATGCTGGTGCTTTTTCTATTAACCAAAAAGCCTGCATAGTCAACATCAGCATACCCAACAAGGTTAAAGTTGCATCCTCTAGGATACCATAAAGCCAAATCAGGTGTATGTTTTAAATAGCTGAAAATCCGTTTAACACCCTTTAAATGTGATTCTTTAGGCTTAGACTAAAAACGGGCACACAAACCAACACTGAAAACAATGTCAAGTCTACTAGCAGTTAGGTAAAGAAGTGACCCTATCATGCCCCTATAGGATTTGTCCTCGACTGAGGGACTCCCATCATCCATTACCAACCTGGTTGAAGGAGAAATGGGAGTATCAATGGGCCTGGCCGATTCCATTCCAAATCGCTTAAGTAATTCATTGACATATTTTTGTTGATGTATCATGGTGCCGTTTGAAGTTTGTTTGATTTGCAAGCCTAAGAAAAAATTAAGCTCGCCCATCATGCTCATTTCAAACTCACTCCTCATCATTTTTGAAAACTCTTCACATAAATCATTGTGTGTTGCACCAAATATAATGTCATCGACATATACTTGGACAATCAACAAATGTTCCCCCTTAGATTTTAGAAACAAGGTATTATCAACCTTGCCTCTTCTAAAACCATTTTCCAATAAAAAGTTTAACAAACGTTCATACCAAGCTCTAGGAGCTTGTTTTAAACCATAAAGCGCTTTGTCAAGTTTAAAAATATAGTTAGGAAATTCTTTACTTTCAAAACCAGGGGGTTGCATCACATACACTTCTTCTTTAAGGTATCCGTTGAGGAATGCACTTTTGATATCCATCTGATATAGCTTTATGTCCATGTGAGCTGCAAAAGCTACCAAAATGCGGATAGCCTCAATCCTTGCAATAGGTGCAAAGGTTTCTTCATAATCAATGCCCTCTTCTTGGTTGTAGCCTTGAACCACCAGTCGGGCCTTGTTCCTAGTGACTGTTCCGAACTCATCAAGCTCGTTCCGGAACACCCACTTGGTGCCAATGATTGATCTATCCTCTGGCCGTGGTACAAGGTGCCACACCTTGTTCCTTTCAAACTGATGAAGGTCCTCTTGCATTGCCGTGACCCATTCTGAATCTGTAAGAGCTTCATTAACATTTTTTGGCTCAATATTAGAGAGAAAAGCATAAAAAGCACAGAAATTTTTAAGGCTGGATCTAGTTTGCACTCCTGTATTAATGTCAGACAGAATTTGATCAAGAGGGTGCAAACTTTGGTGTTTCCATGGTCATGGAGTAAGTGGATCCACATACACGCTTTCTATTCTTGCTGGAATACTCGGCGAAACAGGTTCAGGAACTGTTTCCGAGTCGGTTATGGAGCCCGTTCCTGAGCCTGTTCTTGAGCCTGTTTCCCGGCCTGTTCGAGAAGAATTAGGCTGCTTTTGATCCAAACCAGGTTTAGCAAAGCTTCCCCCTGTCTGGTTCAGACCTTGCCCACCTTCCAAGGAAACAGCTTCAGGCCCTGATCCATCCTCAGGATTCTTACCTTTCTCATGTGTGAGCAACAAATCTTTTCTAGCAAGGCCCAGTTCGTAATCATCTTCCTGTGCATCATTCTCAATTAGAGAGTTAGTTTCATCAAATAGCACATGCACACTCTCCTCAACACGCAAGGTTCGCTTATTGTACACTTTGTATGCCTTACTGTGTGAGGAGTAACCAAGAAATATTGCCTCATCACTCCTTGGATCACACTTTCCTAAGGCATCCTTCCCATTATTATGCACAAAACATCTACAACCAAATACTCTTAAATGCATAATATTGGGTTTTCTACCCTTGAGAAGTTCATAAGGAGTTTTGTTAAGGATAGGTCTAATCATGCATCTATTTATAATGTAACATGATGTGTTCAAAACTTCTGCCCAAAAGTTTCTAGGAAGACCACTAGCAATGAGCATTGTTCTAGTCATGTCTTCTAGAGTACGATTTTTACGCTCTACCACCCCGTTCTGCTGGGGTGTTCTTGGAGCTGAAAAATTATGAACAATACCATGCTCATTACAATAGTCAATAAAGCTCGAATTTTCAAATTCTGTACCATGATCAGACCTTAAGCAAACCAATGAGTGTCCTACTCTCTTTTCAATCTTTTTAAGAAATGCAAGAAATTTCTCAAATGTTTCATCTTTACAAACCAAAAACAAGGTCCAAGTGAAACGAGAGTAGTCATCCACTACAACAAGCACATACCTTTTCCCACCTCTACTTGTGACCCTCATAGGACCACACAAATCGACATGTAACATTTCGAGAGGTCGGGTAGTGCTAACACAATTTTTCAATTTGAAAGAATTTCTGACTTGTTTCCCCCTAGCACAAGCATCACATACCTTGACATCATTGTATTTGATGGAAGGTAAGCCGACGACTAGATCTTTCGAAACCAATTTGTTCAAAAGAGAGAGACTTGCATGACCTAATCTCTTGTGCCAAAGAATAACATCATCATTCAAAGCACTTAGACAAGTCAGATTATTTTGGGGAAGAGAAGAAATACGCGCTTTATAAACATTTTTGTGTCGCTTCCCCCTCAACACGACATCTCCTGTGTTCATATTAACAACCAAGCAACGTGTTGGAGAAAACACTACTAGGTTGTCTTTGTCACACAGTTGGGACACACTTAGTAAATTATGTTTTAATCCATCTACAAGATATACATTGTCAATAGAATGGGAGAGTGACTCACCTATCTTACCTAATCCGACAATTGTCCCGGACTTGCCGTTACCAAATGCCACACTCCCTCCTTCTGAGGCTGTAAGTGAGAGGAAGTTAGATTTCTCACCAGTCATATGCCTTGAACACCCGCTGCCAACATACCACAACTGGCTGTTCCCTGGGTTGTTTGCTGGGTTGTTCCCTCTCACTTTAGCCTGCAAAACAAATTAGGGGTTAGTTTTGGGAACCCATATCCACTTGGGTCCCATTCCCTTAGACATGCAAATCTCATCTTTTCTAACCCATATTTGTTTTACATAGATCATATTTCTTTCAATGGCATACTTTCTTGAGGGACACATATAACGATAATGACCCGTTTTACCACAGTGAAAACAAATAATATTTTCAGGTACACCCACATATTTCCTGTTTACTGGGTAAACAGTACGTTTAGTCACAAAACCTAGTCCCTTCTTGTTCCGGTTATGATGAGTATTCAACCATTTAAGCGCTTCTGAGGAACTGTTCGAGCGCCTGTTTGTAGTGAGGTCAGATTCCACTTGTTTTAATTCTTCAAGCAATTTTCTGTTTTCATCAGGTAGAGATTCAACTTTCTGTTTCAGTTCAAAGGACTCACTTTCCAGTTTAGAGAAGTTAAGAGAAAACACTTCTTCTTTCATACTCAAGGTTTCTTTAAGTTTATTAAGGTCTTCAAGCAAAACAAGTGTCTTGTTGTCAACTTCAAGTTTTTCACTTTTGAGGATTTCATTCTCATAATCTAGTTCTCTAATATCCCTCTTTAAATCAGAACATGTATCATTTAACATACAATTCTTAGAATTTATAGAATCACATTCATCCATTAAAGTGAATAATAAATCTTCAAGTTTTGCTTTATTGAGACCACGTACCTTATCCTTGAGTTGAGCTAAGATGTCCAGCGGTTCATCATCTGAATCTGTATCACTTCTGGCCATAAGAGCTACGGCAGCATCCTCTTCTTCAGTCCCTTCATTGTCCTCAGTGGAATCTCCCCAAGCCGCAAGCATTGCCCTTGAGAAACGCCTGGCAGAACTGTTTCCACCCTGTTTCCTGTCTTGTTTCCTGGACTGTTCGGGCTCTTGTTCATCTTTCTACAATGGGCAGTTTTTCACAATGTGGTCACATTTACCACATTTGAAACACCCAGAGAACTGTTCCCGATCATTGTTCCTGGACTTGCTGAAGGTCCTTTTCTTAGATTTTTCCTTGGCCTTCTTGAAAAACTTTTTGAATTTTCGGGTGATCATGGCCATTTCTTCTTCATCAAGGTCCGAGCTATCCTCTTCCAAGACCTTTAGGGCAATGCCTCGGTCCTTTTTGATGTCCTCTTTTTGTTGAGAATTTCTCTTGAGCTCATACGTTTGGAGATTGCCAATAAGTTCATCCAAGGAGATTTTCTTCATATCCTTGGCCTCTTGAATGGCCGTAACTTTGGCTTCCCATGACTGTGGCAAAAATCGTAGGATTTTCCTCACCAATTCCTCAGTGGTGAAGGACTTTCCTAACGATTTTAGCTCATTAGTAATATGGGTGAAGCGGGTATACATCTCCATCACCGTTTCTTTATCACCCATTTCAAATAGCTCATAGTTTCTCATTAGAAGCTCAATTCTTGATTGTTTCACTTGATTTGTGCCTTCATGAGCTACTTGGAGGGCATCCCAAATCTCTTTGGCTGAATTGCACTCAGAAATGCGAGTGTACTCATCAGGACCAGGGCCAAAATACAAGAGTTTTTTGGCCCTAGCATTCTTTTCCATCATCTTAAAGTCTCCGGAATTGAATTCTTCATGCTTCTTGGGAACCATACTTCCATCTTCGATTGCCTTTGTGGGAATGAGTGGACCATTCTTGATGATCGTCCATAACTCATAATCATCAGCTTGAACATAGTTTTCCATGCGATTCTTCCACCAACTATAATGTTGACCATTAAAGTATGGTGGTCGAGTCACAAATTAGCCCTCAAGCATTCCCTGTGGTGTACTCATGTTTAGGATCTCTCAAGATGTTAATCTTTCTAATGAGAACCTGCTCTGATACCACTTGTTAGTTTTGAGAGTACACAAACACAAGAAGAGAGGTGAATTGTGTTGCCAAATTTTCGCAGTTTTCTGGGAACAGGCTTAGGCCCTGTTTGGACAGACTATTTGTAACACGCCCAGAAACTGAAATGCAGCGAAAATAAGTAGAAGAAAGAGGTGAACACAAGATTTTTACGTGGAAACACCTCTAGCCCAACTGAGGCGAAAAACCACGACCTACCCCTGTAGGATTTTCACACAATTTTACTATACGGGTTAAACTCGTTACAAAGTAACCTTCACCGTTACAGCTTGTAACACACACGTAACTGTCTTCCCCAAGACTAGCTACCCCACGTCCAATAGTCCCCTTGACTTGGACACACTCAACTCACTTTTAAACGAGAGAGAACAAGACGAATACCTTACTTTTGAATGCTTCCCATAAGCTAGTGTAAGGTACACTTAAGCTCATAGTATGCCAATTTTGAAAGCTCAATTTTTTGCACACACTTTGGTCGGTTTTCTCTCCAGAAATTTTGTTCATAAAACTCTTGAAAGTTGCTGTGAAAAACCGATTATGAAAATGAGTCTGGAGTCTTGCTTAAATAGAAAACCAAGTGGAATAATTACAAATAAAGATGAAAAAGCTTGGGCCGCAAGGAGTGGAAAGTGTGAGCTGAAAATTCCCAACAACTGCTTGAGCTACACGGTTATTTTCAGCCACAAAAACTCAGTAAATTATCCCATGTTTTTCTCCACAAATTCAACCATTTTCTAAAAATAGAGATTTTGTTACTTGGAGAATAAAGCACTCTAAAAATAGACTTGCAGTTCTCCCTAAGTTTCTCATAGCCAGAAATAGCCTTTTTGGACTTAGCAGTCAGCAGAAAATCTATCAAAAAAATCTCAGAGACGTTAGCCCAAAAATCAAGGAAAAAATTGTGAAAAATTAGTTTTGCAGTTTTGGCTTGAAAACACCTTGAACACCCTGTTCTCAGAACTGTTATGAGACAGTGTTCTGAAAATTCTTTCAACGAAAAAAAAAACCATTTCAAAGTGAATGTTAAATTAAGACTTTCTAATTGGCATATTAACAAGAATCTAATAAAACCATACCAAAACAGAGACTCTTGTTGAATCAACCAGACATCTTGTTGAAACTTAACTTGCTGCTCCAAACACTCCTAAGAGCTGTTCTTAAGGCTGTTCTGAAGTTCTGGGAAGTCTTTCCAGCCAACTGATCTTGAGTACCTATTCTTAAGACCTGTTCTTTGAGCATTGTTGACCAATCAATTTCAAAGTATTCAATATTTGGAACCTGTTCAATCAACACACTCAAGTATATATTACATTTGTGTTTGTTATCATCAAAACCTTACATTACATAAGGATAGGGTCAACAAAGTCTATTTCTCTCAAACTATTCTCTGTTTAGTGCCTTGGTCCCCAGCAAGCACGCTTAACTGTGGAGTTCTTAAGAGTGGGGTTCTCGAAAAGAAAGGTGCATCTTTTGTGATATAAGTAGTCACTTCGATCCTTTTAAGCCACACCCGGGGTGTTGCAATCACCCCCACTTGAAGCACACAACGTCCTCATTGTGCCTCAATAACCGACCGACTTACTAGTTCTCTTGACTTGCGGTCCACACCTAGTGTCTTTGCCCCGCTAGGTGACTGACCATGGGCTCTCCATCCACTAGCGCAGCTCACGGTCGCGGGTCGGCTCTGATACCATTTGTAATGCCCCGACTCCTCTCGATCGCAGGTCTTACCAATAATGGCTTCAAGGATCGTCGACTGGCCCCACAAATCACCACAAGTCTTTCCGGCGTGCTTCGTCTTCGCTCAAACACTGCCTGGGAAACTTCCCAGGAGGTCACCCATCCCAAGATTGCTCTCCAGCAAGCACGCTTAACTGTGGAGTTCTTAAGAGTGGGGTTCCCGAAAAGAAAGGTGCACGTTTTGTGATATAAGTAGTCACTTCGATCCTTTTAAGCCACACCTGGAGTGTTGCAGTGTGGCTCACTTTCATGCGTCTTACCAATGTCTTTTCTTATAAAGTCTAATTCGAAACCTCATCCTGTGCATCATTCTCAACCAAGGAGTTAGTTTCATCAAATAATATATGCACACTTTCCTCAACACTTAGAGTCCTTTTGTTGAACACTTTGTAAGCTTTACTATGTGAGGAGTATTCTAAGAATATGGCTTCATCACTTCTAGGGTCAAACTTTTCCAAGGGTTCCTTCCCATTATTGTGCACATAACATTTGCAACCAAAGACTCTTAGGTGCCTAATATTGGGTTTTCGCCTTTTGAGAAGTTCATAAGGAGTCTTATTAAGAAGGGGTCTGATTATGCATCTATTTATAATACAACATGCTGTGTTCAATGCCTTTGCCCAAAAATGTCTAGGAAGACCACTAGCAACAAGCATAGTCCTAGTCATGTCTTCTAGAGTACGATTTTTATGCTCCACCACCCCGTTCTGTTGGGGAGTTCTGGGGGCCGAAAAATTATTATCAATACCATGTTCATTGCAATAGTCAATGAAGCTTTCTAATTCTTTTCCATGGTCAGACCTGAGACTTATCAATGAGTGTCCTACTCTCTTTTCAGTTTTCTTAAGAAACACAACAAACTTTTCAAAAGATTCATCTTTTGATGCTAGAACTAAAGTCCAGGTGAAATGAGACTAATCATCCACTACAACAAACACATACCTCTTCCCGCCCCTACTTGTGATCCTCATAGGACCACATAAATCAACATGTAGTAGCTCAAGAGGTCGGAAAGTGCTAACATACTTCTTTGACTGGAAAAAGATTCTAGTTTGCTTTCCTTTTGCACAAGCGTCACATACCTTGTCAGCATTGTATTTGATGGAAGGTAAACCAACTACTAGGTCTTTAGAAACAAGTTTATTTAGCAAGGAGAGACTTACATGACCTAGTCTCTTGTGCTAAAGCATAAAATCATCATCAAGAACACTCAAACAAGTCAAATGATTTTGGGGACGTGAAAGAACACATGCTTTATACACATTGTTGTGTCACTTTGCCCTCAACACAACCTCTCCAGATTTGATACTGGTAATCAAGCATTGATCCGAAGAAAATCCAACATGATTACGTTTATCACATAATTAGGACACACTTAACAAGTTATGCTGTAACACATCAACTAGGTACACATTATCAATCGAGTGGGAGAGTGATTTACCTATCTTACCTACACCAACAATCATTCTAGACTTGCTGTTTCCAAACGCCACTCTCCCTCCATCAAAGGCTGTAAGTGAGAGGAAATTTGATTTGTTTCCAGTCATATGCCTTGAGCAACCACTATCCAAGTACCACAGTTGGTTGCCACATCTCACTTTAGCCTGCAAAACCGCTAAGTTTCAGTCTTAGGAACCCAGATCCACTTGGGTGTCGTTCTTTTCGTGGAATTTAACTCATCTTTTCTGATCCATATTTGTTTAACATATAATAAGTTTCTTTCCATAACCATTTTTCTCAAAGAACAAGCATAATGATAATGACTAGTTTTTCCACAATGAAAACAGATTATATTCTCTGGCAGACCAACATATTTCCTATCCATTGGCTTAGTAACACGCCTATTCACAGAGCCTAATCCCTTTCTGTTTCGATTATGATGAGTGCTTAGCCATACTAGCGCTTCTGAGGAACTGTTCTAATGCCTGTTTTCATTAAGGTCAGTTTCTGCCTTTTCCATTTTTTCAAGAAGCTGTTTATTTTCACTCATCTAGAATTCTAGATTAAGCTTTAGATTTAAGGACTCACTTTCCAGCCTTGAGAGATTAGTGTTGAATACTTACTCTCTCTTGTTCATAAGATCCTTAAGGGTGTCTAGTTCATTACATAAAACAAGAACTTTTTCATCAATTTTGAGTTTTTCACAAGTGAAAACCTCATTCATATGCCCAAGTTCTTGCTTCTTTCTTTCCAGTCTTTTAACATCCTTTTCTAATCCTGAGCAGGTATTTTTAAGCATGCAATTTTCAGAATTTACTATCTCACATTCTTTCGTCAATGTAAAAACTAATTTTTCAAGTTTTCTCTTGCTAAGATTACATACCTCTTCCTTGAGTTGGGACAAACTCTCGATAGAATCAGATTCTCTTCGGGCCATAAGAGCTACTGTTTCCTCTCCATCTTAAGAGTCCTCTTCTTCTTCTGAGGTATCACCCCGAGCTGCCATCATTGCCTTGGTGAACCGTTTTTCAACACTAGTTAACTACGTCTTTTTACCTCTGGTTTGGACCTGTTCTGACCCTTGTTCTTCCTTCAGCAAGGGGCAATTCTTCACAACATGATCTTGCCTTCCACACCTAAAGCATCCTGATAACTGATCTCGATCACTGTTCTTGGCCTTGCTAGTATTGCCATTCTTGTATTTGCTTTCGTCCTTTTTGAAGAATTTTTTGAACTTTCGAGCGATCATGGCCATCCCTTGTCATCAAAATCTGAGCTATCGCTTTCTCTAGCTTTTAGTGCCAGTCCTCGGTCTTTCCTCACTTCTTCCTTCATATGGGAATTCCTTCTTTGTTCATACGTCTGTAGATTCCCAATAAGCTCATCCAAGGAGATCTCATTCATCTTCTTGGCTTCTTGGATAGCGGTGACTTTTGATTCCCATGATTGAGGTAAAATTCATAGGATCTTCCTTACCAACTCTTCAGTGATAAAGGATTTTCCCAACGATTTTAACTCATTAGTGATATGGGTAAACTGAGTATACATGTCCATAACTGTCTCTTTATTGCTCATCTCGAATGGCTCATACTTCCTTACCAATAGCACGATTCTGGATAGCTTGACTTGATTTGTTCCTTCATGAGCTATCTGAAGAGCATTCCATATCTTCTTTGCGGAGTCACACTCTGAGATGCGAGTGAACTCGTTAGGTCCAAGTCCAAAATACAGTAGTTTCTTGGCCTTGGCATTCTTCTCCATCTTCTTGAAGTCGTCTGAGTCGAATTCCATCGGCTCCTTAGGAACAGTCTTCCTATCAGTTGTGACTTTCACCGAAATGTAAGGACCATTCACAATGACCATCCACAACTCATAATCCTCAGCTTGGATATAGTTCTCCATTCGATTTTTCCACCAGTTGTAGTGTTGTCCATTGAAATATGGAGGTCTGGTCACAGATTGACCTTCTAAGATTCCTTGTGGTGCACTTATTCTTTCAGGATCTCTCAAGCTGTTAACCTAATTATGAGAACCTACTCTGATACCACTTGTTAGATTATAAGCGCACAAGGACACAAGAGGGGGGGTGAATTGTGTCTTTCAACTTTTTCGTTTGTTTCATAACACTCGTGAGAACTGTTTGGAGAGGTGTTTGGAGTGAGGCAAAATAAAACTGAATGTGGAAATATGAAAGTAGACACAATATTTTTACGTGAAAAATCGCATTTGGCGCAATTGAGGTGTAAAAATCACGACCTACCTCAGTAGGATTTCAGTAACACTTTTACTAACACGGGCCGAACTTGTTACACATGTAACTCACACGTGACTACGTCACACACGTAACTTAGTCTCCCCCGAGACCCTCGTTACAAACACGTTACTAGCCTCCACTTGAGAACTAGTCACACACCACGTCCAAAGTCTCCCAAGACTTGGACACACTCTAATCTCACTGATGACAGAGGAGAATAGAAAAACACCTTACTTTGAATGCTTCCAGATAAGGTGAATGTAAGGTACAATACAATCCCTATTATGCCAATATAGATAACTCAATTTAGCACACTTCTTGATGGTTTTTCAATCAGAAAATTTTCTCACAGAAAACTCGATTTTGCTCCTTGAAATACCGTGAATGAAAACGTTGAGAGGTAAGAGATTATATACCCACGGAATACTTATGCCGCAAGTATATGGGAGGTTTTGGATTTTAGCAATAAGTCTAAAAAATAATCAGTATTCCAAATGGAATTGAATCTCTCAACATTATCTTTTTTGAAAATCATATCTTAAAGGCTAAGATAAAATCTTTTGATAGTATCTTTTTAGGAAAATAATATTATTCAGTGAAGGACTCTTTGTAATCCAAAATATTATCAGAAAATCAATCCCAAATATGTTAGGAATTTTGACAGTAGAAAAACACTTGAAAATCTTTGGGATAAGAGTTTTATGTGTTGCCCTCATAACACTGCAGACCTGATTGCTCAAACTGTTCTGAGCAGTGTTCTGAGTTAGCGTAAGAAATTCGTTCAAGGTGAGTGTTAAGTCAAGATCTTCTAATTGGCATATTAACAAGAATCTAGATGAATACAACCAGTAATTAACCCTAAGACTCTTGTGATCCTCTGACCTCCTTGATGTCGTGCATACATATTCACTTTGATGTTCCACGCTTCTTCGATCATGAGCCATATGTTGAAACAATTCTAGCACACTACTCAAGCATAGCATGATAGCATATTGACTAGTACATTTGGGTTGTTATCATCAAAACCTTACACATGATTGTTTCAACATATGGCTCATAGTGATTGTAGATTAAGAAGATCCAAGTCTAGAGATTGTTAGTGATAAAAATGAGGACGATCACATAGTTTTGTAGTTGTATAAGATTTGATAGGGTTAGGAATGAAGGTATTAGAAAGAAAGTAGGTGTGGCAATTATAGAGAATAAGATGAGGGAAACAAGTGTAAGATGGTTCGATTTTATGAAGATCAGAAGGAATACAAATGCACAACATGGAGGTATGAGAGGATTTCTTCCAGATTGCAAGTAGGTAAAGAAAGACCAGAGAAGAATTGGAATGAGACGATTAGGCAAAATATGAAACTCTTGAGATCTATGGATCACATAACTCAGGACAAGAGTTTATGGAGGTTTGGAATTGGGGTGGTAGATTTTAAATAGTCACTTGTTTCTATGTCTATTCTCAGTCACTTAGCATACAATGTTGTGGTTTATCGTGTATACTATGTATATTGATTTCTGCTTAGATATCTCTATGTCACACTTGGTTTCCATTATGCTTTGTTTTTTCATTTATTTAATATTTAATATTATTGGTTTTAAGTATCGATTCTTCTATTTTCAAATTTGTTATGAAAGATTTCAACCCAAGAAAATGTTCTCTTAAAACTTTTTATGTCAATCTCTTGGAATCAATCTCTCTACTTATACGAGTATTTGATGTGGTAAGGTTACCTACATCTGGATCTCCTCAGACCGTCGTGAAAACAAGGCCTATACTTGGTGGAGTTGTTATAACTATCTCTCCAATTGTAAGACTTGTTCCCTCTATTTGTGAGAGTTTTGATTTGTTTGCTTTTGTGTAGCTGTTTCCCTAATTTTGAAGGGAAGAATTTCTCCTTTAGTGTGACGAGGCACTTCAACAAATCTGAGATGTTATATGTAGCATTTTCGATCAAAGGATAATCAATTTATGCTACATGTAAAGTGTCAAAAGTAGAAAAAACTTATAGGAAGTTCCATGTGACAGACATGGGTGCTTATGCCATTTGGCACGACTTGCCCTGGAGCACAATCATGTCGCTCATAGAGTGTAAGACCCTCGTTTTTGTTTTCCATTAAGCTAACGGTTTTACCTTTTTACGTTACAAAATCGTATTTTTAATAACTGTATGAGTTAAATGATTATCGATGTGCTTTTGGAAGGTATAATTTTATTAAAAAGGGATTATTACTGCTATTATTCATTTTAAAGTTAATTCGTGCTATTTGTGCCTTTAAATTATATCGATAGTTTAATTTAGTCATTATTCGATTTATTTAGTCGATTCGGGTCAACCTTAGAAGTCGTTTGATGTTTAACAAATCAAACCTTTATACATTTGAGAACGAATAGTCAATAGAGGGTCGTATTATCGATTCGGGATACGTTATGAGGTACGAGATTAGAAATTAGATAGGCGATGTCAGTTGAATGGGCAAGCGACCAAAAAAAAGGACAAAAGAGGGGCTGAGCTCCCATTATCTTTCACACAAAAAAAGAATAACACAGGAGGGGGGGATCTCAACCCAGCCCCCTATGACCCCAACACCCAGAGAGAGGAAGAGAGAGAGATTGAGCGAAGAGGAGAGAGAGAGGGAGGGTTCGCCACCGCAGGGAGAGATCGAGCAAGCTGAGGAAGCAAGATTGAGAGTGGGGGCTCGGTCCAATGGTTGGGGTTTCGAAACCCTCAGCCTCATGCCACCCCGACCGTCGTCGTCGACGGTGGAGACCACATTAGCGACCACCAGCAGCAGCAGCAACCCAGCAACAAAGAGCGGCAGAATCGGGTCTGGGTATGCTGATTTGGGTTTGTGTCGGGCTAGGGTTTCAATCACATTAACTGGGCACGCGTTGGGACTAATTGCATCGAGGATTGAGGTTTTCCGGCCCTCAAAGTCGAGCCTAAGCCATTAGAACGGGTCCTCTAGCATGGAATCGAGGTGGGTGTTCCTCGCCTCCTAAATTAGTATTAATTTCGAAACGTTTTAACCTAAACGATGATTTATGTCAGCTTAGGTTTAGTTAATTTCATGGATTATGTGATGAGAAACTATGCATGTTTAGACTAGATTCGAATATATTAAGTTTATACATTTCGAAGTTAATTATGCATGTTTAGCTTTGATTCGAATCTATTCAGTTAATTCATACCTGAAAACTAACTCGAAGTGGATTATAAATGTCTAGAAACGACAAATGTACGTTTAGTTAATCCATAATCGTTTATGAACTTCGAAATGAATTATGAATGTTTAGAATCGTTATATATATGATTAGTTAAATCATGATCGTATAATGACTTTGAAGTAATAAACGAACGTCTAGAACCATATTATGTTTAAATGGTTAAATTAGGCTTGAAATGCAACCTCGAAACAATGAATGAACGCCTTGAATCGCATTATGCTTCTATGGCTTAATTATGCTTGAAAGTGGCATGTATAGTTGGTTAATTATGCTTTCAAATGACATAGGTATGATATGCTTAATTCCTAAACGTAAGCCATGAATGTAATCGAGTTTCATGCCTTGTTAGTTTAATACGGTTCATTAAGTGCCTATTTCAAGTTGATGCGATATAGATATATCTGTATATGTGTTTATATATGCTATAACGCACTGCTGAATGAGATTGCTTACCCAGGTAAGTACATAAACCGCATTACACGTCTTTTAAACCCCATTACACGTCTTTTTACAAGCTAGCATGATAATATGCTATGAATAATGAAATTGAAAAACTGAGATGGTAGTTGGATGGTTCGAGGAAGAACTATGAGTGGTTCGAGATTCTTGTGGTACGGTGCTTGTGAGGAGGGAGTTCGGGTTGTGAATTGACCGTAATCGTATGGATTGTGAGGCCATGTGTGGCTCATTGTATTGAATTGATTATGAAGTGCTTGAATGTGATATATGTGGACCCCCTTCCCTTTGATGTCCTCAAATTGCATGATGTGCATAAGGGTGAGTTTTTCGAAGAAGGATTTCATGTTTTGAAATGATAGTAGACATAACTATTACTGCATGATGGCCTATTTTAATTAAATAAAAACAGTTTTGGGAGTGAACTCACTTGAACGGGGGAATCCCTAAAGAGTTTTATAAAGGAGTGAGTTGTATGAAAAAGGATTTCGCTGTGAGAGGCAACAAAATTAATAGCCGTTATGGCCGATACGCTTTAAAGTGGCTAAGACAATGTACTGCGGATAATATGATATGAATGATGTTAACCTAGGGGAAGGTTAGGAAACCCTAGAGGCCTTGACAAGGGTTAATGTAATGGTCCGATATATTATATGTAGCCATCTCGGGAGTAAGAGCTTAAGCGTGAGCGTTAGGTCTCACTATGGGGTTGAGAATAGATCTCACCCAATCAGCACCCTATAGTGATCTTATGCCAGATGTATTTTCCTAATAAGCAAAGAAAAGCAATTGGCACTTTGTCATTTTAAGTGTTTCAAAAGGAAATAAAGTCTTTATGGGCTCTTAGAGGCCATATGGAATGAAGGATGAAAAGCTTATAAGGGGTTGTTGTGCGACCAATACGAAATGAAATCTCTTTTAAAAGGACAAGAGCCTCAAGAGGTTAAGAAAATGCTTTAAGAAAGAAAGTTCTCAATGAATGGTTTATGAAATGATTCTTAAGCATGTTTGAATGTGGATTCTAATATCATGTGGCCTCATCCTTTTTCATATCAAACCTGTCTGATTCAAAGTGCATGAATTGAGAAAGAAAGTTTATAGTATGTTAAAAGTTCCATGAACGAAGGCATCTCTCCCAAATGAATGAATGTTTGACATGTGAATAGCCTACGAAGGTGTCATATAGCCTGATATGATGATTGATGATGCATAAACGCTTGATACATGGTTAGCATGAGTAGTATTGCTTGTAAATGTTTGTTTTATAAAGTGTATAAAAAGAAGGAAGGGAAAGTTCCTACACATGTCTAATGAAAAAGGGTTTCTAAGCATGGACGTATGTGACTTCAAGTAGTGTGTGTGACCATGTTGCTCATAGTGCATCACGTAATGACGTTTAAAAGTGCATATTGAGTATGTAAGTGCTAGTGCATCCAATGTTTATGTTTTAGAAACACATGATGAGTAAGCAACTTCCTAGCATGGCAACGTTATTCGAAACTAAGAATCTGTCATGCTTGAATGTCTAGCCAAGAGCCTACGAGCTGTGATTTGTGGCTTAATACCATGTTAGTATTACTTAACTGCTTGTTAGTCAAGGAACTTAATCATTCAGGAGCCTAGAAATATGTTCGAGGGGTTAAAATAAAGTTTATGTTTAGTGATCCTTCCATAAGGGTTTTATGAATGCCTAATATGACAGTAAAGTATGAATACGTGGTATGTGACTATTAAAGATACTACTGCCTACAACGGTTTTGTTTTTAAGGGGGTCGAGAGACACTCATTGAGCGTGTGGTTGCTCATCCCACTACTCTTTCCCCTTTTCCCCAGGTTTCTTTTTAACAGGAAGAAGTTGAATCAGCTGGAATCTGTTCTTGCTTGCAAGGTGTCATTTGTGCCCATTTGAAGGGATCTTACGTGTTTAATAAAGTCATGTTATGTATTCTAAGTTTATACTTGTCTGTAAACAAGTACTCCAAGTTCATGTAATGCATATTGTTTATGAGTCGCCCTATATGGCCATATGAGCCGACCATCTAGTTAGTTATATGTCTTCTTGGTCAAAGTTAGTTATGTTTTGGGATGTAAATCCCAATACTCCGATTGTGTGAACCGTTGAGTTGTATCTTTTACTTTTCTTGTATTAATGAACTATTCTGGTTGGTGTACTCCAAGCGAGTGGCTCGTTGAGTTATGAACTCCGACGTGTGGCCGTTGAGCTTCTTTTAAATGTTTTACGCTTCTGTTGATTTGTAGGGATTTATTGTAAGGCTTTTAGCCTGGAAACGGTCAGTTTTTAGGAAAAATTGTCCCAGAATTTAAGTAAAAAGTTACGAAAATGTAACGCTTTCGGCCTTAGGGTCTGGGGGTGTTACATAGAGGCGCCAATGCATGTTTTGCCATGACATGATTACCCATGTCAATTGCTACAACGATGTCAAGGCTGTTGTTCGGCAGCCATAAATTTACAACTGAGATTATTTTTGAGATAACTTTTATTCTGGCCTTTAGATATGGTTTTAGCATACTTTTCAGCTTATTGATAGTCATTATTATTGAAGCGCTATTGTTGTGCTTAGAAGATTTCCTTTCGTAAATTGAATTCAAAGTTTGTTTTCTTAGTATCTCTCTTGAGCTACTTGTTTCTTTCAAGTTTTCAATGATAATCATGTTTGCAGCTTGTGAATCTTGTGTGATGATTAGAATTATGTTTAGTGGCCAAAACCCTAACATAGGTTGTGATTGATCCCCACTATGATTTAATGATCATGAATGAGACCCTTATTAAACTTATTTCATACTTGAGAACTAGAATATCATTGTGCTCACCACTTGTTCGATAAAAAGGTTGAAAGAGTCTTCATCTAATCTTATCTAGGTTTGGGGGAATGTTGAAAGATAAAACCCTTACCTAACATGGCTCAGTGCAAAATTATTAGTTTGGAAATAATCAGCAGTAATTTAGTTTCATAAACCCCTAAATCCCCAATACTTGTCAAACTATGGTATATTGAATTATTAGTTCTATTTTGATTAAGAAAAAAAATCTTTGTATATAAGAACCATTATAACCAAAAATTCAATATGATTGTTGAACTATTGAAGTTCCATAATAGGTTTTATAATGTATTCTAACACACCCTTCCCACTTAAAATTCTCTTTGGAGTTGAAGTTTGGATATTACAAGTATCTGGCTTGCAAAATAATTCAATGTGTCGTTTATTGGTATGTGTTTGAACATGAAGTATCTCACTCGAAAAGGTTGTCGATACCATATTTAAACGTCGTTTTAACCTAAAACTTAAATTGATAGTATGAGTTTTAGTGTGTTTTCATGTATAAGATAGTTTAACTAGTTTCGCCCTTCCTCCCAACTAGAGCTGTCAAACAGGTCAGGTCCGGTTGATTTCGTGTTCGTGTCAAATTAAAACGAGTTTAGAAATCAACAATTTTAACCTGACCCGTTTATTAAATGGGTTGAAAAACTTTGAATTGTATCCGTTTATTTTTAAATAGGTTGGTTTGAAGTTTACCTATTAACCTGTTTGACATAAACAGGTCAGGATTAGATTACCCGGTTACTCGTTTACCCACTTAATATTTTGACTAAAATATGACTATTGAGCAGTACAAATCAATTTTTGAGCTCAATATATCATCATATGCAATCATTGTCGATGATGCACAAGAACCACAATCCCAAAACAAAGATCGACTTCATGTAACGCCATGTTTTCACAATTTTCCCCTAAACATACATGGTAAGTAGTGAACAGGCCAACTATTTAGCCCATTTAATCAAACGGGTTAATTATGTATGTCAAAATTTTCAAAATGAACCTAACCCAATTAATTAAACAGGTTAAATGTGTCAACCCATTTAGTTTGAAATCTTTACACAAACCCACTTAATTTCATGTTCAGTTCGGATCAAGTTATCTTGTCATGCTAACTTTTGACAACCCTACCCCCAATCCAACTATTAGGGAAGAATTATTAGCGGATGTAAAAAATACAAACATGTTTAATTAGTTATATAAAAAATAGTCTTTAGAGAAGACACCAATAACTTTATAACTAGGTCTAATTAACGAAATTAAGTAGCTAAAATAAAAGGTAATGAAAAATTCATTCAAAAAGAAAATGCACAGATGAAGACAACAGGGAGGAGCAACATAAACAATAAAGGCACACTAGAAATGAATAAAAGGGATTGAAATGATCTCATTTCAATAAATGATCACTTATGGTTATTGTCATAAAATTATATATATATTTTAAAAATAGCCTATTAGCTTGTGTCATTTATCTGTTATTTTTTTTTTCCGACTATATTAATAACACGACGCTAACATATGTTATAGTTTTATCTAAATATGATCAGTTTATGGATCTAAATATTTCTATCCTAACCAAATTTATTTGAAAAATCCGCGAAAAAATAATATTGGATATCTCTAGAGGACTTAAGAAAAATGGCTTGTAGCCTATGACTCAATCCACACGATCTACTTAAGACTGGGAGTAGGCATAATCAAATTTTCAAGCAACTTAAATTTTTTTTTTTTGGTGCAGAAGCAACTTAAATTTAACTATACGTAGATTTTCGCACAAATTGTCCATAATTTTCGAGATACGAAATAAAGTTATCGAATCAACTTATAATATATGTTCCAAGTTGATGGAAATTAAAATAAAACATCACTTAATTAAATTTCGAACAAAATCAGAATCTCTTCAAATCAGACACAATCTGATACAAAATAAATTTGAATCAAAGTTGAAATGATAATTCATTTATTGAATTAGTAATTTTCTCAAATTGTTTTACTTGCTGATCATCATGTAATATATTTTCCCAAGTCCACATAAAAAAATAAAAGAAGGATTTTGTCTGAGATGAAGATCAAAACAATAAGCGCAAAAAGACGTAAGAGTAGAAAAAGAAAATAAAGCAAATGTAAAAGGGCTGAGGGTTTGAAGGCCTGAACCATCATGCGCAGAATAAAAATACAACAAGACAAAAGACGAAGCGGAGCTTGGGACCAATATCAAAAAAAAATTTGCATCTTCATGTAGCGCCTTTTTATATTGTGAGGATATATATATATATATATATATATATATATATATATATAT
>JACYFF010031956.1:35877113-35895843 GCA_017589665.1 Selenicereus undatus | reverse complement strand
TATCCATCTTAGTCAACTTGGACACTTTGTTTTAGTGAACTTGTAGATTCATGTTAGTGAAATTGGATATTCATCTTGGTGAACCTATATATTTACTTTAGTGAACTTACACATGTATTTGGGATTCATCACGGCAAACTTGTAAATCCTTTTAAGTGAACTAATTCAATCCCTTGTATATTCCTTCTTGTGATTAGGGCATGCATTTTTTGTGAGCTTTATCATTCATTTTAGGAATATTCCCTAGTCCTTTTCTAAATGTGAATGTCAATATCAATTTTGGTCAACTTGTATATATACTTTGGTAAACTTCTACATATATTTTCGTGAACATATACATGTATTTTGGTAAACTTGTAAATGTATTATGGTTAACTTGTAAATATATTTAGGCAAACTTATACATATTTGTTTGTGAATTTATACATATATATTGGTGAACTCGTAAGTATATTTTGGTGAACTTATACAAATATTTCAGTGAACTTGAAACATATTTTAGTGAACTTGTGCATATATTTTAGTGAACTTGCACGTGTATTTTGGTGAACATATACATGTATTTTGGTAAACTTGTAAATGCATTCTTGTTAACTTGTACATGTATTTTAGTGAACTTATACGCTTACTTTAGTGAACTTGCACATGTATTTTAGTGAACTTGGCTATTCATCATGGTGAACTTGTATTGTACATTTCTTAACGTGAACTAAGTCAATGCCTTGTACATTCATTCTTGTAAATTAAGTCATTTACTCAATTACATTATGGTTTTCATAGATATAGTTTAAATGTAAGATCCATTATACCTAACTTCCAATACTAAGCTAGTCGAACACTTTAGGAGATGAACTTGTACTTTTAGTGAAGTTGCACATGTATTTTAGTGAACTTGGTTATTCATCATGGTGAACTTCTATGTATCTTAAAGTCAACTAAGTCAATGTCTTGTACATTCATTCTTGTCAATTAAGTCATGGATTTTTTATTGAACTTTGTAGACATATTTTGATGAATTTATATATTAGTCTACGTAGTCACTTTTGCGTTAGTAAACTTGTACATTCATATTAATGAAATTGGATGTATTCACCATGGTGAACTTATACGTGTACTTTAGTGAACTTCTACATAAACTTTAGTGAACATGGCTAGTCATCATGGCAAACATGTACGTTTCTTAAAAAGTGAACTAAGTGAATGCTTGCCTTATACATTCATTCTTGTGAGTTAAGCCATTCACTTTTTAGTGAACTTTGCAGCCATATTTAATGAATTTATATATTAGTCTACTTAGTCACTTTTATGTTAGTGAGCTTGTACATTCATATTAATTGTGGTGAACTTGCATTAATTAAGTTGTACATTCATACTAATGAAATTGCATATAGCAAATTGTATGTTTTTTTATCTTGCAAGCTTTATGATTAGCGTACTCTTAATGACTTGGTTTTGTTTTCCATTTTAGGCAAAGTGGTTCATACAAGAAGCAGTCAAAAGTCAAAAAACCGCAGTGATTGTGAAAAAGATGTAGCCATTGAAATGCACAACACTCAAAGGTATTATGTAAATCATTTACTCAATTACGTGAATCTAAAATTAGTAATTAGCATTTTTTTTTGGCAATAATAAGAAATAAGAATGGAAGAAATAATAAAACGTCATCATGGTGAACTTATACATGTACTTTAGTGAACTTGCACATGTATTTTAGTGCACTTTTGTATTCATTATGGTGAACATTGTGCCTTTTAAAAGTGAATTCAATAAATCCCTTTTATATTTATTCAATACAAGCATATATTTGGGTTCAACTGATGTATATATTTATTAAATACTAATTAAATCCCTTTTATATGTTTTAATGAATTCATATATATATATATATATATATATATATATATATATATATATTGCATTCAAATGGTGCATATATTGACGACAACTTTACTCATGTGTAGCATTGAGTTTGTATTGCAGGTTGATTGCGTTAAATAATGTGATTTTATGACAAACTTATCCTAATATCTTTTTCCACTAAATAATATGCATGTTAGTGAATTTGGACACTTTATTTTAGTGAAATTGTACATTTATATTAATGAAATTACATGGTGAACTTGCACATATATTGTAGTAAACTTGGGTGTTCATCATGGTGAACTTGTGCCTTTTGGAAAGTGAACTAATTCAATCCCCTTGTATATTCAGTCTTGTCAATTAACGCATGCTCTTTTTGGTTACGAATGAGTAATAAACTTATGAACTTGTTTTAGTGAGGTTGGATATATGTTTTTGTAGATATGGTTTGAATGTAAAGATGCATTACCGCTAACTTCCAATACTAAGCCACTCAAACACTCATCCATGTGTGATCGTCTTTCGCAAATGTAGATTTAATCCCATATGTATCCATTTTAAGTGTACAACTCATTCAATATAATTGTCCACCAAATATGTATATTAACTGCATGCTTATTAATACAACCCTAAGCTATAGCAAACATTTACGCTAATTTGGTTGGTCTGGTGTATACTAATATCAGTTTATTAAAATTATTTTTGGAGTGAACACTCTAGAAGTAAGCGGTCTTAAGGAGAACAAAAACATAGAAAGGAGAAGAAGGTTTGTGTTCAACCAAAAAGATTGTGTGTTCAAGTTAATTCAAAGAGACCAACATCAGTGTATATTGCTACCATTGCTGGTGCATTTAATGAAGCTTCTAGTGATGCACACACAGAAGAGTACATCCATTTCGAGACAGCAACTCCCACACCCACACCTATCTCAACATTTCTCGGTCAATGTTCCCAACCAAGCCTTGAACCTTCAAATGTACACTCTCAAATGGATCTAGAAGCAGCACCTTTGGATGGTCATCAAGGTACACTAAGAAGTCATGATATGGGTGATACACAACCAATGATCCAAGAAGAAGAAGGAGTAGTAGCATTAGGCAGCAATTCAATGGGTGTTCACACTACCCAATTGAGAAACAAAGCAAAAACAAAGAAAAGCAAACCAAAAGAATTCAACAATCGGATGTCACCCAAGGGTTTGAAGCAGCTAATTGAAAAGCTAAATGATAAGCAAAAAGAAGCTGCCAAAGAAATTGGTTCTGACGGCTTCTTGTACTTGTAAGTTGATATAATTCCTGGGAAGCTAGCAGTGTGGTTAGTTCACAATTTCAACACTTGCTCATGCTCCCTGTCCCTCACCCATGGCAGGTTGAGAGTCACTGAGCATGATGTCTATATGACATTAGCTCTTCCCAAGGGCCCCTTTGAGGTGACTGAGGCCAAAAGTGAAACGAATTCTAGTACGGAATTCAAAACCTTACTCAAGCGATGGAAAGAACAATGGCCTGATCGAGATAATGTCCCTAAATCTGGGGAGATGGTTGACATGATTTGTAGTCAGGTAGATGGGGGAGAAGAATTTAAAAGAAACTTCATAGTGTTTGTGGTGTCTAGTTGTATCAATGGGAACCAAAGAGGTGAAGTAAATTGCTTGGTAATTAATTCATTATTGGACTTAAGCAAAGTGAGAGAACTCAATTGGGCGCGATACACAATGGTAGCCCTTGTCTCATCAGTTGATGAGTGGAAAAAGAAGACCTCGAGGTTTTTTAGAGGGCCAATACCTTTCCTAATGGTACGTTGAGAATTTCTATTCATTCATTTTATTCATGCACTTAATTGGAATCGTTAAAATTTTACATCATCTAATTTTTCATGCAAGTTTTGTAAAAGCAAATTGAACTTTTTTCTTATTTTCACAGCTTTGTTATCTTGATTGGATTGTTTTCAAAGTACGAACTGTCAAGCGTTAGTTCCTAACCTTGAGAGGATGGACAAATGATAAAGTGAAATCAAGGGAAGAACAAGAATTTGAACTCAGTTTTGGCAATGGTGCCCTTGAGGACTGTCTAGATGAGACTGAAAGGCCTGCTGAAGCTCAAGTGGTTCATGAAGAGGAACCATCTAATGCAACCCCTGAAGCTGCTGCTGAAGCTGAATATGATACTGTACGGTCAAAGATGAAGGTATATGACCCCCTATGTTAGACTCTTTGCTCTATACTATATGTAACATTTAGGTGTCTATGCAGTTGGTAAATGGCCATACTTTTTTGTTTGTGTGTGATATCTAGAAGTAGATATAACGCTCACATATTCTTGTGTGTGATATCTAGAAGTAGATATAATGCTCAGATATTCTTGTCATATTCCCTGACCATCAAATCCAAGGTTAAGTTAAACTTGAAATATAATTACTTGTTTAATATTTTGATTTGATGTGAATTCATAAGGAAATGTCAAAATAGCCCCCAAGTAGGTAGACTTATGTGAAGTCTCAAGGATGAACGTAACCTAAGACTCAGACTCAACATCGACCTTATGTTGCTTGGCCTGTCTTTGTTTTGATCAGGCACTTCTTGAGGATGCTAAGAAGGCGAGCAATGAGATCATCACCAATACTCGTGTCTTGGCAGGGGTGATCACGGAATTAGAGAAGTTGGCTCCTAAAACGCATGCTTCACTAAAGAGAGTAAGAACAATAGCTGTGCAGACCACAACTGATGCACTCTTTGCAGAGACAACTTTGTCAGGGAAGTCAAAGAGTACCAAACCGGTACTCTCACCCGACCCATATGAGTCAGAAGATTTCTTGTTGGCGGTTGAGGCAATTGAGAAGCAATTTTTGACTGCCCAAAAAAGCAAACATCACTTCCCATAATTTACTCCCCCAAGTTTCAGCCTCGGCTTGTCTCAAGAAGAGAATGAGCCAACAACCACTCATCTCTTCATCCATAAAGAAGAGCATGAAGAAGAGACTGCCCCTACTACTGGAGTTGTGATCAGAGAGCTAGATGTCGATGTTCCATTGCGAAATGTACTAGAAGCAAGCTATGTTGGGAAAGGCAAAGCTATTATGGAGGAAGTGTCAAGAAGACCAAGAACGAGGTCCATGCAATGCAGCAACATGCAAGTGCCAACAGGTATGTTTCCACCTTTGTTCCTTGGCCTCTCTCTATGTCTCTCTCTATTTGTCTCTCTCTCTCTTTACATAATGAATGTAAACATGGCCTGACACAAACACAATGAATGTAAACATTTGCTCACAGAAGAAAATCAAGTACTCATCCACTCATCCACTTTTGGGGAGGGGGGAAGGGGGTGGATGGCAGTCTAAATATGCTGGTGGACTGGCCGAAAAACCATCACAATAGGTAATATGATGAAAATGCCATATCTTAACTTGCAATCAAAAGGGGGATTTGCACTTGTTAACTGAGCAAGCTGAGAGATAAATCACTATTAAATGTCTAACTACTATTTCGTGCAACTCTGATCAGGTGCACCCGATCCTGTTGATGACTTTGGAAGAAGCCTAACCTACTGATAATGACAAACATATGCTTAGAGCTTATTTATTTAGTTATGATGATTAATTAGCACTGTATTATTGCTGATATTACGTTCTCTCTCTCTCTCTCTCTCTCTCTCCAGTGCGAGATACTTTCTTGGCAGCACAAAACTAGCTGGCTAGACTCATACAGATTAGAAAACCAACTATAATTCAAATGGCATGCATGATGCTTCTTTTTTTAGTTATGTTTTGCCTAAAAAATCACACACACAGAAGCAAGCATGAACAAAGCAGCTCATTAGATCAACTGCATGTATATTTTTAACCTGTTTGAGATCAGAAGAAAAATAGTAACAAGGCAAACCAAAAAAAAAGAAAAAAAAAAAAGAAAACCAATCAGTTGTACCTTATTATTGCTCTTTTTTTTCTTCTTTTTTTTGTGGGTAACCACATGGTTGTGTTACAAAAATCTTCATCTGTCAAGTAGAGCCTCAAGGAGACAGTGATGCCCCTGCTACTGGAATTGTGATGAGAGAGCTAGATGCGAACGTTCCATTGCGAGATGTACTAGAAGCAAGCTATGTTGGCAAAGGCAAAAGCATTATGGAGGAAGTGTCAACGAGACCAATAACGAGGTCCATGCTATCCAGCAGCATGCAAGTGCCAACAGGTATGTTTCCACCTTTCTTCTTTGCTGTCTCCCTCTCTCTTTCTCTTTCTCTGTCTTCTTTTTTGGAGTTTCTTTGTCCTCTCTGTTTGTCTCTCTCTCTATTTTCACCCTTTTTTTCGGGAGGGGTGAAAGGGGTTGGATACCAATCTAAATATGCCGGTGTAGTGGCCCAAAAAGCATCACAATTCCAAGCATTTTTTTTTTTGGGAAGCACCCCAATGTCTTACAACAATGGCAAATACTCTCATTTAGCAGCATGTAAGTGTTTATAGAATGATAGGTGTCTAGTATGTTGCTGTAAATTTTTGGATTTGTTTCAATGACATTTAACTTGTGGTTTCAAGGGTAAGGGCTTTTAGATTAGTTTCAATGACATTTCATTATGATATATAGATCTATACCTAAATACTATGCAGATTTTATATGGATTAATAATAATCTAATTTATTTTGACATGTTTGCTTGGACTTTAAAAGTATCTTTTTGGATGAGATGAGGTTTTAAGTAATTTTTTGTACCACTTGGGTGAACTTTTACAGTTAATTGGTCGAACTTAAATGAGTATTGTGGTTTACTTGTACATTCTTTTCATAAAGGAATGGTTCCTTTTCTAATAGTTTACTCCTTTTCTACTAGAACTTATGAGCTGTTGGCTGGGCACAAGACCTAGGGTTTTGATGGTCTTAGATACATAGAAAGATGTGTAGTAAGATGTCGCTTGATGAGGGAGTTATTGTCATGGTTGCTTTAAGGCAATATGCTTACAGTTGAAAGTAACCATGCAATGAAACCGGAGTATGGTGGGCAAAGGACACCCTGCACCTTTCTTAATTCTTACTCTGGGGCATGGATGTGAATAGGGATATCCTAGACTCATGATGTGCATGGCATGTCCTGTCAGTGTTCGAATATTGAATGATCAGTCTCATAGAGCCTGTATCCACTGCCTTTTGCTATGGACTTTTATGAAGTTACTTGCCAGAACACTGGGACTTCTTTGTTGGTGGGTATTTCAGGTTTTTGGAAAGTCTATCTTTGCTACCCAAGAGCCCATTTAGCCTGTGAAGAATTGTGAGTGTTCGGGATTTCCTAAAAAATCTTAGATGCAAATACAATGTTACATGCATTGCTACTCCATTTCTCCTTCATCGTTATTTGGGATTTCCTAAAAAATTTTAAATACATTGCTAGTTACTATTCTTCCTTTAAAGTACTACTTTATGAACTTGACTAATATCAAATTGTGATTTGAAAGGAGATGCAGGAAACAGAATGTTAGAAAGGCGCAACTATCCTCACCGGGAAAGGAAAGAGTTCACACCTTTTTTGTGCTCTCCTTACATGCAAAGGAACGTGAGTATCTTTGGGGCAATAGCCTATGAACCAAAGCTATATGCAGATTTTGTGTTTAACTCGTCAGAAGACCAAAGGTAACTACACACTGTTTACACTTCCTAGTATGCATTTCATGAACCTGATCCCAAAGGATTGTCTAAGGTAGGTGATTATGTAATTAGGCATTGACCATCAATATTTTCTCTAGCATTCTGCTTTTAAGATTTGTGAACATGGTAATTTGAGGAATATATGAATGTATATAAAAGATTAATAAATTAACCATTATTAATGTTTACACTGCATTCATTGATTTTAATGGGTTTACAAAGGCTAAACTGCCAAAGCTACTGAAGAGTATACAAACATTTGCTCATGTCATAGCTTTGGAAATATAGTAGTTTGTCATTAGCAATTCCTTTGGTTCATTTTTCCCTTCCCCATCCTCCCCCCCTCTCTTTTTTCCCTTTTAAAATGTGGTTTGTAGCTGTTGTTTATGAGGTTAAATTTCAGAGAATAGCTAACCACAATTATCTGCCTTCATGGAATTGGTTCATTGACTGTAGAAAGGATATTAACACATGCAATCAGTAAAATACTTTAGTTTTGTTTATCATGAGCCACTCAACTAGTGGATTGAGTAATATACGAAATGGTACAAATGTAATCTGTCTACTTTTGTCTTTGCTATTCTGAGTTGATTTTTATATCCATCTGATAAGTAATATGACGTGGGTGATTGATTCACTCTTTGCTGTCCTGAGTTGCATAACCAAGTCGTTCATACGTGAATAGCTTTGACATTAGCAAAACCATTTTCTATGTACAATCCAAGCATAATTTAATGTAGAATTTATCTATTTATTTTTGTAGCCAAGTGTTGTATGATGATACGTACTATGTGCCTACAAGACATGTGCTTTCAAGTCTTGCTGGGGATAATGACGTTGATAAAACCGTCATCAATATTTGGGCGCATATACTGAATGTACGTGAGCAGTACAGAGATCGATCTGGCGTTCATTAGGTTTTCTTTACAAGTGAAGCATTGGTAAGTCAATTAAAAAGATTCTTATATAACATTTTCATATGAATATATATGCTTTTACATATGAACGGTTAGTCAAGTAAATTTTTTTTTATTGGTTTTGCCTTGAAGGATCTATACATCAAGACAAAAGATGAAGCGCAAGCAAAAGCTGCATTCTTTCATAGGCTGAATGAGGAGCTGTCATTGACTTTGCATGTAAAATTCAAGGAAGTTGACTTGTTAAAATTTACTCAAACATATTACTTTTAAATGTATTTTTTTGTAACTGTTTTTGCTGGTAGCTATTATTTGGAAATTAGGTCATCACCATGATGGGTATGTTATTCTACATTAACAAAAAAACTTTATGTTGGGTTTTCAGGTGTTTTTCCATTGTGTACACAAGAAAAGACAAATTGTTCTTTGCTTTAATTTCAAGGACAAAACTATGGATATAATAGACCATAAGAAACAAAAGCCAAGGATAGTTGCCTACACGAGTTCTTCACAGATCATTTGGTGAGGTTACACATTGTTGTTTTGTTTTATTATTTTCCAAATCAAGCATATAATGATACTATTTTTTTTAAAAATCATATTTAAACCAAGTAGAGTACACTTTTGGGAGAATATCTTGTCAAGGAATGGAGTGATGATAGGAGAGGGACTTCCATTCAACAGTTTCAAGAAAGACACATAGATATGCCTTGGAAAATCGACAGTTCCAAACAAGATCATAATTGAGGTATTTATGTTATGAGGCATATGGAGGAATACAAAGGTGTGGCAACTTGTTGGGACGTTGGATTGAGGAAGAATGAGGTTAGCATGCTGCAGGCTTTCTCATTTAAAAGTGTTTGATCTTCCATTACCTATTGTCATGATTATTAAATGAGAGAGAATCAATTGGTAATATTCCCCGGGGGGTGCTTAGCTCAAATGCATGGATATTGGATACTGTTATGAGTTCTAAGTTCTTTGTGTTAGCATCGCATGTTGTCACTGTCCGTTTGCCTACCATTTTGGGTTGGGTCACTTGGGTGAGATGCAATACTACTATTGTATGTGGTAGAGAATGGTATGCAATGTAATAGTATTGCATATTTGCATTGTGTTAGCAGACACAACCTCTTTTTCTTCTATTATTTTTTGGGTTGGCTATTCATATTTTGCTGTTGAGTAAAATTAGCGCCCACAATAGATTGTAAAAAGTACATTTGGTGTTCAGAATAATGCTATATATGTTTAGAGGTGATTCAACTGGTAGAGGTGATTCAACTGGTAGAGGTGCTGTCCTGCTTTGGTGTCAAATTGAAACTAAAATGGATTTATTTTCATTACAGGATTTTCATTGAGGATATTATATAAATTTTCATTAATGGTTTTCCCCTTTCCCCAAAAATAAAAAAATGCATCTAATTGATATCAATTGTTCGCGAATTATGTTTTTTTGTTCCTCTCTTCTTTTCAATTTTTTTTTTCCAAAAAGAATTGATAAAATTTGTTTATGTATAGCAACTCAATGTCAGGTCATTATCTATTGTTTTTGCTTATCTTATGAGGTTCTAATACAAGTTAATGGATCCTCTTGCTGCCCCCTCTCCCCCTTCCCCCCTTACAATCTTAGGTTATTGGAATTCATAAATTAAGGGTGCAATACTGCCACAACATCGTCACATCATCTACCAATGTCATTGCTCTAGAGGTGAAGAACATGGTAGTTGTCTATAAAACTACAAAGCTCAAAAGTTCAAGGATGTAGTGGTAAGTTCTAGGGTACTGCTGCTTATGTTTGGCTATTCAGTTTGAAACTAATGGATATATGCCATGAATGTAGTAGCTTAATGAATTCTACCTATATGAGGAATCCATCAATATATTTTATTGCCTTGCTAAACTAAAAGACAGTCCATAAGGACTTTATGGTAAACTTGATGTGCCTATTCCTTGATGTGATGTAACATGACAATGCGTTTATCATTGGAAGAATACTGTAGCGAAATTATTGCCTTTTTTTATTGTTTATCATTATTTCTTTGTTGTTTGCTGACTAGACATTAGTCTAAACCACATGATAATCTGTCAGTACATGGTAATCTTTCCAGTTTAACACAGCTTTTTCATCTATAATGATTTGATCCGGTCTGACCTGTTAGAGAAAGGAGTCTTAACCTTTTACGAACCAGGCCTCAATTGGTGTGATCTGATCCGACCTGATTGTACTAAGGATGATCAACATTATCATACCCAAAATAAAGAGAATGAAAGGATTCAGATACATTTGTTCAAGCCTAAGGATTACGCAACTTCTTCACAATGTGATCTTTTAGATAATGCACTCTGCATCTTATTGGGAATTTGGGATTAATGATGTAGCTGAATTTAACAATATTAGGTGAAGGGTTAGAGTCCCAGCCGTGCTATTTTCAGAACTTTATGATTGTTGTTAGAAGACCTAGAACCTCTGCTGGTGCACGTTAATCTGTCCAGCTTAACACAACTTTTCATCTATAATTATGTTAGGCTCTCTCTATTTTTGTTATGTGCAACTTTTAAGCCTGATCTGCATGGTGGTGATTGTTGGTATTATTATGTGGAAAATAAGAGTCTGAATTTTCTGTCTCTCAATACTGACAGCAATTATATTTGATGTTCCTGGTCAACATTAGGAGACGATTCTGACTTCTGAGAAAAAAAGATGTGGCAGGTTTTGTGAGAGACTTTGTTCTTAGTGGGCTTGCCTGTCTGATGATTGAACCACCAGAGACTCAGATTGTGAAGTTGTTCCTGCTGAAGACTTTGTTCTTAGTTGGCTTGAGGAGATGAAGGGTAAGTTGGAGGAGCATTTATATAATTAGTTTAATTTCTTTTTTGGTATGTACATGACTAAATAGAAACCTTCTCTTAAAAAGTAAATTTTCACGTTTACATAATTGTAAGACACACTCTTATTACATATTTTTCAACTACTATTTGGTCAATGGAATAGCTTAGGAATTGTAGCCAACCAATATACAGGCAGGATTGTCTCAAGTTTTTTCTCAATTTGATCTCTGGTATGGACTCAGATTTTGAAAAGGAGGGAGAAACTAAAGAGACTTATTGACTCTGGAACTCAAGTACTCAAACTGCCCTGATGAAGTTCAAACTTGTAGCCTCGTTATTGGCAGCTTGAACAAATTTGAACCACCGGAAAGCCTGCACAAGAAACGTTGCATTGGTTGATTGATAAATGTTATTGTAGTTTCACTTCTTCACGAAGCATAAAAAAAAAAAAAAACTCGAATACAGACAGAAACACATTTATGGCACTGAAAATAAGCTTAGTGCAGCAAAGAGGACAAACATAGATAAGCATACCAAGGTCGGAGTTCTAGTGAATGCGTAAAACCCCAGCAAAGGAGTACAGAATATGCTATATGAGTTCAAAACTCCAAAAGCAGGTTTCTGATTTGCATACTCAAATATTAAACTATTGCAGCTAACAAATGGAATTTCAGAGTCTTTCTATGGACATGAAAGTAGTTGCCTTTGCTCCTGCTTCCTTTGTAATATAAATCCAGGACTATATTTACACCGCCTTCAACGAATCTTCGGTGAAGGGTACGTCTTTATTAAATGTTCACTATTTAAAGCTTAAGTATTCGTTTTTTTATATTTTAAGCGCTCACTTGCTAAACACTAACTTTATAAAATTTCAATGTTCATCTATATGTCTATTTTCTAAAGATACAAGGAACCTATTTAGTGGTAGGAAATAAGCATTCACCATGACCAATAACACTAAAAAAAAAAAGACAAAAGCTAGTTGACCAATTCAAGTATAAGAGATCATAAATTAAATGTAAATAGATTACAAATGCCCAAGTCTTCAAAATCCTAAAACAGTTCTATGAAATTATCTAATTTTTCAAGCCAATTGACCAATTCTGGTATAAGAGATCATAAATCTAAAGAGATTACAAATGCCCATATATTTGTACAAGCTCTGTGCATGAACATTGCAATCAGGCCCTTTTTCACCCCTTTTCATCATGGAGCTAGAATGAATATGTTGTCAGCCCTGGTGCCTAATGGCCAGAGAAGAAAGTGTAGAAAATTCCACATTATTCAAAAATGCAAAGCTGCATGAGGAATCTACAAAACCAGATATATTGAAGTGAAGTGCTTCAAAACCATAACGTTGTTGCATGATCAGAAGATCTTTTCCTAAGTGAACAATGAACACCCTTCATGACAAATCCATAAGATGATAGGGAAACTCAACAATAACTTCATCAAGAAATTAAAGGAGAATCTCTAAAATACAAATGAACTAAACATTCAGAATCTATAAATCCGATACCCCTTAAAAAAGGGGGCAAAGAAGACATCATACGGTACAAATATCCTGTTCATACTTAGTGATGAAAGGGGGCAAACTACTGGTCATTCGAGGGAATGTTTGCCATCCCTTTTCCTATGTAATATAATCATAGCATGAGATCTCTTGATTGTCACAGGATAGAGTTGGTTGCCTAAAAAGCCCTGCCTTGCATTCAGTCTTGCTGCAGATCTTTCTTATGGTCAGGACTCATCATGCTCACATTAGATGCATGTCTCGAGCACAAATGCACTTCTTCTTTGGTGTCAACCATTGGCAGCTTACTTGTGAATTGTGATGCAAGCTGTGATGTATATAGACATAGGAAAAAGATCTTTTGCAATGGATTTGCATTGGAAACAATTACACATAATCGGAACCGTTTAATCTAAGATCTTTACCTCCAAAAATCTTGTTTTTCTGGTTTGTACGCTATATACTGAAGTTCCTTTCTCACCCACCATTTCCTCCAACCAACCATTGACAAGACACAAAGTATGCAGAACAGAGTTTGCAACAGGGAGACCCCGTCAGCTGTACCAAAAGAAGCAAAAATGCAAAAACATTGTCAGTTTTAGTGCTAGAAGCAAAAACGCAAAATGGGTTATATGTAGAAGTTCAATCAAAATATCAGTCAATTGTTCTTTTAGGTGATTATCAAGTCTTACCACCAAAGTTTCAAAGGAAAAACCTCATATTTCTTGCAAACATTTTAGACGTTCATTCTCCAACACATACTCGCTAGTACGAATCCACACTGATGTCTGATCTTCAATCATTCATAACCGTAAACAAAATAAGGGTAAGCCATACATAACAAAACACATCAGTAAACAACTATTCAGGGCTCTCCATTACAGTGATTTGGAACAGAATCAGCTACGTAACTTTCCCTATCAGCTACAAAGGTAAAAAACCACAAACCAAGTTCTGCAGAAAGGGGGCATAAAATGGGGTTGGCACCAATGGCTAAGCAAAGCGCATTCTACCTGAAGAAAACATCCAATCAAACACAATTCAATTACACGAACCCTAAACACATGTGATTGACAATTTGCAAACAAGTGAAAGAAAATACAAAAAGAATAAAATCTTAGAAAAAGAATCAATATTTTTAAAGTGAAAAACATGCCAAACCAAAAATCGGTATATGTACTTTTGACATAGTGCACTAGTTCCTCTTCTCAGCACAGTTTCTCCTGTCATGAGAGGTAACTTGCTTGCAGTAGTGACACATCCGTGCATGCGTTTGCTACTCAATTGCTTTCTCAACTCCTGTCCTTATTCTCTTGGCTCTTCCCTTTGTGACCGAAACTGGAGGGGGTTGTATTTCAACTATATCTGGCACCGTACACCTAAAATATGTCTGAAGATTTGTAGATGTATTACTCATGGAACCAACACCAACCACTTCTTCAAGCTTCCGTTGAATTGATTCGATCGCATTTATCACATATTGCAACTTATCTACATCACGCCCTGCCAAATCCATGCACTTATACAACCGTGACCAGGCATCAGAAATCATCCTATTTTGCTGCCCCACTTGTGCATAGCTTGTGGACACAATTGTGTCAAGCTCAAAGATGGGTTTCTTGGCCGCTAGTTTTGTCCATCTATCAACTTTAAAGCATGCAGGAATCTCTTTTAATGACTTCAACACAAACAAAATATGAGCACAAGGAATCCCTTCAGATTGAAAGAAGCAGCATGAGCATGTGGCATCCTAGGATTCCTTGTTATACATAACATATCTATATCTCTGATGCCTTTTATCCTCTATTTTGTAAGTGTTGTCACCCTCTACAGTGCTGATTCTTAATATCTCACAATTAAACAATGCATCACATAACTGGTCGCGATTCGCGAAAGATGTAGAAGTTAGTATGTGTGTACATGACCCTCCAATGTTTTTCTATGTCCAAAGGTGTCTTCAGCTCAGGTAGGGAGATTAAGGATGCATTTTCAGCCTTACTTTGTTGATACCGCAGAGACTCAAGGGCATGCACAAACCTAACCCAAAACTCCACCAAACTCAATATTGGAGTTGTCAAGTTCCCAAACATAGCATTTTGACTCTCGAAACCTGATGTAGTCCTCATAATGCCTCCTAAGAAATCCTCCTTGAAATAAACTTGTACCCAATCCTCTCGAATATCATATATATGTTTCAACCAATCATTACTGCCCAAGTTGAAATGAACTAGCATATCTACCCACTTTGCTTCAAACTCCTCTGGGGTATCAGATGCCCAAACACATAGCTTGATCCGCTCTAGGAAATCTTCACAACCATTCAATAAGTGACCCACTTTCTCAGGCAACTTTCTCATAATATGCCACATACAGTACCTATGGGTGCACCCCTCAAACACAGAGAATACCCCTTTCTTGATTGCTGGATCCTAATAAGTGATTATGGCTTTTGGCTTGTTTCCCCCCATTGCATCAATGAAACACTGGAATAGCCACTTGAAAGACTCCACCTTTTCATCTCGTATCAACCCCGCACCAAAGCAAGTGAGTTGGCGATGATGGTTGATGCCCATAAACGGAGCAAACACCATGCCATACCTATTAGTCTTATGCTTTGTGTCAAAAGATAACAAGTCCCCAAACAACGCATAGGACCTCCTACGCAAGGAATCACACCAGAAGACATTCTTGAGCCTATTCTTCTCATCAAGCTCATGAGCATAATAAAAGCAAGGATCAACTTCTTTTCTTTTCTTTAAGATATCTACAAACATGTGCGCATCTGAATCTTTGATCATTGCCTTTAAATCCCTCTTATAATTCTTGAAATCTTGCTGGTCACATCCCATATATTCATAGCCCCCAACTTGCTCTTTCAAGAGATGATAAACCTTCGAAGCCCCAACATTTGCTCTCCCATATTTACAAATAAAGTCCTTGTGAATAGAACTGATGTTCCTAAAAGATCCTAGGAACTGTCTCGGCTTGGGGTGAGTAGAGGATGGCCATGGCCTGCATGAAAAGTACACACTTCAAACTGACCATCATTCATAGAGCTCAAAACCATACGTGCATTGCATCTTTCTCTAGTCTCAACCCTTCTCCGTTTAACCCTTCTTTCTTTAACATTCTTTCTTGCTCTAGATATTGCATTAGCTAAGGCAACTGCACTTTAGGGTGGAGTTTTACGAGGCTCCCTATACCCTTGTTTTGAACAAACAAAGACCTTCCAAATCTTCTCTGATTTATTCTTTGTGGTGGAAGACTTCCGAACACTAAACCCCACACAATTGGCATATCTCTTGTAAAATGCTAGAACGTCCTCAATGTTTTTAAACCTCATTTTCAACTTAGGTATAAAGGACACTTCCTCACAAACTGGAACCCACTCCCCTCCAGCATCAACCGATGAATTGGTCAGCACCGATGTCAAATCATTCGAATCTATTTTTTATCAAAAAAACACAACAATCAACATCACTAGACATGTAATACCACACATCATTATAACCAAATACAATAGCAAGCAAAAAACATGGTTTGTTAAATGAATCCATCTTGAAACTACAACATTTTGGCATCAATTCACCATAGCATACAAAAAGCCAACAATAGCACCACATACTTCCCAAAATGACAACAAGCAAGTTAAAACAAAAAAAGAAAATATGTATAGGTAACATTACAAGATGTTCTTGTGCTCTCTACCACACAAGGATCACTTTGCAGGTGATCAAGCTTGGAATGCTGGGAATGTTGGTCTTTGTCACCAATACTTTGATCATCAACATTACCACCTATGGGAATAGTTTGTGAAATAGACATCTCACTGCACGAATGTTATCAAAGGTATCATCATCCAAAAAACAAAAACGAACATAAAACAAAACCTCAACTCTAAAATTTACTAACGCAATTGCATAAATTAATTAAAATATAGATGCAAATTTCGGTAAAAACTCCGTCACCTAATTCACATGAATAAACCTACAAGGCATCAACCTCGTTCACTTTTAAGAAACGTATATGTTCACCACAAGGAATAGCCATGTTCACTAAAATATATGTGCAAGTTCACTAAAGTACACGTATAAGTTCACCACAAAGAATATATCCCATATTATTAATATGAATGTACAAGTTTACTAACACAAAAGTGACTAAGTAGACTAATATATAAATTCATTAAAATATGGGTGCAAAGTTCACTAAAAAATCCATAACTTAATTCACAAGAATCAATGCAGAAGTCGTGGACTTAGTTCACATTAAGAAACGTACATGTTCACCGTGATGAATAGTCATGTTCACTAAAATACATGTGCAAGTTCACTAAAGTACAAGTATAAGTTCATCACGATGAATATATCCAATTTCATTAAAAATACACAAAGAATCCAAGAAATATAGCATTCAAAGGAATACCTCTTTTTCTTTATTTTTGGTTCCTCATATGGATATATTGTGAGGAAATAGATATATCATAAAACCACCTAGTTTTAATTATCTGCTAACCTGCTCAGTTTGACAAACACAAAAGTAGACTTGCGAACCCCACCTGATTTTGATAACTAATCAAATAATTAACCTATAATATGCAACTATTTGCAGGAAACACATTCAACTTCATGGCCAACTAGCTATATGACCATTCCAGTGGTCTATGACAATTTGGAAACGTCGCTTAATTGAAGAAATCCGTGTGCTTCATTGAGAGGATTATACCCTTTTTGCATGATGAACATATCTTAACTGCAATGAATGTGACTACAGATTGACTAAAACGAGTGAAATTTCTGGGGTTTTTGAATTGGATATCTCAATGAAATGTGGCGGTAGATGGGCTACCATTGAAACACCCAAGGTTCAATAAACAAGAAGAAAAATACCATTATTGTTATCAGTACAACACCAGAATACAAGGAAGAAGAAGAAGAAGAAGAAGAAGAAGAAGACAAGATCAATGTAGACAAGAAGGAGGAGAAGAAAATACAATGGAGTTCAGCAGCAGCTATTGCTTTAAGATCTTTCCAATTATTCACACATTTGTCTTATTTCTGGTTGTTTTTTCCTCCTTGATTTCCCCTGTCTTTTCCTCTTCTTTGGAGCCTAACAATGAGAACAAACCTTCTAATAAGACCCAGAATACATTCAATCCGGATGATGAGTTGCAGAAGCTAAGAAGAATCAGACATCTTAAGAAGATTAACAAAGCTCCTTTCAAAACCTTTTTCTTCACTGATTGACAGAACTAGCCATCCCTAACCCACTAATGAGTAAACCTAATGACAACCAATAATAGTGAATGAAACCAAAAATCACATGAGTAATTAGAAAAAACTTACCTAAAGCCCTAGGTCTGGATGAAGACCCCGATGTTACACGTGCAAATTAAGGGAAAATTGAGTTAAAACTTCAAAATATTACAAAATGAACAAATTCCACCAATTACCACTAAAAATTCAACCATAAATCCCTAAATGCGAGTAGAAATGATAAATTTCAGCTTAGACTAACGTTAATCGCCCCTTCAACTGCGCAATGAATCCCGCACACTTGAAGAGCAGTTTGAAGTTCAACACCGGATCGAAATTCATGAAATCAAGAGCAGACAAATTTGCAAATAGAACAGAATCGAGCAAAGATTTTCCTCGAAGCTTGGTCAAGAAACGATCAAGCAACAGAGAAGAGAACGACGAGTAAGATAAACTGGGAAAGAGGAGAGAGAAAATGCTTCGTGAAATTGAGAGCTCTGAAATTGGGAATCACATTGTGGGGAGAGACAAACAGATGAAGCCCTCACGTGAGACACTTAAATCTGGATCGTTGGATGTCAATGACCGGTCCAGATCTTCTCCTCTCACTCTGCTCATAGGGAGCCTCTTCTCACTAGATCCGCGCCCTATATAAATACACACACACACACATACATACATACACACATATACATACATACATATATATATATATATACATATATATA
>JACYFF010031956.1:35831918-35852340 GCA_017589665.1 Selenicereus undatus | reverse complement strand
TATATATGTATATGTATATGTATATGTATATAATATTTAACTCTCTTGAATTTCTAATTCATTCTTTTTTACTAATATTAATCTATGTGGCAGCGAAAAACCCAAATGACGGTGTTACCACCGTATTTCTGTCGTGGAAATATCATGCTGAGCATCAACCAAAACGTTAATGCGAATAGTTATTTGAATAATATCTCAGCTTAAAGTTCCAACCACAATCATAGCAACAACAAAGCTTAAACAAAATCCATTACAAGTTCTATCTCAGAACAACTACTTTGATTCAAACTATAACTTAAGCAATGGAGCCTCGCTCTAACTTTGGTTCCCCATTCCCTTGCGCACGCACTTCACCTAAAAACAAAACTTTTTACAAAATCAGATAAACTCAATAACAAACACCCCTAACCGTAAAGGTATACACACAAATTCATTTTAAAATATTTTAGGGGCGGGGGAGAACATACATGTGATTTAGATAATCCACAATCTTACAAAATCAAGTAAGTACTCCTCGTTTAATCAGTTTCAGTTTTTCAATGGTGAGCGACCCCACTGGGTCTCATGGCTTACCCTTAGGTCGAGAGCACCCGCTTAACTGTAAGCTGCCTTCCGTCACTCTGTCGGTTATCGTTTAACTAACCTTGGCCTACTGTCTCAATAGACGGTTACTCCTAGCCTGGCCCACGCCTATTTATAAGGAGGCACATGGCCGCTCACATGCATACACTATACCCGGGGAAGGCTAAAGGCCTTCGAAACACAAACGAAATTATTTTCCTTGACCTCACCCATTCAATCGGTCATTACATGTTCAAATTAATAATGTCCTTTAGTCCACATACCCAGTCCAAGCCCAGCCCATTCTGCTCTCAAATATCCCATTTTTATTCGCAACTCAGCCAACATCAACCCACACATTCACTAATTTAGTAAAACAATGTAATTGCAGTTTATAAGGAGAAATCGCATAACGCATACATGGTACAACACTGAACCTTCACACAACACGTTCAAATACTTCTTCACACAACATTTTCGAGGCACATTCTGGGAAGGGTTAGGGCATGCTTGTTACTTGGTAGTCCGTAACTTATAGGCTCAGTTTCCCTTAGCTTGACCTAGAAATCCGCACCTAGATTCGAACAACACTCGTGTTTTAGGCCCCAACCTATACGAAACACATCCCCGCCCTATCCTTAGGGTAGAACAACTTTTCTATGACTTTTGGATCACTTTAGGAATTTTGAAACGTTGTTAATTCTGAATCCAGTTTTGGTTAGAATTTGAGTTCAATTTCCAGAGCCCATATCTGTAGTTTTCGATGTCAAAATTTCAAGTTCTTGCCCATTCTGGAAAGGTCAGTCCATCCCCTACAATTCCTATGTTTGGTGTTTTCCCAAACTCTACCCAACTCTAGGTCGTTTTCCTCAAAGAACTTACATAGTCACTGGCTGCCCAGATCTGGGCAGTCCTTGATGAATTGATCAAAACTCACCCAATACAAATCTAATTTCCTTGATTCAAAAATGAGATTACTCAGCACATTTTGAGGTATCTACCATAAAAATTTTATGATTTTTAGGCTACTACACTATCACATGTTGAATTTTTAAAAACGGTTACATTTAGTCTCAAATAGGAGGTGTTCTGCCCACTTTGTCCCCGTTCAAATAGGTTCTTTTGGTTCAATTTTTCCACCACGTCGGGTCGCTCGATTACCCACACCTACAAAATTGATTTATAAGACCTTACTAACCCAAATCAAGCCAAAGATCAAGCTTTATTCAGCGAAAAACAAAAAAAAGGTCACAAAAAACTTACCTTGACTGGGTTTTTAAAAAATGGTGATGGAGTCCTTTCCTATCCCAATTCCAAGGTTGAAAATTTTAAACTTTCTGTTAGAAAAATCATAATTGACCATGGGATTGCAAAGATAAAAACACAAGATGAAAGTTCAAGTCCTAATGCATGGGGTGCATAGGTGTAGCATCCTTGCATCATCACTCACCGTACAACAAGGGAGGGCGGTGGTGGTGCTCGACGGTGCTGGCAGCTGGCCAGAGTTGGGAGGCTGGTTGGCAAGAGAGAAGGAGAGTAGTGGCTGGAGAGAGAGAGAGAGAGAGAGTGCACGATGATAGGGAGAGAGTGCACGAAGAGAGTGAGAGATAGAGGTGAGCTAGAGAGAGAGGGAGCGTGAAGAGAGAGAGAGAGTCTGTGTGTATGGGGGTGAGAGGGTGGCTGCAACTAGGGTTTTGGGGAAGGGGGCTTGGCTAGGTGGGCTTAGGGTTTCGGTGGGGGGGTGGCTAGGGGAAGCGGGAGGGGGTTAACTTAGGGTTAGGGTTAATTGGGAGGAAAAAGCAAAAATTTTCAAAAATAAAAGTTTGAAGGAAAGGTTAATCATTTTAACAAAATAAAAGTAGAGAAGATCCAAAGGTAAATAATTTTAATAAAATAAAAGTAAGGAAAATCCCTTTTTTTAACCTTGGCTTAAGTTAGACCATAGGTCTTAGGTTGGTACAAACAATAGTAATTCGACCCGTAATTGAATTTCTTGGGTTTTATATACTACCCCAGTTAAGAAAGTTTCGTCCCTGAAACTTAAATGAATGTGACATATTCCATCATCATAAAAATGAATTTCCGGGATTTTACATACTACCCCACTTAAGAGAGTTTCGTCCCCAAAACTTATACGCACCTAATGAAAACAAGTGAGGATATTTGTCACGCATCTCCTACTTTGGTTCCCAAGTTGCTTTTGACATCTCGTGGTTAGCGCAGAGGACTTTCACCAATGACACTATTTTTCTACGGAGTTGCTTCTCCCTCCAGTCCAGGATTTGTACAGGTTGCTCCTCATACGACAAGTCCTTTTAAAGCTGTATGGGGTCGGTCTCGATTACATGAGAGGGATCTGAGATATACTTTCGTAGCTGTGATGCATAGAATACATTGTGTACTCTCGGAAGCTCAACCGGTAGTTATAATGGATATGCTACCTCTACAACTCTTTGTATAAATGGGTATAGCCCGATGTACCTTGGGCTAAGCTTTCCTGCCATTCCAAATCGTGCGATTCCCTTAGTTGGGGATACTTTGAGAAATACCTGATCTCCTACGTGAAATTCTAAAGGCCTACGTCTTCAGTCGGCATAACTCTTCTAGCGGCTCTGAGCAGCTCTCATCCATTCCTAAATAACCCGAATCTTGTCAGTGGTAGCTTGAATAAACTCAAGTCCAATGGCCAAGGCCTTATCGATTTTTTCCCAGCAAAATGGAGTTCGGCACCTTCATTCATATAACGCCTCATACGGGGCCATCCCAATACTCACGTGATAATTGTTGTTGTAGAAGAACTCGATTAGCGCCAGCTATTCGTCCCATGCATTCTTGAAGTCCAGGGTACAAGCTCTCAGCATGTCTTCCAGTGTCTGAATCATTCGCTTTGTTTGCCCATCCATAACCGAATGAAAAGCAGTACTGAAACGTAACAACATCCCAAATGCTTCCTGCAACTTCTGGCAAAATCCTGATTGAAACCTAGTGTCTCCATACGAAACTATGGAACTGGGTACTCTATGTAGTCTGACTATCTCCTCAAGGTATGCTCGGACCAACTGGTCTAGAGCCTAGGTATTCTTCATGGCTATGAAATGTGCCGTCTCGGTGAGTTGTTCTACAATTACCCAGATTGCATTATTATTCCTCTGAGTCAGAGGTAAGCCCACTATGAAATCCATGGATAGCGAATCCCATTTCCACTCAGGAATATCCAACGGTTGCAAAAGTCCCACCTGCCACTAGTGTTCAATCTTCACTCTTTGACAGGTTAGACACTTCGTCGCATAGTCAGCTACCTCTTGCTTCATGTTGCTCCACCAGAACGTCTACTTTAGGTCCTTATACAATTTATTCCCCCCTAGGTGTACAAAGTGTAGAGTATTGTGACCTTCATCCAAAATCTTCTTCTTAAGTTCTCCCACTGCATGGACATACACCTAGTTGTGGAAACTTATAGTACCGTCCTCATGGATCACAAACCCAGGCACTTTCCCCACCAATATCCCCTCCCTAATCTGTTCCAGTTGAAGTCCATAGCCTATCTACATGAATTTCCTCTATACGGGTTGGTTGCACTTCCATAGCGTAGAGCATAAACTTGGTTCCTAGGGTGATTACATTAAGTTCCAACTTCCGTAGCTTCTCGCATACGTCGACGGGTAACTTTAACAGGCAGTTCAGTGTCGGGTACGATCAGCGACTCAAGGCATATGCCACTACGTTTGCCTTCCTTGGGTAATACTGAAAGTGGACGTCGTAGTCCTTTAGGAGTTCTAACCACCGTGTATGCCTCAGATTTAGGTCCTTTTGCGAGAAGAGGTATTTTAAGCTCTGCGGGTCAGTGAAGACCTCGCAATCTACCCCGTACAGGTAATGCCTCCAAATCTTTAGTGTGAGCACGACGGCTGCTAACTCTAGATCGTGAGTTGGGTAGTTTCGCTTGTGAGTCTTTAGTTGTCGCGAGGCATAAGCTATATCAGCATGCATCCCAACCCATTTCTTGACTTATCACTATACCACAAAGTCCTTATCACTAGTGGGTAAAGCCAACAAAGGCCCTCTCGTTAGTCTCTTCTTCAGTTCTTGGAAGGCTTCCTCATAACTTTCTATCCATTCATATTTAATGACCTTTCTTGTCGAGTTAGCATGCGGGGTGGCTATCGTTGAGAAGTTCTGAACAAACCTACGAAAGTACCCCGCCAAGCCTAAAAAACTCCTCATTTCAGTCGAATTCTTAGGGGTCGACAACTTGGTTACAACCTCTATCTTCTAAGGGCCCACAAACAGTCCCTCATTGGACACTACATGCCCCAAAAATGCCACTTGTCCTTACCAAAACTCACACTTCATCAACTTGGCATACAACTCGTTCTTTCTCAGTTTCTCTAGGACGGTCCTCAAGTGGTGGGTATGATCTTCTGGAGTCTTTGAGTAAATTAGTATGTCATCTATAAACACCACCACAAACTGGTCCAGGTAAGGTTTAAAGACTCTATTCACGAGATCCATGAACTCTGCTGGGGCATTTGTGAGCCCAAAGGGCATCACTACAAACTCATAATGCCTATAACGGGTATGGAACACAGTCTTAGGTATGTCTTCATCCTTGATACAAAGTTGGTAGTACCCCAAACGAAGGTCTATCAATGAGAAGGTCCTCGGACCTCTGAGTTGGTCAAAGAGGTCGTCTATTCTGGGCAAAGGGTAACGTTTCATGACCGTTATCTTGTTCAATTCCCTATAGTCGATGCACAGCCTCAAGGTTCCATCCCTCTTTTTTATGAACAATACCGGGGCTCTCCGTATAGATGTACTAGGTCGGATATACCCCTTATCTAACAGCTTGTCTAGTTGTGTCTCTAGCTCTTTAAGTTCCGCCAGTGCCATTCAATATGGTGCCTTAGAGATGGGGGTGACTCCAGGTATCAGATCAATACATAAATCTACTTCTCTAAAGGGTGGCATACCGAGAATCTCTTCTGGGAATACATCCGGGAATTCCCGCACTACTAGAATGCCTTCAAAGGAGGGTTCAGCAGCCTCGGTTTTCACTACATTACATAAGAACCCCTTGCATCCTCTTCCTAACAACTTACGGGCTTTCATTACGGTAATTAGCTTTACTCCAGGTCTTGAGACCTTCCCTTTATGTACTACTTTCTCCCCATTGGGCCCCCTTAGAGTGATTCTTTGTTTTGGACAATCTATCTGAGCTTGATATTTTGCTAACCAATCTATCCCCAAGATGACCCCAAAATCAGTCAACTCGAACCTATATAGGTCAGCTAGAAACTCATGCTCATACATTTGAATAGGGCAGCCCTCATATAATTCATCACATCTCACCGTCTTTTCGTCAGGGAGGATCATCGATAGTTGAGGAAGGCTACAGGTTGGAACTAACCCTAATGCCTCAACCAGTTTAGCAGAAATAAAAGTGTGCATAGCACCCGAATCAAATAGAATATCTATTGGTTGAGCTTGGACAGCGAATGTACCCGTTACGACGTTTGGAGCATCCTCTGCTTCTTCCTTGCGCATCATGTAAACTCTGTCCCCAGTGTTTCGCGGTGGTTGGTTGTGGGATCTAGCCTGGTTCTACTGGGGTACTCAGGCCTGATGATTTGGGTTGGCTGCCTGCCCATCCCTATTCTGATAGTACGATTGGGGCTGCTATCCCCCGTGACTCTGACCCGCAGGGGGTGAGGGATGTGGGCAATCCCGTATCTAATGCTGAGGACTCCCACAGCGGTAGCACCTCTTTACTGAGAGACATTCTCGGACGTCGAGTCCCAAATTCCCACAAGCATTGCAGGTCACCTTCGGCCGAGTGTTGGGGTGTTGGCCTCCACTGCATTGTTGTTAGGGTAGGAGTTCCCGGGAGGCCTCATGTATGGACCTTGGGGGTGGAAGTTCTTTCGTTGATCCCCCTTCCTCTTGATTTTGCGCTATTCATTGAAGTAGTTGCTTCTTTCCCTCATCGCCCTTTCCACGTTTACCGCGGTGCCGTACAGGTCCATACACGAAGTGTATTGTCACATAGACATTCTGTCCTTGATACTAGGGTTGAGCCTAGCTTCGAAGCGATTCATCTTTAGCCTCTCGTCAGCCACAAAGGTCGGGGCAAAGCGGGAGAGCTCTATGAACTCGGAGGCATACTCCAGTACACTCAGTCCCCCCTGATGCAGTTGCATGAACTCGTTCTCCTTTTCCTTCTGATGGGACACAGGGTAGAAATGGTCCTTGATGAATTCTTTGAACCTCCTCCAATCGAACCCAGGCTCGTACTGTCTCTCTCGCACAGTGGCCCACGATAGGTCGGCCTTGTCCTTAAGGTAAAATACAGCAAAGCCCACTTTCCATTCCTCAGGGCATTGGGGAGCATCGAACAAATTCTCCATACCTCGGATCCAATCCTCAAAGGCCTTGGGGTTAAGGGTAGCATCGTAGACGGGTGGGTTGTGACTAGCGAATCTCTTGAACATATACGAGTTATCCTCGTCGACCTTCTTCTCCTTGACCTCCATCAATTTCTGCAGGTGCTCGTTTTGTCACTGCAGCTGCTCCCCTTATTTCTGCAGTTGCTCCAACATTAGGAGACTGGTAAGCTCTGCTCCCGTAGGTGGGTTGGTTTCCTCCACTTCTTTGCGGGACCCATTCCCATTCCTGGGGTGTTAGGCGATAACTTATCGTATTTTATATGCCTCTTTCACCTATTTTTTAGTTCGTATAATAACTTAATCTTTAGGATTTTTACTTGTTTTGTTTACTTTTATAGGTAATAAGATCAATCGAGTAAATCTCGTAAAAAGGACCAAAGATGGAACAAGAATAGCCGAAAGAAAGCGAAGTGATGACACAAAGCATGCCGCTATGCAAAACATTTGGCATGGTGTGGTCGTGCCATCAGGCACGGACATGCCACCCCAGCATGTGGTGACCGTGCCCCCTGGCATGGCCGTGCGCCGCCTCCCTGCTCACTCACTCGCAGGATTTTCTATTCAAACCCCTTCAGGCGTTTTTGTCCTGGCTCTCCCCAACTCTCCTTCTGCAACTTTTTTGGGAGTTCTTAGTTTAGGTAAGCCAATAAAAAACCCATTTGGGGCAATTAGATCAGAAAGATTAGGATTTGTTTTAGTTGTTTGGATTCAAACATGCGGATTTTCAAGTTCATTCAATCAGCATGAGTTTCCTCTTTTCTTTCCCTGTCTATTTTTTATATGCTTTGTTCTTGTTTTGATTATGTTTGATTTTTAGCTTTTGTTGTTAATTCATGCTTATTAGTTTGTTAGATTTTGTTATTGCTTTAATTTCCTTGCTAGTTCATATTTGTGTGTTTAGTTGTAACTAGGTTTAATTGTGTTTATGATGTTTAGTTGTTAGTTTGTGTTGATTTGGATGGTGATTAGCCTCTTGATGGCTAGTTGATCTTGTTTAGGCCCTTACCCACCTTGTTTATGCTTGAATTTAGAGTTTTTTTTTCATGCCCGTCAAGTATTCGATGAAATGCTTGAAAGAGCTTTCATCTGTGTTTTAGGGTATACAACTTATGATGAAAGGTGAGGTTGATTGTCTAGTGTGGGTAGAGAAAATAGCTGTGATTTAGACATGAAAATAGTCTCAGTTGCTAGCTGCGTCAAGAGTATTCAATCTGGTAGTTTAATTGAGCTAATCCCATTAAAATAGGAGGTTAGAATAATTAGATTGGCTCATGACCCTTGAGAGAGGGCTTGGTTGGTCTTTAATGATGTAACCGATCATCTCTGAATATTAGCGTAACTTGGGAAGGTTAAGGTTTGACTTGATTAGTTGGTTTATCTCGGGTTTAATAATAATCGAAGTCTTTGTTTTTGTTTTAGTAGTTTAATTCTATTTTTTATCCCTTCTGTTTTGCCTAACTTGAGACGCTTTAGTTAGTTCTGGTATTTGAAAACACAACTCTCTACGGATGACACCCTGAGTACTCAACGATGCACCTTCCACTTGGGGTTAATAAATATTAAAACTTCTTTAACAAGTTTTTGGCGCTGTTGCCAGGGAGTTGGCCTTTTCCAATATTAGAGCTTACTTGGGCATTCGAGACTAGACTTTTATTTTTAAAAAAAACAAAAAAAAATTTAAAAAATGTCCTCTTCCTACTTCCCTCAGTATGAGCATAAATTGTTTTGGAGATACTATGATAGACTATATGCTTTTGTTGCTCATTGTGGTTATTGTTTGGAGAAGTGGGAAATTTTGAATACACTATATGAGGGTGAGAATTGTGAGACTCGTGCTCTTTGAGAGTATTGGGGTTTTTGTGCTAAAGATGTTAATGAAGCATGTGATTTCCTTGATTGGCTAGCTTGGGATACTTATGAACTTGAAACTAGTTGTTTTGATTCTTACATCCCACCCCCTTGTATCCTAGATTATACCCCTCCTGTGTGTAAGATTTGTCATTGTTCTGGCCACAACAGTAATTCTTGTCCTTGTGATATTTCTGATGATACTTTTGCTAAACTATCCAGTATGATAGAGACAATGAATGAGCCACAAATTGAGTTTGCTACTAAAATGCGAGAGTATGATTTATCGCATGAGATCGGCTATAGGCTTAGTTCTCCTAGACTTGATGTCAATCTGTGTGATGATGGTGCGTCTTTCCCTCCTCTAGAGTTTGGACTAGAGGAAGTACTCGACAATCCCTTGACTACTTTACTCACGGTTGCTCTATCCTTCCTACTACCCTTAGGGATAACACTGCGTTTATCATGACCTTTCTTGATACACCTTCCCCTTTAGCTCAGTCGACGGAGTTCGAGGTAGGTGAGACCCTTGGTATTAGCGCTAGCGTTGATGAGGATGATACTTGTTCTGAGTTAGGTGATGTTTTTATTGAGGAGCATGATCTTGATGTGACTCTAGCAGAGAGGTCATATGTGCATGTCGTGGTTACTGTTTCAACTAGTCCTGATTTGGTTGATAATATGTCCCTTGACCACCTTGATACCTTCCATGCTTCTCCTTCATGTTCACCACCCTCCCCTTCCCCTAAGTGTTGCGATATGTTACTTATTCATTTTCATGTGATACTTGAGGGGAATGAGGTTGACTGTTCTGAGTCCCCATGTACCATTAGAGGGTATGACCCCTCCCTTGATCCTTATAATCTGTACCCAGAGGAAATGCTTGGAAAAATTATATTGACTAGTGCATTTGATTATTCTTCTGATTTTTCCAAGGCATTTGATATGTTTAGGAGAGCACTTCGTATTATGCATGTATTCATATTTGTGTGCTCTTACTTACATTCATCAGAGTTGCATGCTCAGGTGTTTGATAAGCTCCTGCGAGCATTGATAGCATCTAAATTAGTGGCTTAACTCTTGACATGAGGAAGAGTTGTTGATGCTCTTCCAACCGCCCATCACACCATCTTAAGGATGTGATAGTTTAGGTGCACTCATCACCTAACTTGGTAATTTTTTTCCCTCTTTTCTCCTTGTTCATTTTCTTGTTCATTTTCATTTTGTATTTTTCATTTTTCTTTTTCCTGTTTATCTTTTATTTTTGTATATCCATTATTGTAGGTTTATTTGTAAATATTTGTGTTTTGCTAGTGGTAACTCCTCAGTTCCCAATGAGGGCATTGTGAGATTTAGGTGTGGGGGTGGAAAGTCATACTCCTTTTTGTGCATATTTTTGTGAAATTTTTAGGTTTTTGTATAGCTTTTCTAGTTGGCTTTGGGGAAGCTTCGTGCTATTCTGAATAGCTTAAATCCCTTGTACTTTGACTATTAACTTGTATATAAGCGGGATGTGCATGATAGATCTACACCCCTAGTGTATCATTCTAGGCCCTAATTCTAACCCTGATTGCTCATTATCGATGTGTAATCCAATCCTTATCTATACCATCATCATTAGCTTAGCGTCTTAGTCTTCCATGATTGGCTCTCCTACTTGTATTGAGCATGGTTACTTTAGTCTTTGTTTGCTTTTCAAAAAAAAAAAGATGAAGAAAACAGAGAAAAAGAAAAGAAACAAAATAAAAATCTAGAATCATGAGTATCCCTTTGAGGTATGCGCTACTAGGAGCTACCCTTTAAGGCAATACTACTACTAGGAAAGCTTGCTTTCGGTGCTAGTAAGTCAATAAGGTAGTTTGTGTCAATCAAGTAGGATTGAGTTGATTCTGGTAAGCTTACGTCCTAAGATGATGATACACTTACACATCGAGCACTACAATGGATTCATATTGTGTTGATGTACAGTGGGGTGAAAAGTTAGTGCTTTGATGTCATCCATCGGGATAGAGAACCTTGATGTGTACATTATGTCTATATGCGGATTAATATCTTTATTACGAGGGTGAGTTGATTGGTTAGAACTTCCACAACTTTCTCTCTTGTATATATTTGTGTCTTGTTTCTAAATCCAAAAAGATTTTCTATTTTTCTTTCTCGTTTTATTTTTGTTTTTAAAGATTTTGTGGGTATATCTTTAGCAAACCCTCAAGAGACCTCACTTGTCCACTTGGGAGAATCAAGGGGTTTAAAGGGCTTGTTACATATGTTAAATGCAACCATGATTCCTATGAAAGTAAGTTAGGTTTCTAGGTTAGTGTCTCATTTGCTTTGCTCGAGGACGAGCAAAAGATAGGTATGGGGGTATTTGTTCGGCTATAATTTATCGCATTTTATATGCCTCTTTCATCTAAATTTTTAGCTCATGTAATAACTTAATCTTTAGAATTTTTACTTGTTTTGTTTACTTTTGTAGGCAATAAGATCAATCGAGCAAATCTCGTAAAAAGGACCAAAGATGGAATAAGAATAGCCGGAAGAGCGCAAAGCAAGCAACGATGCAAGGCATGCTGTCGTGCCAGAAATTTGGCACAGTGTGGCCCTGACACCCCAGCACAGGTTGGTCATACCCCTAGCACGGCCGTGCACTGCCACCCTGCTCGCTCATTCGCCCAATTTTCTATTTAAACGCCTTCGGGCGTTTTTGTTTGAGCTCTCCTCGGCTCTCCTTCTGCTACTTTTTTGGGAGTTCTTAGTTTAGGTTTAGCCAATAAAAACCCCATTTGTGGGAATTAGATTGGAAAGATTAGGATTTGTTTTAGTTGTTTGGATTTCGCAAGTTCATTCCATCAACATAAGTTTCCTGTTCTCTTTCTCTCTCTATTCTTTGTATGTTAATTTTTAGTTTTTGTTGTTAATTCATGCTTGTTAGTTTGTTAGATTTTGTTATTGCTTTAATTTCCTTGCTAGTTTATGTTTGTGTTCATGTTTGTGTGTTTAATTATAATTAGGTTTAATTGTGTTTGTGATGTTTAGTTGTTAGTTTGTGTTGATTTGGATGGTGATTAGCCTCTTCATGGCTAAAAGATCTTGTTTAGGCCCTTACACACCTTGTTTGTGCTTGAATTTCGAGTTTCTTTCATGCCTGCCAAGTGTTCAATGAAATGCTTGAAAGAGCTTTTATCCGCGTTTTGGGGCATTCAACTCATGCTGAGAGGTGAGGTTGATTGTCTAGTGTCGGTAGAGAGAATAGCTGGGATTCAAACATGAAAATAGTCTCGGTCGCTAGCTAGGTCCAGGGTTGTCAATCTGGTAGTTTAATTGAGCTAATTCCATGAAAATAGGGGGTTAGAGCAATTAGACTGGCTCATAACCCTTCAGAGAGGGCTTGGGTGGTCTTTAATGATGCAGCCAATCATCTTTGAATACTAGCATAACTTAGGAAGGTTAAGGTTTGACTTGATTAGTTGGTTTATCTCAGGTTTAATCATAATCGATGTCTTTATTTTTATTTTAGCAGTTTAGTTCTATTTTCTATCACTTCTATTTTGCCTAACTTGAGACGCTTTAGTTGGTTCTGGTATTCGGAAACACAACTTCCTACAGACGACACCCCGAGTACTTAACGATGCAACTTGCATTTGGGTTAGTAAATATTAAAATTTCCTGAACAAGTTTTTGGCGTAGTTGCCGGGGAATTGGCGTTTACCAATATTAAAGCTTACTTAGGCATTCAAGACTAGGTTTTTATTTTGGAAAAAAAGAAACAAAAAATATTTAAAAAATCTCCTCTTCCTGCTTCTCTTAGTATGAGCATGAATTGTTTTGGAGATAATATTACACACTATATGCTTTTCTTGCTCATTGTAGTTGTTGTTTGGGGAAGTGGGAAATTTTGAATACAGTCTATGAGGGTGTGAATTGTGAGACTCGTGCTCTTCTAGAGTATTGGGGTTTTTGTGCTAAAGATGTTAATGAAGCATGTGATTTCCTTGACGCGCTAGCTCGGGATATTTATGAATTTGAAACTAGTTGTTCTGATTCTTGCATCCCACCCCCTTGCATCCGTGATTATACACCTCCTGTGTATAAGATTTGTCATTGTTCTGGCCACCACAGTAATTCTTATCCTTGTGAATGAGCAACAAATTGAGTTTGCTAATGAAATGCGGGAGTATGACCTATGGCATGAGACCGACCTTAGGTTTAGTTCTCCTAGACTTGATGTCAATTTGTGTGATAATGGTGCGCCTTTCCCTCCTCTAGTGTCCGGACTAGAGGAAGTACACGACCCTCCCTTGACTACTTTACTCACGGTTGCTCTATCCTGGCCTACTACCCTGAGGGACAACACTGCGTTTATCATGACTTTTCTTGATACACCTTCCCCGTTAGCTCAGTCGACGGAGTTCGAGGTAGGTTATACCCTTGGTATTAGCGCTAGTGTTGATGAGGATGATACTTGTTCTGAGTCAGGCAATGTTTTTATTGAGCAGCTTGATCTTGATGCGACTTTAGCAGAGAGGTCATATGTGGATGTCGTGGTTACTATTTTAACTAGTCTTCATTTGGTTGATAATCTATCCCCCGATCACCTTGATACCTTCTATGCCTCTCCTTCATGTTCGCCACCCTCCCCTTCCCCTCAGTGCTGTGATATGTTACTTATTGATTCTCATGTGATACTTGAGGGGAATGAGGTTGACTATTCTGAGTCCCTAGGTAGCTTTAGAGGGTATGGCCCGTCCCTCGATCCTTATAATTTGTACCTAGAGGAAATGCTTGGAAAAATTATATTGACTAGTGCATTCGATTATTCTTATGATTTTTCCAAGACATTTGATATGTTTAGGAGAGCACTTGTTATCATGCATGTATTCATAATTTTATGCTCTTACTTACATTTATCTGAGTTGCATGCTCAGGTGTTTGATAAGCTCCTGTGAGCTTTGACAGCATCTAAATTGGTGGCTTGACTCTTGGGATGAGCAGGAGTGCTCCTCCAACCTCCCATCGCACCATCTTGAGGATGTGATAGCTTTGATGTACTCAGCACCTAACCGGGTAAATTCGTTCCCTCTTTTCTCCTTGTTTATTTTCATTTTGTATTTTTCGTTTTTCTTTTTCCTGTTTCTCTTTTATTTTTGTATATCCATTATTGTAGGTGTGTTTTGTAAATATTTGTGTTTTACTAGTAGTGACTCCTCGGCTCCTAATGAGGACATTGTGAGATTTAGGTGCGGGGGTGGAATGTCATATACCCTTTTGTGCATATTTTTGTGAAATTTTTAGGTTTTTGTATAGTTTTTCTTACTGGCTTTGGGGAAGCTTCGTGCTATTCTGATCAGCTTAAATCCCTTGTACTTTGACTATTAACTTGTATATAAGCGGGATGTGCATGATAGAGCTTTGCCCTCAGTCTGTCATTCTAGGCCCTAATTCTAACACCAATTGTTCATTATCAATGTGTAATCTAATTCTTAACTATACCATCATCATTGGCTTAGGGTCTTAGTCTTCCATGATTGGCTCTCCCACTTGTCTTGAACAGGGTTACTTTAGTCTTTGTTTGCCTTTCAAAAAAATTGAAAAAAACTAGAGCAAAAGAAAAGAAACAAAATAAAAATCTACAATGATAAGTATCCCTTTGAGGCATGCGCTACTGTTACTGGGAAAGGTTGCTTTCGGTGTTAAGAAGTTAATAATGTAGTTTGTGTCAATCAAGGGGGATTGAGTCGATTCTGGTAAGCTTGCGTCCTAAGATGATGATGCAGTTGCACACCGAGCACTAGGATGGATTCACATTGTGTTGATGTACAGTGGGGTGAAAAGTTAGTGCTTTGATGTCATCCATCGGGATAGAGAACCTTGACGTGTACATTATGTCTATATGCGTTTTAATATCTTTATTACAACGGTGATTTGATTGGTTAGAACTTGTACAACTTTCTCTCTTGTATATATTTGTGTTTTGTTTGTAAACCCAAAAAGATTTTCTATTTTTCTTTCTCTTTTTATTTTTATTTTTCAAGATTTTGTGTGTATATTTTCTAAAAACCCTCACGAGATCTTACTCGTCCACTTGGGGAAACCAAGGGGTTTAAAGGGCTTGTTGCATACACTAAATACAACCGCGATTCCTACGAAAGTGAGTTAGGTTGCTAAGTTAGTTTCCCCTTTGTTTTGCTCGAGGATGAGCCAAAGATAGGTATGGGGGTATTTGCTTGGCGATAATTTGTCATATTTTACATGCCTATTTCACCTAATTTTTAGCTCCTATAATAAGTTACTCTTTAGGATTTTTACTTGTTTTGCTTACTTTGGTAGGTAATAAGATCAATCGAGCAAATCTTGCAAAAAGGACGAAAGATGGAACAAGAATAGCCGGAAGGACGCGAATGGTCGTGCCCCCTGCCACAAGCCGTGCGCCGCCTCCCCGCTCGCTCACTCGCCCAGTTTTCTATTTAAACCCATTCGGACGTTTTTGTTCGGGCTCTCTCCGGCTCTCCTTCTGCAACTTTTTTAGGAGTTTTTAATTTAGGTTTAGCCAACAAAAAATCCATTGGAGGCAATTAGATTGGAAAGATTAGGATTTGTTTTAGTTGTTTGGATTCAAACCTGTAGATTCTCAAGTTCATTCAATCAACATAAGTTTCCTCTTCTCTTTCTCTCTCTATTTTTTGTATGCTTTGCTCTTATGTTTGATTTTTAGCTTTTGTTGTTAATTCATGCTTATTAGTTTGTTAGATTTTGTTATTACTTTAATTTCCTTGCTAGTTCATGTTTGTGTTCATGTTTGTGTGTTTAGTTGTAATTAGGTTTAATTGTGTTTGTGATGTTTAGTTGTTAGTTTGTGTTGATTTGGATGGTGATTATCCTATTGATAGCTAATTAATTTTGGTTAGGCCCTTACCCACATTGTTTATGCTTCAATTTAGAGTTTTTTTTATACCCGCTAAGTGTTCGATGAACTGCTTGAAAGAGTTTTCATCTATGTTTTGGGGCATTTAACTTATGTTGAGAGGTGAGGTTGATTATCTAGTATGGGCAGAGAGAGTAGCTGGGATTTGGACATGAAAATAGTCTCGATCGCTAGCTAGGTCAAGGGTTGTCAATTTAATAATTTAATTGAGCTAATCCTATGAAAATAGGAGGTTGGAACAATTAGACTGGCTCATGACCCTTGAGAGAGGGTTTGGGTGGTCTTTAATGATGCAACCGATCATCTCTGAATACTAGCGTAATATGGGAAGCTTAAGGTTTGACTTGATTAATTAGTTTATCTCAGGTTTAATCATAATCAAAGTCTTTGTTTTTGTTTTCATAGTTTAGCTCTATTTTTTTATCCCTTCTATTTTGTCTTGTTTGAGACGCTTTAGTTAGTTTTGGTATTTGGAAACACAACTCCCTGCAGACGACGCCTTGAGTACTCAATGATGCACCTCGCACATGGGGTTAATTAATATTTAAACTTCCTTAACTTGGGGCATAGGGCTTCCAACTGTTCCCTAAAGCTAGACATGGGAATCTTCGGGTTCACAGGGGTCCTTGAAATGGTGTGGGGCCCAGTCTGATATTCATCGTTGTTTCCCTCCACCCTATTCGGGAAATAAGTCGAGTTTAGCTTCTCTCCTAATAGTTCGCGATATACGTAGTACTATAGTTCAGTAAGACATCAGATACTACTGTATCATGCAAAAACTTAACATAGGCTTTTGTTCACAGTCATATCAACTTTGCCACCCTAAAGCGGTCAGTCTCTTCGTCACATGTTTCAGACGAATCATATTATATCATCACATTCACAGAGCTCACATAATTCATAGATAACGAACATTAGCATCCAGGTAACTCAGAAAGGTTCAATTTGTTTTAAAAAACATAAATGTTCCACACCAATATTTTTTAGTACATAAATGCTCGACAAATTTATTAGTTCATAGTGGCTTAACAAAAGAACAGAAAGATAAATTAAACAACATAGTCCTAGAAATCAAACTTTTAATCAGCTACTAGCATCTACTAGCCAGGGGCGTCCATTGGGCAGGTACCTCGACACATTCTTCCATATCTACCCGCTTCCAGCGGGTAACCTCAGGCTCAAGTGGTTCTCCCACTGGGTCCTCCTCCAGGTCTTGTTCTATCAGTGGCTCTTCCTCCGGGTCCTCATCCTCGAGGGGCTCCTCCTTTGGTTCATTGGCTTATAGGGGCTCCTCCTCGGGTTCTTCATCAGGGTCTTCCTCCAGGGCCTCCTCCTCCATGGGGTCCTCCTCAGGGTCTTCCTCCGGGTCCTCCTTCTCCATGGGGTTCTCCTTGGGTTCATATTCAACTGAGGGTTCCTCCTCCTCGATATGTTCCTCTCTCGATTCGTCATTCATTGGCTCGTTTTCTCCTACGGACTCCTCATCCTTAATATCCTCCTCAGCTGGGGGTGGTGGGGTGTTGCCCTCAGTGTTAAGGGTCAGAGGTTCATCATAGGGACCTATATCTATGAGGTGGTCCATTAGCCCATGCAAAGCCAACCCCATAGGCTCTCATTCACACAAGCAACATTCGTCGAGAAAATGGAGTGGCCTATTCTTAGGGTGAAGCTCCTTAACCCTATAACAACACAGTGCGTCACTCAAAAGAGTCAAAAGGAAGAATAAGGCCTGGTTGTGATCAAATCTCAAGCAGTCATTCGGGATCCCCAACAACCTCTCATGGATAAAAGTCTCAATCCACTCGAAGTGGCTTTCCAAGCTAACTCCAGGCATCTTTCCCATCCTCTGATAACGGCATTGGCGCCCCATACAACCATAGTGGTGAGTTCTATTCATCCTATACATTAATAGGTATAAATCAAATACTCAATCATAAGTAAGCAGACATATGTAGACATGCCCATTTTCATCCTACACCCACACTCCGAATAGTCCTTAGTTCTACAAGTTTTTAAGATTTTTACTTTTCATTTTTTATTACAATCTTTTGGGCGAGCCTTTAGGTCAGTCAACCTTAGCTCTGATACCACTTTGTAACACTCTGAATTTCTAATTCATTCTTTATCACTAATATTAACTTATGCGGCAGCGGAAAAACCTAAATGGGGTATTACCACCGTATTTCCTTCGTGGAAATACTAGGCTGAGTATCAACCAAAACATTAATGTGAAAGGTTCTTTGAATAATACCTGAGCTTAAAGATGCTAACCACAATTATAGCAACAATAAAGCTTAAACAAAATCCAATTCAAGTTCTATCCCAAAACAACTACTCTGATTCAAACTATAACTTAAACGATGGAGCCTCAATATAACTTTAGGTCTCCATGCCCATGCGCATGCAGTTCACCTGAAAAAAAAAATTTACAAAAATGAGATAAACTCAATAACAAACACCCCTAACAGTAAAGGTATGCACACAAATTCATTGTAAAACATTTTAGGGGTGGGCTAAAACATACATGCGATTAAGATAATCCACATTCTTACAAAAGCCATTAAGTACTTCCTGTTTAATCAGTTTCAGTTTTCCACAGGTGAGCGACCCCACTGGGTCTCGTAACCTATCCTTAGGTCAAGAGCAGCTGCTTAACTGTAACCTGGCATAGCGTCACTCGGACGATTACCGCTTAACTAACCCTAGTCTACCGCCTCAATGGAAGGTTACCGCTAGCCTAGCCCACACCCATCCATAAGGAGGCACGTGGTCGCTCACATGCATGCAGTATACCTGGGGAAGGCTAAAGGCCTTCGAAACACAAAATAAATCATTTTCCACAACCTCACCCATTTAGTCGGTCATTACTTGTTCAAATTAATAACGTCCTTTAGTCCACATACCCAGTCCAAGCCCAGCCCATTCTACTCTCAAATATCCAATTTTAATTTGCAAATCAACCAACAATCAACCCACACATTCACTAATTTGGTAAACAATGTAATTGCAATTCATAAGGAGAAATCGCATCACGCACACACGACACAACACTGAACCTTCACACAACATGTTCAAATAATTCTTCAATCGTAAACAAAATCTACATTTTCGAAGCACATTTTAGGAAGGGTTAGGGCATGCTTGTTAACCTTCAATCATAAACAAAATCCACACTTTTTGAAGCACATTCGACGAAGGGTTAGGGCATGCTTGTTACCTGGTAGTCCGTAACTTACGTGCTCAGTTTCCCTTAGCTTGACCTGGATATCCACACCTGAATTCAAACAATACTCGTGTTTAACGTCCAAACTACACAAAACACATCTGTGCCTTATCCTTAGGCTAGAATAATTTTTCTATGATTTTTGGATCACTTTAAGAATTTCGAAACATAGTTAATTCTAAATCCATTTTTGGTCAGAATTAGGGTTCAACATCCAGAGCCCATATCTCGACTTTCCGACATCACAATTTTGACTTCTTGCTCATTCTGAAAAGGTAAGTCCATTCCCTACAATTCCTATGTTTGGTATTTTCCCAAAGTCTACCTAACTCTAGGTCATTTTGCTGAAAGAACCTACACAGTCACTGGCTACCTAGATCCAGGCAGTCCTCGGTAAATTGGTCATAACTCACCCAATAAAACTCTAATTTCCTTGATTCAAACACTAGATTACTCAGCACATTCTGAGCTATCTACTATAAAAAGTTTTTGATTTTTGGGCCACTTCACTATTGTGGGTTGAATTATTAAAAACGGTTACATTTAGTCTCAAATAAGGAGTGTTCTCCCTACTTGGTCCTTGTTCAAACGGGTTGTTTTGGTTTTGTTTTTCCAACATGTCAAGTCGCCCGATTAGCCACACCTACACTAACAATTTCTAAGCCCTTACTAACCCAAATCAAGCCAAAGATAAAACTTTGTCCATTAAAAAACAAAATAAAAAAACGTCACCAAAAACTTACCTTGAGTCGATTTTTGAAAAGTGGTGATGGAGTCCCTTCCTACTTGTAATTTCAAGGATGAAAATTTTAAATTTAATGGCAGAAAAATCATAATTGATCATGGGGTTGCAAAGATAAAAGCATAAGATGAAATTTCAAGTCCTAATGCATAGGGTGCATGGGTGTAGCACCCATGCATCATCACTCACCATACAACAAAGGGTGACGGTGGTGGTGCTCGATAGTGCAGGCGGCTAGGCGACGCGGCTGGCTGGAGTTGGGAGGCTGGCAAGCGAGAGAGAGGTAGAGTAGTGGCTGGAGAGAGAGAGAAAGAGAGAGAGAGAGAGAGAGAGAGAGAGAGAGAGAGCACAAAGAGAGGGAGAAAGTGCACGAAGAGAGCGAGAGAGAAAGGCGAGCTAGAGAGAGAGAGGGAGCGCGAAGAGAGAGAGAGTGTGTGGGGGTGGTTGCGACTAGGGTTTTGGGGAAGGGGGCTTGCCTTGACTTAAACCATAAGTCTTAGGTCCGTCCAAACAACAAAAATTCGAGCCGCAATTGAATTTCTTGCATTTTACAATCTACCCCACTTAAGAAAGTTTCATCCCCGAAACTCAAATGAATGCGACATATTCTATCATCATGAAAATGAATTTCAGGAATTTTACAATATATATATATATATATATATATATATATATATATATAT
>JACYFF010031956.1:35784639-35811307 GCA_017589665.1 Selenicereus undatus | reverse complement strand
AAAAACTATGTGACTCAAGAAGGAAATACTCTACATATGACAAGGAATTCTATGCTATCATTCGGTGCCTAGAGCATTGGAGTCATTATTTGGTGGCTAGTGAGTTTATACTTCATTATGATCATGAAGCATTAAAGTACATTCAAGGCCAACACAAGCTTAACTCATGCCATGCCAAATGGGTTGAGTTCCTTCAGTCATTCCACTTCACCATCAAGCACAAATCAGGAAAGATGAATCAAGGTGTAGATGCATTATCACGGAGACATCTCCTATTATTTCAATTAGATGCTCTTATTCTTGGCTTTGCGCATCTTAAGAGTTTATATGCTGAAGATGAAGACCTTGGGAGTTTATATGTTGCATGCTCGAAACACCCCAAGGGAGATTTTCTAGTCCAAGATGGTTATCTATTCAAGGGAGTACGATTGTGTATTCCTAAGTGTAGCACACGTGAGCTCCTAATCAGGGAGGTTCATGGAGGTTCTATGGCAGGTTATTTTGGAGAGTCCAAGACCCTTACCATGCTAAATGAACACTATTATTGGCCAGGAATGGAGAAGGATGTTCAAGACATCCTTAGAAGATGTGGAACATGCCAAATTGCCAAAAGCCACACCTTACCTCATGGCTTGTACACCCCACTGCCCGTACCAACTCTACTATGGGTGGACGTGAGTATGGAATTCATTTTAGGACTACCAAAGACTCAAAGGGGTAAGGATTCAATATTTGTAGTGGTAGACAGATTTTTGAAGATGGCACACTTTATTCCATGCAACAAAACCAATGACGCTACACACATTGCCGAACTCTATTTTAAGGAAGTGACAAGATTGCATGGTATTCCTAAGTCCATTGTTTCAGATAGGGATACAAATTTTCTAAGTCATTTTTGGATTACTCTTTGGAAGAAACTTGGTACTAAGCTGCTATTCAGTACCACTTATCACCCCCAAACTGATGGCCAAACTGAGGTAACTAATCGAACCCTAGGCACTCTTCTAAGGGCTTTGATTAAACCTCATGTTAAGGCTTGGGATTTACTCTTACCACATGCTGAGCTTGCATACAACAAGGCTCCTAGCAAAGCTACTGGTCTTTCACCATTTAAGGTGGTGTATGGGATTGATCCTTTGAGTCCCAATGATATTACTCCACGGCCCCAAGACCACAAGCCCCATGGTGATGCAGCAACAAGAGTAAAAGAGATCCAAAAGCTCCATGAGTTGGTGAAGGCACAAATTGAAAAGACCAATGCAGCCTATGAAGCACACGCTAACAAGCATAGGAGGAAGATTGTATTTCAACCTGGAGACTTAGTATCGATCCACTTAAGGAAGGAAAGATTTCCTTCTAAGAGGAAGAACAAACTCATGCCACGAGCTGAAGGTCCATTTGAAGTCTTGGAGAGAGTTAATGACAATGCTTATAAGGTTGATCTACCAGGTGATTATGAAGCTTCTGCCACTTTCAATGTGGCTGATTTGAGTCCATTCTATCCGGATGCTATCCCACAAGATTTGAGGATCAAATCTTTTCAACAAGGGGAGGATGATGGAATCCTATCTAGTGAAGACCTTGTCCATGAAGATACAAGTCCAACATGTCCAAGAACAAGTTCCCAAGTGAAGAAAATGGCTCACATTTTGCAAGGGGAACAAGCTAGCACTAACGGGTTAACCGGCTACAAAATACCCGGTTTTGTGCATTTGATTTCTTAATCTAAATTGTAGCTTAAGTCTAACATTTTTGCATTTTTGGAATCCTTTTGATGTTGTCTTGCTGGTCCAAGCACTCGTTTCAAGTCATACATGTAAGAAGATGAAGAATTAAGGAGCTTTTCCAAACCGTCCCAAATTACCCCCAATTTGCGCGGTTTAATGTTTAAGTTTGATTATCCCACTTAAACACATCCTAACCTTGATTTCTTGGTGGGGGGTTTATACACATCCTAAAATTACCCCCCCCCCCCATGTTTAAAACCCAAATCATGACCACTTTTCCTAAACCTAAAACTTGCCTGAAAGCCGGCTCTAAACCGGCTCCTACCCGGTTCATCATACCCGGTTGTATTTGCAAGAGAACAGTTTCTTTTTGCTGCTTCTTGCATCATTGGCACACATTCCAAGGCTGGCACATGTCCCTAGGCTCTCTATAGAAGTGTAACCAATGGGAGAAGGGCTGCAAGTAAGGATGTCTCTCATTTTCCATTGGCTAGCCGAAATAACCTTGTTGCTTACTTCTCATTGGACAGCCGAAAAGTGACTTGAAATTTCGGCTGGGCACATGACTTCTAGCCATGTTTTCAGCTTGTATTATGTCTAAGCATAAGTTTAATTGATGTATAATTAGCTTAGACAAGGTTTAGGTTCATGATTTGATGTATTAGCATTAGTTAAACATGCTTGTAATTAGTTTAGCTTATAACCGGATGTATTAAGCTAAGCTAATACTTTTCCTCCCTAGGAAGGAAAAGTGACATGTTCCCTTGCCCATTTTGCTAAATATGTAGAGCAAGGCACGGCCATGGTGAATTCATTCCACACTTTTGAAGAAGAAATTCAGTTTGAGAGCTTGTTTTCTCTCTACCCCAAATTCTTGCTTGCTTCTCTTAGTTTGGGCCTAACTAAGTGGTGTTCAAGTGAGTCTTAACCTTGTTTAAGTGGTGATTCTGTATCTTAATCAAGATTAAGGGCCCTAAACTCAAAGATTGGTGGTGATTCTGTATCCAATCCAAGGGTTTAGTTTTATAAATCCTAGCTTGATTCATACGGTTTCTAAGTGAGATTATTAGCTTGAGTTCTTGAGTTTATTACTTTCACGTAGTATATCCTACATATCACCTCATTCTTCCATTCCAAATTAATCCATTTCCATTCATTTCCATGGCCTACACATCATCAAGGAAGTTAGATCAAAGCAAACAACAAGAGCATTCAAACCGTGCATAACTTGCTTTTTCTAGCTTTTGTGGACAACACTTTGGCACGGTGTGGCCGTGCACTAAGGCACGACCATGCCACCTTTGGCCGTGACCAAACTTCAAGTTTTGGCTTCCCTTGGATGTAAGCTAGCTTGGGTAGTGTCTTCCCTTGAGCTTTACATCACATATTTTTGCAAATAGCTCATTTTACCAAACACTTTGTTTGAAAATAAATGATTCAAAGAACCGATATAAACAATTGATTCAAATAGCTAATACAAATAGCTGGCAACTGTTTGCCAAGCAGGACCTTAATCAAGTTGTAGATGAATATGTTTTAAAGCAACTGTGCATGCTTGGGTAACTGATTCAACAAAATATAGTTATAAACATCCTGGACTAGGAATTGATACACCCACATAATTAGAATATGGGGCAAAAATTTTAAATTTAGATTTTTTCAGCATATCAATATCAATTGTATTTAAAAATTTTCGATATTAATTTCCATAGCAAATGAAGACAGATCATGAGATTAATTTTCAAGTTTTGGAAAATTAGGATATTATTAGCCATAATAAAATATATTCACTGTTGTATCAATGTAGTCTTATTCTAATCTCAACCAAAATATGGTTTAAATAATTTGACATTTATTTCCACTGAATATGATTTTGGATTCAAGTATTGTGAATAAAAAAATATGTAATTCAGTTTATCTATGTAATTCAGCTTTATCCTTTTATATGAACCTAGGTGACTTTGGTAAAATAAAGATTTAAAAAAAAGCCTATTACCATGCTGTCTGTATCGTGGTCACGACTTATGAGCCACCATTCTCTGCTCGTGCTCACCTTTATTTCAGTTGAAGTTTGCACCCCTTCCAATCCTCATCGTCACCAGAGATAAATAATTATTTTTTTATTTTTTTTAAACCCACCCTCAAGTTGCATTCCTTTTCAAAAAAAAAACAAAATAAAAATTATGTGATCTAAATCACACTACGTACATCAACACATCTACAAACCCCCGTGTTACTTGCCCTTTGTCTATTATTTACTACTTAATATCATTGGCTTGGTAACTTAGCTAGTGTTTCCTCTAACTTTTTGTTTGCTTTTGCATTTTACTAGTTTTTGCTCATGCTTTTGCACAGATGTGTAAATTGTAGAAGTCAACAAAACTAAATATATAATGAAACTAAGAATTCGAATAAGAATAACATTAGTATTGTGAGATATAAGAAAATATAACGTCAAACTTTACATGAATAAAACTCGAATGAAAATATGAAGATTTACATGATGACAATGCTTAAAGATACGCCCAACTCTTCAATGGAACATCTCAGTCCTAACGAAAATATACATATATTTTTGTAAAAAAAATAGTTTGAAAAACTGTAGTGGAATGTGGATATATCATTAGCTTAATTGTAAGGTTCTTCACATAAAAGTATTAGACAAACCACAATGAACTACATATGTTGATCAAAACACAATTGATTCTTGTATACTTCCCAAATTTTGTGATCGTATACAAGATTTAATATATTGTAGACATGATGTTTTAAATGTATGAGGAAATAACTGATAAGTTACACATTTACATTATGTTGGAATAATGGCTGCTGTGGTGATAGAGGAAAGGCTATGTCGTGGATGAGGCCACTGACCTGAAAGCTTAATTTGCCTGACTTAGGTGCAAATCGGTATAGCGAAGAAGCTCCCCAAGGTTTAACACAGCAGGCTTCGCACTCGTGCACTCGAGGGAGAAGCTATGGAGTACAGTATATTTTATGCCCAGGAAGTATAGAGGAGAAGAGAGAATTGGTTTTTCTGTGTGTATTTTAGAGCTACAGAAGACCCCTTTATATAGTGGTCTGATGAGCCAGTAAAGCCATTGAATGACCATAATTTAGAGGAGGAAAAAGGGAGCGGAAAATCTGGAACGGGAGAGAATCATGTAACTGCAGCAATAATGGGGGAGAGGATCATGGTGACTAAGGCAGAGATGGAAGAAGACTCAGTCAACTAGCCATTAGGATTATGACAGCTCGTACGCAATCATTCTAGTGAGAATTCCTCCAAAAATATAGTGTAAGGCCCAAGCCCATAGCCCACGCCGTGCTCAGCCCGGACTAGACGGGGGGGCGGCGCGCACGCGCGTGTGGCAGCCCAAGTCCCCTCAACCCCCCTTAAAACATGGCTTCAAATTATTCGACAAGTGCAAGAAGAGTGTGGTATATAAATTCTTCAAACCACTCCCAAAAGTTCCATGTGGGACAATAAAAGAGATTGAGAGAGTAAGTAAACACCTTTTGGGGTGCCATTACTCCAACAATCCCCCACTAATGGCACACAAAAGAAAAAGAAGAATGAGAAAGATTTCCTGGGCAGGAAGGGTCAGATACTTAAGTACCAATGTCTTTCGATTGAATTGATATGTAGTGAAGAGAGGCAACATCTAAGTCTGACAAGTGAACTTAGTCTTGAACTTGTTAGACTTTGAGTGAGGCCCTCTCGGCACATATCAACCCTGAAATATGTATACTCCGCGATAACACTTTGCGCTTTTAGGCCCATGCGCGTACCTCGGGTCTCATAAGTGCTCTAGAGAGACAACCCTTGTTTATCATAGAAGGAGGCCATACCTTCATACTTACTTAGGTAATTCCATCAGTCTATCTCTACTTAGACCGCCACATCATGGCATAGAATTATTAAGAGCGTATGTTAGCTCAACCTCTTGTAGAGTGATGATGAATACATCAAGTGCTTCTCTACAGCACCACCATAACAGGCTATGGATTCATTAATGTGCTTCTCTATAGCACAAGCACTACCACATGCCATAGGGATGGGAAGTAGTGCAGTTAGAAGATTAGTATGGCTTAGTTTGACCACAAAAGGGTATCCACCATATCTCTTCATTCCATGGCTTTAGCCCCATCCCCCTCGACGTTTCAAGAACTACTCTTCTTGGCAATCCCTTTGTGAGAGGGTCTGCCAAGTTTTTCTCAGATCTCACATACTCTAGGGAGATCACACCATGCTTTAGCAACTATTTTACTGTGCCATGTCTAATACGGATATGTCTCTTTTTCCCGTTATAGACACTGTTGTGCTCCACTCCGATTGCTGCTTGCGAGTCACAATGCAAGGAGATAGGTGTTGATTGTTTCCCCCACAATGGTATGTCAGTCAAGAGACCCTTGAGCCATTCAGCTTCATGACCTGCTAACTCAAGAGTAATAAACTCAGATTCCATGGTGGAGCGAGCTATACATGTCTGTTTTGCAGACTTCCATGAAATAGCTCCTCCACCTAATGTAAAAACATAGCCACTAGTACAACTTACTTCATCGTCATCAGCAACCCAATTTGCATTGCAAAAACCTTCCAGTACAGCAGGAAATTTACAAAAGTGTAAACACCAATCCATAGTACCTCTAAAGTATCTCAACAAACGATGAAGTGCATCCCAATGTTCTTTAGCAGGATTATGAGTGTACCTACTTAGCCTACTAACAGCATATGCCATGTCAGGATGAGTGGAGTTCATGAGAAACATCAGACTCCCTATTATCTTAGCATATTCAATTTGAGACACACTAGGTCCTATGTTCTTTTTAATATGTATGCTAGGGTCATAGGGAGTTCTTACAAGTACCACATCAAAAGAGTTAAAATTTTTCACCACTTTCTCAATGTAATAAGACTGACTTAAGGAAAAACCACTCTTAGTTTTTATAAGTTTGATCCCTAAGATAACATCTGCTTCTCCTAAATCTTTCATTTCAAAGAGAGAAGACAGAATTCGCTTAGTCTCATTAATGGCACATAGGTTGGTACCAAAGATCAGCATATCATCCACATACAAGCATATGATCACATAATTAGATCCAAATATTTTGGAATAAACACAAGAATCTGAGTTGTTAACAGTAAAGCCATTTTTCTCTAAAGAGCTAGCAAATTTCTCATACCACTATTTAGGTGCTTGCTTTAGACCATAAAGGGATTTTCTCAGTTTACATACTTTGTTCTCCTGACCGGGGACCTCACACCCTTCAGGTTGAGACATATAAATTTCTTCTTCTAAGTCACCATTGAGAAATGCTATTTTAACATCCATCTAATGTACCACAAGATCATGGATAGCAGCCAAAGCAACTAGACTTCTAATTGTTGCAATTTTGGTCACAAGAGAATAAGTATCAAAGAAATCAATTCCCTTCTTTTGGTCAAAGCCTCTAATGACTAATCTAGCTTTGTACCTTTCAATAGAGCCATCTGTCCTAAGTTTCTTCTTGAAGATCCATTTACTACTAATGGGTTTACAACCCTTAGGCAAGTCGGTCAATTCCCAAGTTTTGTTTGACTCAAGGGAATCTATTTCACTCTTAATAGCTTCTTTCCAAAAGTTAGCATCTATAGACCTCATAGCCTCTTGGTAGGTTTTAGGATCTTCCTCAAGTAAATAAAGAGACACAAGTCCATTGGTCAAAGCAACAATGTCAAAGTTCTCAAGGACTTCTACCAAAAAGGAAGTGATAAAGTCAAGGCCAAAACTAGTTTCAATCCTCTGTCTCTTACTCCTTCTAGGTTCAGTTCCCAATTTTCTAATACTAGAGCTAGAAGTAGGCACGTTCACATGTTTAGGTACAATATTAGATACAATATGAGGCACATTCCTTTTCAAAGGGAAAACATGCTCAAAGAAAACAACATCTCTATACTCCAAAATAGAGAAATCAGATAAAGACATAAATCTATATGCAGCACTGTTTTGAGCATAACCAATAAAAACAACATCAAAAGTCTTAGGGTCGATGTTTGAACGTTTATGACTAGGTAGTACAACTTTGGCTAGGCACCCCCACACTTTCAAATAATTTAGGTTGGGAGCATACCCTTTGCATAATTCATATGGGGTTTGATCTAACTTCTTAAGGGGAACTCTATTGAGTATAAAACAAGTTGTCAAGATAGCTTCCCCCCACATGTTATCAGATAGTCCAGAACTCACTAGCTTGGCGTTCATCATATCTTTAAGGGTACGATTTTTTCGTTCAGCAACACCGTTTTGTTGAGGAGTGTAAGGGGCACTAGTCTTATGTATTATGCCATTTTTTTCACAAAAGGCAGTGAAAGAATTGGTGTCATATTCCCCACCTCTGTCAGACCTAAGTCTTTTGATTTTACGGTCTAACTGATTCTCAACTTCGGCTTTGTACTTTAAGAACACTTCCTCAGCCTCATCTTTAGACTTGAGAAGGTAAATCTTGGTATACCTAGAGTAGTCGTCTACAAAGGTGATGTACCATTTCTTTCCACCCTTACTCATGGTGTTCTTAAAGTCTGCTAAGTCTGAATGCACAACTTCTAACAATTATGTTTTTCTGGTTGTTACATTTTTAAAAGGTTTCTTGGCAAATTTTGCTTCAACACAGACTTGACACTTAGAACAATTTTCAGTATTCACATTTGGAATTAAACGCATGTTTCTAAGTCGTTTCAATGAAGCAAAATTAACATGTCCAAGTCTACCATGCCACAAATCAACAAACTCAGCAATATAAACAGAATTGGCAGCAGTTTCATTATTGATTTGTGCAACAGCATTCAAAACAAGGAGCCTCCCACTACGATACCCCTTCCCAACGAAGTCCCCATTTCGCATGATAACAACTTTACCGGCTTCTTGCACAATTTTAAGGCCAGCCACATCAAGAAGGGTACTAGAAACCAAATTTCTACGAAGGGAAGGGACAAATAAAACATTACTTAAAGACAATAATTTTCCAGAAGTAAACTTAAGTAAAATCTTCCCTTTACCCTTGACAGCAGCTGTAGAAGAGTTGCCCATGTAGACGCATTGTCCATCAACAACATCTTCAAAGTTAATCATGAGTTCCTTGTTGGCACAGAAATGCCTTGACGCTCCGGAATCCAGGATCCATTCTGACAGATTATGCACCAGATTGGCCTCCACAGTGGTAACCGCACAGATAATCTCATCATCCTCGGTTTCTGCAATGTTGGCAATAGGTGTTGCAGACTTGTGTTTGGCTTGGACTGAACCTTTCCTTTTATTGCATTGGTAGGCCTTGTGTCCAGGCTTGTCGCACACATAGCACACCACCTTCGGCTTCTAAATCCTTTTGTTAGTAGAATTCTGATTCCTGAGATTTTGAGTTGGCTTCTGGAATTTCTTCCCTTTGCCTTTGAACCTATCTTTGTTCCTTTGTACAGTAGATTCAACCAAGTTAGAACTAACAGAATTTAAACAAAGGGAAGACATCTTATCTTTCAGTCGGTTTGCCTCCTCAGTCCGCATATGGCTGATTAATTCCTGCAGTGTAAGATCTTTCTTTTTGTGCTTGAGGTGGTTTTTAGGATGGTGGAAAATTTTCTATCAGCACGTTGGCTTGGAGGATTTCGCACATCTTCATGCCTTCTGCTAGGACCTCAGCACACAGGTTTTCGTAGACGTGAACTTGTTCCATGATGGGTTTGTCATCCATAATCTGGAACTATAGCCACTTGCCGACGACATATTTTCTTTTGTTGGTGTCATCTGAACCATATTTTCTCTCAAATTTGGTCCAAATGACCTTGGTAGATTTAAAGTTTACAAACATATCAAACAAAGGGTTAGACATATTATTCAATAGATAACTGCGAGCCAGTTTATTGTCCCTCTCGAATTTCTTCTTTGTGGTTTCGTCAAGAGGAATAGAAGGAGTTTTAGGAACAGTAGGACTTGTAATGTATTCAAGCTTCGCTAAGGCAAGGATTTGCAAAAGTGAATCAAGAATGCATTTAGGTAGAAAAGATGAAAAGGAAAATAAGAACCAAGATAGAACAAGTGGACTAGCAAGGGTGATGTATACCCACCTTGGTTTGCACACTTGGGGAATCTTCTTCCTTCAACTAAGTTACAGAAGTTAATCACCTTCTTAGTTGAATTAAGAAGACCTAGAGACCCACTTGGAGTTTCCAACACCCAAGATGCAACACTAGGAATTTTGGAGAGAGTTTGAGAGAGTTCACTAAACTCAAATCTGAATATAAGTTCATCAATCCCTCTTTAGCAGCCCAAGGCCTCCCTTTCATAATGGGGAACTTTTAAAAAGCTGAAAAGGAGGGGAACAACAAGTACATACACGTCCATAAGCATGGGGGACCAAAAAGCAAAAAAACAAAAACTGAAAAGTGCTTTTACTTTATGTCAGCAACTTTTTAGTGCACAAGGGTCAACTTCAAATAGCTATACCTCCTAGGTTTGTCACTCAAATTCGATGCAATAGGTCTTTTTGGAAATCTCTAGAAGTCATCTTTCACGGGCCTCAATTTGTACACCATTTGGAGTAGCCGTTTGGGAGATATGGAGCAAAAGGTGTACCATACGTAAACTGAGACAGTTTCTGCTGCTTCTAGAAAAAGGCTCCCATTGACTTATTTCCTAGATACCTAACCTAGAGCTCTTTATATGCCTTTGAATATGACATATTAAGGGTTCCAAAAAGTAATTTTTCAGCCCTTTAAGTCCACCTTAAGCTTCGGTAATTAGGCTTGCAAAATCGGGCCAATTTCTGTCCAAATTGAGCAACGGGTCATTGGTGTTGTTCATGATATTCTTGACCATTGCTTGCACTTGTTTGACCTCCTTGGTGGTGCTGGATTCTTGTATGATGGAGGGGGAGAGGTTGGAAGGATTATGGAGATGGTCCCCATCATACTCCCCGGTTTGGTTGGAGTTTGACCTCAAACTTGGAAGCTCTTCATCTTCCTCATAATAAGGGCTTAGGTCAACCACATTGAAGGTGGTGTAGACTCCATACTCACCCAGAAAGGTCCACTTTGTAGGCATTCGGACCAATCTTTTCAAGCACTTCAAAGGGGCCATCCGACCTTAGCATGAGCTTTGATTTGCGCTTGCTTGGAAATATTTCCTTCCTCAAATGGATCCAAACCAAGTCCCTGGGCTGAAAATGAACTTCCTTCCTATGCTTGTTGGCATGTGACTTGGCTTGCTCATTGGACTTTTCAATTCGTTCCCTCACCTTGGCATGAAGTTGGATTTCCTTGGCCCTCTTTTCGGCCTCCCAACTAAACTTGGTTTGATTTGGAATGGGGACCAAGTCTAAGGGAGTTCTTAGGTTGTGACCATACACCTCTTGAAACGGGGAAAGACTTGTAGCCTTACTTGGTGTTCGGTTGAAAGCAAACTCAGCATGGCAAAGCAACTCATCCCACCCTTTGATACTCTTCTTAACTAGAACTCTAAGCAAAGTGCCCAAAGTCCTATTAGTTACCTCGGTTTGACCATCGGTTTGGGGGTGGCATGTGGTGCTAAACTTGAGGTGAGTGCCAAACTTTCTCCATAATGTAAGCCAAAAGTGACTTAGGAACTTGGTGTCCCTATCCGACACCATGCTTCTTCGAATTCCATGGAGATGCACGATCTCCTTGAAGTAGAGGTTGGCAATGGAGGAAGCATCATTGGTGGTATGGCATGATATGAAATGTGCCATCTTTGAGAATCGGTCCACCACTATCATGATTGAATCTTTGCGCCTTTGGATTCTTAGCAAACCCGTGATGTCTAAGCTCACATCCTCCCAAGGACCTTGAGGAAAGGGGAGAGGAGTGTATAAACCTTGGGGCCGAGAGTGGCTCTTGGCTTGTTGACAAATAGAACACCTTCTCACATAGTGCTCTACATCCTTGGACATGCTTGGCCAATATTAGTGCTCCTTGAGCATGGAGCAAGTCTTCTCAATGCTAAAGTGTCCGGCCAAAGCCCCACCATGGAGCTCTTGAATAAGGAGCTCTCGGAATCCACTCTTTGGTATGCATAGCCGCGTTCCTTTGAAGAGGAAACCATGATCTAAGTGGAACAAGCCGTGAGGATGGCTAGAACACTTCTCATGGATTTCCTTGAAATCCTCATCTTGGACATACAACCCCTTAATGATCTCAAAACCAAGGACTTTGGATTCCAAGGTAGAGAGTAAGAGGTACCTTCTTGACAACGCATCTGCCCCTTTGTTGAGTTGACCCGACTTGTGGTGGATCACAAAATGGAAGGCTTGGAGGTACTCAACCCACTTTGCATGCGTTGGGTTGAGCTTGTGTTGCCCTTGGATGAATTTGAGAGCCTCATGATCCGAACGGAGGATGAATTCTCCTCCCACCAAGTAGTGCCTCCAATGCTCCAAAGCTCTCACAATGGTATAGAACTCCTTGTCATAAGTGGAGTACTTTCTCTTTGCATCATTGAGCTTCTCTCTAAAGAAGGCTAAGGGCCTCTTCTCTTAAGATAGGATAGCCCATATCCCAACACCGGAAGCATCACACTCTACTTCAAAGACTTTGGAGAAGCTTGGTAGAGCTAGAATGGGTGCACTTATGAGCTTGTACTTGATTTCTTGAAAGGACCTTTGAGCTTGATTGGTCCACTTATATCTTTTGGCCTTAAGCACCTCAGTCATGGGGGCAACAATGGTGCTAAAATCTCTCACAAACCTCCTATAGAAAGAGGCTAGGCCATGGAAGCTCCTAACTTGTTGAATTGAAGTAGGAACGGGCCAATCTCAGATTGCTTGAATTTTGCTCTCATCATCATGAATCCCTTGGGCCGAGACAACATAGCCTAAAAATATGACTTGAGAAGTGAAAAAGTGACACTTCTCCAAGTTCCCATAGAGCTCTTCTTGAGATAGGATACTCAAGACTTGGTGTAGATGATGGGCATGCTCTTCTTCACTCTTACTATACACCAATATGTCATCAAAGTAGACAACAACAAACTTGCCAATAAGGGGCTTTATAACTTGGTTCATAAGCCTCATGAAGGTGCTTGGTGCATTTGTCAAACTGAATGGCATAACAAGCCACTCATAGAGACCTCCTTTGGTTTTGAAGGCCATCTTCCACTCATCTCCTTCATAAATCTGGATTTGGTAGTAGCCACTTCTAAGATCAATCTTAGAAAAGATGGTGGCTCCATGAAACTCATCTAGGAGATCCTCCAACCGTGGAATAGGAAAGCGATATTTGATGATGATTTTGTTTATCACCCTACTATCCACACACATTCTCATTGACCCATCTTTCTTTGGAACAAGCAAGGCGGGCACGGCACATGGACTAAGGCTTTCACGGATCAAGCCTTTAGCAAGAAGATCATCTACTTGCCTTTGCACCTCTTGAGTCTCTTGGGGGTTCATTCGGTAGGTCGGCTTATTTGGGAGGGTGGCACCGGGGATGAGGTCAATTTTATGTTGTATGGTTCTTTTGGGAGGGAGGCCATGGGGAACCTCATTAGGGAAGACATGTTGGAAATCTTTAAGGAGAGGAGAAAGCAAAGGATGGGAAGAATCCTTAGCTTTGGCCGGTTCTTGGCCAAGTGAAATCCATTCTTTGAAATCATCATATTCATGGAGTTGGGAATGGAGTAGGGTAGTAAGAAAGACATCCATGCTAGGGGTGTCTTGAGGCCTTTTTTGTGAGTTTGATTTGAGAGGGGTAAGGGTGATCTTTTTGTGGTCTTTGGCAAATGTGTATGTGTTTAACCGACCATCATGCATCACACTTCTATCAAACAACCATGGACGTCCCAAGAGGACATGACAAGCATCCATGGGCATAATATCACACCAAATTTCATCTTTGTAACTTTTGCCAATTGAAAAGCTAAGTAGACAACGAGAGGAGATTTGCAAGCCTTTACCTTGATTGAGCCATTGTATTGTGTAAGGGCTTGTGTGTGGAGAGATCGAAAGTTTGAGCTTGTCCACTAGAGTTTTGGAAGCAACATTGGCACAACTTCCTCCATCAATAATAAGAGAGCAAACCTTCCCTTTCACGGTACACCGGGTGTGGAAGATATTCTCCCTTTGTTCCATGTTGATGGTTTTTGAGGGGGATGGAAAAATAACTTAAAGAAAAAAGGAAAGTGATACCTCAAATACTCACGATTGTGAGTCGTAGTACTTAAGGGTCGGTCCACAAGGAAAACGTGAAATTATGGTCATTTTAAAACTAAATGATTAAATTTAACTAATTAAACTAAATGGAATTATTTAAGTCAATTTAACAATCTAATTCAACTAAACTCCTCTAATCCTAATTACTAAGTAATTAAACCTAAACTAACCAAATTAACCAAAACTAAGCTGAAATTAATTATGGTTTAAAAAACTAACAACCTAATTACTTTAATTATTTCAGAATTAACTCAGCCAAATTATGCCATGGAATTAAACCAAGGGGAGGGGGATTGAATTGAAGCAGAAGAACATCAGAAGAGCAGAACAACAAGAAGAAAACTGGGGAAAGGGAAACGATTCTAAAACAACGAAGAACAAAGCAGCAACATCATCCAACATTAATCGAACCAAAACAAACGAAATCAACACAAACGAACTCAACAATAATCCAACAGCAAGCGAAAGCAGGGAAATCAGCAGAGGAGGAGAATTCGAACCTAAAAGCTGAGCAACAGGACGCAAACAGCAGATCGAAACAGGGTAGGAAGAGAATCAACTGAAATTGAGCAAAATCGCAACCAATCTTCGCAAAATTGAACTAAAAATTATGAACTACCACTCACATACTCGAATTGAAATGTAATTACATAAAATCGAACCCAAAAGAAAACGATTGAAATCGAACCCTAATTGCTGAAATTCGAAGTAAAATTGAAAATGAAAACTCAATTGAACGAAACTAAAACGGAATTTAAACCTAATCCTAATCCTAAAACTAACTCTACTCTACTTGACCTTCGAATGGCGTCCCTCGACCTCTTTATACCCGAAGCCACCACCTCTAGACCCTTCAATTTGTGGCTTGCTTGGACGATGGTGATGAAACCAGCAAAGGGGCGTAGGTGGCTTGTGGAAGATGGTGGAGATGAAAACCGTGGGTGTGGGGGAGATGGTTTCGAAAATGGCGAATACTATGGGCTGGTGGTTTCGGGGTTTGGGAATGGAATGTGCTGGAAGAGAGAGAACGATGACGAGGTAGAGAGAGAGGAGATGAGGTGGGTCTGGGAGAGATGGTTTCGAAAATGGCGAATACAGGGTCTAGGGTTCTCAGGGTTCTTTGGGTCTGGGTGGAATGTCGGGGCGAAGAAGGAAGAAGAAGAACGAGTAAAGGAAGGGGAGGGGGTTTTAAGTGGGCTGGTCCAGCTGAACCGGCTGGTCCGGTTTACTGGACCGGTTTGGTTTTATTATTTTTTTCCTTCTTCTTTCTTTGGCCGGTTTTTATCGCTGTTTGGCCCGGTTCTTCAACCTCCGACATTTCCTCCATTTTTCTCACTTTTTCCGCCATTTAAACTCTTTTTCCACATTTATTCAAAATCTGCAAAATAAAATAAAATCAATTAAAAACCCTAAAAATATTATTAAAACGAGCATAAAATTGGTGAAAAAGTACCTTAAAAATATCACATTTTTGGCTCAAACATTCCATGTCATTTTGGGAAGCAATACCACTCAAGGCTCTTCTAATCACAAGCATTTCTCCTTCATCGGGTCCCTCTTCAACTTCTTCAAGAGCTTCAATCATGAGAAGCTCCTTTTCTTCCCCATCATTCTCATCATCTAGCTCCTCACAAGAAGCTTGGTATTCGGCCAAAGTGATAACTCTTTTGTTGGGACACTCGGAAGCAAAGTGTCCAAGGCCTTGACAACGGAAACACCTCTTCTTGTCACCAGGCTTTGGAGGTTGTTTTGAGGGGGTTTGAGGGGGATTTAGTGGAGGGGGTCTTGTGTTTGAGTTTGGGGTTGATTTGGGAGGGTAGTATGAGGGCTTTTGGAATGGGTAAGGATGGGGGTTAGGCTTGGAGGCCATGCCCTTGCCCTTGGCTTTCTTTTGTGACTCCACTTTGTGAGCTAAGACACTAAGCTCATCTAAGGAAGTGTAAGGGTGGAGTTCAACAACATAAGTAATTTCATCATTCAAACCACTCAAATATCTAATCAAAATTTGAGACTCATCCTCTGTCAAATCACATTTCAACAACAATTGCTCAAACTCTCTAGTGTATTCTTCTACAGTCTTAGACCCTTGTTTGAGGTGGTGGAATTTAAGGAAGTTGTCTTGCAAGTAATGGGGTGGCAAAAATTTGGACTTAAATTTGGACTTCATTTTCTCCCAAGTTCTTATCTTCCCTTTACCCTTCCTAGCTCTCTTAGGGCTTGTTCTTTTCGTGGGTAAATAGGATGGGTAAAAGGGTGAAGTAGGTTGAAGTAGGTTGATGTGAGTTGAGGTAGGTTAAAGTTGGTATTTTTTTTTAGGTGGGTTGAAATAGGTTGAAGTAGGTTGAAATGAGTTGATATAGGTTGAAGTGAATTGAAGTTAGTAGATTTTTTATGTGGTGGGTTGAAGTAGGTTAAAATAATGAGAATGTAATTAATGTGTCGTAATTTATGAAGTTATCAACATTTTGTGGAATTTTTGTTTATTCTTTTTTATTTTATATTTTTTTATATTTTTTATTTTTATATTTTTTATTTTTTATTTTATATATTTTTTATTTTATTTTTTCAATTTTTATTTTTTATTTTTTTATTTCTTTTTTTTAATTTTTTTATTTTTTTATTTAGTATTTTTACTTTTTTATTTTTTTATTTTTAATTTTTTTAATTTTTAAAATTTTAAATTTTAAATTTTTATTTTGAATTTTGAATTTTTTTATTTTTTTAGTTTTATTTTTATTTTTTATTTTTTGTATTTAATTTTTTTTTATTATTTTAATTTTGAATTTTGAATTATGAATGTTTGACTTTTTTATATTTCATTTTTTATTTTTTATTTTTTTATTTTTGCATTTTTTTAATTTTTGGTATTTATGTTTTTATTTTTCATTTTATTCTAAACACAAGCTACAGAAAATTCCAAAGAAATAAAAAATCAAAATTCAAAATTCAAAATTCAAAACTTAAAATTTAAAATTAAAAAAATAAACAATAAGAAATAAGAAATAAAGAGTAAAAAATTTAAAAATTTAAAAATTTAAAAATTAAAAATTAAAAATTAAAAATTAAAAATTAAAAAATTAAAAATAATCAATAAGAAATAATAAATAAATAAATAAATAAAAAATTAAAAATTAAAATTAAAAAATTAAAAACTTAAAAAATTAAAAATCAAAAATTTAAAAAAATAAAATAAATAAAAAATTAAAAATACAAAAAATTAAAAATACAAAAATTAAATACAAAAAATTAAATATTAAAAATTGAAAATTTAAAAATTTAAAAATAAAAAACTAAAGAAATACAAAAATACAAAAATACAAAAATAAAACAATTCCAAAGTACGACAATTTACAAAAAAGTAGTACAGTGAACTTTTTGGTACAAGAATGATTAAATCTCACATGATACTTTACAAATTATTAAAATTATGAAGGGGTTGGGTTGAAGTTGGTTGAAGTGGGTTGAAGTTGGTTGAGGTAGGTTGAAATTGGTAATTTTTTCAAGTGGGTTAAAGTAGGTTGAAGTGGGTTGAAGTGGGTTGAGGTTGGTAAACTGCAATTGACTCACGAAAAGAACAGTCCCTTAGTCACAACATTTGACCACCAAATGGAAGCATACTTTTTAAGCTTTAAAGCAACAAGCTTTACCTTTCTTTCATCGAGGATGTCTTTGAACTCAAAGACTCTTTCAACGGTTTGAAGCCAATCCAAGAACACATCCAGATCAAGTTGACCTTCAAAGCTGGGAATATCCACATTGAAGTCATTGTAGCTTCGGTCTTGAGGCCTATGATGCCTATTTGGCCTCCTTGTGTACACATCTTCATCGAAGTCTTCACGGGAGTTGCTTTCTTCTTCTCTTTTCTTGCATCATTTTGCCAAGTTGTGATTGTAGGTACTTAACTTGGACTTCTAGCTCTGCCTTCTCTCTCAAAGCTTGCTCGGTCACTTGCTCGAGAGTGAGGCTAGTAGACATGATGGTTTTAGAGTGAGGGGAGGCTGTTTTGGGTGGAAAGGGGGTGGCATGGTCGTGTGGGGTGGCATGGGTTGCCGTGCTAGGCTACGGCAATGGAATGGCAAGGAAAGGAGGGTGGCACGGGGTGGCCGTGCCAACTTTCTAGTTTGGCACGGGTGGGAATTTGTGGGTAAAGTGTTTGCGCTGAATTTGTGGTTCTTGTGTTTGGGAATGTGTTTAGTGATGGAAGCTTAGCCAAGAGGGTAGCCTAAGCTCTGATACTACTTGATGTATTCAAGCTTCACTAAGGTAAGGATTAGCAAAAGTGAATCAAGAATACATTTGCATAGAAAAGATGAAAAGACAAACAAGAACCAAGATAGAACAAGTGGACTAGCAAGAGTGATGTATACCCACCTTAGTTTGCACACTTGGGCAATCTTCTTCCTTCAACTAAGTTACAGAAGTTAATCACCTTCTTAGCTGAATTAAGAAGACCTAAAGACCCACTTGGAGTTTCCAACACCCAAGATCCAACACTAGGAATTTTGGAGAGAGTTTGAGAGAGTTCACTAAACTCAAATCTGAATACAAGTTCATCAATCCCTCTTTGGCAGCCCAAGGCCTCCATTTTATAGTGGAAAACCTTTAATAAGCTGAAAAGGAGGGGAACAAAAAGTACATACACGTCCATAAGCATGGAGGACCAAAACGCAAAAGAACAAAAACTGAAAAGTGTTTTTACTTTATGTCAACAACTTTTTAGTGCACAAGGGTCAACTTCAAATAGCTACATCTCCTAAGTTTGTTGCTCAAATTGGCTACAATAGGTCTTGTTGGAAAGCTTTGAACGTCAGCTTTCACGGGCCTTAAGTTTCACGCCATTTGGAGTATCCGTTTGGGAGATATGGGGCAAAAGGTGCAGCATATGCAAACTAGAACAGTTTCTGCTGCTTCTAGAAAAAGGCTCCCAGTGACTTATTTTCTAGATACCTAACCTAGAACTCTTTATATGCCTTTGAAGCTGACATATTAAGGGTTCCAAAAAGTAATTTTGCATCCCTTTAAGTCCACCTTAAGCTTGGGTAATTAGGCTTGCAAAACTGGGCCAATTTCTGTCCGAATTGAGCAACGGGTCATTGGTGTTGTTCATGATATTCTTGCCCATTGCTTGCACTTCTTTGACTTCCTTGGTGGTGCTGGACTCTTGTATGATGGAGGGGGAGAGGATGGAAGGATTATGGAGATGGTCCCTATCAAGTTGCAGGTTCAGAATCAGTAAATGTGTTGCCTTCATCAAGGAGATCAGTAGTAAGCACGTAGTCGATCTCAAGTTGCTCAAAGCAGAGGAGCAATTTTTGAGACCAACGTTTATAATTGGTTCCATCAAGAGGTTTAGTTTTGTAGAGTTCGGGGAGAGTTTTTGGGGGCAGCCATTGAAAATTAAGCTTTCAGATTGTTGGAATAATGGCTGCTGTGGTGATAGAGGAAAGGCTGTGTCGTGGATGACGCCACTGACCTGAAAGCTTAATTTGCCCGACTTAAGTGCAAATCGATATGGTGAAGAAGCTCCCCAAGGTTTAACACAACAGACTTCACACTCGTGCGCTCGAGGAAGAAGCTATGGAGTATAGTATATTTTATGCCCAGGAAGTAGAGAGGAGAAGAGAGAATTGGTTTTTTTATGTGTATTTTAGAGCTGCAGAAGACCCCTTTATATAGTGGTCTAATGAGGCAGTGGAGCCATTGAATGACCATAATTTGGAGGAGGAAAAAGGGAGCGGAAAATCTGGAACGGGAAAGAATCATGTAACTGCAACAGTAATAGGAGAGAGGATCGTGGTGACTAAGGCGGAGATGGAAGAAGACTCAGTCAACTAGCCGTTAGGATTACGACAGCTCGTACGCAATCATTCTAGTGAGAATTCCTCCAAAAATATAGTGTAAGGCCCAAGCCCACAACCCGTAACGCGCCAGACAGGCGGGCGGTGGCGGCGCGCGCGTGGGTGTGGCAACCCAAGTCCCCTCAACCCCCCTTAAAACATGGGTTCAAGTTATTTGATAAGCGCAAGAAGAGTATGGTATATAAATTCTTCAAACCACTCCCAAAAGTTCCATTTAGGACAACAAAAGAGATAGAGAGAGTAAGTGAACACCCTTTTGGGGTGCCATTACTCCAACACATTACACTCTAAGAAAAAAAATCAAATTGCGTAGAGCCTTAGAGAATGAAAATATTAAAAAACAAAAATTGGAATAGCTAGTCAACAACATCCTCCCATGCTAGAGCTGCAATCTCATCCTTTCACCCACACCTTGATTTGAATATAATAAATGTTTTCCCTATCGTACAAAACATATATTTATGCTCAATAGAGTTAAATCAATAATTCTCACAAGTATTCTTAAGAGCGACTAAGGTTTATATAGTTTTTTGCTTCTCCTTTTACATAAAAAAGGCCTACATTAATCTTTATATTTCCTTTTACCAAAAAAAAAAAAAATCAAAAACATTAAGACTTGCTTGTCGCCCTACAATCAATTGCAACACCTCTTACACGCTTCCGTATTTTGTATATCTCATTGACCACCGCAAATTCAAGGCTCCCCATAGCACAATTTTCCTTTTCTTTTCTTTTTTTTGGGGCGTGGGGAGGCAGGGGAGGGACGAGGTTGCCTGCTTATATAAAATACAACTTAAAATTTTTAAAAGAAGAATTCATGTGATTCATACATATAGTTAAAATTAAAATTGCAATTTCTATTTTAAAAAATGTGATACTATTGTAAATGAATATTAATGGATATACTATAAAATAACTGAAAACATGATGCAAATACTAAGAAGCAAAACCTTTTAAAAAGCTTGAAAAGATAACCGTGACAACATTTTAACAAACAGTTGGTAAGCATGATTCTTCTTCGGAACACATATTATCGAACTAATCTTCACATACTTTTCTCTAAATTTAGTGAAACTTACATAACTAATAGGAAGACATTGATCATTGATTAGAATATGTTCGAAAAATTTATATATTGACAACATAAATTATGTAACTGAGTACGTATCAACAACCTCAATTTTTTAACATATTACATGGATAATCAAAATTTATAAATTGATGGAATAAATTATCTAACTAACTAAATAATTATTATATATTTTTGCACCAATTGTGTTTCATACAATAATTTTCAAAACTTGCCCATTCAATGTCAATTCAAATTCGACTTCAATCTTTTCTTATTATCGGTCCACCAATTTGCCATGATACAACAATTTTGTCTCTTTCTTAGTGAACTATGCCCTTGACCAGACGATGCATAACCACTCTCATCCTTGGGCAGTTAAACCCTAGGCTGAAGCTCAAAACACGAAGTTGTAAGGAACACTCATTCACGGAGAATGAAAATAATGACATCAATCAAACTTCGAGGGGCAAAAAGGATAAAAATGAACCCCCCCCCCCCCCCCCCCCAAAAGAAAACCTACGAAGTCGGGGAAATTAAGAAAAAAGAAAGCAAGATTTTTGAACTTTTGGCTGGCACAGGATGCTTCAGTAGCCACTCATGAAACTCTTATGCTAACCTCACGTCATGCAAGTCACTCACATCATAAAGCTCCTCTGGCTATCCAACCTCCTTATATCCCATCAATACCATCCGATGATCTACAGGTAGTAATCCCATGGTGTAATACTGTTGAAGTCCCCCATTTCTCTCTCTTGATGAAGCAATGAGTTAGTAGAGCGGATCAATGAGAACCGACTAATAGCTTGTGGCTATTTACAAGGATAGAAGCAGTTGCGGATCAAAGTCATGGTTGGAAATGAGAAGTATGGGAATAACGAGTTGAAACCGCTGCAAAATTTTATAGATCAAATATAACCGGTTGTTTGTAGATTATATGATTTTAAATTTGAATATGCATATTGGTATACGTAATGTCTGTTTTAGTGGGATAAGGGAGACTTATTTAGTAGAGATTGTAACCGCATTGATTTTTTTTTTCCCCCTAAAAAACTATAGATATTATTATCTTTAGTCTAAATCTAAATTTGAAATTTGAAAATGTGACAATTAAGTGGGATTACATAGATTGCTTGGGGACTCCTCCATAGTGCTTAAGGAGAAGTTCCATTAATTTGCATCATTCCATGTTGCCATAGCTAGACTATGTCTTGATACTCAATTGAGTCAGAGAGTCAATATCATTTTCCAACAACATTTAAATTGATGGTCTTTTTATTTGGACTAAAGGGCTAGAGTCGAAGGGGAAAGAATAGAAGTCAGTGAATTTGTATTTCATTTGTTTGGAAAAAGTAAATGAAGGAAAGAGGCCAAAGGGGAGAGAGGAACATTTCCAGATCATTCATCCAATTAACATATTCAAATAAGGTAAATATAAATCGTAAATCTTCCTTTTCTTTTCTTTAGATTACCTTCTTCTCTCTTCTCCTCTTCCCCTCTCTGCTTCCCATCCAAATAGTGTTGTAATGTTTCATTATGATCATATTTGACAAAATTAGCCGTTTAGGTAGTTTAGGTAGCGAACAGCTATTAAAGAGCTGATAGCTATTCAAGAACAGATAGTTGTTTACGTAACGGATAACTGTTATAATTTAACAAGTACCGGATAACTTTTTAGATAAGTAGTTGAAGAAAATGTATTCGATAATTTAACTATTGGTTTAGCAAAGTAATGTAAACTGACATAGAAGGATAATGATAATTTTCAAAGATAAAACTTTCAGAGGTTTTTTTTTTTTTTTACCTATAAATGTCAAAACCGCTATTCTTGAATGCCAAAAGCTAATATTTTTAGGTTTTTAGAAAAGTACTAAACAATACTTCAAATGTGAATCCAAACACCAGGTTATCAAATACTTAAAATTGATTGATTAGGGTCTTGATTTCTCCAAAATGTTAAATGCGACTCCAAATTACGAAACACAAGCTATGCCATAGAATGATTATTGTACATCTGTCCTTTTCATCTTTAGCCTAATTATTAATGGAAAATAGGATGTGGATGAATTTTGTAGTATTGAATAAGTCAACTAGTCATGAACGGAATCACTTTTCATAAAATTTATTTGTTGTATACTAATTTTTTAAAAATACTGACAAGAACAAGTGTAGATGTTCAATTTCTCTCGAGTTCGATTCATGGAGGTGTGATTTTGTTCATCTTGTTCCCATGGCTCTGTACTCTTCTATGGTCTTATAATCAACCACAACACCTAAAACTAGATATAGTACGTTTGGTAGTTAAATTTGGTGAGAAAAAGTGTTTCAATCTCATCATAAAGTGAATCGACTAATTGCTAGAAAATCAACCCACATAGGCCATGTGGAGAGTACGTGGTTCACCGTCGGACTTTCTTACAAGGTATCGGAAAAACTTGCCAAGTTCATTGCTAGGCACCACATGGTCAGATAATATGTCACCAAATGGGCCATATGGTTTTACACAGTCCTACTGTGTGAATTCTCCCAATGTTCCATTATTGAAATTTAGTCCAAGATCTAATGCTCCAAAAACAACTATAATCCATGCAAATTCACAACTTATTAATTATCTTTTTATTGAAAAGAAAAACCTAAGAGGACTATGCAAATGCATACAGGTTATTAAAGTTAAACTTATATAAATATCACTTTTGGATTGGGATTAGGAGGCTGATAATTGAAAATGCTTCTCCGTGTGCAAATCAATGAGAACGAAACAAGGGAGAAAAACTCGGAAAAGTGACGGGTCTAAAGACAGGTCAACACAAGATGGCCCTCCAGTGATGTTACACATTGAAGTTTCAACCTCACACTCACGGGAGAAGGCATTTGATTGAATGATTGCACTGTGTCTGGATCTAGTGGTTGATGGGATAATTGAATTATTGTGTGAGGGACCATGACCCATTTGGCTTTGGCTATTGTCTGTTTGTGCGTGATTGCTCAACTAGCGTAATTGCCAACTGGGCTCCCGTTATTTTCGTACCACTGTTTCTTTCAGCGGAGTCTTGTTATTATTGCCGATGCTTAACTTAGCGGAGCGGAATATTTTCATATCTTCCAATCACACTAGCACCACAACAGTCCTCATAGATATTCCATCTGCAAGAGGATCACACTGATTGGCAAGCGCTTTGAAAGCGAGAATTGATTCCGTCTTTTTCATAGGAATTACGATGGGTTTGTATGAATCGGGTATATTTATTTTTGTTTGGGGGAAATAAATAAAGTAATAAAGCTCTTAGCATCAAGGACCTGTTCTTTTCGTGGGTCAATTGGTATTTACTCACTTTAACCTACTTCAACCCACTTGAAAAAAGGAATACCAACTTCAACCCACTTCAACGTACCTGAATCTACTTTAACCAACTTCAACCAACCCCCTTCATAAATTTAATAATTTGTAAAGTGTCATGTGAGATTTAATTATTCTCGCACCAAACACTCCACTGTACTATTTTTTTGTAAATTATTATACTGCGGAGTTTTTGAATTTTTGTATTCTTGTAATTATTTAATTATTTAATTTTTCTGTTTTCAAATTTTTAATTTTTAATTTTTTTTGAATAAATAATAATTTTTTTACAATTTTTTTATTTTTTATTTTTTAGTTTTTAAATTTTTATTTTTAATTTTTAAGTTTTGATGGTTTATTTTTTTTTTTATTTGTTATTTAGTTTTCTTATTTTTTATTTTTTGTAGTTACGTTTTTAAAGTTTTTAATTTTTTTGATTTTCATTTTGGTAATTTTTATTGTTTTAATTTTTTTTATTTTTTATTTTTTATTATGTATGATTTATTTTTTTGGTTTTTATTTTTTATTTTTTTATTTTTATTTTTGTATTTAGGTTTTTAAATTGTTTAATTTTTTTGAATTTAATTTTTGAATTTAATTTTTGAATTTTTGAATTTTGAATTTTTTATTTAATTTTTTAATTTTTTATTTGTTGTATTTAATTTTAAATTTTTTTGTTTTTATTTTTTATTTTTTAATTTTTATTTCATATATTATATTTTGTTGTTTTTAGTTTTTTCATTTTTGTATTTTTTTATTTTTTATTTTTGTACTTAATTTTTGATTTTTTATGTTTGTATCTGTGTATTTGTAATTAATTTTTGGTTGTAATTTTTGTTTTTTAAAGTTTTAATTTTGTTATTTATTTAATTCTTAAGTTGTTTTTATTTTTCGTTTAATTGCCTAATTTTTATTTGTTTGCATGTTATTTGCTTTTGTCTGTAGTTTTATAACTATTTGTATTTAATTGTATTTTTTAATTTTATAAATTTTTAATCTGTGCAAAAAACCTTCGGGCGAAAATGGGTGAGTGTAATAATTTTGTAACATTTTATTTGTTATTTATGTTATTTTGTATGTTTGTGTTCGTACTTTGTATTCAGTTTTTCAATTTTGTAACATTTTATTTGTATTGTTCTTACTATTTGCACTATCAAATTTTTTTTTTGTACTTTGTACGTCATGTGCAAAATTAATACCTTCGGGAATCAGTAATTAATTCTTCAGAGTACATTCTTTTTCCTTCCTTCACGTTCTAATTCAAGCATTAGTATTTCTTGGTATGTGTATGTTTTTGATTGAGATGTTGTTTAGAATCATGTTTAGCCGCTAAATTCCTTAATCTTGGAGTGGGTGTAGCCCCTGTGATGTAAATTGGATTGTTAATTCTAGGTTTTTGTGAATTACGCCAGAATATAATTGAATTCTCACTTAGCATGCCAGGTGTTCGATGAATTGCCTGAGAGGGTTTTATTCATGTTCTTAATTTGGGTTTAGGAGACTAACGAAAGTTAGGTCCTTTACTTAGAGTAGCTTTGTGAGCAATTGAATTACCTGACACGAAAGTAGTCGGGGGTGCAATTGGGAATCGAAATTACATGATCTTGTGGTTTTGTTATTCTAGTTTCACGAAAGTAGACAACTAGGTTAGCTTGATCAGTCTAATGACCTTCGAAAGTAGGCGTAGATGCTTTAAACCGGTAATAATTCCATTTCAATTATCTTATAGGCGGATTCACACGACCTAGTTTATTCTACAATGAATGTCACAGTGCGGTGAACCCCATTCCAGGATTCCCTTCTCATTATTGACTTAGACCAAATAGAGTTAGAATCAGTTAAACCAACTTCACTCGACATTCGCCTAGATTAAGTGTTAGAAATCGATTCGGTGATTGAAACCAAGTTCCCTGCGGATCCGACCCGTACTTGCCTTTGCTGGCTACAACCGGCACCGTGCACTTGCGGTACATTTTCAACACAATAAAGCCTATATCATGTGACAAATACAAGAATTATAAGCACAAATCTAAGAATTGTAGGAAAGCTACAGAAAATTTATAGTGGAGATCAAAACTTGTATAACCACCAGCAATCGAGGAGGGTAACAACAACCAGGAAGATGAAGATTGGATAGAGGCACCATGGGGAAACAGAACACCTATTCAACAACCTGAATCTGTAATACCACAGGCCAACTCATTTTCACCACTAGAGGATGTGGAGGAAAGACAACAAACTACCCATGGTAATGCTATTAATATGGAATGAGTAACATTAGGGAAAATGAAAATGTCCTTGCTCCTAATGGATAACATAGCTTATTAGAATATAAAGGGAATCAACTTGCCTAATAGACATAAATCTATTATGGACTTCTGTAATAGGAATAAAGTGGGACTTGTTATATTTATGAGGTTACTCACACAAGAGGGGGGTGAATTGTGTGTGACAAATTTTTGCACTTTTGAAAACACTC
>JACYFF010031956.1:35732557-35784629 GCA_017589665.1 Selenicereus undatus | reverse complement strand
AAAATCTGAAAAACCCACACCTAAAAACGTTGGCAAAAACTCCTTTTTATAGCTTGAAACAAAACGGCTAGATGAGAGTTTTTTGTGGCTGCGCTTCTTTCACTACTAACGTGAAATAAAAGCCACATAATCCAGCAGCCAACATCCATCTTTTTCACAGTCTTAAGACTTTGCTAAAAATAGGAGAAGGAAGATAAAATTTGACTTAGTAAAATCTTATCCAAATCTTATCCCAAAAAATTAGAGATTTTAAGTTTGAAAATCTGTTGGGTTGCAGTTGAAAAATACTTTATCAAGTAGCAAAAATTATCAACCCAAAAATAGAAAAGAATCGTAAAATCTTTTGCCAGACGTTGCTGAGAACACTCAGGGTGCTTTACCAGGAACTGTTCCCAGTCAGGATCAGGACCTGTTCTCAGAGTGTCAAAAAGATTTTTCAAAAGCGAACATGAAATTGGGATCCTCTCACTGGCATATTAACAGAGGGTCTAATAAAGAAACAATTCTACCAAACACATGACTTCTTGTTGATGAAGCAGGTGACTTGCAATGTCAACAACCTTGATACTGCTAAGAACTGTTCCTGAAGGTTGTTCCTGAAACTTCATGTTGTTCTTGGACTTGAAGCATTGCTGTTAGAAACTGTTTCTGGAACTTCAACCGATCGTACAAGCTCTGTTCTTAATCACTGTTCTCAACCAACTTTATTAACCAATCATCGCACAAATTCAAGTATTATTAAAGGACTAATACATTTGTGTTTGACATCATCAAAACCTTACACAAGGAAGGAATCAACAATTTCCCCAAAACCTTACAGAAGGAAGGAATCAACAGGACTGATATGTCAGGTTGAAACTAAGGTTAGGAGCAAGAATTATACTCTTGTGGCAAACAACTTATAAGGATGGCAAAATATGGCAAATTATAATCATCATGATAGGGGAATAGTTTTGATCATATAGAAGGGTAATGAATTCCAAGAACAGGTTATCTCATCTAACCACCAAGCAATTCATTGTCATGTTCAGCACACACTCTCTAGGAATGTGTTTACTTAACAGTGATATACGACTCACATGAAGCTAATGAAAGACAAGAACTATGGGATTTTATAAAGGATTTGAATGCTCATACAAATGATCCGTGCCTTCTTCTAAATGACTTTAATCATCTACTTGATCTTGATGACATGATAGGGGTATTCTAGTTACTAATGTAGATATTGAGGACTTTCAGAGCTATTTGAACACAACATGACTACAATATATGAAGTGGAAGGGGTGTAAATATACTTGGACAAATAAACAAGAGTTTGGGGACAAATTTTTTTCAAACCTTGATAGAATTTTGATTAGTGGCTCACAGATTTATGCTTATCCCAACGCTAAAAGGAAGTACTAGACCACTGCCTAGGTTTAATCAATTCTTTTGACATGCCCAACTTTGGCAGCAGTCCATTCAAATTTTTGATATGTGGACCTATGATCACAGGTTTCATGACATAGTTAGAATGGGATGGAAGCAACATATCAGAGGAAACAAAATGTTTCAAAGCCTCCTGGGACATTGCGGGGGATGACATTACCAAAGCTATTTTAGGGTTTTTTGAACAATTGGGAAGATGTCAAAGGAGTGGAACAACACCAAAATCACACTTATCCCTAAGTGTGCAAGTCCCACTAATGCTGTGATTACATACCAATTTCATATTGCAACATCCATTATTAATGTATCTCCAAGATGATCTGCAATAGACCGTGTGACATTCTCCCAGCCCTTGTTTAAGATAATCAATCTTCCTTTATTAGGGAAGGTATATTACTCACAATATCATGATACACTAGGACTTGATTAGACTTCATAAGAGAAAGAATGTTTCACCTCATTGCCTCCTCAAAATTGACATGAGGACAGCTTACGACTCTATCTTATGGGAGATTATTGGTAAGTTGCTGCAATTAAAGCCCCCACCCCCCAATTTTGTGAGTGGATTATTGCACTTATATCCACAGGCAATTTCACGCTAGTTATCAATGGTAGAACACAATAGCAGTTTGATGGGAAGAAGGGCTGAGACAAGGCGATCCAATCTCACCTCTTACTTTTGTCCTTGTCATGGAATATTTGAGTAGAGTTCTTGCTTTCAAAGCAAAGAACACATTGTTTAGATACCATTCTCTTTGTGAAGGTATTGAACTCATCAATCTTTGCTTTATGTATGATCTTATGGTAGTTTGCAAGACTCATATTGCCACTATTAAGACTATCCAAGAGGCTATGACACATTTTTCTCATGATACTAGATTTCAAGCGAATTAGCATAGGTCATACGCAATTGTGGTTGGTATTTCTGATGCTATTAAAAGCAAGATCTTATAACTAACTAGCTTCCAAGAGGGACTCTTATCAGTCAAGTATCTTGAGATTCCTCTGTCACCCAGGCAATGGATAGCTACCAAATGTGACATCCTTATGGAAAAAATTGTCAAAAGGATTAAATATTGGGCTATTAGAAATCTCCCTAATGCTGGCATATTATAACTAATCAATTCAGTGCTATTCTCCTTGGAAACAAACTGATCTATCCTATTTATTCTGCCTAAGAGCATCTGCAATGCAAGGCTTGTGACCCAAAAATTTGGCTCACGGTCCAAGCAATACCATGCATCAGTGATCCGCTTCGCTCGCCCCACGGTCCAGCTCATGGCCATGATCCGCCCCCCATACATTCTCTATCTCTTTTTTTTTGCCAACTAAGCATTTAAAGTCTAAAATCCAATAATATGGTAGTAATGGGGTCTATAAAATATTATTTTATTTGATGATCCAAATTGGTGATCCATAGGATGTAAAAAAGAAAAAAAAGTTGGCTTGTGAGATGATGTGGAGGTTGTGGACCCCCACTTGTGATTCAAATTTTTGGATCACCAATGCGGATGCTCTAAGGCCCCTCTAATATCTTGAAGTAAGAGCTATTTGCCAAAAAAACAGGGTAGCTTGGGCATCAAAAACTACCGTGTTTAGAATGTAGCTGTTGTGGCTAAGTACCTCTGGTACCTTGCTAAGGGTAAGGATTTTCTATGGGTTCAGTGGGTTCATGGGATCTGTATTAAAGGTAATGGGATCTATATTAAAGGTAAGGATTTTTGGCAATTTTTTCCTAAACAAAACTCAACATGGTATTCTAGGAGAATTATGAAGTTGAGAACCAAATTTGACTAGGTATTCAATGGAGGAGCTTGGCTTCTCAACAAAAATAGAGTTTATACAATTAACAGTTGATACACTTGGTTACAGTAAGCCATAGCTAAATACCTAGAAACAAGCATCATTTGGGGAAGTTCAACCTGCCTAAGGATTCATTTTGTCTACGAAGAGCTTGGCTTGAACGTATGCCTACAAAAGACAAATTATAGAAAATGCAGTTGCGCAGTATTTACCTACTATGTCCACTTTGTTTACAATGGCAAGAAAGTGATGCCCATCTCTTTTGCTCATACCCTATGAGTTATCTTACCTTGGATGATATTATGACAAGTTATGACTGCACTTATAAGCTACAAAATCTCAAAGACAAGAAGAAGATCTATAGGAAGGTATGCTATGTGATAAGCGGTATGTTTAGCTTGGTACTCTCTACAATGACATACAACTTGTGGACTAAGGGGAATAACAGAATTTTTACTCAGAAGGAAAATACCATGCAGTTATTAATGGAGAACTGCAAATAGACAATTAGTGTGAGAGTAAGATTTATACTCAGTAGAATCAAGAATATGACACAGAAGGAACAATTACTCTTAGTATTAGCTTAAAGGCTTAAACATTTAATCTCCCTTCAAAGCACTGTACATGATGGATTACTTTGCATGTTGGTAGTATACCATATCTTTTATTACTAAAAACAAAACAAGTATAGACAGTTTCCCTACCCTGCCCTTTTATTTGTTTTTTTAAAAAAATGGATCATTACTTAAAATGGCATAACGGCTGGATTTGGCAAAACTGACCTGATTCAAATGAACCGAACTGAACGACCTAAAACCAGACCCTAACTGACATCCAAAAGAGTTGAGTCGATCTTAACCCGAAACCTGAAATTGAACTGACCCAAAACTAAACCGACTCAAAACCGAAGTGACCCAAAATCCGAAATGACCTGAACTAAATCCGAACTGACCGGAAACCTTACTAATCTGATATAGACCGGAACCCAAATTACCTGAATCGAATGAAACCTGAACTGATCCAACCCGGGCACAAACAACTCAAACCCAAACCAATCCAAATCCAAGTTTGACTCGACCTTACTCAAACCTGATCCAATTCAAACTTAAAGTAGTGAGTGATGATACTAGCTATACAGCTTCACTTGATATTTAGCATGCAAAGGCAAAAACAAATGGCAAAGCCTTTGAACAAATGAAATAATGCATTTGCAATTTTGGAAGGAAGTGACTTAATAAGGATTTGGCTCATTTGAGTAACAAAAATAGAAGAAGTTAAAGTTATTTTATGGTTTATGTTGATTAGGCTTAACACCTCGAGTTATTTTTTGTACTATTTGATTTGATGGTTGCGGAGAGGGGAGATTTGTAGCACCATTTGTTCATTTACTTGAGTACTTCCCTATGTGATGCATTGGGAGTAACTCAATTGAAACCAAATCTTCGACGAATTGGAAGGAGGGGATTTTTACCCGATCCAAAATTCAAATTGATATGGCTTTTTTTGTGTAAGATTAAAAAATAATCTAATCAAAAGATAATCTTTAATAAATTAGAAGGAAATTTAAAACTAACCCAATTAAAATTCATGGCCATATAACCTCCTTCTTAGTCGTCCAAAATTCTATAGCTTATGTGGGCATGTAAGATATCAAACTCAAACCACATATAAACTGACCCAATTGAAATACAAGTCACCAAAAAGTAATCGAATCCAATTTCTACCCGATCCAAAATTGACCCGAACCCATAAACGAAGCTTATCCAAACTGACTTTGACCCGACATGCACCCATTTCGACCCAAACGAGCTTGACCCAAAGTTAATCCAATCCAAACTTCACTCGAACTGTACCCGAACTCGAACTGGATTCGATAAATCCGGACTTAACCCGAGCCGAACTTTACTCAAATTGAACCCGAACCTAAACCCGAACAGAAATTGATCAACCCGAATATAATCTGAACCGAACTTTACCAACTCGAACTTGAACCGAATGACCATTTTCCATATCTAAATTAACAGCGATATGGAATTGAGATGAGATTGCGAGGAATCGGTCAACAAAAATGAAGATCCACTTGCATTCCTCCACATCGAAAGTGACAAGGAAAACCCCCGAGTTCCTACTCCTTGGCAATGAGTCGCGTGAGGCACGAGCGTGTGGTGGCAACGAGCTGCTTGTTTTGTTGGCCGATATTGGTAGCTGGTCATTCAAATACGCAAAGATTTGCATAGCATAGATGGAGATGGTAAATGGTCCATGTATCTTCCATGTAGTGAATAGTGCCTGCATCATGTAGTAGTTTAAACCAAAAAGAAATTACGTATATGTACAAACTAGGTTCACAAGAGTATATTCATAAATAACCCTGTTTAAAAGGGAGGGGAGGGGGGAAGTTTTAAACATCACTCAATTTTTCTCCAAAATTCTTAAAAATCATCAAACTTTAAACAAGGTTTTCAAAATCACTAAATTTTGATATTGAATAAGAACAATTACCAAATTTGTATATCAAATCCTGCTAGATATATAGAGAAATTTTTAATAATCATCCTTAGTTTTTAATTGCATACTCTGAATTATCTATATGGTGAAAAGTAGGGCAGTAAAAGTCTGATCCGACCTGAACCCGACCCGAATTTACTGAGAGAAATACGAACCCAACCCGAACCGAGTCGATTTCGACCCAAAGTCGACACGATTTGACCGTTTAGTGTGAAAACTTGTATTTTTCAGTTTTTAGCAAATCTAAACAACTTTCAAGACCAACACGAAATTGACCCATTTATTAAATGGGTTGACCTGACCCGACCTGTTTTACAGCTCTAGCGAAAAGGAGAAAATCATACCATAGACCTAGGCCGATCTAGCAAGGTTGGCGGGGTGCGGCCCAGTTTGTGTTATATAGGCAATCGGACAAAACACAATAGGTTGAAGAGGTTGGCCAAAGTGTTGGGTGGCAAAGCTTGGTGTTATTGCAACTGAGGTCATAGGTTTAATTTTTATACATATTATACTTTTCACTCTTTCTTGTACTTTATTTGGGGCTTCTCCTTTAACGGGGTGATTTTCTATTTCTTATAGTTGTTCAATAATGGCCCCCTAATATTAATATTGGTTGGTTCAAGTGGTTTGACACTTGTTCCCCTTGAGTGAGGTCTCGAGTTCGTGTCTTGTAAATGGAGAAATCGGCAATAGGAGAACTATACTTCTTATTGGGCCAACAGTAGCCCAATTTCAGTGAAATAGAGAATCCAATACCAAAACTAATGACCTCCCAATTTGATTACTTATGTAATTATGGAGTTCTCTAGTTTCTGCTCGTACACTTGTTTTTGTTTTAATTGTCTTCAGGCTTTTTTCTTTTATGATGTGGTTTTCTCTTTTCTTTTGTTATACGTTAATTATGAAACCATAATTACGAATATATTCCAATCCTATCATTCTATAATTTAAAAAACTCTCCATCAGTCAATGCTATTCTTACTGGAATCTAAAAATTATTGGTAGTAACAAAATTCAAATAACATGTAAAAGGATCATAAAGCAATACTGTGATCTTGCAAAGTGATCAATAATCCTAATAAACTTTATAATGTGCTCATCCATAATTATGTTTGAGAAAACATTAGTACATTACAATAAAATATATTCTGTATTGACATTTTCTATATAATATTATTGGATTGAATTTCTAATTTCTTTATGAATTTTTTTTACAAGACCTAATCTTCTCAAAAATAATTTTCACCATTTAAAATAAATATTGAAATGTCATGACTTTCCATGCTAATTATTCAACTATTTCAATTATGCGGATTCCCAATCAAGCAAATCTTGTCTTATAGTTCCAACGACTTCGATTGATGTAAACATTTAAATTGTACATACATAAGCATTTGTTTGGCCTTTAATAAGCATTCATTGGTTATTGTGGATTACCATTATAGCTGACTTGTAGATCTTGGTCAGCATTTATTTTGTGGGTAGATAAGCATTTTGTTTATTGATATAAACATCTTAATATTATAGTTAATTGGTAGACGTTGATAAGAATCTACTTATGATATAAATAAACAATCTGATTTAAAATTGGTAAGCATTTTCCTTATTTAGAGCTAACAAAATACATGCTTTTCCTTTTTTTTCCAATAATATTTTTTCCCATTTGTGGTAAATATATTTTGGAGCAAAATTTTAATTATCTCATGATCCAATTCATGGCCGTTAAATTTATAATTTATTTATTAATGTGTCTTATAAAATTTAATCATGTCGAAAATAATTTTTACTATTTCAAATAAATATTAAAACTTTATAAATCTCCACACTATTATATTATTCCAATTCTACATACCGCTAAGTAATCAAATATAGATTTTTGATTGTAGTAGCTTTGTTTGATATAAGCCATTTAAAGAAAACATCGGTAAGCATTTGTTTGGTCTATAATAAGCATTTATTTAGTAAAGTAGATTACCATTATGGTTTGTCTCTAGGTTTTGATAAGCATTTATTTAGTGCAGGGATAAACATTTTGGTTATTTGCTATAAACATCTTGGTTGTTAATATTATAGTTAATTGGTAGATATTGATAATTATTTATTTAGGATATAAATGAGCATTATGATTATATATTTGTCAGTATTTTCCTTGTTTAGAACTAACAAAATGCAAACTCCTCCTTTTACTTTTTTTCCCATCATATTTTTCCCATTCGATTTAAATATACTTTGTTGAGCAAACTTTGATTTGCCTTTTGATAAAAAATGTGGCCATTGAATCTCTAAATTCCTTATGAATTTTTCTTATAAAATTAATCTCAACACAAATAATTTTTACTATTTCTACTAAATATTAAAAATCTTATGACCCTTCATGTTATTCTATAATTTCAATTCCGGCAAATAATCAAATATAGATTCTGGTTCCAACAACTTTGGTTGCTATAAGAATTTAATTTTAAAGATTGCATTAGTAAGTATTTGTTTGGTTTTTATAAGCATTTATTTTGTATAGTAGATTGATTATGTTTATTTTACAGATTTTCATAAGCATGTATTTAGTAAATGGATAACTAGTTTCACCATTTCATGTAAACATCTTAGTTTTTAATGTTATAGTAGTCAATTTATAGATGTTTATAGACATTTTAAAAAGTACACCAATAAACAACATAAGCAATTTTTTGATCGAAAGAGACAACATAAGCTTGACAAGAGCGACATTGTTTAAAAAAAAAGGATTCAAAAAATGAAGAAAGCTCCACCCCACAAAAAAAGAAGAAAAAGTTATCAAGAGACTATACCATGAATCCAACGCTTGAACCTCCCTCTCCCAAGGGCCTACGTAGCATTTCCCATGAGATTATCCGGGCCTACGTAGCACTGATAGCAGTGCGAGCCCACAAATAGTCTGCATGTGAGATAATTTGGGCCTACGTAGCAATGTAGGCCGCAGAATATGCTATAAATACTGGCAAAAAAGGGGAGGGACTCACAAGGCTACAATTTGCGATTAATTTATAAATTGAAAGAGAACAAAATATGAAATAAATAGTTGTAATGTCTAAAAAGTTTATACAGAGAAAAATGGATTTTGATCACCTTTGTCTGGCAAATTATTACATAATTCCGTGAGTATATACCCCCATTACTACACTTTATATACATTTTTCAAAGTGTATTTGTCATATATGCAGTTATTAATATATATTTCACTTATGTAACTTCTGAGAGTACATACTCTCGAATGTATGACATAAGCTTTGCATCCTTCTTCGAATTTTCAATTATTACATACAATTTGTTACTACATGTGCTACTATAATTTTTTGGTCCAATACTAGACAATCTAGCTAGCGGTGAGGACATATCATATTCTTGGTTACTATTTATATCACTTGATATAGATGTGTTCGGCATAATCTTTTTTATTTTTTACATTTCTTGTCACCATACCGTGCGTTGTTTTAAAATCATGTTAACAGTTCTCATAATTAAACTTTCCCCTTTCCTCTTTTACATAATCCAGTAAAGTAGGAATTACTTACTTAAGAAAAAATAATGTTTTTAAAAAAAATTAGGAAGTTGCGGATGTAAAGTTTAATGATTATTTGTGCCTATTAAAATTTTATGATTTTTAAAATTCTTTTTTAAAATGTGATGATTTTTCACAACTTTGAAGAAGAGTTGGGTTATCTTTCAAAATCTTTTCGATTTAGGAACAATAAAATGTTAAAATAATTTGACTCAAAGATGAGTATTATAGGAAGCATGTATGAACCAGGACAGTACATAAACTCTCTATGTGAGGTCATGTTAGTGTGAAATATTGTAAGACACCTACCATGCTTCTGTTAAGTGTGTGCTCAACTAGTGGCGGAACCGCTGTGGATCAATGGGGTCAACTAATCCCCTTCCCATAAAAAAAAAAAAAGAAATTTGCATTTGGGCAAAAAAAAGAAAAAACAATTAGCGCATAAATACGATTTTGAGGTGGCATTGATCATGGAGGGGATGCAGCTCGCCGGTCCGGAATGCGAACTTGAGCGTGTTATCTGGGCAGGAGGTGTTGCGCTCAGTTCGTTGATGCGCAAAACACCAAAACTGTGTTGGGGAAAGGGATTCAGATCAACTTTGTGGTACCGGATATACCAACGAGTCGTGAACGATATCACTTTCCATAAGACTTATTTGCTGTGTACCACAAATATCCTTCGGGATAAAACGCTGATAGACAAGTGTATATGTTCATGTTTTCTCGAGTTTGAACCATGAGAAAGTGACTCATAGGGATGTGTTTTTTTGTACATCTTATTCTCATGTTGTTATCATATCCTATTGTTATATTTCTCTTCTCCTTATCCATGACTTTTATAACATGCCAAAAGGCACCATGCCAAGAAGCACCACAAAGGATAGAATAGGAGTTAACATGACACATTTATCCAACAAACCGGATAAGAACCGTTGGAAAACCAACTCTTGAAATATCCAACAATCTCCCACCATTTCAAGAGCAAGAAAAATCGTATCAATCCCCTACTACATCAATAATGAGAGAAGACAGACTTTTGAGAAAACAAGGAGATTTATGCATCATGAAAGTATCTTGCGATTTGAACTTTCACTTAGTGGACATAATTTCAATTAGTCTGAATGTTATAGTGGACAAGTCTGTGAACTATATATCCTTTTTGACTAATTGGATACATCTCACACATAAACCTCAAAATACACTTAGAATTTTGACACAATTTAGGACCTCATGTCCATATCCTTAGTGAGTGTACCAAGCCATGCCCCATTTGGCTCTTGAAGCGGCCACACTTCACACTCACATAGGTAGACTCTTTATACTCTTTCAAGCACATGCTCCCATATATTATGGCATACCAACTTTACCGTTGAAGAGTCTATTAAGAGCTTTCGCTCACCCTTTTCCTTACATACGGGTAATTTCAAGCACTTAAACTTTGGGATGAAAGATAGACATAATAGTGCTTGCAACCGTCCATATGACAAGCTCGATCACATTGAACTCAAGACTTGACATCTTACCAAGTGTGAGTTGGGTGCCTATCATTGGTGATTAGATAACGGGCACTTACCCATCCCTATTACTAAGGTCACTAGATAAAAACATATCATTCCATGACCTTAAATATATGATAGTCATGCTCAAGTCAGTCCGAACTAGTCAATGCTTATACAACATTCAAGGTCAATATATATATACATATCATTCCATGACCTTGAATACATTATGATCATAATCAAATCTATCTAGACTAGTTAGTACTGTAGAATATTTTGAATTCTCAAGAAATTATACCCCCGCCATTAATACGACTAAACCATCGTATTATAAGCCATGGGTAAAATCACACTATATAGCATGTAGACTTTTGAAATGGATCCATATAAATTTGAAATTTCATAGGACGTCCCTTTGTAAATCTCAATATTTGGGCCCACAAGTTTACAAAGTTGCTATTATTTATAACCATAACCTTTATCCAATTCTTATGGAATATTCATATGGTTATAATTTAATCCACAAAAATAATGCTCATAAAACCAAAAAATTATCTCGGTCTTCATGAAAATTATCTTTCCAACTTATGCATACTTACAAAACCAAATATTTTGGTTTTCATGGAAATTACATTCAATTTCCAACTTATATATCATAAAAATATCATACCTATAACCATAATTTAATCCAATAAATTTGGATTCTTTACATGGTTACACTTAAAAATCAAAAATTTGACTTTTCATGGAAATCCTATTCCCAAACATATAATTTTATACTCATGCGCATATCCACACTGCACCTTTTAAATTGAGGATTTTCCTCCATAATCTATGCCTACCTCATAGATTATCTTACAAACTCACATATGATTAAATTATCATATTAACTTTGGCATACACTATATAATCATGGTATCTAAAACACATACATATCCATGTACATTTCTTTACAACCAACAAATACCAAATCACACTTTTAAGTTTTAGCCATAACTTTGTGTGACTTAATTTACAAAGGCAAACTTTAAACCCAAGCTGAGGATAAAATAACATGCCTTAAATAAATTTGAAACATCACATAATAAGTGGCCACAAATACCCACATTGCCATCTTAAATAAACAGTTTCTGATAAACATCAATCTTACATAACAAAATACTCACTTTGATACTCATATTTAATTTATAATCTGCATGATCAAAATGACATTTCATCATACCATCACAAAATGTGATTCAAACTGAAATTATTCACCCAAGCATAAGTCTATTGCACCTTATAATTCATCTCAATAACTTATACATGATCAAACAACCAAATTGATACTCACAATTTTGGACATGATCAAATCCGTGTATAAGACATATAACCAAAAGATATTGCAAATTTTGATTGCCAACTTTCAACTTTCATTTGGCCTTTTTTTTTAAGACCATGCATATGAATGCATGATATCAACATTCTAAACATAATCAATCTTAACAACGGCAAGGGCATCAAAACTTTAGACACACTACATGACAAAATATTGATCAACATTCATGTAGAAGTCTGACTAAGCGAAGGCGACATATACCGGCATGCATGCATGTGCTATCCACTTTGCAAAAAGCATTACAAAACATATTTGATTCAAATTTCTCATAATATTCCATGATAATATCTTATAAACTTAAATGCATGCTAATGTCCAAAATTTACAGAAACATGAATCAGACAATGAATACCGTTAAACAACTGCATGCATATAAATGAATACTGCTACCCATAAATTATAAGAAAAGTACTTATCTTAACTTCCACCATATAGACAACTTCAGATACGGCATGGCCTTTGCATTACTACCCATAAATACTCGATCATCCGAGATAGAGACTATGTTCTTTTCTAAATTCAACACTTACAAACTTATCCCACTTCTGAAAAGTTGGATGTCATCTCAAGAATCGTTGCCACCAAACTAAGTCTTACAATTGTTGGGGAAAGGGATTCAGATCAACTTTGTGGTACCGGATATACTAACGAGTCGTGAACGACATCACTTTCCGTAAGACTTACTTGTTGTGTACCACAAATAGTCTTGGGGATAAAACGCTGACAGACAAGTGTATATGTTCATGTTTTCTTGAGTTTGAACCATGAGAAAGTGACTCATAGGAATGTGTTTTTTTGTACATCTTATTCCCATCTTGTTATCATATCCTATTGTTATATTTCTCTTCTCCTTATCCATGACTTTTATAACATGCCAAAAGGCACCATGCCAAGAGGCACCACAAAGGATAGAATAGGAGTTAACATGACACATTTATCCAACAAACCGGATAAGAACCGTTGGAAAACCAACTCTTGAAATATCCAACAAACTGAACTATTTTTTCCACATAACCTTGCTTTGATAGGCTTCCCTACTACTACTGACGTCGCCACTAGCCTGATGCCCACCCTCACGTTTAATACTTTTGAACTTTGCTTCCTTCATGTTCGGCAATTTAAATTTGTGTATTTTTAAGTCATGGGTACAATTAATATTATTTGTCAATTACTTTTCATATAATTGATGATTTCAATTAGTTGGTTTTGCTTATCCTTAGGTTGTGAATTAGGGGCTTGATTTATATTTATGATTTTCTTGCCGTAATTAATTCCTTCGAGGTTTCCTTTCTCACTCATATCTTGTAATGAGTAGGAGAGGGAAGCTAGGAAAAAGAAGAGGAAAAAGAGGGTAATAAAGCGGCTGATAAAGGGCGGTACAAGGTTGCAGAGAAGGAAGCTAAGAAAGCAGTTGCAGTAGCAAAGAATAATGCTTATGAAATGTTACATCAGATATTGGAGTCGACGGAGGGGGAGAAGGAGGTCTTGAAGCTTGCTATGCCTAGGGAAAGAAGAACAAGATATCTAGGTCGTGCGAGTTGTATTAAAATAAAGATGGCGCGGTGTTGATTGAGGACACCAAAGTTCAAGAAAGACGGAAAAACTATTTCTTTAATCTCTTTAGGCGGTGTTTGGGGAAGGAAAATGGAATGGAACTTGAACCCTTAGGTATCAAGTTCCACTCCTTAATGTTTGGTGAATATTTTAAGCTGTTGGAACTTGATATTTGGGGGTATCAAGTTCCCCCCAAAATTCAGAGACTTGGACCCTCCCAAAATTGAGGGGTTTTAAGTCTTCAACCCGAGGGATCATATTAACAACCTAAAATTAAAAGGAAATTATTAAACAAAATTTGACTGTGCCTAATTTTTGTTTTGGCTCAATCGTTGGTTCATGCTTCATGCTTACCAGAGAAGCGTTCATGCTTGCCGGAACCTTAAATGCCATAAAGGGGAGAGGGAGAGGTGGCGACATTGGTTGCACGACACTCGCCGGCCACCGATCTTCGACTTGGCGGGCAGATGCCGCCACACAAAATGTCTCCCTGAGTAGCACTGCCACAGAGAGTGATAGGAGGAAGCAAAATCTAGTCCACTGCTGACCAACGACGAGAACCAAGGTGGCAATGGAATTGGCCGGTGATCACATCAAAGAAAGGCAGGACGAGGAAGGAGAAGATGGTTTAATTTGCAAATCTGAGGGTGGGAGAGAGGAAGAAGACAGGATATGCGTGAGTTTGTTGATCTGAAACTCTAAAGTATTTAACTTTCTTTTTTTTATTTTATTGGTACTAAAGCAATTAATTATGGATTTATTTTGAATCCCAAGAAAATCAATTTATGGATTTTATAAAATTATCAGTTCATTTCTCAATTTGTAAGTTTGTTTTTTTCTTTAAAAAATATAGGTTTATAACATTTATCAATTCAATTAAACAAAAATACTATAGATGCAATTTACAAATTAAAATACAAAAATAATAACTTGTACTTACAATTCAAAGATTAAAATACAAACAATTACAAAAATAATTAATCACAAAAATTAGAAAAGATAGCTTACAATATCATAAAAAACTTTTAAATTAAAATAAGTTTGATTCCATTCCATAACTTCTAGCCAAACAACTTGGAACCTAATTCCATTCTTATGCTCTCCAAACACATGGTTTCAACATTCAAGTTCCATTCCCAACCCCTTCAAATATTAGGAATGATTCCATTCCATTCCGGTTTTGCTCACCAAACAAGCCCTTAATGGCGTGAGGTTCAATAGGTCCCAACTTATTGAGCAAAAGGGATCGGGAGGAGCAACAAAACTATACCCCTCTCATCTTATTTCCCAAGGGAAAGGGGGATTAAAGAGGCATTACGGAAGATGAAGGTTGAAAAGGCAGTCGGCCTGGGTGGTATCCCGGTGAAAATTTGGAAGTGTGTAGATGAAGAGGGAATTTAGTGGCCAACGAACCTTTTTAATGGAAGACAGCGAAGGTGCCTCACGAATGGAGATTGAGTACAATTATCACACTTTACATGAACAAGGGCGATATTCAAAACTACAATAGCTATAGAAGCATTAAATTGCTTAGTAATAAAATGAAGCTGTGGGAGAGAGTGATTGAGGGAAGGTTGCGAGGGGATATAAGGATATTAGGGAACTAGTTTGGTTTTATGACAGGTAGGTCGTCTATGGAGGCCATTCATCTCATACGAAAGCTATTAGAGTTCTACTGTTGAGGGATTTTTGAGGGGTGGAAAATAAACTAAAAACAAAAGGAAAAAAAAAGAAAACCTCAAATACTCGATTGTCAGTCATAGTACTTAAGGGTCGGTCCACAGGAAAGACGTGAGATTTATGGTCATTTAAAGTGATTAAACTAATTAACTTAATGCTAATTATGCTAATTTAAAGAAAACATAAGTGCTCAATTTAAACTAAATGATCTCAATCAAACTAAGCCTAAGTTTTTAACTAACTTTCAGCATATGAAGGAGATTATGCATTAACTAGACATAAACAGCTATTAAAATCAAAACCTAAAAACTACCTAACCTAACCTGAAATCACCAAAATGTATTAGTAAATAAACTAACCTAAATCAACTCCAAATAGTACGAGTTATGAAACCAGGGGACAACAGTAGAATTCAGCTAACAATCAACCACTAAGCCAATAGCAACATTCAGCAGCATCCCAAACCAGAGATCAATCGATAAACCAAAAGTAGTACCAATATTCAATCAAACTCAGAACACAAAAGGCAGCAGTAGGAGGGGAGAAACAGCACCATAGCAGAGCACGAACTGGACACAACAACGAAACAGGGGAAGGGAAGCAAATCTGAAACAATGACGAACAAAAAAAGCAGCAGCAGGAAAGGGGGAAGAATTGAAACAGAACCGAAAGCAAGAAGGAAATCGAACCAGAACAGGCGAGGAGAAATCGACAGCATGCCCAAATCGAAGCAAAAATCCTTGCAATAACACTGAAAACTAAGTATACCCATTCGAAACTAATGATTCAAACTAACTACATGAATTTAGATGCTCAAAATAACCGAAATTTGGAACTCAAATTCGAAACCCTAACTCGAAAACTTAATCTGAAAACCAAATACGAAACTGAAAAGAAAAGCGAAATTAAACTAAATATAAACCTAAAAACGGAATTTAAACCTAATCCTACTCCTAAAATCTACCTAAAATACCTAAAACTCGAACTCGAACCCCTTCAATGGCGTCCTCTTCCTTGCTTTATACCCGACCTCCTTCGTCTCTCGACCCTTTGATTCGAATGGCATGCGTGGATGGCAAAGATGAAGGCCAACAAAGGGGTGTACGTGGCTTGTGGAGATGAGACCCAGCGAGGGGTGGTGTGCTGGTGGTTGGATGGGTTTCGAAGTGGAGGGTCGAAACTGTGGGTAAAGGGTGGTTTCGGTTTCTGGGTTTCGTGGGAACGGTGGGCTGGGGTGGTTTTGGGGTGAGAGAACGGGGAAGAGAGAGAGAGATGGGGGTTCTGGGTTGGAGTGAAGGTGAACGGGGTTGAGATGGGGATGCGAGGAAGCGAGGGTTTGGGGGGGTTCGAACTGGTTGAAGCAGGAGTCGGGGAGAGAGAAAGAAGCTGAGGAAGAAGCTGAGGAGAGAGAAAATGAAGGGGAGGGGTTTTTTTTAAGAGCAGAACCGGTTCACGCGAACCGGCCGGTCCGGTTCAACTGGACCGGTCTGGTTTTTTTTTTTCATTTTTCTCTTCCTTTTTTTGCCCGGTTTTTTCTGGAATTTGGACCGGTTCTTCAACCTCCGACATCTCTTCTATTTTTTTCTCGCCTTTTCCGCCATTTTAAGCCCTTTTTTCGTATTTATTCAAAATCTGCAAAATAAAATAAAATCAATTAAAAACCTAAAAAAATATTATTAAAACGAGCATAAAACCGGTGAAAAAGTACCTTAAAAATATATCATTTTTGGTTCAAACAAATACTCCCGCACCAAGATTTTGCTCGTCTTCGGGTAAAATAAACTAAGCTAACTAAAAGAAAATAAAAATAAAAGAAGAAAATCCTAACTCACTGTCGTAGGAATCACGATTGCATTTAGCGTATGCAACAAGCCCTTTAAACCCCTTGGACTCCCAAGTGGACAAGTGAGGTCTCGTGAGGGTTTCCAAATGAAAATACCCACAAAATTATTCAAAAATAAAAGAAAATCTTTTTGGGTTTTTCTCAAAACTAATATGTACAAAACTCGGGAAACATATGCACAAATCCTAATCAGCTAAATCACCCATGTACTTAATTATTGACTTGTATATAAATAAAATGTACTTCAAAGCCTTCTACCTCTAAATGACATCAAAACACTAATTTTCACCCCATTGAACATCCAGATTTTGAATCCATCCCGGTGTTTGTGTGCAAGTGTATCATCATCCACAGGACTCAGATTTACCAGAATAGACTCAATCCCACTTGGTTGACATAACTACATTTATTCTTATACTAACTTTGGAAGCAAGCTTTCCCAATAGCAATATTGCCTCAAAGGGTAACACCCAGTAGCACGTGCCTCAAAGGGTCCTAGTGGCGCATGCCTCAAAGGGATACTTGTCATTCCAAATTTTATTCTTTTTTCTTTATTCATAATAGAATTTTTTTTTCATTTTTTTCAATTTTTTTCCCAAAGTAATCATGCCACAAACTAGTGGGAGAATCATTCATGGAAACCTAAGACCTAAAGACAATGATGAAAGGATAACAAGGACTGGATTACACAACCCGTAATGAACAACTGAAGTTAGAATTAGGGCTTAGACTATCATATTCGAAGTTAAAGACTTATCATGTACATCCTACTTCTATACAAGCTAATAACTAAAGCACAGGGGATTCAATCTAATCAGAAAAGATACAAATGTCCCCAAAAACAACAAAAAATTTCAAAAATTTCAATAAAAAATGGCACCTCACTCCCACACCAAAACTTCACAATGTCCTCATTGGGAGAATTAAGGCACTAAAAAGTAAGTCCATAACTAAACAACCGGAAAACCTAGAATATATACAACTAGAACACCACTAAAAACATAAAACCAAAAACAAAATAAAACCAAAATGAAAAAGAAAAAGCAAAACTAAAATCAAAGAAAACACACAAAAAGTGAAAAACAAACCACAACCCTAAAAACTAAAGAAAAGAAGACAAAAATCAAAATCAGAACAAAAATCAAAACAAAACCAAACACACACATATATTTACAAAAGCAAAACTAAACAAAAATCAAAGACCTACTAAATTGTAAACTAAACAAAAAGAAATCTAAAGCAAAATAAAGGAAAAGAAAAACAAAAATGAAACAAAAAATGAAAATAAGATGAAAATAAAAAAAAGGAAAATAAAAATGAAAGTAAAATGAAATAAACAAAAATAATGAAAATAAAATGAAATAAACAAAAATGAAATAAAAAGGAAAAACTAAAACATGCTAAGCTAAAGAAACAAAGTATTTACAACTAACACATATTCAGAAAATCCTAATATATACAACTAAATACAAAAAGAAATGAAAGAAATAAAAGAAAAGAAAAGAAGAGTGGAACGATCATACCAGGTTGGATACAGGTTGTACCCAAACTATAAAGTGTATGGAGCATCAGCCACTCCATATTAAGCTGGAAAAGTGTTATTCAAATCAAAACTCGTTAGAGCACGCAACAGCTTATCAAACACAGATGCCTAACTCTCAATAGTATAGCAACTATGAAACGCAGTGAGTTGGAACCAGATTGAGTACATCCATCTAGTCAGGAAAGCACAGGTAAGGGCCCGTTTCAATTTATCAAACAGTTAGGCCCACTCAGGAATGAAATGAATATACTCAAAATAAGCCAGAAGTGAGGTCATGGGCCTAGAAATTGGGTCAGCATGAACGAACTGTCTAGGCAAAGCAAAGGGTTCTAAATCCATAAGTCCTTTAAGTTCAATATGCATATGAGTCTGGTCTAAAGTAAAATCATCAGTGGTAATCATCTCAGACTCAACAGATTCAGACTTGCTAGATTCAAAAAGGAAGTCAGTTTGGATGGAATTAAAAGAAAATGACTCACAATCAGCACGAAAACCATCATCAGAACTTCCGTGGATACCAAACTCACCAGAAAAAGATTTATATTCTACAGGCAGAATATTATCATCTAAGTCAAATATAGTGAGTTCAGGTATCTCATCATGTAACTCCTGTGAAACATCTTTCGAATCATCCAAATCATGAAACTCTACGGCGTGTATGATGCTAATTTCTAACTCACTATTAGAATCAGATTGTTCATCAGTGACATTTTCAGGTGAGCTAGTACAAGGTGCAAGATCTGATGATAGAGACTTAGGGAGGTCACTTTCTTGTTCTAAGCTAGGCAAACACATGTTTTCATTCAAATCAAGCCTAGTAGAATAGGAAGGTGCAGAATCATCAGTAAGACTAATTGCAGGTTCAGGAGATCCTAACCTAGAGTCAGGTTCACTATAAGTCTTTCTATTTTGATTAAAACATTGAGAATATTCAGCAATTCTCAATTTCATGGTCTCTATCATTTGATCAGTCATATCATCAATTTTGATCATTTGATCAGTCATATCATCAATTTTCTTTTCAAGTCTTGCACAGGTAGCACGATAAGGACACGTAGAAACATCATGATAAGGAGATTCACAACAATCACACAGCACAGGAGGCATATAAGAATAAGATGGGTCATATGGGTTTAGAAAATGATCTTGGGGGGAAGGATTAGCAGGAAAAACATACTCATCGGAAGTTGGACATCCAAAATTATATTTAGCTTGTTCAAACTCGTAAGTATCCCAAGCTAAACTTTCAAAGAAATCCCAAACTTCATCTTGAGATCTAGATAACAATCCTAGCAAACCCCCTGGGCACATGGACTCAACATGACCACGAAATTCAGAATTTAGACCCAAAACAATGACCTCACAGATTTTCCATTTTTGAAAGGTTTGAGGCAATTGAGCACAATAATCATTAAGTCGCGATAAATAGCTCCAAAAGGGTCATGCTCATATTGTGGGAAACTGAAAACTGACATTTTGAAAATTTTAAAGTTTTTAAAGTTTTTTTCAATTAAAAACCTAAAAAAATAAAATAAAATCAATTAAAAACCTAAAAAAATATTATTAAAACGAGCATAAAACCGGTGAAAAAGTACCTTAAAAATAGATCATTTTTGGTTCAAACATCTACAGGCTAGGAAAAAAGACTTTTATGGTATTCATTGACTTAGAGAAAGCTTTTGATAGAGTACATAAGGATGTTTTATAGAGGTGCTTAGAGAAGAAAGGTGTGCCAGTTGCTTATATTTGTGTTATTGGAGATATGTATGAGGGAGTAGGACAAGAGTAAGGACCTTAGGGGGGATACAGAGGACTTCCTTATAGACCATTTAACCTCATCAATGGTCAACGTTGAGCCCTTTTCTTTTTACTATAGTTATGGACAAACTCACTAGCGGGATTCAGGATGAGGTACTATGGTGCATGCTATTAGCTGATGACATAGTCCTTATTGATAAGACTAGGGAGAGGATTGACAATAAGTTAGAGCGATAAAGAGATATCCTAGAGGCTAAAAGTTTTAGATTGAGTAGGTCAAAGATTGAGTACATAAAATACTAATTTAGTAATGGTTAAGGTGGTATTGAAGACGATATGGCCATTGGAGGTGTGACTATAGATAGGGTTGAAAAGTTTAGATATTTTGAACCGATCATTTAAGAAAGAGGAGATATTGATGAGGACATTAACCATCAAATAAAGGTAGAATGGGAAAAATGGAAGAATACTTCCAGAGTGTTGTGCGATAAGAAGTTCTCACTAACATTGAAGGAGAGGTTTTATCGTATGTTGGTTATACCTGCATTATTGTATGGTACCGAGTGTTGGCTTATTAAGAAGTTTAGGATGATTCATTGGATGTGTGGTCTCACTAGATTGGATAGAATTAGAAATATATTGATTAGAGACAAAGTATAAGTGACACTTATAAAGGATAAGATGAGAGAAGCTAAACTTAGATGGTTTGGTCATTAAAAGAGGGGCATGGATGCACTTGTGAGGAGGTGTGAAAAGATCAATCTTCCAGGGTATAGAAGGCATTGAGGTAGACCGAGAAAGACTTGGAGCGAAGTTATTAGACAAGATTTGAATACTTTAGGATTAATGAAGGACATGACTTACGATAGGAAGCTATGGAGAAATACGATTAACGTGGTAGACTTGAGGTAGCTTGTTACTTGCCCTTTCATAAGTTCCCAATGACTCTTAAAGTGCTGGTGCTTGGATCTGTCTAGCACTTATCATGCATTTCTAGTTTTTTGTGTATGCTTGTATGGTTATTGTGTGACTTATTGTTATTCATGGCTCACGCTTTTATTTTTATTATCTATCTATTTATGTATCTATTTTTTCATAAAATGTTTTTCAACTATAAAATGTTTTTTCAAACCTTTTTTTATAAGCCTATTAGAATCGAACTCTCTGTGGGTAGTGATGCCTACAAAGGTAAGACCACTTATATCTGGATCTCCCCAGACCCTGCACAAGCAGCACCTACACTGGGAGTTTGTTGTTATTGTTTTTGTATCTTCCAATGAGTACTCCTGTTGTAATTTGAAGTGCCTTCTCTTTGCAAATTGGTTTTGAATATTTTATTGTGGTCTTGACATTTGGAACTTTCTCTAGCCTATTCTAATTTATGGTCTTTATTCAAGTGTAACAGGATGCACATTTAGTGCAATTCTTTGATGTTATAGCCTATAGGGATTCATCTTCACCACCCTTTGCCTGAAATTGACAATTTTGCTTGGTGAAAAATATTATATTATTACTCTAACTCCCTTTTCATAAAATTCTGGCTTTGCGATTGTGCTCACTATCAAAGGCAAACAGGATAATTATAATAATAGAGGGAGTGTGAATAGGCTTGCAGGATTACGTATGCACTTTGCAAAGCAATTGGATGTATATTTGTGTTGATGTAAAATCAAACCTGTAGAGGAACAAGTACCACACATTCCTAAAAAATAAAGAAAGTTACCCAAATCCTTCTGGAAAAACTGATAGGGAGAAGATCTATAAATTAATTAAAGAATGAATTTAGGACTCCCTACTAGTATCAAAACATCCACATATAACAAAAAATTATTGTATGTGAAAATGAGGGATAAGTGAACATAGATAGGTCAACTTGGTGGTAGAAACCATGGGTAAGAAGAAAAATACTAAATTTGTAAAATTGGGAACGAGGTATCTATTTGACACCATAGGTAGCTTCTTGTAGAAAACATGCTTATTATTTAGGAAATCTAGAATCAACAAAACCAAAAAGCTTTAATTAAATACTAAATTTGTAAAATTGGGAACGAGGTATCTATTTGACACCATAGGTAGCTTCTTGTAGAAAACATGCTTATTATTTAGGAAATCTAGAATCAACAAAACCAAAAAGCTTTAATTGCCACGACAAGTGCACATGGTATTGTAGTGTGTCAAGATCGTTCCACTAAGACTAGATTGAGTTACTAAACTTATTCCTTTAAAAGTTTTCTAAGCGAATCAAGATTGGATTTGGATTCTATATAACAAGTGTTAAACAAATTAGGATTAACTTCAATGGCTAAAAAGCATCTAGGGGTAGCATCGCCTAACAATGTGCCGATCTACCTTATTAAACAAGCAATTACCACTTTGCCGGTTGATTCAATGGTAGGTAATATTTAAGAAATTTACAACTTTCTTTCAAAATAGAGTGAATTAACTTGATCAAACTAATTACTAATTCTCATTAGAAGTTAATTTAATCAAGTTTAACCACTTGATGCACAATCCTTTTTCAAGTGATCATAAAAGTGAGTATAACCCTAGTTTTTCCAACAATGATCTTCACTATTTAGTACTTCGATCAAGCATCTAACATGAGAGAAATTAGCTAAAAATCTCACAATATGAATCAAAACTCCAAGATTAAATTGAAACAACCAAAAAAGATTTAATGTGCAAAGCGTTCAAACTAGCAAAATCAACATCAGTTTGATCTAGCAACCTCTAGATGAAGAAAACTACTTACCCATGTTTGAATTCAACAAAACAAACATATAAAAGCATGATTTATCTTGAAGCGAAAATGAAGAAAAGTGAAGAAAAGACTGCTTATTCTTGAAGCCCAGTTGATGTTCTCTTAATCAACCCATGGAATCCTTCGAGCTTAGCTCGGTGTTCGCTCCTCCTTCATTTAAGCTCCCAAAAATGGCGGATGTGGATAAGAGGAAGATGATTGATGATGATAGATAGATTATAGGATCCTTAGAAAGGCTACAAATGAGGCTTTAACAGGGGCATACGATGCATTGATCATTACGCTTCAATCGAGTTATTCTATTCTACCTTATTAGAAATTAGAAAGAAGAAAAGTTATAAAGAAAAGAAACTAAAACCAAAATACTTAATAGCATGCCCATACATTTATAAAAAAATTCTACCTCGAGCACACGCAAGGGATCCGTAGACAATCAAGTGAAATTCAATCCACGAAATAATTTAATCCATGGACAACATCGTTGTGGTAAAGGCCATAATGCCAGAATTCAAGATGGCTAATGCCAAAAACGCTTAGAAAATGAATAGCCACAATGAAAAGAGGATGGCATGGGGAAGGATGGCGAGCACGAGCCATGGCCATAACCATGACCTGGCCATGGTGCCCCTGGCCGCCTCGGTTACTATCCCTTTTTCTTCCTACTACTTTTTCCTAGAACCTTCTCGACCATGGTACTAACCACAATATGTCTATGTTAGGTGTCTTTGGAACTCTTTTGCTTCCTTCTTTGATCCATAAGGTCTCAACATAATCCTTTGAGTAATATACCATGGATTCACAAAGTCAAATTTTGTAAAAACTCTCAAACAAGTGAAACCCAAGTGTAATAGTAGAACGAGGGATGTAATGTTAATCCCCTAAAATGGATCCCGAACACTTAAGTAATCAAAAGCTCCTATGTTAAGATGCCATGAAAGAAAGTATTCGTAACATCCAATTATGTGGGTGCTAATTGGCTCAACTTTTGTAAAGTCTGTTGGTGTTATTACCAGAGATTTGAGCCTACATCGACCTTTGCGCTCCATTCCCAGCTAATTTTTTTTAAAATAAGTTGATGAATAGGCCACTTCTAGGAAATAACAACGGATAAAAGAAGTTGAAATGTAATTGGACAAACAACAGGAGAAAACATTTTTATGAAAGTCTATACCAGGTGATTTCTTATGGCAACCACCCTTGGCTTGTGCCATTTAATGCTCCCATCTGACTTATACTTCATCCTGTAGATCAATTTACTTGCCACCAAGTTTTTCACAGAATTGGGGGTATTGATTCCTAAATATCATTAGTAATTAAAGCATTGAACTCATTAGTTACAAATTGTTGCCTTTGAGGTTTATGAGAAGCCTCCTTAAAAGAAGGTTAGTTTTGGGGGAAACAGTGGATAGCAAGGAACATGCATATGTTTTGTAAGTCCTGATTTGGACTATTGTGCATAGGGTGAAGATAGGAGACCTATGAGTGGGAGGAGGATGCAAAGAGGTGGGTGACTCATCTTGGGCCGAGTGTGGCCTAGAGAAGGTGAGTGGCGAGTCTACGGTAGCAGTTGGGCTAAAAGAGACGTCAGACCTAGAAGAGAAAATTAATTCCTCCATATCACAAGAGCGCTCACATGGAGTGGGCTTAAGTAAGTGAATTAGAGACAACCTGGAAGAGGAAGACTCAGCAGGGGTCCTTAAAAGGGATGATGGGCTAGATAAGCTAGGATACTCAAAACAGTCGGTGACAGACTTAAGTCTAGAAGACTAGATTAGATATGTGATACACTAAAGAGATGAAGACACAGGATAAGGACTAGCACGGGGTTGGGCTAAAGGAATGGGCGAAGCAGGCAACACAAAACCAGTCGGAGGGGTTTTGATAGAAGACACAGAACTTAGAGGGGGTAGTTTCAACTAAATAGACAAATTTCAAAGCGGAAGCTAAAGACAAAAAGTTATGGACAACTTGGCCACGGGCTGCTGAGGTTATGGGGTTATTTTAAGCTAAATAAAAGTAAAGAAAAATATTTTTCATAAAATTACGCATGCTAACTTTTAAAGACCTTTCCAGTTTTATGTTCAACGCAATGGTATCATTTATCTTGAATGATGCGACTTAGATAACTACATTTGACAAAACAAGCTTGTAATATGTTTTCAGAATAAGTAGAAAAATTAGGAAAACAATCACGCCAAAAGTTATGAGAAATGCATAATTTTTGAAAAGGTGTTACAGACTCAAAAGTCGTAGTAGGAAGGTAATGGATAGCAAAGTTTGCAGTATAAGCAACATTAACCCACAATTGAGATGGCAAGAGACTGAATGAAGAAACCATGTACCATTTGAAGGACATGTCGACTTATGGGTTCTGTAAGACCAATAGACCATTATAAGCTTAATTATCAGCACATGATTCTTAAAAAAGGATGCCAAACTTAAAAACAAGTCCTAATTATCACCCTTTTAAAAATTTCAACAGTTAGTGCCAAATTGATTTTTAAACCATGATTTTAAAGGTGGTAAAGATAAAAAAAAATACTTCACAATTATGTTTGATAGGATACCACCACAAAAGTCTCAAGTAATCATCCACAAAAATTGTATAATACCAAAAACCTAAATTAGAAATAGTAGGGTAGTGCAATATATCACAATGAATTAAATACAATCGAGAAATAAATAGTGTTCAACTCACTGAAAAGCTAAACAATGCAGCTTACTAAGTCAAGAAATCACACAATTGTCATGAAATGTAGCACTAGAAATGGGTTTATTTTTCCTAAAATGATGTAGAACTCTTGCTCCACTATGATCAAGTTGTCTATGCCAAGCCTATTCAGAATGATCAAAAGTAATGCAGGCAGATGCAGAGTTAGGTGTAGGAGTGACAAAGATTGTTAAAGGTTGAAGAAAATAGGAGCCTACAAAAGGACATCACTCTTGTTGTTATCCTTTACAGAGAAAGAAGAAACCATTTTAAATAAGTCATGACAATCATTGTCCTTACAAAGATGCTTTACAAGAAGCATATTATGTTTTAAGGTATACATACAAGGAAAAAGAGTAGGCGATAATGGTCTAGAATAAGTCTATAAACAAAGAAAACTGTATAAGGACCGAACTCACTTTCGTAGGTGTAACACCCCAACTTAGTCACCTTCTAAATACCTTTGTTAATGAGTATCATGAGTCCGCGGAATGTGCTATCAAGCCAGGGCATTACCGCCGTCCCTTAGGGTCAAGACTGCAGATAAAGATGTAGAGTTGACCAGATAACTACCATCTACTAGCTACAATATTGACACCAAGTAAGGTCCAAGACTGTTATTAAACATTTCAGAGTGGGCACAACACAACAATCTAATCGCATCCAAAATGGATTTACATTTCATTGAGGCTCCATAAGTGCCCAAAACACAAGTCAGTTTCCAAGCCATCCAAAATGACCAACTAGGGTTGAGAGTTAGCTATCATTGCCCTAGTCCACTTCCCTTGGGCCCTGTGAAACGCTTAGCTTTTGTAGGTTCTTGCTTAACTTTAAGTTACCTATCCTTCCCTAAAACAGTTTGAAAACAGAAAACATTAGAAAAATGAGCTATAGCTCAATATGTTACCCTTGTACAGTCAATAACTATTTACAAGGAGTCAATGAGTGCGCGCACAATGTTAAAACTATGCTTTGTAAATGTCTTTCAAGGAACATTATATGTAAAGATTGATTATTAACTTTTTCTCGGCATGGGCTAGGACCCAAATCTATAAACAATGCTAATGGCATCAATGAATAATGAACTATGAATTTTCTGTTTAATGAGAAGGGCCCAAGCCACGAACACTGCTAGCAGAAACTATGAACAATGATCATTGAACATTGAATAATGAACACTGAAATGGGTCCTAAAGGTTTCGATGGCCGAATAAAAACTTGTTAATGGTTTTTAAATTTAAATGTCTTTGACGGGTATAAGTAGTAATGTACATGTAAAAATCAAATATTGCCTTTTAAATATCAGTTTACGACCGTTCTTTCTGTAAGACTCCATTTAAGGTTCTGTGTTCATGAGAATTCATTCTCATAAATGTTTACCCTATAATAACAATATATTTTTCAATTATCAAATTTTTATAAACTAATGGACTAATATTGTGAATTTCGTTTAGGAAACGTCTCAGGGAACTTTTCCTCTCTTTGCTGCTATTCGATTAACCAAATAAATGCCATTGTTCTTATTGACTATTTAATTATGCTATTGTTCAATCATTCCTCTTGAATGTAATTCTAGCTCCATACACATCAGAGTTGCTTTAACCAAATCAGTTAGCAACTCTTATAGACCTTCACAATATCATTTGACCTTAAAACCCAAAGTACCGATGTTACACAGTCTCTTTCCACACTTATGCTTTCAAACTACCCCTTTTTCTTTCATTATCGAATTATTTCATTTATGTATATTAATCTTAAACTTGTCATTTTAAGCACAAACAAAAGATCCATTTATTCAATCAACACCTGTTGAGTACTTAAACTAGCTACTTATGAAGCCCTAATGCTTCATGAACCTCTTACCTAGACATTTAGACCAACTAATTCGCCTAACTCATTTGACCAACTTGATCTTTTTTTAGACCTCCAACTTCTTATTTAAATATTGATTTGAACATTGAACTATGAATATTCTTCCACTATAACCTAACTCATTCACTAGATAGCTTCAATCTATTTCTAGACATAAATCTCTCATTTTTATGCTTCTTTCAAATTAACAAGGAGCCCAACTAGCTCAACTCCCCAACCAAGAATTACCCCAAAAAGATAAACATACACCCAATTTAATTAGGGTACAAACCTTCACAATTGCACAGTCCAAGTGCCCAATTCTTCTTTCTCATAAATTGAAGCATTATACTCAACTCTTATCCACATATATCCCCAAGCTAATTGTCATCATGAACTACACAATTACCCATCTCACTCCATCAATTTGCACAAATAAACTATCATCAACCATGATTGGCTCACTAATATACCAAAATACATATTTATAAATTTTGAATCTTGCCCGAAGAACAGTGGAGTGAAATTACCTTAGTTGCAATTAGAAGGGGGTGAAAGTAAATGAATATGGGAAGGATAGGAGGTGGTGGTGGCATCGGAGGTGTCACGACAGGCTTTCGGCGGGATGGCCAAGGACCTGTATTTGCTGAGCGAAACAGAGAGAATGGAGGAGGAAGGAGGCATAACATGACTAGACGATGATGATAGAGGCTTCGTACGGTGCTGGCAGGGTCGACGTTGGCGCCGAAGCAACAGAAAACCCGGGCAAATTATTATATACACCCGTGTGTACGTGCTCCCATATCTATTTTACATATATTTTTTTGGAGTGTATTTGTCATATATTCTATATTTTAATATATAACTGCTCATATGTCACATAGGAGTACGTACACTCGAGTGTATGCTATACGTTTTGGAAAACCCAGGGGGTCACAGCGAGAAAGGCAAGCAGGAAAGTCGGGCGGTCTTGAACTCATCTTTCTTCTCTTTTTTTTTTCCTAATGAATTTCATATGGTAGCATTTACTCTTGCTTCTAAAAATAAAAAGTTTACCCCTTTGTTGTCAAATCTAATTAATTTGAACTTATACAAATTTTCTTCTTCCCACATAGCCTAAAATTGGCTGTGTATTTGGCCATTAACAATTAATTCATTTCCGTAGCTACTAAGAAATCGTTATGGCTCAGTCAATTCCCGACCTTGGTCGGGCGCAAACGCATATTTGTAGGAAATTAAATGCTTTTACATGATTGTCGAAGCTTAGATATATTTAGAGAAAATTCTACGAAATCGTAATTTCTTAAATCAATTGTTGGTTTGTTTGATAATAATAAAAATACACGGCTCACTGCTTTGATTAATCACAAATCATATAACCAATGCAGGAATTAAAGCTAATCAAACATGATTAAGTGAAGAGGTATTATAGTGAGAATCACGATTACATTTAACGTATGCAACATGCCCTTTAAACCCTTGTTTCCCCTAAGTGGATGAGCTAGGTCTCGTAAGGGTTTGTAGAAAATATACCCATAAAATCTTTGAAATATTTTTCGATTTTTCCAAAAGCAAAACAAAAATACTAGACAAAGGGGAGACGTATCTACATATCTAAATCGACTATATCAACCTAACAACCTAGTTATTAAGTCATATACAAGCAACACATATAATCAAGAGACACATAGGCCTTAAACTCACCTTGGTTCTTATTTTTCACACCAAGCAATGCAATGATGTGATATGTACATCTTGATGCGATATGCAAAGTGCATTAGCTCTCGGTGCTAGGCTCAAACCGGGCTAAAAGGTATCCTTTACTTGGCTAATGGACTTTACTTTATTAGAATATCATCCTCACATGTTTTTTCGTTGCTCTCTAATTTCTTCCTCTCTTTTTTTTTCCAATTTGCCTCCTTGTGTTTCTTTACCCGAGTGGGTAGTTCTTGTCTTAGTAGACCTTGAACTCCTGAAAGAACAACTTAACACATATTTGAGCTTCTTCCTTAACTAGGGGTTTTATTTAGATGTGCACAAGACTTATTTATGCCCAAATAGAGGTACTGGAGCTATGCTTTCTCTAATACTAACGTTTCTCTTCCCTTTTTTCTTAATAATTTCCCCTCTTTTAGGTTCTTTAAATGTGAAGCCGGAAGTCAACTAACCAAGCAAAGTGTCCTCAAACCCAAATTTCAAAACCTAACACCAAAATTCAATGGTCAAATGTACAAGGTAGGCAAAAAATCGCACATATAAGATAGACTTATTATGAAAAATAGAAATTACGCTGTAGAAAAGTGTTCGATCACGCATATTATAACTATATACAAACCAGTAACCAAGCTAATAGAGACAAAAAAAAAGAAAATCGAAAAGGCAAAAAAGTCCCCAAAGTTAAGAAAAACTATACAAAAATTGAAACGTTTTCACAAGAATGTATACAAAAGGGTATATGATTTCTGCACCCTCACACCTAAATCTTATCATGTCATCATTGGGAGTCACAGAGCCACAACCAACCACAAAAAACACAATAATCACAAAAAGGCCTTAAGACCACATATATGTAAAACCAACAGACAAAAGAAAAAAGAAGCATGAGATATTTTCAAAATGAAAATAAGAAGAAAAACGAAGAGATAACTTATAACCATTAGCATGACACACACATATACAAACACTAACAGCACAACCACAAAACAAAACACATAACCATAAATCCCACAACACCAACAAATATATGCGAAACTAATAAAACATGAAAAATACACACAAGATGCACAATGGTGATCTTAGCCATCAATCGAATCAACAATGTCCTAAGTTTCACCTCAAAGTTGATCACCAAAATATCACAACCTAATATTCACAACTAAACAAAAAAGAAAAAGAAAAAAGATAAAAAGAGGGAAGAGTTGGAACGATTATACTAAGCCAGGTACTGATTTTACCCGAACTATGCATCTTGAAGATGGTGCTACGAGGCTCGAGGTGTATTAGCTAGTCCTCCTTATCTCTCTAGACTTGATTCTTCAACTCGGATGTGGTTAAAGCTCGCAAGTGCTTGTTATATGTCGGTGTATGCATCTCAGAATGGTGTAAGTAAGAGAACACTAGTAAGATTAGAGCAAAAGCAATCAACATCCTTTCAAACTTATCAAATTCCATAGAAAAATCAAAAGCATTATCAAAAGAAAGCAGTCGACATGATTTTCGGAGGTAGGCCCACTAGGTACGCACAATAAGGGTCAAAGTAGGGATTATACCCTCTACCCTCTAATGTGACCTAAGGACTCTTAAAATGCATGCAAATGAGAGGGGCAGTCGTAAAGAGGATAAAATACGATTCGAATAAAGTGACTCAATGCAAATGAGGTATATATGCTCAAAGCTAGTCGCAACACCACCAATTACACTCTCGCCATATAACTTCAAAGGAGCCTCCTTAAGACATAGCACAACCAAGGTAAAATCTTTCAACTAAGCAAGCAAATCATCCTCAGCAAAACTAGCATCATCCTTAAAAGGCTCACCCATTTATAATCCCATGCATTGGGCTAAAGGGAGAGGAGAAGTAAGTCAAGTCAAGTCACTAATGGTAGGGTTTCTAGGTATGTTGGAAAAGAATGGAGCAACAAATGGTAAAAAGTTAAGGGAGAGCCAAATGCTTCCTCTACGCTGGTTAAAGATGTATCAACAATAAAATTAGGTTCTAAGGGAAAGGAAAAAAGTCAAAATCATCATAAAGACCAACCTTAAGTCTAGGGTAAGTAGGTAAGGTAGACTAGAGTTAGCCTCATGTAATAGGCCACACTCTCTAATCTCAGCAACAAAGTGCTTATGTCACTTCTTCAATGTCATTATCATGGCATTAAATCGAGCATAAGATTCTCCAAAAATATCATAATAGGGACACGAATTCACATAATGGCTAAGAGATTGGCAATAAGAGCACACAATAGGAGGGTAAGATGAATGGTGATGACATAGGTTCCTAAATTGATCAACACATGGAGATTGTAGAAGTGGGGAAGGGCACACAAAAGACTCACTAACTCTGTCACATTACCTTTGATACCATGCTGAAGACTCAAACAAGTCCCACATGTCATCAACATTTAAAGAGCGTATACATCCATAACACATGGATTCAAGAGTGGCACAGGTCTCATGTATCCCTTCAAGAGCAACATTGCATATTTCCCATTGTTCATATGTGAAATTCACACATTGAGCATAATAATCAGTCAATCTAGACAAGTATTATAAAGAAGGTTCATATTCAAATTGAGGTAAATGTATAATAGCCATTTTGATTTTTTTTAATTTTTTTTTATTTTTTAAGTGGAATTTTCAAAGGCCTAACCATGAATGCTCAAGCAAACCTCGATATTAAAAAGTGCCAACCCTGTGCCAAAACTTAATAGGAAGAATTTAAGTTTTAAATTTATAACCTCAAGTGCAAGGTTTATCATCACATACTTGGGGTATCATCTGCAAGAATTTGGGTTTCAAGTACCGGATTTAGCTCAAGTGTTTCAAGTGAGGCTAAGTAGAAAGAGAGAAAAACAAGCTAAATTAAGCTAATAAATAGAAAAGGGGGGATTAGGATTATGATTTGGCCAATTGATGAATCAAGTAGCCAGGGAAACCCCTAACCTACCAAACCTATACCGATAATTAGGGATGGTTGATTGCATCATCAAAGACCACCTAAGTCCTCTTTCAATGGTCATGCGTTAGTCTAATTACCTCTGCTTTTCATGGGGTTAGTCTAATTAGACTATGACATTAGCAACCCTTAAACCTAGCTAGGATCCAAACTATTTCCATATCCAAATCCTATTTGTTCTATCTCCTGCTCTAGCTAGTTGACCTCACCTTTGGTGTAAGTCAATCGCCCAAAGATATGGGGAAAAGCTCATTCAAGCATTTCATCGAATACTTGGTGGGCATGAGAGAAAACTCTAAATTGAAAGCTTAAATTAGGGGTGGTTAGCCCTAATCCAAGGGTATTTAGCCATCAAGAGGCTAATCGCAATCCGAGCCAACAAAAATTAGCTAGTAAAAATCACACAAACACAATAAAACTTGGAATAAACTAAGCTGGAAACTAAACTAACAAGCATGAAATAGAAAAATAAACCTATTGTAACGTGGATTAAAACAACTATTAAACTCATAATCACAATAAAAACCAAAAATTTAAGCTAAATGTAATCTAAACTAACATGATTAATGAGAAAAAACAAAAACAAAACATGAAGTAAGAGAGAGAAAGGGAGAAGAAAACTTAGTCTTTAATTGCTTTCAATGATCTAAAATGCAAGTCTTGATATAAAAACTTAATTCAATTTGACCTACTTACTCTAATTTATAACCCCTCATCGGGCTTTTGAGGCTAACATAAATCCCTAAAAACCTAGCTCTAAAACTCTACAAAAAGCTCTCCCCAAAACCACCCCAAAACTCCTCTTAAATAGTTGTTGATTCGACAAATTAGACACTAGAGTTGGAGCAGCAATGGTGGAGGTGGAAAAAATAGGCGAGGAGAAGGTGGATGGTTGGCCGTACGTCACATCCATAAGCACGACCACCCGTTACTACTCCTTGGCTTCTTGGCCCCTAACAGTCACGATGGCCTCCTTCATCTCACATTATTCTCGATGCTTCTTTATCTTTCTCACCATTTGGAATCCAATTTTTGCTAACTGTTAGATGCATATTATTTCCTACAAAATAGACAAAAACCAAATAAAAACACTAGGAAATATGATTTAGTGTGAGGAAAAGTCGATTAAATGAGGACATCAAATACGATATTTCAAGACTGAACAATTTTCTTAACAAAGACGCTTTTATAAAAAGAATGTTATGTTTAAAGGTATATATAACTGATAAGATTAGGAGACAATGGCCTAGAACAAGTCCCTACACCTAAAGAGACAATGTTAGAAACATGTAGAAGGGAACCATCCCGTACATAAACCAGAAGAGAACCCAAGTAAGGTGTCTTAGAAAATACTTTTACCTTGCTCTTGTGTCATATGAATAGTAGAGACCGAATCTAGATTCCAAAACCTCTCACTAGCTTCAACTGATGAAAAAGTAGCCAGAGTAGGTAGATTAGAATTGTATGTTGATTGATATCTAGTATAATAAGAGATATTAGACTATCGAGGAGATTGAAAATTTTGGAAAATTATATTAGGATCTGACCCAAACACCCCTCAAATGATTCATTACCTGTAACAGAAGGGTTGGTAACAGAAGTAAAGGCTTAATAAATATCGAAAAATGAAACAGTAGAATTACAATACGTAGAACCTAGAGGGATGCTCCTTTGGATTGGCAGATTGCTACGAAGTAGTTGAAGAGTGAAATAATGTAATTCCCCGCCTTTTCCATTGGTTTGATTACAATTATATAGTAAGGTACAAGAGCCATTCCAGGCTAGGAACAAGGCAATAATCTAGGCTAAGAATGAGAAAACTAATCCTAGAATAATATACATACTGTAAATAAAAGAATTTATTTACATATAGTCTAACACACCCCGCAGTTGAAGCGGGAGGTTGTCGTACGCTAAGACTGTCCCGAAAATCATGTAAGATTATGCACAGAGGCCCTTTAGTGAAGATATCTGCAATTTAATAGCGGAATGGGACATGAAGAACATGGATTTGACCACGTGCTACTTTCTTGTGTACAAAGTGTATATCCATTTCAATGTGCTTAGTGCGTTGATGTTGGACAGGGTTACCGGAGAGATATATAGCACTAACATTGTCATAGTAGACTAAGGTAGCCTTGTCAATCGGACAATGTAATTCCAATAGAAGATTTCGGATCCAACAACATTCAGACACAACATTGGCGACCCCTCTGTACTCAGCTTCAACACTCGATTGAGATAAGGTGGGTTGTCTCTTAGAAGACGAAGATATCAAGTTGTCACCCAAAAACACACAATACCCGGAGGTGGACCATCTTGTATCCGGACATCCACCGCAATCAGCATCAGTATATGACACCAGTCCAGAGATTGAAGACTTGTAAAGATGTAAACCGAAGTCTAGAGTACCTTGAATGTATTGCAAAATTCTCTTGAGAGCGGTCATGTGAGAAATCACTGGGTTATGCATATGGAGACAAACCTGTTGCACAGCATATGAGATATCAGGTCTCGTAAAGTTGAGATATTGCAATGGCCAAGCGAGATTGCGATATTGTTAGGGATCAGGATATGGTGAGCCAGATGATGCAGCCAGTTTGCCCTTTGTATCAACTGATGTGGGAACAGGTTTAGATGAGGCCATCCCGGCTCGCTCAATAATCTCCTCGGCATATGTCTTTTGATAAAGAAATAAGCCGCCATTATGCAGGGTGACTGTAACTCCCAAAAAATAGCTCAGCAGGCCCAAATCCTTCATAGCAAATTCAGAAGCAAGAAGAGACATGATAGAGTGACGAAGAGTTTCAGATGAGGTCGTCAACATAAAGAAGAATGTATGCCACTTCATGATGTTTCTGATAAATGAATAAGGATTATCAGATGTGCTATGAGTGAAGCCCATGGTGGAGACAAAATCAGCAAACCGTTGATACCATGCTCTGGGAGCTTGCTTGAGGCTATAGAGTGATTTCTTCAATAGGCATACATAATCAGGATGATTCGAATCTCTGAATCCTATGGGCTGATGCATGTAAACGGTTTCATTAAGCTGGCCATGTAAGAAGGCATTTTTGACATCCAATTGATGAATGGGCCATGATCTGGATATTGCAATACTGAGAACAGTCCAAATCATAGCCAGTTTAACCACTGGGCTAAAGGTTTCAGTACAATCGACGCCAATTTCTTGAGACCTGCCATCACCAACAAGACGGGCTTTGTGCCTCTTAAAAGAACCATCAGATTACTTTTTATCACGAAAAATCCACATAGACCGAATAACATTCACATTAGACGGACGGGGTACCAACTCCCACGTCTTATTTTTAATAAGAGCATTAAATTCATCAGTCATGGCCTCTTTCCAATTCGGGTCAGACAAGGCAACTTTTGGGTTACGAGGTAGAGGGGAAGAGGTGACTGTGGTGAAAAGAATTAGTAAATGTTTGGGCTTAAATATCCCGTGCATGCTATGGGTGGCCATTGTCCGGGTTGTGGTTGGGCCAGGCTGGTTTGATGGTGGTTGGGCTGTAGGTGTGTGGGTGGGCCATGGGAAATTTAGGAGAGGTGGTGGGGAAATGATGGTGTGGGAAGAGGAGAACCTAGGTGTGGGTGTTGGTGTGGGCCGAGTTGGGTGTCGGGGAGCTGGGCTAGGCTGGTCAGTAGTGGTCTATAAGGGGCTGAGCTGGGCAGTGGACTGAGGTGGGCTGTGAGGAGCAGGGTTTGGCGGGGCAGTGGGCTGAGATGTAGCAGAGGTGGGGACCTCTATGGGAAGGAGAAGCGGGAGTTTGTGTGTGTGCCAAATGATGGTGAAGAAAGGGGTTGAAGCCATCATTCAAGAAATCATAAGATTGATTTGTGGGAGAATTTATTGTGGCAAAAGGAAATTGGGACTCATCAAAGACAACATGCAGAGAAATAATTATTTTACCGCTAGACAAGTCGAAACACTTATATCCCCTATGATTGTGTGGGTATCCTAAGCAGACACAAGGAGTGGAGCAGGATTGAAGTTTATTTATTGTGGTAGAGGGAGATATAGGGTAGCATAAACAACCAAACACTCGTAGATGTGTGTATGAGGTATCCCGTTGGTAGAGAATTTTTGTTGGGGAATAGTGATTGAGTAACTTGCTAGGTAGTATGTTGAGGAGATAAGTGGCCATTTGCAAAGCATGATGCCAAAAAGATGGTGGAACAGAAGCATGAGCTAGAAGAGTTCGAATCAAGTTATTTATGATTCGAATTTTTCGTTCGGCTTTTCCATTTTGCTGGGGTGTATGAGGGCAAGAGAAACGGAAAACCATACCATTTTTTGTAGAAAATAATTTGAAAGAGTCATTATCGAATTCTCTTCCATTATCACATTGGAAACATTTGATACTCTTATCAAATTGATTGCGAATTAAAGCACTAAATGATAGGAATGTGGAATAAACTTGGGATTTCTTGCCAATTGGAAAAGTCCACAGAAAATTGGAGTAATCATCCAATAAAAGCATATAGTATTTATGACTAGCAGAGCTCAAAATTGGTGATGTCCACAAATCACTATGAATTATATCAAAGGGCATATAAGTGCAATTCGAAGAATTAGAAAATGGCAACTTAACTTATTTTCGAAAAACACAGGATTGACATACAGAAGAAGACGATAATTGTTTGTAATGAATAAAATTATTATTTCTCAGGGAGTGTAAAACAGAAACTCCTGGGTGTCCCAAACGGCTATGCCATAAGGTTGGCAAAATAGCAGCAAAACTGGATTGAGGGATAGGTGGCTTTGACGTGGAGGTAGGAAGAGGATAGAGGTCCCCTGTGCTATCACATCTCATGAGTTGTATCCTTGTCGGAATATCCTTCACAGAAAACCCAAAAGGATCAAACTCAATAGAAACATTATTATCAGTAGTAAAACGACGTACCGATATTAAGTTTTTAATAAGTTTTGGTGCATGAAGGACATCGGTTAAGACTAAAGGTGGATGGGGAAGGGGAAGATGTGCTAGTCCAACGCCATGAATTGGAATTGCATGACCACTACCAAAAATAATATGTTTGGTTTTGCTTATATTAAAATAAGGCGAGAGAGTACCTTGAGATCCCGTCATATGCGATGTGGCACCGGTATCCATGTACCAATTTTCATCGGGAGCATTCATGGTCATTGTGTGCATCGCGACTTCAATGTCAGTAGGTGCATAATTGGAAGAGGGTGTCGATTTAGCAATGTAAGCTTGCGGATGACTACCAAGAATTCTTGGCTGATGAATGGGAGGCCGAGCTGAAGGTGAGGTCGGGTAAGGGCAAGGAGGTATTGTCCATGGTGCCCAAACTAACCATGGTGGATATGCTGCCCACAGTGATGGTTGGCCCCAGCCTCGAGGGCCGCCACCCCTTGATGGTTACCTCCACGTCCGTGACTTTTACCACTATTATTTTTACCTCTATAGCGGTTGTGATAGTGGGGTTTCTGGTGATGGGGACTGCGGTTTGCTGGGTGCCCAGACTCAGATGTAGTGTACCGTGAGTCAGCAGCGGAGGCAGTGGTGAGAAGAGTAGCTCCTATCGGGCTAGCGGTAGTAGAGGCTTGTTTAGCCTTGCCGGATTCTTCGAGAATAAGCCTCAATCGGCCCTCATAAAATGAAGGTAAAGGAGTACTTTGTTGAAGAATTGAGGCAACACCATCATAGTTGTCATTTAAACTCGCAATTAATTGAAGGACTAACCATTGTTGTGAAACTGAGACGTCAACATTAGCAAGTTGATCAATAAGCATTTTGAGTTCTTGACAAAAAGAAGACACATTCGGGAAATCATCAAGCTTGACTTGGCTGAATTGATTTTCCAGATATAGCGCATGAGCATTTTTATTGTCCTGGAAAATGCTTGCTAGACGTTCCCATGCTTCTAGGGCTTTGACATTGGTTTCAATGATGGTGTGTAGAAGGTCATTCGAGACCGTGCCGTAAATCCATTATAGGACTACTGCATCGAGACGAGACCAAAGTTCAGGGTCAATCTCAACAGCGTGCACATCCTCGGTGACAGCTTGTGCTGTGGCTGTCAAGGTTTTGTAGGAGGGATGATGTGGTCGAGGACTTGGTATACACGGCAATGGATTTTAAACAATTTTGCGCATGAAGAATATTGAACCTTTTCCATCTCTAAAGTAATTGGGATGAACTTCTTGATATTTGTGACAGCTAGGGCGGGATGGAAGCTTGAAGAAGGAGCCATGGAAGAGGCAAAGATTGAAATGGAAGAGGAGGACGAATGGGGAAAGAAGGAGCACGATTTTGGGCAGTAGGAAGATTAGCGCTCTGATACCATGAAATAATGTAATTCCCCGCCTTTTCCATTGGTTTGATTACAATTATATAGTAAGGTACAAGAGCCATTCTAGGCTAGGAACAAGGCAATAATCTGGGCTAAGAATGAGGAAACTAATCCTAGAATAATGTACATACTGTAAACAAAAGGATTTATTTACATATAGTCTAATAAAGAGGTTTAATTATTGTTGCTAAGACCCTAGTTGTTCCGATTACTGCCTCCCAGGTTGTTGCCTTTGTTGTTCGTATCCTTCTTGTTGTTGAGATTTTCGGAGCCATTCAACTGACAAAACACGCCACCCAGTTGAAGAGAGGGTGTTGGCGGCAAAAGCATGATGGTGGACGATTCCAAGTGATGATTTTAAAGGTAATTAACACATCATTTATGAAACAACAATTTAGTTCCAACCTTATCAAAAGTACTACCACTGGAAATATACAATAAATTGTCGACCAAGTTATCATAATCAAAACCAAGACTGTGTACTGAATTAGACACCATACATTGAATTAATGCTAAAGAGTCGGCAATAGATTTAACGTGACATAAATACCATGAGTTCGAAGTCAAGGTTATCTATCTTAAATAACATACGTTTGAGATCTAGTGCACTAGTTGGACAACAGTGTTAAATCTAGCTTCAAAATATTGCCAAATACATAAACAATGAATTAGATCATGTTCTTCCATAACACAATTTTTAGGAAGTGTAAAAATTTAAGCCCTAATGAGTTGTTCGAGGCAAAGCCACAGCTAGATAGGTGGGGTTGGGTTGCTGACCACCAAAAGAAGATGGCAAGTATGGAGGATGCTGATTAATACTACCGTGAGGAATCCATTGAGTTAACGCATCACAAGAAAGGATACAAATTTCCATTTCCACGTAAGAACGTCCTCGAACTTTTCACTCGTGGCCATGGTAAGATTTGTCCGATTCATCATTCACATAATCTGGAGAGATGCACAGCAAACCATGGTTGTACAGTAGAAATAAGGATAGCGTGGGTTAAGCAATGATGATTGCATGAAATCAAAACCATGACAGAATTATGCTTCACAAACCACATAGAAGAGGGCACGGAGAAAGGCTTTGCCATGACGGTAAACTGCAACTGAGAAGAATGCCTTGCAGGAGCAGTGAACGATGACGCAGAAGAGATAGAAGGTTGCTTTGAGGCTACGACAATGTGTAAGGGACAAAAAGCCGATAGAGCGAGAGCGTAAAGGAGGAACCGACAGGTTGGAAAATTGGATGACAAACCAATAGTAATAGCCACACAGGAGAGACTATTGGCCCCGTTTGGTTAGTTGAGTCACCGCTACAGGGGTTGAATAAAGGCTGGTATCTAAATATTACAAATTAATCAAAATATTCATGCAGAAAAGTAAACATATACAAAACACGGTATTTATAGAGATTCGGCCATGCCTACTTCCTCTACTCGTGGTTGCCTCCTCACCAATGGGTTTGAACCTTTGCTTTTGTCAGGTCGGTTAGTTACTATACGATTTACTAATCGTACAGCCTAGGAGTTGACTCTACAACCCTAGGTATCCCAACTTATGCATTGCTCCTCAACCATACTAGGGTAGTGGACCCTCTGACTAATTAGCCTGACCCAATAGAAAGAAAAGTTATAAGATACACTTTGTCATAAGGAGTAAGCAAATACAACATATATGCCAATGTAAGCTTGATTCATCAAGTTCTCTCAATTTCTTCCTCTTGATTTGCAACTATGGCTCTTAATTCTTGTTCCTCGCTTGTGTGTCTTCAAGGTCAAATTGCTTCACTATTTAACGTAGATAGCATATAGCAGTTGCCATTAGCTGTTGACTTCAAAGATGAAAGGATTATATCCAGCTAATTCGAAGCCCTTAAAATATGTTCAAATCAAACCTTGGCAATAGAAACTTTCCAAAACAACTAGCAATACATACATATACCATATATGCAGTTGAGTGATCAACTCACTAACTGATATGTTTCTAATAATATTCAAGAAAATTGGATAATTAATGGATATCAATTGTAATCACTAATATTCAATCAATAATATTTTTTAAATAAGTAAAAATCATTCAGCTAACAATATCTACAAATATAATCTTCTCAAGATAGAAATACTATCACAAGATAATGTCACATATTCAAACTTAAATAATAAATCATCACTCATCAATTAAGGAATACTAGCACGCCAACATTCACTTAGAATCATAATACATTTAAACAATAGAAATACAAAGGTAGATTCAAATATAACATGATGAACATAACAATTGGCAAATCCCTTTCTGTCTTTCATTAAAAATTATTAATAAACACATTGTGATTTTAAGGAACGCTAACAGAGGTAGTATAGCAGTTGGCATAACTACGTTACCGCTGCTCAACACTGGCAACCCAAAGGTGGTGTGCTCGATGGCAGTGGCTATGGGTGATGTTTGGCAACCACTGCTTGCTTTAGATAGAGCAGAAAGCAAAGATAACATGAGGATGAGGGAATAAGGTAGAAGCAAGGTCAGCTTAAGTTAGACTATTTAAAGAAAATTTGTAAATCAGGGCTCTCCTATCATTTGAAAATTTTTGTGATCGAAAGGATCACCCAATTCGGAAATTAGGCGTTCATGTATATGCTGACATAAATTCAATGAACTTACATAAATGCCTTATGCCCTATTAATTTTTACTTTTTCCATCAATCTCTGCATCTTTTTCCTCAAAACTTTTCCACCTTTCAGGAAAAAAATCTCTGCTACAATTGGCTTCTAAATTGACAATAATTTGTCACATCACATTAACAATAATGGAATCAACATGTATATCAAAGGTGGTGGTTACTGCTTACCACAAAGCACAAAAATCTTTCTTCGAGAATATTGAAATTGTTAATTAGTGACTTATGCCAACTTACAGTAGCTCACCACATTTTCAACATTATATCTCCATCAATATATGGAAAATTGATCCATTTTGAAATAAACATCCTACAGGCAAGCTGGTCACTTTTGGATCATCTTGAGCTGGGCGAATACTGAATTGAGTTGAGGTGATGGGGACAGTTATCTTGTGGACTTGACAAATTGGTGCGGGCCTGGTTAGTGTGATTTTATTATGTGGTTAGCACATGAGTTGGGTCATGTATGGCCCCCCTAAACAAAATACAGCCATCTATGATATTCAATTGATTTTTTTTATAACTATGATCTTCAATTGATATTAATTTATCATTAATATTTTTAAAGCGAAATGACATTTTTGTGCTTTTCTCCATAAATTTCCTCCTCCTTTCACAATCTTCCTTCAGGGCTAACTCACCTAGCACGACTTTTATGGCATCGAACGAGAACTCACTGCCATCTCCCCTACCAGATATTTTTTGCTCCCTGAACTCACCTCAATTTTTGAACCAAAGGGGTTCCTACAAAGGATCCACATGTACATTTTCCAGAACGAAACTATTAATATTTACGCAAAGAAAATTTCCTACAGTTTTGGCTATACACAATGAATAACATATCAGGGAAGGGGAGAACAACAATTGCAACAAATTCTTATTAGTTGAAAGTAACAAAATGTTTAATACATAAGCCACAACAGAGGCAATGAATGAACATAAATATCATCATACGACAAGGAGTTGGGGGACCATAATTACTATTCTTTTTCTTCCCATTCTGTTGTTCCTATTCCTTTTGTTAATGACCCTGCAATTTTGCCTGATTTCTCCCAACTCCGGGCCTCTTGGATACTCTCCATCTTAGTGATAACTTTGACAAAGCTTTGCTTGAAGAAGGCGTTGTTCGCTGCTATTCTTAACCCCACATTAGAGCTTAATGAGTCAAGTGCTAGTTCTTGGTCAATCTTCAGCAACCCTCTCTTATTTTTGATTTGATTGTAATACTCATTTTAAAAAACAAACAATGTATTTTGGTCAAGGAAAGCACTTCGATTAGCATTTGTGTTTGACTTGCAAATGCGCTTAAGCTTGGAAACCAAAGTCTTGTCCATAGTTTGTGATTGGGATAAAACCCTTAACCTCCCAGCCAGGTCAACTGAGTTATGGATTCTGAGGAAAAGGCCCAAATCCATCATGGGCTATCCACGAGGAGAGAATCTAGCTTCATCTAAGCCCGTAAGTGTAAAACTCTTATGAGTTTACCATTTTACCCTGGCTACAATACCCTATAAATACACACCTACCTGATCCGAAAAAAAGTAAGCAATTTAACATAGAAATCTATGCACTGACATGATCAATGTTAGCGATTTCCCTTTTGGAGAAAGTGCTCATCTTTCTCGTAAAGGATACAAATGTTATCTCTTCCTTGACCGTCCTTTTCTCTCTTTTTAGATTTGTTCTATCACGAGCGTCGGAGGGGCGTTCCTCGGATCCAACATTCTGGGTGGGCCTTTTTTGAAGGAACGAAGGATAAAGGAAGGGGCGAACGACCCTGGACATTCGCCATCACATAAGCTCGCTCTTCAACACTTCATCACTTTAGAAACTCAGTTTGAAAACATATTGGAGCCTTCTGTGGAAAAGAACAGTGCACGATGGTAGTAAGCGACACCACCAGGGCCTGGTCTAGAAGAGACAAGAACCCTATGACTGACTTACCTAAGGCACACGAGGTTCACGATGCCTCTGAGAGTTCTCAGGATACGCCCCACTCAGTCGGTAAACGACTGCCTGAATGGGAGACGTATGTCATTGTGGACGCATGGAAGAATTTCATGGAAACTACGATAGACACTTTATAACATCAGGTGACTAAGCAAGGAAAAAAAAAAAACAATGAAAGTAGCAAGCTTTATGAGGCCGCTCCCTGGATTCGACTATGAGCAAACCCAAGGATGTGGGCCCTTTGCTCACCAAGATCACTCCAGGTTATGCCGTCATGGGTAGGAGCCCCGTGGCATCATTCGACCTTTGACCAATGAGCAACCGACCCTGAGCAACACGAGCGTGCAGGAGTGGATGTCAAACAGGTTATCCGAGCACAGCAGGTGCTTCATAAGGTCCATGCCGACTTGGCATTGTCTAAGACAGTTTCAACCCCATACGCCACCCACTCCCGGCGTACCACCTGGTTTAAGGTGCAGCAGCGGACTTCACATCCCATGGAGGAACCTCTCCAAACCAGATGCTCCCCAGAACGACTTGTGACCAGGGAACGTACTCATAGCCCACCAGCATCCGACCATAGCTTGCATGGTCAAGAGCCGGCGAGGGTCGGTCGCTCGCGGGGCAGATCACCGAGAAGTGACGCGCAATATAGAAGCCCTTTGATTGCAAAGGTGAGGAGAAAACCATCGACCCCTATTAAGCAGTCTGGAGCGGTCGTGCACTCAGGATCTGTGTCGTTCCCCACGCCCTTCAGCGATAAGGTTATGAATGCCCCAAAGGCAACTAAAGGTGAAGATGGGGTATTTGGAGCTGTATGTTGGGACCATCGACACCCAAGGAGTACTTAGGGGTAAAAGCCCAAATGTATGCCTAGGACGTGGATGATGCGACCTATTACCGGTATTTCCTAGCCACCCTAAAAGTAGTAGCCCATGTATGGTTCAATGGCCTAAGAGCATTCCCAATGGTGAGCCATTTTTTTGGTTCGCCAATGGCGGCCTACCTCTGCCATATCGTCTTATAAGCCAACTTTTTGGCTTACAATCCTCCCTCTCTCCAATAAAAGGCTTGGCACTTTGGCTCACCAAATAAAATAATACTCATTAACCCACTCTATAACACAACTTTATTTTTAGAATAAAAAAAGTAAAAAATAATTTAAAATATTAAAAAAATAAAAAAAGAAGCAAAAGATGGAGTGAGAGTCGGCTCACCCCAGGGAGTCACCTCGCGAGGCACATGTTGTGAGGCAACCATTGGAGCACTCCCTTTGCCCCACTCCCTTTCTCTCTCCTCCATTTTGGCTCGTGAGCCAACCATTGAACATGCTCTAACTCCTGGGAGCGTTAGCTACTTTTAGAACTTATTCGAATATTCTATAAGCGAGTTCATTGCTAGCCATAAGGAAAGGCGAACCATCATACACTTGTCCAAGATCATGCAAGGTCCGAACGAATCATTGGGGGAGTTTGTTAAGAGGTTTCATTAGGAAGTTGTCCTTATCCCAGATCTAGAAGTTGGAGTCGCTTACATCTCCTTCCTTAACGGTATGTGGAATGGGCATTTCATTTTTTCATTGGCCAAGCAAAAAGAAACATCCCTAGTGGAGGCCCATAAAAAGAGAGCTAACTTTATCAAGGCCATTGAGATTTGTGTGGAAATAGGGAGCAGTCCTCCAAAGAGCAGTGAGGAAAGAAACCCTACACAGGCCGAGAGGAGGCAGAGGAATGAAATTCGAGACAAACATTTTAATGCAGATCCTCGAGGTATAGTTATGGGGATCAAGAGGCATCCCATGCTGAAAAAGCTTAAGCCTATGGTCGTGATGTCGAAACCACGCAACATAGGGAAGTATTATGAATGTCACGGTCAAAACGGCCACACTAGTGTGGAGCGTAGGGAACTAAAGAAGGCCCTCTATGAACTCACAGATAAAGTCCAGATCTACAAATTCCTGAAACGAGGATAGAGAGCCTTCAATAGGGGATACGCACATCTCTGGGAGGATCTGCTTGAGGAAAAGTCTTCCACCAAGATCGTAGCCCCCATAGTCAGTGGGTAGGCTGAAGGCATTTCCCACGCAATTTGGAAGGCGCAAATACGTGGCACCTAATAAGTGAGGGCAGCTGAGAGGGGCATCCTGTGAGCATTCCCACAATAGTTTTCAACGCGCAGGAGGGTCGTGCGCTTATCTCCTTTCAAGACGATCCAATGGTGGTTGAGCTGAAAGTGGCTAGCACCCTTGTGCATAGAATCTTAGTTGATAGGGGAAGTTCAACTAACATCATCATTTTGGATTGCGCCAAGAAACTCAAGCACCCTAGGAGGAACATCACACCCTTGGTACACCCTATCCTAGGATTTAGTGGTTTAGACACCGACCCTGGTGGGTGTGATTCGTTTTCCCCTACTGTTTAGGGTGTTCAAATAAATGCATAAGGACTAACCTCTCGGAAGCGTGTGATTTCCCAGTTGTCTCTGAACCACGAACAGTGTGTATTGCAATCCGGAGGCTACTAGAGTCCCGGTAGATTCCCACATATCAAACCCGAAGAATTTAAACGGTAATGCGTTTTTAAAACTGAGAGAAAGTGAAAGCCCTAAACCAGCAACGTATGCTTGTATTTTTCTTCTGCACTTTAATCACTGAGATTAGGGTATTTAGCCCCAAGCTGCCACCCCCTATTTTTAGGCCACACCTCCCTAAAAATGAGGGAAGTGGCCGTTTGGCTATTTACTAAAATTAGCCTTCAGCTCCCACTCGTCCACTTAAGCTGTAACATCGTCTCTTAACAATGTTTCCTCTCAAAAACGCGTCATACCAGGAATGAGACGTGCGACCATAAGTAACAGGTAGTGTTTTGTTAAGATACCATCAATCTAACAAAGACACTTTCAACATTAGCGATGTTACCCTGAATCATCCTCACATTGCCAACGACATACAACGTCCCTTTATGTCTGATATATCATATGGTTATAATCTCAATATAACCGCCAGGGCTGATATAGCAATGATGGATCGATTCTTCCTCAGACACACATAATGCTCCATTTTAGCATGATAGCTTTCCTAATGTGTTCCGCTGGACTATCTATTTTATAGCCCTTGGAGTTCACATCAAAGTAGCTGCATCATGGTTCAAATTCACATCATGGTTCTAGGTCAAAGGGTGTCATCTAAATAGACTACGAAGTCTATAGGGATCACATAGTAACAAGGAAGGGATTCAATTGTCACTCCCCTGGTCGACTTAAGCACACACAGTATGAATGTGTGTCATGGTATAACTCCCACTGAGGTGAGCTGTCACTTTATATACCATGTGAATTACAAGTCCAGTTTTTTTCCCTAAAACTGACTAGAGTTACTTGGTTACCGTACAAAACGCAACCTCCGTACTCAAAATTCGGCTTTAGGCTTCGATATAAGGTTGTGTTATACCCGATTTACTCAAAATCTCATCTTAGACTTACTAAGGCGACTATTCATTATCCGCATTACTACAATCGCGGTGACAACCAATATTGCACACCTAGTGTCAATATGATCAAGTCTTATCCTGCCCGCTACTTAACTTTATTGCGTTTCTTACAAAGTGATAACGCCTTTTGATATGCTTAACCTTCCTATGGAATTTAGGATCCTTAGCATACTGGATAGCGGCAGTATTGTCGCACCACATTTCCACAGGATCATCAACTCTCGGAGTGAGATTGAGATCCTGAAGAAAACTCCTGAGCCAAATCGCCTCCTGAGCGGCGAGACAACAAGCGACATACTCTGCTTTCATAGTTGATAAAGCTATGCATTCCTGCTTCTTGCTGCACCAAGACACGGCTCCCCCACCAAGAGTGAAGACATATCCCGAGGTAGACTTAGACTCATCTAAATCACCACCCCAGTCAGCATCAGTGTAACCTCTTAGTTTTAAGTCCACTCCTTGGTAGCAAAGTACCAAGTCGGTAGTCCCCCGAAGATAACGCATTATCCTCTTGACGGCTTGCCAATGAGCGATTCCGGGGTTACTTTGGTAACGACTTACCAAACCAACCGCGAAGCAAATGTCAGGCCGTGTACATAACATGGCATACATTAGGCTTCCTATAGCACTAGCGTATGGGACATTGCTCATCTTCTGTTTTTCAACTTCTGTTTTCGGGCATTGTTCTAGACTTAAAGTTAAACCCTTGTCTACTGGAGTATCAACGGGCTTGGAGTAATGCATCCGAAAACGTTCTAGGACTTTCTCGATATATGCCTTTTGGCTTAAACCAAGAAGTTTCTTCGAACGGTCTCGGAGGATCTCCACACCTAGGACGTACCTAGCTTCACCCATGTCCTTCATCTCAAAGACGGAGGATAACCACCACTTGGTGGCATTGATCATCTCCAGATCACTTCCAGCTAGTAGGATGTCGTCGACATACAAGGTAAGAAAAATAATTCCTACACTTGTCCTTTTGACGTATACACAGTGATCTTCTGAAACCATGGTAAAGCCCAATGCAGTGATAGCTTCATGGAATCTGAAGTACCATGCTCTAGAAGACTGTTTGAGGCCATATATGGATTTTTTAAGGTGACAAACCTTGTCTTCCTGGCCTTTTGGTACAAAACCAATAGGCTGGACCATATATATTTCTTCCTCAAGATTTCCATTTAGGAAAGCAGTCTTCACATCCATTTGGAACAGTTCTAAATCCAAATGGGCTACTAGCGCCAGAAGTAAGCGAATTGAGGCTAATCTCACCACAGGAGAAAAAGTTTCCTCGTAGTCTACACCCTCAACTTGGGTGTAGCCTTTCGCTACTAAACGGGCTTTGAACTTATCAATTGACCCATCTGCCCGATGTTTAACCTTGAAAACCCACTTGTTTCCAATGGCTCTTCGTCCGGGGGGAAGGTCAACTAAATCCCAAACTTCATTCTTTGCCATTGAGTCCAACTCATCTCTCATGGCATCCATCCATTCCTTATCATTTGGTGATTCCAAAGCCTCTACATAAGAGGTTGGCTCTTCTATTTCTAAGGGAGCACAAAAGAAAATTTCCTCTTCGATTTGAAAAAAACGTCAAGGAACTCTTCCGCGCTCACTCCTTCGAAACACTTTAGGACTTTGCGGTCTTACCTGTTCAGACTCGGGATCAGGATCTCTCCCCCTTTTCTTTTGAGATACAGAACCTCGAATAGGAGAAGAATCACTCCCACTAACCCCTTGGGGCGTGGGTTCCTGAAAATGAGGACTCTCAATCTCTGGTTGAGTGTCCTGAACAGGCAGGTCTCCCTGCGTAGGAACAGTGGGTATACTCCCACAATCTCTAATATCAGGGAGATGCATATCCTCGGTGGCTTGGGTAGTATACAAATCCTCCCCCTCACCGAGAGATATGTTCTGTTGTAACTCATACAATGATAAGTCCTTTTTGATTTCACCAATGTTTGGGAACTCATCCTCAAGGAAATCGACATTTCGGGAATCTAATTCCTTCATGCCTCCGTCTAGATGTTCTCCATACATTACATAACCTTTTGAATGTTGCGGGTATCGAATAAAGACCATCTTGGTGGCTCTTGGACCAAGCTTTCCATGTTTATGGGTTGGGTTATGCACATAGCCCGCCGAACCCCATGGACGTAAACGATCCAAAGAGGATGTCTACCATTCCATAACTCATATGGAGTAGTAGTAATACTCTTGCTAGGTACTCGGTTTAAAATGTAAGTAGCTGTTAGAAAGGCATCACCCCAAAAACTAATTGGAAGATTAGCTTGAGCCATCATTGACCTAACCATGTCAAGTAATATGCGATTCCTACGCTCAGCTACACTATTTTGCTGTGGAGTGTATGGAATCGCTAGATGTCTAACGATACCCTTTTCCTCACAGAAAACCTTGAACATATTAGAAAGGTATTCACGACCACGGTCGGTCCGAAGAGTCTTGACTCTTCGTTCCAACTTGGTCTCTACTTCCGCTACGAAGCGTTTGAACACATCTAAGGCTTCGTGACGGCGTGATAATAGATATACGTATCCATATCTAGAGTAATCATCTATTAAGGTGAGGAAGTATACAGCACCACTACGTGCTCGAACATTCATTGGTCCGCAAATGTCGGAGTGAATGAGTTCTAAAGGGGTAAGCGCCCTAGAAGCCTTACCAAAAGGTTTCTTAGTCGCTTTTCCTGCTAAACAAGGCTCACATATAGGTAGCTTAACCTTAGTAAGCTTCCCTAATAAGCCTTCTTTAGCAAGTCTAGTCATTCTATCTTGACCTATGTGTCCAAGTCTAGCATGCCATGTTACAGAATCACTACTAGAATCAACAGATGACACAAAAACAGAAGGTGCCTTATTAGAATAATAATCATTATATAAGTCAAGCACAAAGAAATCGTCAATCAAAGATGCGTGGCCAAACAAATTGCCACCATACACAATGTCCAAACCATCATTTTTCGAAACAAAATGAAAACCTAGTTTCCAAAGAGAAACATAAGAAACAAGCGAGCATCGCACCCCAGGTGCATAAAGGGCGTCATGGAGAAACAACGAATTTCCTCCATGCAGGTTGAGTTTGTACATTCCGACACCCAAAACGTCCTCTGCAGTCCCGTTACCAAGTGTCACGGTCTGTGTCCCCACCGGGTAAGGGTGGAAAGACACAAACCCCACCTGGTCTCGAAATATGTGCTTGCTTGCTCCCGAATCTATAATCCAGTTAGGAAATGACTTAGCAACAAATGCATGGGAACAAACAAACAAATTGTTAGTGGGGATTGAAGAAGGTACCTTGGCCTGGGGCTCGAGACAATCTCGGGCATAGTGACCCTTCTTCCTGCAGTTATAGCACGTCACACGTGCCATATTTTTCTCCACTTTACCCTTAGGTTTCCATTGCTTCTTAGCAATCCCACCTTTAGGGCCAAGCTGCTTTGAGGGATGAAAATTTTTCTTCCCTCGTTTAAACTTGTTTCCTTTCGGCCTATCCACTCTAGCAACAAATGCTGAGGGAGGTGGAGCCATCGCCCTGAGTCGCTCATCCTCTAACTCTAGGTGCTTAGCAATCTAACCAAAAGTTTTGATGTGAGTACTATGCACCATTAGGGTGATAAAAGGTTTCCACTTAGGATCACCTTGAGTCAGTGCACGCAGCAGATTGTTTCTTTGATCTCTTTCTGAAACCTCTATCCCACCAGCCCTTAGGTCCCGGATCATGGACTGCAAAGCCCTGATATGTTCAGTCACACTTCGGGTAGAGTCTATCACATAAGACATCCACTTAAGATGTAACGCTTGTAGCCTCGTTTCCGAAGTCTGACCATATCGAATTCGAATGTTGTCCCATATCTCTTTAGCTGTGGGAAAAACATCGAACTCACCGATAAGATCGTCGTGCATGCAACACAACAAAGTGTAGCGTGCCTTACGATCCTTCTTGCACCACGCTTGGTACTCAACCAAGCGTGCTTTATACTCTTGGGTGGCGGTGATATCTTTGTCATTTTCGTCTCTTTTGGCGGGGGGTGGCATGAGGAACGTTATGTGCTCCAGCACATCGCGTTCTTCCAGGAGAAACTCAATCTTCCTGTGCCAGATATCATAGTTGGACCCATCCAACTTGTCACTGGTGGACAGTTCAAAGATCATGGAGGTTTTTGAAGCGATATCTACAAGTAAGAAAATTGGACATTTAGGCATATCATATATATAATCAAAAATAATCTGAAAGCTATCATTCATATTGTATGTTCAAAAATTTCGCTAAGCTCATAATCATCACATACTATATGAACTGAGAATTGAGAAAAATTTGATTATCATCAATCCATAACAAACATATTCTTATGGATACAATGTTAATCATATTAACATCTAATAACTAAACATCACTAAGACGTCAACAATAAGCACGATATGAAACGTATTTAATTCAAGCTCATAATTAAAATTACAAGGAGAACTAATCTGTCATTGAATATTGAACTGATTATTATACGAAATTTATTCATATACATAATTTAATTTAATTGGCATTTCAGTAAGAAAATAATAATAACATGATACATAATCATATCAAACTTAGCTAACATATTTCGTTAAACAAATTAACATGGATCACGTTAACATTACAAAAATGCCAAAATTAAACTAAGTAAGACAAATTTACTTGATAATCTATAAAACAGATTTACAAGTTCATATCATGTGTTATTAAACATATTTAAACACATGCTTACCACATAAAATTATTCATGATAATTGTAAAACAAATTCACAATCACCTAATTTTGAATACTAAACAAAAATAAATTACACATATTCCAAACTAAACAGATTAATCGTGGGCTATGAAAACAAATTTAAATTCAATACATAATCAAAGTATGATACGTAATCATCTTCATTAACTAAAATTTTTTTTATTTAAAAAAAAAAGGTAGCATAAACCCCCCCTTTTCATTAAAACCCGCTTTTTCCATTAAACCCCCCCTTGTTACTCGGCCCGTTTCGAGACCCCGCTGCCTCTCTCTCTCTCTACACAAGAGTCACGGCATCCTGGCTTCCA
>JACYFF010031956.1:35721948-35732547 GCA_017589665.1 Selenicereus undatus | reverse complement strand
CTGCCTCTCTCTCTCTCTACACAAGAGTCACGGCATCCTGGCTTCCATGGTTTCCGGCACCGAGCTTTCCGTGGTTTCCGGCACTAAGCCCAGCCGTCTAACCCCCCCCCCCCAGCGAAAAGAAACACGAAATGATGAACCGCCGCCCCCCGGCCTCTAAACTGCTCTCGATCTCTTTTTCCGACAACCTTTTGGAAGAACCACCGTCGCCATCACATAGATCGGGCGACGACGATCTCACCGGTACCACCCACTCTCGGAACGCGCCACCTAGGCGGCGGCGCGTGGGTCACACGCGCCGCCCTATGTTGGGTTTTTGGTGGTTTGGTTGTGCAAGGTTGTAGATCGGGGCGTTTGGAGGTCGGATCGAGGAAGAAAGAGACAAAACAGATGACCTCTCGAAGGCACGTGGCACACACGCGCCACCCTTCCTGGGGGTTTTGGCGGCGGCTGATGGTATTCAACTCTACCTTTTTCCCTTTTTTTTTTAATAGTTTGGTAGTATAACTGTGGCCGGGGAGGGTGGGAGACAGAGGGTTCGAAAAAAAAGGAATTGTAACACAGGGTGGGAGACAGAGGGTCGAACACAGGGGGGCCATATGAATTGTAACATATAAAAATTGCATAGCGCCTTGCATCAGCATGTCGAATTAAACCCATTAAATCATGCTATTTGGGAACAAAAACAACCAGGCAGGCTCTGATACCACTGTTCAAATAAATGCATAAGGACTAACCTCTCGGAAGCGTGTGATTTCCCAGTTGTCTCTGAACCACGAACAGTGTGTGTTGCAATCCGGAGGCTACTAGAGTCCCGGTAGATTCCCACATCTCAAACCCGAAGAATTTGAACGGTAATGCATTTTTAAAACTGAGAGAAAGTGAAAGCCCTAAACCAGCAACGTATGCTTGTATTTTTCTTCTGCACTTTAATCACTGAGATTAGGGTATTTAGCCCCAAGCTGCCACCCCCTATTTTTAGGCCACACCTCCCTAAAAATGAGGGAAGTGACCATTTGGCTATTTACTAAAATTAGCCTTCATAGGGATAAGACCAAATCCAGGAACTTAGAGATTGACTTTTTGATCGTGGATGTTCCCACTTTGTATGGCATCATCATAGTTCGTCTGACCCTGTATAAGGTTAAGGCCATCACCGTGCCTTATCTCTCTCAGATTCAGTACAAGGCTGATGATGGGGGTGTAGGAAAACTATATGGAGATCAACATACTACTCGAGAATACTACTTAGTTAGCATCAAGCCTCTGGTCGAATGCTAGCAGCCCCGAGTTGCGCTCCCTACTACAGCTGATGCCTTGGCCATTTGCACACTTACCACAACAGATCAAGGCCAACCTCTCCCTAAAGTTATGCACGAATGGAAACCGTGTACTTGGTGGAGGGACCCCCAACATGCGTCCTTAAAATTAGCTGAGAAATGGAAAAGCAAATGCAGAAAGCTCTTGTAAACCTCTTCCAGGAATACGAAGATATCTTCGCTTTTGGGCTGGAGGAAATGCTCGAAATAGACGCAGTAGTCATAGAGCACCGTTTGAATGTTGATTCAGCCCATAAGCCGATAGTGCAAAGGAAAAGACATATATGAGCTGAGTGATGAGCAGTCGTGAGGGAAAAGGTCCAGAAACTCTTGGACATGAGGTTCATTCAAGAATGCTACTACGTGGAATGAATTTTGAATGTAGTTTAGGTCAAGAAGCCCAACGAATGTTCGCGAATTTGTGGATTTTACCGACTTCAACAAGGCTTGCCCGAAGGATAACTGTCCACTGCCCAAGATTGACAAGTTGGTGAATGCCACGACTGGGCACGCAATGGTGACCTTCACAAACACTTTCTCCAAGTATCATCAATTCCCTACATAGGGAAGATCAAGGAATGACAACTTGTATTATGGACCGCGGGCTATATTGCTACTAGGTCATGCCCTTCGGGCTCAAGAATGAGGGCGCAACTTACCAGCGACTAGTAAACACTGTGTTCGAGCCCCTAATTGGGAAAAGTATGGAGGTGTACATTGGTGATATGATTGTGAAGAGTGCATAGGACGAGGGACGCCCTGCAGACTTGCGAGAGACGTTCTAAGTCCTTTGCAAGTGTGGCATGAAACTTAACCCCAAGAAGTGCATTTTTGGGTCAAGGTTTGGAAAGTTCTTGGGAATCATGATAAGGAGTTAGGATATAGAAGCCAGCCAAGGCAAGGCATAGGCGGTGCTCAACATAAAGCCCCCACGGAATGCTAAGGAAATCTAGCGTTTGATCAAATGCATTGTCGCGTTAGGCTGATTCATATCAAAATCGACTGACACGTGTCAACCGTTCTTCCCCATCCTTAGGAAATGTGCCCACTTCGAATAGAACTAGGAGGGTGACGTCGTGTTTGAATCGTTCAAGGAATATTTATCTCACCTACAAAAGATAGCTAGCTCGGCCCAAGGCAAACCTTTGCTCCTTTACTTAGCCGTACTAGAGTAAGCGATTAGCGTCGTCATAGTTGTTGAGAGACAGAAAGAGCAAATTCCTATTTATTACGTAAGCTACACCCTTGCAGTAGTAGATCCAAGCTATCCTCTTATCGAGAAGTTTGCTTTTGCTTTGGTATTAGGAAGCCAAAAACTCCATCCCTACTTTGAGGCGTACAAGGTTACAGCCCTTACAAATCGACCCTTGAAGAACGTCTTACAGAAATTATATGCCTCTAGCAGGCTAGCAAAATGGAAGGTCGAGTTATTACGATACAAGATCAACTTTGAAGCACGGTATGATATCGATGCATAGCCTTAGCGGATTTCATCATCGAAAGAACTAGTGCAGAACCCTCGGCTAGCCACATACCGATTTGTGGAACCTATACGCGGATAGATTGTCCACCAAGGACAGAAGTGGGGTTGGCTTAATCATCAAAACAGTCCCGGGTGAAAAACGAGAGCACACTCTCAAATTCTTGTTCAAAGCCTCCATTAATAAGCCAGAATATGAAGCTCCATAGCCGGAATTGACCTGTGTTAAATAATCAGAGCAGACTCTGTTAAGGCCTACTCAAATTCTTGATTGGTCCTTAGCCAGCTCAATGGAGAGTATGAAACCAAGGATGACACCATGACAGCCTATGTCTGTTGGGTCCGAGAAGCCACACCTTCAACCACCTACTGTCTAAGTTTGGTAGTTCCTTGATAGATGGTGAGCCCAAAAGGATAAAGTAGGAGATGTTAATGGAGAAAGGTATAAAGCCTAGGAAAATCAGGTAGCTCCATTGGAGTTCCACTTTGATGGATCCTATTGTAGCATATATGACCAACAAAACCCTCGCCCCGGGCGCCAAAGAGGTAGAATGTATAAAAAAAAAGCTGAGTGGCCCGTCTTGTACAACGGAATCTTGTATAAACGTTCCTATGCACGGCCTCAACTGTGTTTTGTGACAGCCGAAATGGGTGAGAAAATCCTGAAGGAGGTCCATGAAGGGGTATGCAACTCGCACATTGGAGGTTGAGCACTTGTAATTACGTCTATGTGTATCAGCTACTATTGGCTACCATTAAAGGAGGACACCATGAACCTGGTCAGGAAATGCGAGAAGTGCCAAAAATTCTCCCTGGTACAACAGAAGCCCTCCACCCCTTTCACTCCTGTCCTGAGTCCATTACCCTCTCCTAAGTGCGGTATGGACATCTTAGAACTATTCCCCTAAGCCACCGATAGGCAAAAGTACCTTCTGGTGGCTATTGATTACTTCACCAAATGGGTAGATGTAGAAGCCATGGCTTCTATATCCATAGCAGAGGTACAAAAGATTATTTGGCAGAACATCATCACTAGCTTCGGTGTGCCATGGGCAATGATCTTGGATAACGAGCGTTAGTTCAACAAAAATAAAATAAAGGACTACCTACAGGACTTCGGATGTCAAGCACAGTTCACTAGTGCTGCACATCTGTAGACAAACGACCAAGCTGAGGCTATGAACAAGATATTCCTGCATGGCCTACAGAAGAAGCTCCATGATGCCAAAGGAAAATGGGCTGACAAGTTTCCCGGTGTCTTGTGGCCCATACGTACCACCAAGAAAACCGCTACGGGCTAAACGCCATTCATGCTTGCATACGACTTAGAACTTGTTCTCCCAATTGGAGTGGCTCACCACACTCATCGTATCACCATGTTCTAGGAAACCCTCAACAACTCAGTGCTAAGGGAAGCCCTTCGTGTGAGGCGACACATACATCCGGGAGGCCTTATACAAGCTAAGAATTGCTCGATACCATAATAGGTTGGTTAGAAAGTAACCCATCGAACGGGGCGATCTCGTGCTAAGGCGAACATAAGCCGTAGCCAGGGCAAATGAACCTAGAAAATTAATTACGAATGGGGAAGACCCCTATGTAGTCAAAGGGCAAGTCCGTTGTGGAACATATCGATTAATCACACTGCAACGAAAGAGCATCCCACGAATGCGGCATAGTAGCAACTTAAGAAAATAGTATACCCTAATGCTTGTTAATCAAGCTAGTACGGCATTGCCCAACTTTTTAACGTTCGCATATTGTAACACCCCCACCTAACTAGGTGGTGTTACATGCCACCGTCTCCACCAAGCAGCGACTATTAAGGCAACCTACTTAAACACGCTTAAATTATAACTTCAAGAAATAAAAGACAAGACCATCAGCTCAAGTCATAGCCTATGAAAGGTAAGCCCAACCTAGATTTTCGTGCACATGGTTTTGTTTTAGAAATTCATAAATCTGCATAAAATAGATATCACTTATATAAAAAATGGGACCACTGTTTTTAATATATCTTACAAAAGGTAAATATTTATATAACATTACATACATAATCAAAGGTTACATAACCATGTCATAGAGAGAATAAGAAAGTCCATAGTCCACCCGAAAGCATAATTCTTGTCACGCTCCACACATCAGTCACACGTCTGTTGATCTGGGGGAAAAGGGGAAGATAATGGGGAGGAGCAACCACTGTTCAGTGAATAAAAACCCCCTCTTCCAAAGCAATACTCAAAGTACATAATAGTTAAGGAAAACTTTTGTAATTTGGTTTAGTTAAAGGGCTTTCACATAATTAAACATATTCAACCATAATCCAACAGGAAGAGTAGTCGTATGAAGAGTTGAAACTTCAGAAGTTGTAATACATCAACTTCCCATAACAAACTTATATAAGCTTAAAAACATAGTGTAAAAGTGGTTTTAAACATAACTATCACTTACTAAAAATCCTATATAGCAATTTAGTTACATAATGATAATTGCTACATAATGAGGAGTCTAGACTCTTAGAGGTACTTTATTATTGACATCTTGAGTCATGCAAACTTGAGCGACAACATACCCATAACCAGACAGACGTCTTACTACGCTAAGATGTAACTTACATACTAAGACTTTAGGCTGGAATCAAACCACCATCCCTGAGCCATCTTATTGCAAGTTAACTTATGCCAGGCGGGATCCCAAACTGTCGTTCCTGGGTCTTAAGCTTAAAGTTTCTAGAGTAGCTCCTCTACATACACATAAACATAGCTATTCATACACATATATAGTTTCTTGTATGAAAAATACATATAAGCTCATAAAACTTATATCATCTCATAAATTCATATTATGAAAATATAATCTACAACTATTCACCATTTTACTACAACATAGTCATGTAAACTTTGAACTTGGAATACTTGGGACTCCGTTTGGTTAGAATAGAAAGATTTTACATTAAAACCTTGCAAAATTTAACCTGTTGTAAGACCAATACTGCACCAAAAGCCTCTATGAGCTTTTAAATAACCAAGATATTCGCCAAAGAAGAAGTTTGGAGATCATTTAGGAAAAAACATGAAATGGTCTACTTAAACATTTGAGGCACTTAAAAGCATCCATAAGTAACATGATTCTTCCAGAAAGAAACTGTGAGTAACTTTACTCCAAAACCTAATCATTCCATCATGTTAAGGAGTAACGATACATTTGAATAGATAGGGGGTGTCTTGAACCAATTTTTGAAAACAAATGTATTTTAATAAAGAACCTTCCTAAACCATCTTTTATAGAGTTTCTAACCTTAAAGACTATTGGACTATGTTTACTGGATTGTTTCCCTTAGAGCCAAAGTAATCCTTTTAGTAACGAATAGTAGACATCCCAGTTTGGAAAGAAAAAGTAAAAGTGTTCCAGGCTTTGAAGATGAATATTTATAGTAACTAGAAAGTATCAAATAGAAGCTAAATGTTTTAAGGTCACTAAAAATAACCAACTTCTCTCATGTTCAGGTCAAACCTAAAAGTTTCAACTCACAGTTCCGTTGAAGACAGTTTGCTTCAAGACGTCACATTTTCATTCATACACATTTAAAAGGAAAAGTACCCACTCCTAACCACCATATTATACTCTTCCGAAGAATAACAGGTATAAGGAATCTAAATTCTTAAGGCACTTTAAAGAATTTTCTAGATCACAACTTATAGTAACTTCAGGCAGTTCACAATAAGTTCAGGAATCAACTTAAACATAACAAATGCCTAAGAGTTGGACTAAATTCCTCATGTGTTTGTGTCAAAGTTGCAGGTCTTTAGGTTTTTCAACTATTTGAAATTGACTCGTTTCAAACCAATAGTCTATCAAATTTATTAACCAAAAGTAGAACAATAAATTCGATTCAACTACAGAAATTTCATTTTCGGCTCATAGGTGTGAAGAAGATAGACTATGAATTTAAATTATAAGCCTGCAACAACACGGTTATTGATCAAATGACTTTTAGTTCTAAATCCAAAATGTTTGAACTTGTTTGCCAACAAAGTATAAAACAAATGGTAGAACCATTTCAACAAGGAGTACCCCCAAGCAGCTTGCCAAAAGAAGAAATTCACATTAGCACTATTTTCAACGCACTTGAAATGCAAGCATAATGAAAATAATTTTAGAGATATAGAATACAACGCCTTTTATATTATAAATCTTCTTAACAAATAAAACCGGTCGGATATGATAAATGGTTTAGGAATAGAACAGCTGAAATCCCTCCATTTTCACGACTACGTTGCAAACACCCCCCCCCCCCCCGCCGGTTAACCCATCAAATAAGCTTGTTTCAAGCATACTAGTTTGGCAAAGGCATTTATCAAAAGCACAACACCAGTTGATTTAGTGATACCATAGAACCTGCAAATACATAATCCAAGCTTGTTTCAAGCATACTAGTTTGGCAAAGGCATTTATCAAAAGCATAACACCAGTTGATTTAGTGATACCATAGAACCTGCAAATACATAATCCAAACGTAGTACGAAATTATATATTTCAAATCGAATTGAATTCAAGTTGTTTCAAATCCAGTAATTCTACCAACAGATTGCCTAAAATCACAGCAACGAGTTTATTCGAGCTAAAATACTTCCAACATAACTAGTAACATAATAAAGACTTAAGATTCTTTTTTTTTAACCTGTATTAAATGCATTCTTTAAACTCAGACAATCTAGGCTATACACTTAAACATCATAACACGTCTGACAAGTCAAGTGTAAGATAAAATGTCGATAACGATCTAAATGAAAGTGACATAGTTTAATTCACTAGAGCCTGGAAGTTCTTTTCAATGACATGGCTAGCACAATCAAACACAAGACCAAACCCTTATGCAACAGACATAATTATCCAATAACAATTGAAATAGCCCACAACGTCAACAATTGAATCGTTAAACAACAACCCAATTTCAAGGCTCAATACACGAATTTGATAAATTAAATCATACTATTATGCGAGGGAATCATAAAATAGTGGGATTAAGAGTTTACCACCACAAATTGGTTAATTCCAGGATGTAAGCGACCTCCCTAAGCTAATTCTCCTCTCGGTTTTGCCTCAATTCTACTTTTATGGTTCCAACTTCCACTCTCTTCCTTCTTAATCAAGCGTTGGCCTCCTTGTAGTCTAATTGCACTAATGACAGCAGCCACGGTGGTGCTGTTCTTTTGCCTCTTCCACCGATCCACACTATATCTCTAACTCTATCCCTCTCTCTCTCTCTCTCTTTGGTTGGCAAAAGCGAGGGATGGAGGGGGGTTTCTGTTTTCCAGTAACAAAATAAATAGGGCAGTGGTGTTTGGCGCTAAATGAAAGAAAATAAGGGGGAAAGGAATAAATACCTACCCCTTTTTCCCTTTTTCAAATTTGTTTCATGGTTGAAGGCTTAGCTAGACCTCTCTTCCCTCTTTTTTTGGTTTTTTTTTTTTTTTTTTTGTGGATAACACTTAACGATAAGTAGATAAATAATCGGTGATGAGGCTCATGGGGAGGTAGAATGGAGGTTCAGTTGTCAAAGGCCCAACCTAAATTGCATACAAATCTAGGTATAAACTCTTTAATCAAGTATATTAAAAATGCCAGTCTCACACATACTCATTGGGGGCCAAATGTAATAGTGGAGTGATGTATTGACGTTGCTAAAGCAATAAGAATGCTCCCTTGGTGAGCAGCGTAACACTCTTGTGTCCTAGGTGGCTCCAACGCCTTTAACCCCCAAGAGGCTACGGGTTTTGGAGCATGACCCTTGGCTGTCTACTGCGCCTTTAGCCCTAAATGGTCAAAGGATCCCAAGGCACGACCCTTGGCCATTTGCTACACCTTTAGCGCCAAGGGACTAAGGGTCCTGAAGTATGACCCTTGGTCGTTCGCTACGTCGTTAGCCGCAAGGGGCTAAGGATCCTGAAGCATGGGCCTTACTTGTTCGTTACGCCTTTAGCCCTAAGGGGCAAAAGGACCCTAAAGCACTGCCCACAAGCATTCACTATACCTTTAGCCCAAAGGGCAAAGGATCCTAAAGCATAGCCCATGGCCGTTCGCCACACCTTCTAAATGCCTAGCCTTTGGCAATCTGTTTCACCTTCCACCCATAAGGGGGAATTCCCCAATGTACATGCCATGGCTATTTGCTATACCTTCAAGAGGTTATGAAGCTGTCAGCTTTTAGCCTAGGGTCCGGTTTGTTGTTAAGAAGTGCCAAATTTCAACATTAGTTTGTTGTTTAACTTAGGGCTAGGAGCATGGCCCCAGGTACAAGCTGGATGAAGCATGCAAACATGAAACAAGAAGTTAAACAACTAGCAATATGGACACGCATCAAAGTTCAAAGGGAAAATACGATTTCATTGATAGTTTGTAAATGATCCTTACAAAAAAAATGATGACAAAAAACACCAATGAGAAGTACTACTAATAAGGGGACGAAAGAGTGGGGTGCAGCAATAGATGGTGAGATCTTTGTCGTCACTGACATCCCCCACAAAGCCTTCATCATCCAGAGGGTAGTGTGGTCTGCGTCACCCCCGCTTGTATCATCAGGAGCCTTATACTAAAACAGCCAAAGTCTTGGCTACAATGGCGGGCGTGGAGATGGTCGTCGACATACCGAATCCATGCCTCGAAGTGCCCCTTCTTCTGCTAAAACTCCATCGGGGTGTGTTAGATTTGAGAGCACACAACATAAGAGGGGGGGGATGAATTGTGTTGTGACAGATTTTCGGAATTTTCACCGAACAGGCTCAGGAACTGTTTGGAGAGGGTGTTTGGAACTGTATACGAAGCACTGTGCAGCAAGTAATCACTGAAAATAGATAGAATCGACACAGTATTTTTCCGTGGAAAACCTCTAGCCCATCTGAGGTAAAAAACCACAACCTACCTTGTAGGATTTTCGCGCAATTCCACTATTCGGGCTGAAAATCGTTACAAAGTAACCTCACTGTTACACTTGCAACACACCGTGACTTGTCTTCCTAAGACTTTGTCACCCCACATCTGAGTCACCCTTGACTCAAACGCACTCAATCACTCTCAAAATGAATGAAGAAAAGAAACCCTCACTTGAATTGGTTATAAGTAAGCTAATGTGAGATACAATATTCCCTATTGTGCCAATTTTGGAAAGCTTGATCTTTTTGCTCACTAGGCTCGGTTTTCTTAAAAAATCGCCACACTTAATTCTGAAAATTCTCTCTTGAAAAACCGGTGTCCAACACCTTGTCCACGTTTTGAATAAATAGATAAAATGAATGATTTTAGTGGAGAAAATGGAGGAGAATCTTTAGGCATATTCTCATCAACTAACGGCTAGTGGGGCATGACTTTTAGGTCAGCCACAATTTTCTCTCTCATTCAACTTGCTGCTCCATTTAACCTTTTACTAAAAATAGAGGTTGGTTATTTCAATTGAAAAACAAGTAAAGAAAATCTAGGTTAGTCAATACCCAAGCTAAAAATAGCTTAGTTGACTAACGGCTAGCTGAAAATCAGTTTTAACAAAACCCCTGAAAATACTGATTCAAAATTTGAAAGAAAAATTTGGAAAACGTTTTTACCGGCACAACACCAAACAGTCTGGACACCCTGTTTGCAGACCTGTTCTAAGATAGTGTTGGGGTCTTTAAAACCTTTACAAAGTGAGTGTTAAATCAAAGATTTCCTAGTTGGCACATTAACAAGAATCTAAGAATAAAAAATCAATACTACCCAAAAGATTCTTGTTGACTCAATTGCAAAGATGTTCCGCTGCTCCAATCA
>JACYFF010031956.1:35709702-35721548 GCA_017589665.1 Selenicereus undatus | reverse complement strand
CTATGGTCATGCATAACTTCCCCCTTTTGGCATCAGCAAAAGTAGTGTACAAACAACCAGTCAAGGTAGGGTACCATCACCACCGCTTGGGTGAGGAGAGAGAGACAACCTGCGATACACTCAAGTATACAGTACACAATGAGACTGGCCATCCAAGTCACGCACAAACAACATCCAAACAGAAAACAAGCATAGCCAAGCAATATAGCAAGCCAAACCAAGAATCGGAATCAACCCAGGTTAGTAAAAACAAATGACAAACCAGCAGCAGCGATGTGTAGAAACAGATGAACACAAAATAGAAGGATGCAAAGTATCAGAGCAAAATAAGGAACAGGTGCCAGAACAGGGGGATAGGGTGTTTAGGGAGGGAGATTGGATAGTTTGGCTGTCAAAGTGGAGAAGAGAGATAGGATTTCCCCATGGCGCTTCGCATGCAAGGCCCTCTCCTCATCTAGAGCGGTCGTGAGCTGTGCGATCTCAGCCTTCTGTCTGGTCAACTCCTGAAGAAGGTCCACTGGAGGTGCGCTGGAGGAAGTCCCAGGGACAGGAGTAAAGGGTGTTTGGGACCCCTGTTCAGGAACGACTGTCCCACCTGGTCCAGACTTGAAGCCACAGCCCAGCAGAGTAGTACTCCCAATCAGGTCAACCATCTGGGCCCCAATCCTTCTCTGCAGTGGCACCCCAAACTGTTCCAGCACCTGGGTGAGGAAAAACCCGTAACCCAAGTCGTGATCTCGGGTGGAGGTGGCAATGCGATGAATGTGCCTGATCATGATGGCAGGGAGATTAATCGGCTCACCCCTAGCCAACAGATCCACGAGGTGCTGATCCATGGCATCGGCCAAGTTTCTTCCTTGGCCACGAGGAATAATGTTTTTTATGACGAACCAAAAGAGGAGTTGATGAATGGGGGTCATATCACCCTTTCGCAATGATTTGGGCCTTGTCAAATCAGGCTGTTGGCCCAACCTTCGAGCCATATCAAGCAGCTGAGCCTGATCCAACATTGATTTGTCCTCTCAGACATAATCAGTGCACCCAACAGTTGGGACCCCCAGAATTTCCCCAAGCCTAACAGCATCAAAGCTAATCTGTGTCCCTCCAACCGCCGAAGTCACCATACCCTGGGTGACAGAGCAATTTGCGTAAAATTCTGCTAAATTAGGAGCAGAACATCCCACTTTTGCATTCCCAAATAATTCGAGCCAACCCTGGGCGCGTAGTTTTTCCAAGAACATGTCCAGGCCCTGTTCTTGGAAGTATTCAGCCTTCACTATCTTCCCTTTCACAACACTTCGTTGCAAAAATTTGTTCAGTTTTGAGGCAGGAGCAGGTGATCGTTTGGCCTTCTTTGAGTGTGGTTCAGTGGTGTCATCCCTAGCAGGGCCCGGTGTGGATCCCTGTTTGGGGGCACCCTTCCTTTTGAGGGCTGGTTTGGTGACAGGAGTGTGGTATGGGGATGGAATAGCAGTGTCTTTAGGGACACTGGAAGCCTCAATCATGTCCCAGTCTTCACTGGAGGCAGGTGATTCAGATGAAGTGTCAGCCACTTCAATCGGGGTGGAAGACTGTTGGGAGGATCGAGGCCTTGTTTGGAAGGCTGTTCGAGAGGACTTTCTTGTGCGTCTTGTGGTGGTTGGCTTGGTGGGATTTTTGTGGGTTTTTGATTCTGACTCTCGTTTTTCTGGCACAGGGGGAAAGACTGTTTTGTCAGAATCGAAGAATTGAACATTTCCAGAAGAGGGTAGGTCTGTTCGGCCTGCAGGGGTTTTTAGGCGTCTCTTGCGAGAGCGTTGAGGAATGGGAGGTGTGGTCTTAGTGATAGGGGAATCCGGCTCACAACCCTCAAAACTAGGATGTTCGGTTTCGGGTTCAAAATCAGGTTCAAGCCCTTTTCGGGGGTCGTTCAGGTCAAAATCATCAATATCAATATCAATATCAACCCCATTGATCTTGTCTTCCCACCCAGATTCAACATCCCACCTTGATTCGACCCTTGGTTCGACCCCAGAAGGTCGAAATTCTACCAATTTCCATCCAAAATTGAATGGAATTTCCTCCAATGCAAGCCCCACACTACTCAAATTAATAGATTTGAGGAAGTTGAAACCCGTAACTTTTAAGGGCAAGGAAGGTGAGGGTTCGAATTTCATACCTAAATAGTGGAGGAGCTCGTCGGCCGTCGAGGGAAGAGGAGATGGTGTCGCCGACGTAGACGCCAGGCGGCGGCGCTTCGACAGCAAGGTCTCCGGCAGGCGACTGTCGACAAGTGAGAGAGGCAAGCTAGCGAAGTTGGCCATGGCGGTTTGAGAGCCTCTTGGTTTTCGGTTGAGAGGAGAAAGAAAGAGAGTTTGATTGAATGTGAGAGATGTGAGAGATGGTTCTTGGGTGAAGAGTGTTTGATGCAAGAATTAACGCAAGAAGTAAAGATGAGAGAGGGAGGCTCACACTAACCGAGACTCAAGGGAAGTTATAACCGGTTGCCCATTTCCAAAAAAAACGTGTCCATGCAGAGGAATTGTTGCTCAACATAAATAACTACTGGATGCATTTGTTTTGACAAACAAGGGTCGTACCTGTTCATGGTGCCGGTTCCTGAAGTGAACTGTTCGGTGTCTTCGGAAAATAAGGGCAGTATCATTTGACTTCAACGAGTGTCAACAAGCAGCTTTTGACTCATGTGCCAGTTACAACACTAGAATTGACAATAACCAGAATTTGACTGAATTGACCTGAAACACATCTTTTAACTAAATTCACAATTAGGGTTAGTATTACAAACCTAGGATGTTTTAATCAACCCTAACTCAAGTCGATTCTTTTCAAACTGCTCTCTATTTAAGGCTTTTGTAAAAATATCTGCAATTTGCTTTTCAGTGGTACAAAAATTCATTGTAATTAATCCCTTTTCAACATTGTCTCTTAAAAAATGATGTCTTATGTCAATATGTTTAGTTCTTTTATGTTGACATGGGTTTTTGGAAATATTTATAGCACTTGTATTATCACAAAATATGGGAATACATCCCGTGTCAACACAAAAATCTTTTAATTGTTGCCTTATCCACAACAGCTGGGCACAACATGAAGCGGCTGCTATGTACTCAGCTTCTGCTGTGGACATGGCCACTGAGTGTTGTTTCTTGGTTGCCCAAGACACCAAACAGGGTCCAAGAAAATGAGCCATACCTGATGTACTTTTTCTATCCACCAAGAAGCCTGCATAATCCGCATCAGCATAACCAACAAGGTCAAAATTACAACCCTTAGGATACCATAAGGTTAGATCAGGTGTATGTTTCAAATATCTAAAAATTCGTTTAACAGCCTTTAAATGTGCCTCTTTGGGCTTAGACTGAAAACGAGCACACAACCCAATACTGAATACAATGTCAAGTCTACTGGCCGTTAGGTAAAGAAGCGACCCAATCATCCCTCTATAAGATCTCTCTTCAACTGAGGGACTCCCATCATCCATTACCAACCGGGTTGAAGGTGAGATGGGAGTATCAATTGGCTTGGCCGAATCCATACCAAAACGTTTTAATAATTCCCGGACATATTTTTGTTGATGGATCGTGGTGCCATTTGAAGTTTGCTTGATTTGTAAGCCTAAGAAGAAATTAAGCTCACCCATCATGCTCATTTCAAACTCACTCTTCATCATTTTAGAAAATTCATTGCACAAATCATCATGGGTTGCTCCAAATATAATGTCATCGACATATACTTGGACAATTAATAAATGTTCCCCTTGGATTTTAGAAACAAGGTATTACCTACCTTGCCTCTTCTAAAACCATTTTCTAACAAAAAGGTAGACAAACGTTCATACCAAGCTCTTGGAGCTTGTTTTAAACCATAAAGTGCTTTGTCAGGTTTGAAAACATGGTTAGGAAATTTATATTTTCAAAACCAGGAGGTTGCATAACATACACCTCTTCTTTTAGGTATCCATTAAGGAAAGCACTTTTGACGTCCATTTGGTAAAGCTTTATTTTCATGTGAGCTGCAAAGGCTACTAGGATACGAATGGCTTTAATTCTTGCAACCGGTGCAAATGTCTCTTCATAGTCAATCCCTTCTTCCTGGTTGTAACCTTGCACCACCAATCTGGCCTTGTTCCTGGTGACTGTTCCTGACTCATCAAGCTTGTTTCGGAACACCCACTTGGTGCCAATGATTGTTTTTTCTTCTGGCCTTGGTACAAGGTGCCATACTTTGTTTCTTTCAAATTGATGAAGCTCCTCCTGCATGGCTATGACCCAATCTGAATCTGCAAGAGCTTCATTAACATTCTTTGGCTCAATGTTAGAAAGAAACGCATAAAAAGCACAAAAATTTCTCAATTTAGATCTGGTTTGCACCCCAGTGTTTAGGTCAGTTAATATTTGGTCCAGGGGGTGAGAACTCTAATGTTTCCATGGTCGTGGAGTACGAGGATCCACGGACTCACTTTCTACCCTTGCTTGACCAATCGGTGAAACAGGTTCAGGAACTGTTCAGGAACTTGTTCCTGCACCTGTTTGGAAGCCTGTTGCTGAATCAGTCCTGGGATTTGTTACTAAGTCAGATCTGGACCCTGTTCCTGGAGAGTTAGGCTGGTTCTGTACCAGATGGGGCTCGCCATTTCTTCCCCCTGTTTGGTTCAGACCCTGCCTGTCTTCTCCAGAAACAGCTCCAGGCCCTGATCCGTCCTCAGAATTCTTACCGTCCAGCCCCTGTTTGGGCAGCAGATCTTTCTTAGTAAGCCCTAGTTCGAAATCATCTTCCTGTGCATTATTCTCAGATAGAGAGTTAGTTTCATCAAAAAGCACATGCACACTCTCCTCAACACACAGGGTTCGCTTATTGAAAACTTTGTATGCCTTACTATGTGAGGAATATCCAATGAAGATTGCCTCATCACTTCTTGGATCAAACTTCCCTAAGGCATCCTTCCCATTATTATGCACAAAACATTTACAACCAAATACTCTTAAATGCATAATATTGGGTTTTCTTCCTTTAAAAAGTTCATAGGGAGTTTTGTTAAGAATGGGTCTGATCATGCACCTATTTATAATGTAACATGCAGTGTTCAAAGTTTCTGCCCAAAAGTTTCTAGGAAGACCACTAGCAATAAGCATGGTTCTAGTCATGTCTTTTAGAGTTCTATTTTTACGTTCTACCACCCCGTTCTGTTGGGGTGTTCTTGGGGCTGAAAAGTTATGAACAATGCCATGTGCATTACAATAATCAACAAAGCTCGAGTTTTCAAACTCGGTACCATGATCAGATCTTAAACACATGAGTGAATGACCGACTCTCTTTTCAATCCTTTTGAGAAACTTAATGAACAATTCATAAGTTTCATCTTTTGAAGACAAAAATAAAGTCCATGTGAAATGAGAGTAGTTATCAACTATGACAAGCACATATCTCTTCCCTCCTCTACTCCTAGTCCTCATAGGACCACACAAATCAACGTGTAACATTTCAAGAGGTCGAGATGTGCTCACATAGTTTTTTGTTTTAAAAGAATTTCTAACTTGTTTTCCCATGGCAGAAGCGTCACATACCTTGCCATCATCATACTTGATGGAAGGTAAGCCGACTACTAGATCTTTAGTCACCAATTTATTTAAGAGAGAAAGGCTCGCATGACCTAGCCTCTTGTGCCACAACATAATGTCATCATTTAACACACTTAAACAGGTTAGATTGTTTTGGGAAAGCGAAGAGATATGCACTTTATAAACATTTTTATCACGCTTCCCCCTTAGCACAACATCTCCTGTGTTCATATTAACAACCAAGCAACGTTTCGAAGAGAAAACTACTAGGTTGTCTTTATCACACAGTTGGGACACACTCAACAAATTATGTTTTAGGCCATCTACAAGATAAACACTATCGATGGAATGGGAGAGAGACTTACCAATCTTACCTATACCGACAATTGTCCCAGACTTGTCGTTTCCAAAAGCCACACTCCCTCCTTCAGAAGCTGTAAGTGAGAGGAAATTTGATCTTTCACCAGCATATGTCTTGAACACCCACTGTCAACATACCACAACCGTTCGTTTTCTGGGCAGGTCCCCGACCTGTTTGGTGGGGTGTTCGGTAGCTTGTCCCTGCTCACTTCAGCCTTCCCTTTTAGCTTGGCTAGGCTATCCAATGCTTCCTCATCCGTGTCTGATTCACCAATTGCCATAAGCGCCACAGCAGCCTCTTCACCTTCAGAAACTTCATCTTCATCAGATGTGTCTCCCCAGGCAGCAAGCATGGCCTTTGAGAAGCGTTTGGCAGAACTGCTTCCAAACCGTCTTCGGCCCTGTTTGCGAGCCTGTTCCTGCTCCTGTTCTTCCTTTAGTAATAGACAATTTTTCACAATGTGGTCGAGTTTGCCACACTTAAAGCATCCAATAAACTGCTCTCGGTCATTATTCTTGGCCTTATTGAAGTTCCTTTTCTTAGAAATTTCTTTGGATTTTTTGAAGAACCTCTTGAACTTGCGAGTTATCATAGCCATCTCCTCATCATCCAAATCCGAGCTATCTTCATCCATCACTTTTAAGACCAGTCCTCGGTCCTTCTTAGCTTCCTCCTTTTGTTGGGAATTTTTCCTAAGCTCATAGGTTTGGAGGTTTCCAATGAGTTCGTCTAGCGAGATGCTTTTCATGTCTTTTGCCTCCTGGATAGCCGTGACATTGGCTTCCCAGGATTGTGGCAAAAATCTCAATATCTTTCTTACCAACTCCTCCGAGGTGAAGGATTTTCCCAAGGACTTGAGCTCGTTGGTGATGTGAGTAAATCGCGTGTACATCTCCATTACAGTTTCCTTGTCACCCATTTCAAACAACTCATATTTCCTCATCAGTAATTCAATTCTGGACTGCTTTACTTGGTTTGTCCCTTCATGTGCTATTTGTAAAGCGTCCCATATGTCTTTGGCGGTCCTGCACTCGGAAATACGTATGTATTCATCTGGACCAAGGCCAAAGTATAGGAGCTTTTTAGCCTTGGAATTCTTTTCCATCATCTTAAAATCTGCAGCATTGAATTCTTTGGGTTCTTTGGGAATCATAGTATTCCCATCTTCTGAAGGCTTTGTGGGGACAAGAGCACCATTTTTTATGATTATCCAAAGCTCGTAGTCATCAGGTTGGATGTAGTTTTCCATGCGATTTTTCCACCAACTGTAATGTTGACCATTAAAGTATGGTGGTCGGGTCACAGATTGACCTTCAAGTATTCCTTGAGGTGTGCTCATGATTAGGATCTCTCTTAAGATGTTAATCTTTTGGAAGAGAACCTGCTCTGATACCACTTGTTAGATTTGAGAGCACACAACACAAGAGGGGGGGTGAATTGTGTTGTGATAGATTTTCAGAATTTTCACCGAACAGGCTCAGGAACTGTTTGGAGAGGGTGTTTGGAACTGTATACGAAGCACTGTGCGGCAAGTAATCACTGAAAATAGATAGAATCGACACAGTATTTTTCCGTGGAAAACCTCTAGCCCATCTGAGGTAAAAAACCACGACCTACCTTGTAGGATTTTCGCGCAATTCCACTATTCGGGCTGAAAATCGTTACAAAGTAACCTCGCTGTTACAATTGCAACACATCGTGACTTGTCTTCCCAAGACTTTGTCACCCCACGTCTGAGTCACCCTTGACTCAAACACACTCAATCACTCTCAAAATGAATGAAGAAAAGAAACCCTCACTTGAATTGCTTCTAAGTAAGCTAATGTGAGATACAATATTCCCTATTGCGCCAATTTTGGAAAGCTTGATCTTTTTGCTCACTAGGCTCGGTTTTCTTAAAAAAACGCCACACTTAATTCTGAAAATTCTCTCTTGAAAAACCGGTGTCCAGCACCTTGTCTACGTTTTGAATAAATAGATAAAATGAATGATTTTAGTGGAGAAAATGGAGGAGAATCTTTAGGCATATTCTCAGCAACTAACGGCTAGTGGGGCATGACTTTTAGGTCAGCCACAATTTTCTCTCTCAGTCAACTTGCTGCTCCATTTAACCATTTACTGAAAATAGAGGTTAGTTATTTCAATTGAAAAACAAGTAAAGAAAATCTAGGTTAGTCAATACCCAAGCTAAAAAATAGCTTAGTTGACTAACGGCTAGCTGAAAATCAGTTTTAACAAAACCCCTGAAAATACTGATTCAAAATTTGAAAGAAAAATTTGGAAAACGTTTTTACCGGCGCAACACCAAACAGTCTGGACACCCTGTTTGCAGACCTGTTCTAAGATAGTGTTGGGGTCTTTAAAACCTTTACAAAGTGAGTGTTAAATCAAAGATTTCCTAGTTGGCACATTAACAAGAATCTAAGAATAAAAAATCAATACTACCCAAAAGATTCTTGTTGACTCAATTGCAAAGATGTTCCGCTGCTCCAATCACTTGCATCACCCTGTTTGGACACCGTTTCTTGTGCTTTGACTTTTCATTTCATTTGCTGCTCTGAGGACCTGATCACCAACCTGTTTGGAGACCTGTTTTGTGCAACACTCAAGTATGTGCATTATGTTTTCATTTATGTTTGTTATCATCAAAACTCCTTACATATTATAAGGAAGGGTTCAACAGGGTGAGAGTCTGGAGGAACTCATGAAAGAATTTACTTCACTCCTCTTGACAACGTTGGTACCCCCTAAAGGTCGACCTAAGCCACCCTCTCCTGTACAATGATCCTCTCGAACTCTAGTTGGATGTTGAAGTCCTCCAACTAGTGGTGCAGTTCTTACTTCTATTTGTCCCACTTCTCCTTTTCTTTCTTCAGCTTATCCCATCATCGCTTGTACTTGGTTGCTGAGTGCTCGACTTTATTTTTGCCCTCCTGGTGGAGGTGGACTCCCTCCTCTAAGTGGGAAATAGTGGGCGCTATCCTCATCATCTTGAGGGCTTGGAAAATGTTTGCGAAAAATTTCATGCAATGTGCCAGGGAAAGGCTAAGAAAAAGAGAAAAGCACAGTTTAAGGTGAAGGTTACAAGCTTACCTTTGCCATGACCACCTGTTCACCGGTGACCAGGTGGGCATCGAAACATCCTGAGCGAGCAAGATCCTAGGACCAGACAAGCCTCTACACCAGCTCGAACTTCACTCAAACTCCAGGAACTTGATGGCTGTAGCGAATCTATGAGGTGAAGCCTCTATGAGCTGTTGATAGGTCATCCGGCAGCTCCTTTGAGAGTCACCCACGATCTCGCATGGAGAACCCTCGCTATGAACAGCTGGCCTAGCTGATCCTGTTTGAGGCCCTTGCACCACCTGACAAGGGTGCTTACGAGTGATCGTGTGGGGAAGGCTGAGGTAGGGGCCGGCGGATTCCTAGTCCACAAAAGGACTTTAGCCTGCATCATAAAATAAGTTAAAATGAGAAGGGTTGTGTGTTGCAGATAATTAAGGAGTGGGAAAGCCGACCAATACCCTCAGAGCTTGAGGTTCAACACACTGATATCGTTCTTCCGCCCTTTGCTGAGCCAGATCCTCGATAATCTCCTCTTTGATCGCATCCCTAGCGTGACTGGGTCATATGGGCTTGCTCTGTAAAGGGGGAAAAGAAACTAAGCTAGATTCATAGGAACAAGGAAGAACAGGAGGACCAAGGGATCTTCTACATTATAAGAAGCTCGACTATTGTAAGAAAGTAATCATTCCCAAAGTAGAAGAGCTTGGGAAGCAAATTAAGAGGCTTCTTGACACTCGACTTGGCCCTCGTACGTTCGAGCTCCTTTTCCTATCAATTATCTGGGGCATAAAGGTAGGGAGAGGTCGTGGTTGGTTTGTCAAAAGGGTTTCCTGATTGGCCAATCCTTATTCCACTTGGGGAGCTCCGCCCAACCATTTTCCTGATGAACGAAGAGGAAGTCATATCTCTAGTTCTTTAACTTTGACTTCCTCTCCATGATAGTCATAATACCCTTTCGATTATTCCAGCTACATTTTCCAGCCTCTTTATTTTTGCCTCGTGCGCTCTACACAGTGTGCACTAGCCCAAAAGCTCTGGCTATACATACCAGTGAGCAAATGTTGTGCCAAGAGGTGGGCACTATCTATGCAAAAGCCAACTGGTATTTATTACAAATCTCTCAGATGATCTCATACAAAGGGAAGCAGAGTCCCTAGGTAAAGGTAGAGCGATACACAATAATTCGCCCTGGGGTCAGCCATGTTCACCATCACGTCAAGGTTCGAGATCACTAGCTCGTACCCGGAAGGTAAAACGTATACTTCCTCGAAGGACGACCTTTTCAAAGACTTTACCACCTTGGTGTTTGGAAAATGAGAGCTCAGATCGTTGCTAGGGTTCGGGCAAGTGGGAACGCCTGGAAAAACTCTCTCAATCGCCACAACCTCTATTGGTGACCCCTTACTTGGTCAACCTCGGTTGGTTCTCGATGCCAAAAAGCTGCAGTCGGCAGAACTAGCCTCGCCACTTTACTCTGAAGTGTTTGAGGTTGAAAGAGAGTTACCTTCAGTCACACCGTTAGCCATTAACTCTAGGATGGTTTTCAATCACATAGTCTACTTTGTCCTAGCCAACCCTCATTGCTTGACGTTAATGATATGATTAATGATATGATTAATGACATCATCAATTGCCCAACTTTATACAAGCTCCTCATCAATACTAAGTATGCTTAGGGTGGACTATCGTTTGCAGCCTGACCACAAACTGAGAGACAATTCATAAACAGGCAGTGCATAAGGAATATTTTTAGGCTCCTTCAACTAGTTTTTAAGGGGGAGAAAAATCACTTCCTGGCTATCAACCTTGGCCGGGAGGTTTGGAGATACAGGGTCGCAATCGTCTTCCCTAAGGCTGACTAACTGACCTCTTAGGGAGGGATTCATTTGATGAAGAACAAGAGGACGATATGTCTTATTTAATAATACAAGGGGTAGAACAAAGGAAGGATGTGCGTAACCGTTGAGAATGAATATGGAAACTAGGGGTTGAAGGCTCTTGAAGATTTGAGTATAGAGGTTGAAACTTTGAAGAGGAGTTGAAGATTTTCCTGGCTAATTTTCAGTCTGAGGATGAGGAGGAGTAGAGCTTCTCTCTCTTGAATTCACTTCTCTTACTAAACGGTTGCAACTAGTGAGGAAAAAAGGTTTCACTTGGGTCCCCTTATATATAGCAAAAGGGAGGAGCTTAATTGTTGCACTTCTCGAAGCAACATAACCCTTAGTAGGGGAAAGGTTGAGAGACACGTGGCAAAAGATAATTGCCCCCTAAGGCAAGAACTCGACCAACCAATGATCATGCATCACAAGCATGACCCTTGTTGAACTTTTTTTGAGGTGGAAAATTAAAACTAAACTAAAGAGAGTGAATGAAAGGGGAAAGGGATACCTCAAGCACTTACGGTTGTCAATCGTAGTACTTTAAGGGTCGGTCCACAGGGAAAACGTGTAATTATGGTCATTAAAAATTAAATGCTTAAACTAATTAACTAAACTAAGTGATGTTATTTAAATCAATTTAACAACCTAATTCAACTAAACTCATCTAATCCTAATTCATTAAACATTAATACTACCTAATTAGCTAAAACCTAAACTAAACCTCATATTGATTATCCAAACCAAAACTAAAATTAATCATGATTTAAAACCAACAACCTAATTACTTTAATTATTCCAGAATTCAATTCAAGGCAGTTTAAGACAATTAACAATGGGGGAGGGATTATTGAGGCAAAATCGAAGCTAAGGAAAGAGGGTTGAACATGAAACAAAACCAGCAAACTAATAAACGAAGAACAAGAACAATGGGAACGGAACTTCAGCACAAGGGAAACGAAGAACAATAAGCAGTAGCAGGGG
>JACYFF010031956.1:35694481-35709692 GCA_017589665.1 Selenicereus undatus | reverse complement strand
TATTATTAAAACGAGCCTAAAATTGGTGAAAAAGTACCTTAAAAATATCACATTTTTAGCTCAAACAACTCTCGGTCGTTCGCTACGCCTTTAACCCAAGGACACGTGGCAAAAGATGACTGCCTCTTAAGGCAAGAACTCGACCAACCCAATGATCATGCATCACAAGCATGACCCTCGGTCATTCGCTACGCCTTTAACCTAAGGGGCCAAGGGTCCAAAAGCACGACCCTTAGCAGTTCACTACACCTTTAGCCCCAAGGGCTGAAGGTCGTGAAGAGCAACCCATGCCCGTTCGCTATACCTTTAGCCCAAAGCGGCAAAGGGTCCTAAAGCATGGCCCATAGTCGTTCACCACACCTTTAGGCCCCAAGGGCGGAAGATCCAAACGCATGCCCCTTAGCCGTTCACTGTGCCTTTAGCCCATAAGGGGCTAAGAGTCCTAAAAGCATGGTCATCGGTTGTTCATTATTCCTTTCGCTCCCAAGGGCCTAAGGGTCTTAAAGCGCAACCCTCAACCGTTCGTTGAGCCGTTAGCCCAAGGGGACTACAGGTCTCGAAGCGCAGTCCATGGCAGATCGCTACATCGTTAGCTCTCCAAGAGGCTAGGCGTCCTAAGGTGTTCGTGCCAAAAATATGTTATTTTTATGATACCTTTATACCTCACTTATGCTCAAAATAATCATTATTTTTAGGTTTTTATTTGATTTTATTTTGTTTTGTAGGTTTTGAATATTTCAGAAGAAATGTGGGAAAATGATTAAAAAATTTCGAAAATGGAAGAATTGGGTCGAATTGACTCGAACCCAACCCAAATGCCCATTATAACCCAAAAAATAATAAAAGGAAATTGAATAAAAAAAACCTAAGCCTCCCCAGCTCACGTGTAGCTCACGTGACCCGAACCCCCTTTTATTTTTCATTCTCTTTCTTTTCCCTATCGGCCCAGACCCCTGAAAAACCAGAGAGCCCGACTTCCCCCCTATCCTCATCATCTCATATTCATCCTCTCTCCCTCTTCGATCCCAGCTCTCTCTCGGTTGAACTCCAACCATCCACCGCCTTTACTTCCCGCAACATCAGGCACTTCCTCACCATAATCACCATATGCTTCACCACCAGTGTATCATACCCTTCGACATTAGCTTGCATTCTTCTCCACCATCCACCTCATCTTCAATCGGACGACCATGGTGGATCTAGAAGTCCTATAAATTGAGGAGCATAGGTGAATGGACATCTAGCTTGCTTTTAATTTAGGGTTTTAGGTAGTCTTAATTTGAGTTTTTAGTAATTTAATGTTTTAATTTTGGGTTTATTTTTCACTTTTCCTATTTCAATTTCAAATTTCCATATCTGTTTTAGGGTTCTAATTATAATTCATTATTTTGAGTTGCGTTACGATTTCAACCTTAAATTTTACTTGAATCTTGAATCAATTCGGTTGCTCTTTTCTTCTACTGTGCGTGCTGGAACTCGAAGCTATGGTTATGGCAAATCCGCCATTTTTGGCGAGCTTGAAACTCGTTCATGGCTGGCTTTGGGTTGAAAGTTGAAACTAAGTTTTTTTTTCTGCCTTGCTCTGTTTCTCCTTTATTTTCGGTTATCTCTTCGATTATGTTTGTTCAATCACGATTTCTTGTTGTCTTTGTGTGAGTTCTTGATGTGGATTTTGTTGATGTGGGTTTTGGGTTTAAATCGTGGTCTGCTCTGGCTAACTTTCCTTCCCCTATTTTACCTTTTTTCAACTTAAGGTGTTGCTCCAGTCTGTGTCGCACCGTTCTGGGTTGACTGCTCCTCCATTGATGAAATTGGGCTGAGCTCTAACGAGCTAGGACGTCCCTCCTATTCTTCTTCTTTGTTCCAGATTTGCATACCCCATTCCCATGATTTCTTCTCCTCTTTGCCCTTCAATTATGATCTCTTCAGCATTCAATTCGGGCCTTGTAAAGTTGTTGATGTAGGATCTAAGCCCATGGTTGGGTCTGTCATGATGCGCGATACTCTCTGCCTCCTCCACTCTCTGTCTTCTTCATTCTGTTCTTCTAATTAACTTTGGTTCTTTTGATTAGCTTTGGTGTTTACTGCTTTATGGGTTCTTTATTCTAGTTGTTAGTATTGGCATCTTATTTGTTTTTTTACCATTGTAATTTGTTTTAATAAAACTATTGAGGTGTGATGGGTTAGAATTTGATTAGTTAAATGCTTTGATGTTACATTTGCTAATATTAGGACTTTGGGTAATTTGTAGCTAGATTACTTTGTTTATGTCTCTCATGATATTTTGTTTTCTTAATTTGGAACATTTTATAAGATTATTATTATGTTAATTAGTTTCATACCCATGTTACTTTAAGATTAATTGTGACCTAATTTCATCCTCGCCCCTGTGAAGACGACCCTCAAGTACTACAGCGAAAGCTGTACGCTTGCGGCACTTTGTTTTACACTAAAAACTATCGTACAAGTTTTTGGCGTCGTTACCGAGGATCAAACCCGGGTCGCCCGCATGACCCTTGACTGTTTGCTACACCTTTAATCCCAAGAGGCTAAAGGTCCGAAGGCCCTACCCTTGACCATTCGTTGCATCTTTAGCCCTAAGGAGCTAAGGGTCATGAAACATGGCCGTTAGCTGTTCACTACACCTTTTAGCCCCTTAAGGGGCTGAGGGTCTCGAGGTGTGGTCCTCGAACGTTTGTAACGTGTTTAGCCCTTAGGAGGCTAAGGGTCATGTAGCAATACCCTCGATCGGTCATTGCACCATCGACCGTCCGCTACACCATTAACCTCGATCCCAAAGCACAGCTCTAGGCCGATCATCACGTCTTTAGCCAAACACGCAAAAGGTCGACAGAAACACGTGCTCTAAATATTGTCAAAACATAAAACAACATGACTACGAACACATCAATAGAATCCTGCTTTCGTTAATAAAAATACAAATTACAAGTGGAGAATATGACAGGGAAAGAACGATATACAAAAGAAGACTGTCGTCCCACCATTGGAGGGAAACTTAGTGTTCACCCCCATCGCCGGATGCGGTTGGGGTATCATTTGACCCCATGCTTTTGTCAGGAGCAACATAAGGGGAGAGGGTTGCGGAGCTGCCAAAAGATGCCGCTGGTGAATCCTAAGCCACGCCTCGAGGGAATACCAACTAAGATTTGTCAGTGCATCCTTCAATAAGAGAGCCATGTTCCTCGTCACCACACTCGGTTCCAGTGCGTCATTGACAACCATTGCATAGAAGGTGCCCTGCACAAGCTTAGGGATTTAAAAGTCCCAACCGACCTCTTCAGCATCTCTCTTAACAAAGTCCAAGTTAGGTTATGATAATCCTCTGGAAGTAGGCGAGGAGGTGGCGGAGGGTCCGCATAATTCCTCTTCCACCAATTAAAGGTTTCCCACACATGTGTGGCGATCTCCTCGGTATTGAGTTAGTAAGGAAAACTGTGATTCTAACCTACAAAGTGAAATTGAGCAAGTAAAATTGAGAAGAAGTAGAATGAAAGCTTCACCACTCTTCCTCATGTCATTTTATAGCAAGGGGTAAAGGGCATTTATGGACATAATAGCAAAAAATTGGAGAACTCACCAACACACATCAAGAGGGAGTTTTTTCTAAAGGCCAAAGACACAAATACTGAAGGGCAAAGCAAAGGCTCATTCCAATCACCATTACATAAGGGGAAAAAAAAAGAAAACGAAAATACAACTTGAGGGTAAAAAGAAACGCGGCCGCCTGATCAAGGTTAACTCCCTGGCGTCGAAGGAACATCATTCGACCCAATGCTTTTAGTGGGATCATTGGCTTCGGTGGTAATAGTGCTTTGGTTAGCAGACAATAGCTCGTCCTTATGGCTGCCCAACAGACTTCAAAAGAGAACTATTAAAGGGTTGCCAGTGCCTCCTCTAAGAAATCACCCACCAACTCGAGGAGTATGCCCAATTCCTCAACATAGACCGCAATCATGGAATAGAACATCGCCTGCACCAGCTTTGGTATGTTCACCTCCCGCGCGAATTCATTCGTGTCCTCCTTTATGAAGTTAGGACATAATGAATGAAAATTCGATGGTAGCAGGTTAGGAGGAGGAGATAGGATAACTTCATCCAGCTTCCCTAGTGAAATGCCTCGTAAATGTGCAAAGCAATTTCGTTGGTATGAAGCCAAGTGGAGAACCCTATTATTAAAACCAATGGTGCTCACATGGGATAGGGGATCAGCAGTGAAAATCGCCTTTCCCCTTCTCCTTTTATACGATGGTAAGATGGGGATAATTTTGTAACCATAGCTATCAGAAGGGGCAATGGAAAAACTTCGATGTAAGCAAGCACTTAGCCGTATAGTTTCACCAGCAACCGTTTGAGGTATTTTTTCCACATTCTAGCCGCTCATCCTCCCTCATAACTTGAGCAGGTTAAATGTGAGGGGCTAAGTGATTGGGATAAAACCCTTAACCCCCTAGCTAAGCCAACTACTGAGCCATTGATGTTGAGGAAAAGGCATATATCTGAAATGGGCCATTGAGGGGAAGGGAATTTGGCTTTGTCTAGGCCCATCAAAGTAAAACTCTTCTAAGTTTACCGTTTTACCCTTAGCTACAATACCCTATAAACATCCACCTACCTGATTTGAAAAAGGTAAACAATTTAACGCAAAAATCTATGCACTGAAATCTATGCATTGACATCATTAGCGTAAGTGATTTTCCTTTCCAAGAAAGAGATCATCCTTTCCGCAAAAGATACAAACTTTATATCTTCCTCGACCATCCTTTTCTCTCTCTTAGGATCTACACTAACTTAACCGTCGGAGGGGCGTTCTTCAGATCCAACATCTAGGGCCAGAATTTTTGGTAGAAGCGAAGGATAAAGGAAGGGTAATGGCCCTGGATGTTTAGCATCTTACAAGCCCACTCTACACCTCCTTATTTATCGGGATCCACCTCCGGAGGGTGTCAGTCCCCACAAATGGTTCGACTATCCTGTTGCTGGGGTGTTTTATTTTGATTATTATTATTATTATTTAAAAAAGAGAGCTAACTATTATTCCTTTTGATATAGTATAAAAAATGGCAGAAATAATGGATTGAACTAGGAAGTTAGTTCTCGATTTTAGCCCAACAACTGGCTAGTTTGCAGACTAAAATCAGATCTAGTTTTTCCTGGTCCTAATCCTGGCAGTGATGATTGCCTGATTTAGGAACCAGTATTCCTAGCTAGTCCAGGAACAAGCTGATTCATCTGTCACATTAGGACCCTTTTTCCTGGTCCTGAAAGACTTACTTTCTAGGATCAATGCTACTATACTAAGTATAGAAATCAAAAAAGGCATAGAAAATAAAAAATAATTGATAAGTACCCATAGAGCATATCATTTTAGGTTCATTTTGCTACATTTTTAGGGAAAATTATATGATTTATGCAATAATTTATACTCATTTTCTCATTTTCCACTCGGGTGTGGTTCTTTTCTGTGTTTTATGGGATTATGGATCTTTTTGCCCTTGCTTCGACCCTCATTTGATTGTAATTTGACTCCCCACGGATACCCCTGAGTTGCTATACCCGTGGAAAGAAAAAAGAATAGAAGAACATTGAGGCAGTGGACACCACGGTCTGCTTTCACCTTTATGTGGAACACTTTCTTTGCTTTCTCTTTTGATTGTCCTATTCATTTTGCTTTGTTGAAGAGAGCACTAAATTTCTTTGTTGTGATTATTTTCATGCTCTCTTATTGCCGTGCTTGGAAACTCTATGCTGAGGAGTTTGACAAGCTCCTGCGTGTTTTAACAGCATCTGCTATCATGAGCCGAGTGTTGACATCGTGATGGAATGGCTGATGCTCCATGAGGCTCGATTATTACGAGGCCGCATAGCTTACGTGCATTCTGCACCTAACCTGGTGAGATTGTTTTCTTTTGTTCCCCTTCTCTAAGTTTCCTTACTTTGAATAATAATGCTTTATCTAAGCATGGGGGAAGGGTAGTTTCTATGCTTTCTATTTTGGTTACTAGTTTGCATACATGCTAGAGCATATAGTTTTAGGGTTTCTTTTTGTTTGCATTAGAGTTTTGTTTTCAGTTGCATTTAGGTTTGCATATAGGATTGCATATAGGGATGGTATGATTGGTTTGAGATAACCTCCAATGATGATTCTTTAAGCAAATAGCTTTCATGAGCTTGAGTATCTTTTGATGTGTAATCCCTTTTGGTACGAAAATTTTTGAAGGTTTTGTAAATATTTCTTGTTTTGACCCTTGTCTTGTGTAAGAACTTTGTTGCCCCTTGGATTCATTGGCACCACTGTTTGTACTTCATAGTTGTTTATGACCTTAATGAGACTTTGGTTGATATTCTGTGAGATTTTAAGCCTTATTTGGACTAATTCATTATATTTAGTCTCATGTTTCTTTCATATGTGTAACTCTTCTATGTTGCATCTCTAGAACTTATCTAGATTCTTGTTCAAAACCACATTATCATGTGCATAGTTGATGATATGATAGAGGCATTTCTTTCTTAATTTATTTTAGCGACATAGCCAAATAGCCTACCTTTGTATTATATGTTTATTCCCTTTGCTAGCTCCTTTGAGCTTATATCCATCTTTGTTGTGATCCCTTCATATTAGCCCTTGGCCAAACACATATTCCTACCTTTAAGCCAAGTCCATGGAGCATCACTTCAAGTATGTAGTGGGTGGTTTTGGGGATAATGGAGTTTAAGGTGGCTTTGATGTGTTGGTTTGTTGAGGGATTGATGATATTGAGCAATTGCTTTGGTTTCCACTTGTTTGGGTTGTGTGTATATATGTATTCGATTGTGAGTTGATAATTAATGATCCTATGCCTTTCAATAATTGCAATTTTCATTTCATTTCCCAAAAAAAAGCAATAAGGAAAAAAGAAAAAAAGTTATGTTGAAGAAAAAGAAAAAAAAGGTCATGTTGCGAAAAAGAAAAAAAAAAAAAACCTAAGTTGATTGGCATTGGATATGTAAAAAGCTTGTGTTTCTTCTTTGTTAACTCATTTCCTCTATAATTCATTGGGCTATGTTCATTGAATTGTTAGGTTTGGAGTGTTGGTGGACTTATTGGTTAGTTGGTGGTTTGTTGGTTGCTCCCTTGTCACTTGGCTAAATAGCTCCACATTGCCCAAATTCATTTGTCCACTCCTTTCCCTTAACCCTTCTAGCCCACATTACAACCCATGTAAAGTCATCTTGATTGTTTTGTGCACATTGCATTTTAGTGGTAGAGAATTTGATAGTCTTGTCAAGCATATGGTAGATTGCAACTTTGGAATGAGTTTTGAGTGAACCTATGTTATATTTTAAACACATGAGAAGGAGTGATTCACATTTTCCAAAAGTGAGGTTCTACCGGTCCATTTATCTCTACAATTCCATATGCTTGCATGATATGTTTTGTGGTTCTTTGGGGGTGATCAAGTTTGATATCGAGCTTATGGTCTTATACTTCTTCGAAAACCTTCTCCTCCGGATTTTGAAATATTTTACGCACTATTTGGGGTTGCCGTTGTTGATATTCTTGCTTGTGATATGCTATAACTTGCCTACTTTAAAGAAGTTTCATGTTTTGAGTCCTAGATGCATCTCCCTTTGTCGGTTTTATCTAGTGTTTGCTTGAGGACAAGCAACAGTTTAAGCATGGGGAAGTTTGATAAGTACCCATTGTTACCACATTGTGAGGGAAAATTATATGCATTATGTGATAATTTATACTCCTTTTCCCATTTTACACTCGGGTATGGTTCTTTTCAGTGTTTTAGAGGATTTTGGACCTTTTTACCCTGCTTTGACCCTCATTTGAGTGTAATTTGACTCCCCACGGATACCCTTGAGTTGCTATAACCATGGAAAGAAAGAAGAATAGAAGAACACTAGGGCTCTGAACACCACGGTCTGCCCGTGGTGGATGCCACACTCCATGGTGTCTCTATTTCTTGCGAGACTGTTTGTTTTCTCACAACTTTTCAACTTCTAAGCAGTTTTCAATGCCTTTTATTCGTGTGGCTGCTTGGCTTCCAGAAGCTTTGCTATAAAAGGGGGCTCTCATCCTCATTTCAAAACGCACCCCATTCATCCCATTGCATTTCTTTTCCTCTCTTCAAGTAGATTAGGATTTTCGATTAGAGTAAGGGAGAGCAAGTAGAAGAAGAAGATTCGCAAGGAACCGGGATTGAGTTCTGCAATCGAAAGATTCAAGCGCGCATTTTGGCTGAGCAAACTCTTCTCTCTTCTCTTCTCTCTCTTTAGATTTATCATTTTAGAGTAGTTAGATATTTAATTTAATCATGTGTGAGTGGTTTAATTTTTGTCTAGGGATTTAGTAGTTTATGAAAGTATAGTTGGATCATGTTTTAATCTATAAAATTGTGTTTATTTCATGATTGGTTTGATTTCGTTCTATCAAGTGATTATCATGTTGTGAGTAGATTTTTGGCCAAATTTTGCTTGCACACTTGAGACAATAAAATGAAAAACTGAAAGGTGACATTTGATTGTTGGACAACTTGATAAAACCTGACGTTGAGTCGTCTCGAAAGAGATATTTGCATGTTAGGAGGACATAGAAAATAATTGAAGATGTTTAACTTGGATTAAGACAAATTAGTTCGAAGGAACGACTTTTGCTTTGTTTAGGCAAATTTGGTCCCTTTCAAAAGAATATAATAAATTTTTGGAGAGATTGCAATTCCTTGAAATTAACCGATTAAATAAAAGCACATGTTCATCACTTTGATTAAATCAACTTTCACAACTACATGAATTCCTAAGCGTTGTCACCTTAATTGATTTAAAATTAGTGAATTAGAAGTTGTTTTGTACTGTGTATAAAGAGTTGCACAAGATCAGTATAAAAAACAAGTGTCCTATATCTTAAATAAATGATTTATAGGATTAACTGCCAACAACAGAAGTCTTTTCTAGGAATGATTTGAGGTCCGGATATCACACCTTAACCATGCAACCACAGTTTATGTTTTGCAAGAATGCCCTTTTATAATAATTCTTGAAATTGTTTGCTTGTCTCATCTTCAAAACTTAATCCTATCCAATATTGTTTAATCTGCCTTGCATTTCAACCCGATATTTCCTATTAGTGTGATTTTTCATGTCTTTGCAAACCCATTGGTAAATGTGCAATACATTTTTATTCGACCTTATATGGTTGTCAACATTCCAGTCCCCTCGATTTTCACCATCTTTATTTCATGGTCATGAGTTATAGTTCATTCTATTTGATTCACACATCTACCTTACATCTCATTTATTCATAATGATAAGCTTGTATAACTTGTTCTGAATTTATAATGTAATTCAACTCTCATTGGTGTGGGAGATTGCGATTGTCATAATCCCCTTACTCTCTTTATTTTTATCTTCAACTCCCACACATATATTTTACATTTTGATAAATAAGCTTATGTATTCTCTATTCAATCTTATTGTTGTACTTGAATTGACTTCATATGAGTAAAGGCAAGTTCCTATTGTATCTTGCCTAATCTATTTATCTATCCATTGGTACTTTGCTCACCCAATCCATTTATCTGTCCATTACACTCTACTTGTCCAATCTATTTGTCTATCTATTGCATTTTGCTTATCCAATCTATCTATCTATTTATTGCACATTGCTTATCCCATGTATCTATTACACTTTCTTGTTGCTTGTGGCTAGAAAGTCACCTAGTTGAAGCTCAATTGCTTTTCATCTTGTTTCTAATTTATCAGTTAAGCCAGAGTGTAACCATGCCATCTTTCTCCTTGGTTGATTATTTATTGGACCCTTTATGGTCCATATTTAAAAACCACACTTCTTGTGGCATTATATTTCAGAATTCATGATACACTTATGGTTATCTTTATTCTAACCACCCCATGATAATCTCTCCTTTACTGGCCTTTTTTTTTGTCTCATTGTTCATTTCTTTTGTATGCAATGATTCGCTTGGCTAAGAATTTCATCACCCTTATCCCTAACCATAGTCATTTCATTGCCCATTACCGACCGGGAGCAAATCCTTGAGTAGTCTGATGAGGGGAGATCATGTGATGCATAAGGAATATTAGATGAGAACATTTTGATAAGGGAATAATCTCTAGCACTACCTAATTATATTGGAGTGAGCCAGAAGAAACATTGAGTATAAGGTCGGAGCTAACCCAAGCAAGCATTAAGAGTGAAAATTCAAGTACATGTTGCGGTGATACAAGGTCGACAAAAGAGTTGTGTTGGCAAAACAAAGAAATAACCAAAGTTTCAGATGGGTTATGAAGTATTTCAAAAGGCTTTTCTAGTCAAGGTAGTAAGAGACCGACTATCCAAGGACAATTAGGGACTAGTTACATGAGGCCTTATGATTCATTGAAAGGTTAAATCCTGTAGCTTGTTAACTGCACCTACCTATTGAACCCGAACACCTATGTAACGTGTTTTATAACTCATAATAGTATTAGAGTACTTATCAAGGTATACAACAGTTTCCATTAGTGGACAAGGTGATGAACCAGTAGTGAGCACCTCCTCACTAATAACAAGGTTCTTTTCTTTCCAAGAGAATATCAATTTTGAATCAAAGTAATTGAGTTCATTGAGACTATTGTGTGAGAAGTATCCGAATCTACTACTGAAATATGGAATTAAGCAATTATACAATACGTAGACACCCTTAGTCGAAGTACATCAGGCAAATTAAACCTCTTCAGAGGGAAGCAATGGGAGTCGATGGCCCATGTGTTTTTAAAGCAGCATTGCATACATTTGGCAAGTGTCATAAGTTTCGAGGACGAAACTCTTTAAGAGGGGAAGGCTGTAATAACTCGACCCTAACCCATATTTATTTATTTAATTAATCATGTTTATTCATTTATTTTATCATGTTTATGGATTTAATCACTCATGGTTATTTGCTTAACCAAATCATGTTTATTAATTCAATTGCTCTCAATTTATATATTTACCGAATTACCTTATGTCATTCAAATTTTTCACTTTCATTTATCGTATTTAATCATCCTGGTTGGAGGATATTTTATTTGGGTCCCATTTTCCAATTCAAGTTTCATTGATTGTTAATTCAAGTTTTGTTGATTAATTAAATATCGGGTGAATCAATAGTAGGCCTGGATAATTATGGTTTAAGAAATTATTATTGTTATCATTATTAGTATTATTGTTATGATTGTTATTATTATTATTGTTATTATTATTTTTATAACATTACAAAAATATAATTTTGAGTTCCCGCAAAAACATTATCGTTACGAAGCATTTTATTCTCGAATCCATTTTTGTTTTTTGCCCAATTTGAAGCCCAACAAATTTGCTTATTAACCTAACTAATTACCATGATTAAGCTTAACCATGGTTATCTAAATAGTCACTTTTCTAGATAAAATCTCAACCAAGAGTTAGATTAGTCAAAACAAACATAAATCAACCCAAAAACTCCAGTTTCTCTCTCCTCTCTCTCTCCCCCATGGCAGCAGCTACAACCACTATTCTAACTGATTTCCGGCCACTTTTCTGGCCAGCTCCAGTGATCTTTGACCCCTCTTGACATCCTAATACCTTAAGCTACCATCTTGCATCATCAAAACCACTGAACCTCATCTCCATCTCTACTTATTTTCAATCAAAGTGACTAACCTTGAAACTTGATCTTGTTGGTTTTGATGTTTATTTTAGTTTTGATTCTTGTTTTGATATTTGAGATCATTGATCATAATGTTTTGATAATAAATAGGAGTTATTTTGGATTTGATCATGGTGAAGTTGAGTTTGAATCATGCTAGGGTTTAGGGAGGATTATGTTCATGCAAGCTTAAGTTAGAACCACGTTTGTGGATTGATTTATATTTGATTTTATAATATTTAGTTTTGTTGATGATTATGATGATGTTTTTGGTGATTTGGAATGATTTCAAATGAGGATTTATGTGAAAAGAGAGGGAAAAACCAAAACAGAGAGGGCTGGAAATTTTAGTGAAACAGGGCAGACTTCAGGATTAAACTAGTAATGATTGCCCCATGAAAAAATTATGATTTTTGGTTGGTAGATAGTTCAACATGTTAGCTTTCAAATGGATTTTGAATTGCCTTAATCTGAGGTCTATGGAAAAAGTTATGGGAGTTTTATCAAAACTGTGCAGAATGGGCCAAAAACTGACACACTTGTGTTTTAACCCCATTTTGGGAACCCTATTGTGGGAATCATATTTTGGGTTGTAAATGAAAGTTTTTTGGAACTTATTAATCTTTTCATATTGGGGGTTTAGGTCTCCATTTGAGGTCTAGGGTGAAAGTTCTGAATTTTTAAAGTGAACGGACCTGCTTTGGTGCAAATTGGGCTGTTATTATAATTTTTGTGCAGTGTATACTTGGAGGAAAATTCAGAAAATTTTACTGTAGATTTTTCATATTATTTTGAAATTTCTTTTAAGATTTCATGAATTTTGGTTGAGTATTTTGAGTTTGGTGATTTTTGGAAGCATTTTGAGTAATTGTGTAAAGAGCAATAATAAAGATTGAGTGAGATTGATAATGCATTCATTTTGTGTATTTGGGCCAAGTAAGGTCATTTAAGGGGGAAATAAATATCCATGGGTATTCATGGAACGTTTAGCTTGATTAATGAGAAAGAAGAAGACAAGTATACAATTTGGGAGCTTGTTTATGGGATTTGAGTCATTTATGGATTTTACAAAGAAAATAGCAAGTTTAGTAAGCTTAATAGCTTCTATTGAGCTCAATGATTTATTTGGGGTGGAATTCTATATCTGTAATGCCCCAAATTAAACATGTTTCATTGTTCATATTCTCCTTAATAAATCACTCAATTGTAATTTGATGAATCCAATGATATGGGCATTACCGTTGTCCAAAAGGACAAGGCTTGAAACATGAGTACTATATATAACATAGTTAAGCATAATCTCAACCATACACATTCACACATGATCATCCATTCACAATCAAGTGTTAACCAATGTAAGGTTTATAAACCACAGTAAGATAATTCACCATGTCATCTACATCTTCATCCACAGAAGAATTCAAAATACAACGTTAAAGTATGCATATACGACATTACTTCTAATTCTTCTGGATTTCCCTGCTTCACTTATTCTCTTTAGCTGATTTGCTGGCATGAGGGCAATACGCTGAGCATTTGCCTAAAACAAAACATGAAAAACATTTCGAACTGTGAGCCGAAGCTCAGACCATGCGTTCCTGAATTGTTAAATGATCATTGAACACTGATTGGGCTCGCTTTGCAATTCATTTTAAGTTAAAACAGTGAATGAAATAAATGTAAAACTGTATTGCTAGTTATTATCTGATAGTGAACCCCTTAATACTGTTACGATCTATGGATAGGTGTACACCTGCCAAGCCGACCGGGGGACCTGGCCTGAAGCCACGCGGGTAACTGAAGGGCAATGCCCTGTAACTGATAACTGACGGGGTCACTAATTAACTGATAAATCACTGTGTAAACTGATTCATTGATGTACTTACCAAAACATGATGACATTGATAAATACACTCTGATTTCTAAAGATGCACGCAATGCACGTACCTGAAGTCTTTAAAATGATATCTGACTTGATAATACTTATGCACATTGGAAACGATAACTAGGCCTCAACTCTGTTTCATAAATGTCATTGTAAGTATGCGTAGTCAGTAAATGATCCTTACTCGCCTAATTGAGTAAGTAAAAATATGTGTAACAGAAATTGAGTAATGAAATGGGATACATAACTTGTGTATTTCAAATAATAAATTAAATCAGTTAGAGTTATTGAACTTGAAATACAACAAATTGAAGTAAAATAGACCAAATGAAAATGATTGAGTAATAATGAAAAGATTTTAATTGATATAAATGACACATGGTTTGCTGATATTTCTAAAATGGATAAAGGAAAGTGTAAAGCTTCTGAAAAGGATAATAGAATGGTTAATGCCTCTGAAATGGATGATAGAAGGTTTAATACTTCTGAAATGGGTGACAAATGATTTATGCCATAAGGGGTGCTGTGAGGTTCATAAAAGCTCATACAACACCCTAACTTGGTCCAAAGGACACTGATTTTGAGTTATTAATCTTCTCACTTCCCAAATTTCATTTTCATGCTTACGTAACTCGGTTTTCAAACCCAAGTAAGCTTCTATACACTAACAAACTTGTTGAACTCACTACCCTTTGTAATTTCCTTGCAATACCCATAATTATATAGAAACTTCTGAAAATATTTCCAAATGTCTCGATTTCTGCATTCACTCATGTTACCGTTGATGGTCTGCATTAGAAAATCCATATCTTTCACTCCCCACCTCCAAATGAGATATAAAACCCCAATATGAAAATTTCACAATGTCCTCTAAAACGCTTATTTAGGACACAAAGCATGATTCACATAATAAGGTCCCTAAAAGTAGGGTAGAACATAGACGTGCATAATTTCTGATCAATCTGCACAGTTGCAGAAAAACGACCATAACGTTTTCCACAGAACTCGGATTAAGGCGATTCAAGAGGAATTTTAAAGAGAACTCATTGATATATCCACACACCAAAAATCAAAATTTTTCAGTGACCCAATCAATACCAGTTTTTCCGTGAAGTTACTGTTCCAGTTCAGTTCCCAGTTTCGATGCATTCTGCACAGTCTTGAGTAAATTGGTCATAACTTTGTTCACACAACTCAAATTTGAGTAATTCCAAAACCTATTGAAAGCTAACTCATGAAGATATCACTACACGAAAAATTATGAATTTAGGATGTGCCAAACAGTACCAGTTAATTCCGAAAGTAGCCCCTATTTTAGGTCTGTTTCCCAGCTTTAACTCACATATTTTCAATCTTTTCTTCACATAACCACCCACTGAAATCACTCTTTAACTTATATAAATCAGCATAAACATCTTGATATTCATTACCAATGCTAAAGATCACAAAATCACCTTTAAAACAATCAAAATTCAACACTTGAACATGAAGCTTGCACGATTAACATAAAACCCTAACCCTAGCTTCAACTCCAACATGATCCATCACCAAGATGATTCTTAATTCAATAAAAACAATATGATCCATCATCAAAATAACCAAAACAAGAAGCAAAAACCAAAAATTCAAAGAACAAGATTGAAGTCACTTACTT
>JACYFF010031956.1:35625572-35664481 GCA_017589665.1 Selenicereus undatus | reverse complement strand
ATATATATATATATGTGTGTGTGTGTGTGTGTGTGTGTGTGTGTGTGTGTGTGTGTGTGTGTGTGTAACAGCCCCCGACCACCCGCCATTGAGGTATTGTCCACTTTGGGCAGGCAGGACGCTACCGCCATCCCTGCCCTCAAGGTTTTGTCCTCAAAAGGCACCTCAATGGGTTTAGGTATCCCCACCCTCTTAAAGGGTGGTTCGTTCTCCTCAACTACCGATGTGGGCTACCTTCGTCCTCGAAATTCTAGATCTCGGTTCGGTCTTTCCTAGAATGCGTTCGCATAAACCATGTTCTACACGGTAGGTTTCCAAAAGGTTTTGTTTGCAAACACTATTTCTTTTTAAATCAAAAGGAAATGGCTTGTGGTATCTAGTGTCCTCCTCGCCAATGCTCTTCAAGCGTCTACTCACTCTATTTAGGCACCGAGGGCAAATCGCATTGAAGAGGGGCAAATGAGTTGGCATGAACAACCATATTGGAACATGAAACATAGATTTTCGATGGTTTAAGCTCAGTTCGCATGACAAGCAATAATGCTCGACATATGCATGTATAAGTGCACATCTAAAGGCATGGCAATCGGGACAATGACATCTTAAGGTCACACACTAGTAGTCTCATACTAAAACATGAATTCAAGTCACCTTTGGGATCACAGTGGTTAACATAAAGACTCCTATAATACATTAGGACAACAAAAGCGTCACATAGCACCACATAGTATCAGTTAAGCATAATAGCATCGCATAGTATGGCATAGTATCAAGAATTCAGCGTTCTTAAGCCTAAGAGTTGGTTATAACAAGAATCCGACTAGGGTACATATGGCAAGCAATTCACAAAATGAGTGCATGTATGATTCACATTCCTTATGCTTTTATGTCGATTTAAGATTAAATCATTTACGAGAATGTTATCACACTACATCAAGGTAGCAGACACATCAAATTATGCCATATTGGTAATAAAAGATCGAATTCACATTGACTTCACGCAGGGTTTACAACAGAGCACTGAAAATCCGGAATCACGACTAACATGAACTAGCACAATCATGTTGATAAGAACAACTTGGAGAAGGAAATGCTGAGGCAGGAATGTAAGTCGATGATTTCAATGGTAGGGAGTCTTTCCCTAGGGTTCTTACTTGGGGCTGATCGTCTCTGAAGTCATAGATTCATACAAATGAATGGTTATGCTCCTAGACCAATCCTGGGTCTGTGGCTTCCAGGCCTACATGCTTCCCCTACGCTATTCGAATCAAACATATAAGGGCAAGGAGACGTGAATTCAAGTCTATAGGGTCACCTTACCATGCTTCAATGTGTGTGTAGGCGGTTGTTTAGCTATTACGTGGAATCAAAGAACTCACGGAATGTAAGCAATTCGACTCTCATTCACTAGCATACAAACTCGAAGCATTTCAAAACTGAGTTACTTAACTAGGGCGTTTCATTTCATAGCAAGGCAATAGAGACTTCACACAACATCATTTAGCGTCATAATAAATCCTTAAGATATGCAGACTTGCGGGGTCGCCACTATGTACAATTCAAAAGTCTGCTAGGTTCTTTCTCCCTTGAGCTTTCTAGGTATATCAGGGTCCGTTCGGGCCGAAACATTGTCATCCCATTCACGAATAACAATCCATATAATAAAAAGAATAAGTAATGCATGGTTTAGTCAATAATGGCAAAGAAGGAGAACGGTAGGTACACTTATGCAATGTTCAACAAGCTCCTACCACTAGCACATAGTCTTTCAAGCATGCATACAAAGGTAGCCTCTAATATACTTAGGGAATTCAACATTCAAAAGAAAAGAGGGAAGATATCACTTAGTAGGGTTACCAATTATAGCAACCGATCTCGACACGTATGGTACAATGGCATGTACTTGGAAACCTAAGCTCGCTCATCATAGCTAAAGAATGTAAAGTAAATCTTAACGCGACAACAAAAAGATATTAACATTTCGAAACTTCAGATTTCAAAGGTGAAAATAGCTTATCTATTTTGAACTTCTTCTCTACCATCCTTTGAGTGTGTCTGCTCACTCCATTATGGGGCCCGAGGAGCAGATCGTACTTCAGGGGCAAAGACGAGCTTACAAAAAGACTTTTCAATGGTTCGAGTTTAAAACGACGTGCTTAAACTGTCGACTGTCTTATTAGAGTGTACGAAAAAGACATTTACCAATCAAAACATAACTTGGCGCACACAAGAAAACGGCAATGGATTAGGCTCACATACATCCGATTGGCTCATCCGGATCACCTAAAACTCAATCAATGAAGTCAATTGGCGTGTTAGGAGCATATTGCACCAATGAAGTACTCATAATGTCATCCGAAGGTGTGGGGAGAGCTATTCGACTCCTATACTAACGCACAACTCGCCACATTCACTTAATCGACCTACTTGAGCATCACATAAGTCAAAGATGGTCGTACTACAAAGCACACTTGCACACGAAGCAGGCATATGTCCCATAACCACAAAGTGTTCCTAGGCACCTATATGAGATGCAAGACTCAGGTCGCGGCCTATGGTCGCAGGACCATGCTCTGATACCATCAATGTAACACCCCCAGCCCCTAGGGCCGAAAGCGTTACGTTTTCTTAACTTTCTACTTAAATTCTGTGATGAAACGGACAGAGTTTCCCCTGAAAACTGACCGTTTTCAGGCTAAACGCCTTACAATAAGTCCCTGTAAATCAACGGAAGCATAAACATATAAAACATAGCTCAAGGGTCACACGCCAGAGTTCATAACTCGACGAGCCACCCGCTCGGAGTACACCAAATAGAATAGTTCATTAATACAGAAAAAGTAAAAGATACAACTCAACGGTTCACACAACCGAAGTATGGGGTTTACATCCCAAAACACATAACTAACTTTGACCAAAAAGACATCTAGCTAACTGGATGGTTGGCTCATATGGCCATACAGAGCGACTCATGAACAATATGTATTACATGAACTTAGAATACTTGTTTACAATCATTTCAAACTAAGAACACATGACATGACTTCATTAAGCACGTAAGATCCCTTCAAATGGATGTAAACGACACCTGGCAAGCAAGAACAGGTTCCATCTTGACATAGCTGACTCAACTTCTTCCTGTTGTAAAGAAAACCTGGGGAAAAGAGGGAAGAGTAGTGGGATGAGCAACCACACGCTCAGTGAGTGTTCCCCAAACCCCTTAAAACCAAAACCGTTGTAGGCAATAATATCTTTACTAGTCACATATCACGTATCCATACTTTACTATCATATTAGGCATTCATAGAATTCCTATGAAAACATTACTAATCATAAACTTGACTTTAAGCACTCAAACATAATACTAGGCGACATATCATAGGACATAGGTTGTAGAACATGAACATCGGACAAGCCATGACTGATATATACACTAGGCACGTATGAATGTCATTGCATAATTCACTAACTTGTCACAATTTCTAATGACGTCATAATAATGTCACATAACTTAAGCTTATCAGGTTATGCATGAAACATGCTCATAAGGCCTTCTTTTTTCGTAATCGTATCTTACTTAGCATCTCATTCACATTTCATTTATAAGAAAAGCATAGAACATGCAAAGAAAACTTTCTTTCCTTTCTTTGAAAACATTTCATTTAGCCTCTTGAGGCTCATAAAAACTCTTCTCTTAGTCTCTTGAGGCTCATATTCTTTCATATCGGTCATCCCATTCATTGATAGACCTATATTAAAACAAAAGGAAAGTTATTTACATTGGTTATCAACATATAAAGAGTTAATTAAAAGTTTTTCTATGCAGTGGATATGAACTAGATTTGAAATTTGAAAGCCGTTGCGAATAACCTAAGAAGGCGTTGCTTGTACTAATTAAGTAGGACAAGCAATCGTTGTAGACACGACGACAAATGATACATTGAATTCATATTAATACAATGTTGCCTAAGTAAATTGACAATCTTACTATAAAAATAGTAGATTTTAAGAATGAAATTAAATAAATCAATTAAACTTAATTTGTAAAATTTCGAAGCAATTTATGAGTACAAATATAATTCTTGTTGATATAAATTATAATTTAGTGCTAATTGAATTCCTTTTGGTTTTCTTCAGGCTTTTACGATTTACGCGTTGTTGGGTAAAATTAGCGGTTCAAGTAGCAGATAGTGGTTCAGGTTGCGGAAAACCATTTAGGTAGCAGATAGCGTTTCTAATTTAGCGGATATCGGCGAATAGCTGTTTGGATGAGTAGTTGAAATAAATGTGTTTCGTAGATTTAACAGTTGGATTAGATGATTAATGTAAATTGACATAAAAGGATATAGATAATTTTCAAAGAAAAAATTTTCAAATGTTATTTTTTGGCAAAAAAATATGAAGCGCTACTTTTGAATGCAAACCGTTAATACTATTAGCTTTTCAGATACGCTGCTTAAAACGTTAAACGCTACTTAAAATGCCAGTCAAAACACTATGTTACAAAACATTCAAAATGACCTAATGAGTGTATTGACTTAGTCGAAACGCCAACGCTACCCAAAACGCAGTTGCAGAACGCACCCTTAATCAGGTAGTGGATAGCTGTTTAGATAGCAGATAGCGTTTCTAATTTAGTTCTTAGGAGATAGTTGTTTAGATAGCATATAGTTGTTTACATTTGAAAGGTAAGACAGTCATAGGAGAATTATATGAAATTTCAACATTGATTCATTCCTTAATAAAGGTAAATAGATCTAATTAGATAATGTCCAAATTGTACCTCCATAAGAAAATCAATCTCCAAATTTCCAAACTCATGATAAATTGCCAAAAGACAATGAGCCAAACTCACCATTAGGTGAGAAAATAAAAAATCCTAACTTACACTTAAATTGAACGAAATCAACAAAAAACTCTCACAAATAGGATAGAAAATGTACTGAAAAGTGATATAATAATACCAATAAATACTTGCACCTTAGCAAAACTTAAGATGAATAATTGTAGCTTACCACAAGTAATTGGGTTTGATAACAACCCTTTGTTGGACTACATAGAGGTTGTGGTTTTGTTTTTCTTTTTTTTGTGGAGAGAATATTATTTTCAATTATTTGTGGCCTCTTTTTAAATTATTCCCTTCATTCTTTCAAACTTCAAATAAGCTAAGGTATGAGAAAATTGTTTATCAAAATCCAGGTTGAAGAATACATCCCATTCATTGATAGACTTACATTAAAACAAAAGGAAAGTTATATACATTGGTTATCAACATATAAAGAGTTAATTAAAAGTTTTTCTATGCATTGGATGTGAACTAGATTTGAATTTTGACAGTCGCTACGAATAACCTAAGAAGGCGTTGCTCGTACTAATTAAGTAGGACTGTAACGCCCCAATGATACATAAATCATAGCTGCATTTATCTACCAAAGCTTAACACCAAGAAATCAATGAATGGGCGTTACCGTCGTTCGCAAGGACAAGGCTTTGCTTCAATATGAAAATTTAGCCATAAAATCAAAGTTTAACCTCAAAGGGCAATCACGACCATTCAAACCATTTAATTACATACAGGAATGATTCTAACTTCCCAGGGTTACAGCAACATACAAACTCAGTTTAATTATACAGTTGTAACACCAAAATACATGTTGCAGTTCAGATATACAGCTGGAACACCAAAATGCACCACAATAAGGCATGAAAGCATCTTAGCACTTCTATCCGCCAATCACATGGGCGGTCCTGACTTATTTATCACCTTCAGCCTCCCTGCCCGCCTACGAGCGGTTTACTGAACACTTTCCTAAAACAAAACATAAAAATATTTCGAACTGTGAGCCAAAGCTCAGTACATGCATCCCTATACTGATAAAGATTCAGTGAAAGAGAAATTATGAGGGCCCGCTTTGCAATTCATTTTGATTTTAAAACAGGGAATGAGATGTATATAAAGCTAAATTGCCAATTATTATCTGTTAGTCCACCCCTTAGTAACTGTTACGATCTATGTATAGGTGTACACCTGCCAAGCCGACCGGAAGATCTGGCCTGAAGTCGCGCGGGTAACTAAAGGGCAATGCCCTATAACTGATAACTGATGGGGTCACTAATTATGTGACAAATCACTGATTCAATTGATTCATCGATGTACTTACCAAAACATTACAATTTCGCTAAATACGTGCTGATTTCTAAAGATACAGTCAATGAACGTACCTGGGGTTTTTAAAAACCAGTTCAAAGAGTAAATAGATGCACTAAAATGGAGAGGATGAGAGCTTAGGCCTTGATTCTGTTCAAAAATCATTATAGGCATATAAGGTTAGAAATGAACTTATTTTCATAATGAATACCTTTACATAAAATTAGCACAATGGATACCTTTAAATAAAAAGAAAAGGCTTATAAAGAATTTGTACAAACTAGTTAATAGATTAAACTAAAATGCTGAAGTTAAATAAAGTATAGAAATGCTGAGTTAAGGCACGGTAGCGAGTTTAGGGGGGTTAAGGGCATATGACGAGGGTATGGAATGAATAATCCACAACTTATACTCCCGACCTCAAAATGAGACGTAAGACCCCAATATAAACAGCTTAGGAAGTCCTCTAAAACTTTCATTTAGGGCACAAAACATGATTCCCATGACAGGCTCCATAAAATGGGGTTAGAATACCAACATGTCAGGTTTTAGTGCTGGAAATTCCATTCTGCCTAGGTTCAGTAAAATGGCCATAACTTCCTCCACAGACCTCGAATTAATGCGATTAAAAAGCCATTTCAAAGCTAACATCCAGAACTGTCCACCCACCAAAAATCAGAAGTTTTACCTTTGTCTATTATTACCAGTTGTTTTTCCAAAGTTTGTCTTGTTTTTTCTGAAAATTCCAGCAGCACTGCTTTAGTTTGTTCCTTCACTTTTTACACCAATCCTCAACTTACACTCTTTCTTAAGAGTATATAAACACACTTTGGTACATTCCAACCTCATACAAAAATACCATACATAATTCCTCTTCATATTCATAACAAATAAAACTCCTTTTTTAGTCACATAAACACACACACCTCAAATTTAACATTAGTTGATCCAAATCTTGCATTTTGGACAGAACCCTAACTTTGGGTCACTTTGAACTTACTCCCAACTTTTCCAAAACACCATAACAACATAACAAACTTCAATATATCAAGAGATAAGCAAAGACAAGAATAAAACAAGCAATAAACATCACTTGAACAAGAAGCTTGCATGACCAAGATGAAACCCTAACCCTAACCTCATCCAATTTCAACTCCACCATAATCCATCAACAAGGTGATTCTTAATACCATAAAAATAGCATAATCCATCACTAAAACAACCAAAATAAGAAACAAAAACCAACAATATCAAGAATCAAAAACAAAAATCAACATAGGGGTGAAAATAACACTCACTTTGAGCTTAAAAAAGAGGTAGATATGATTCTTGATGCTTATGGAAGTGAAAGAGGTGTTTAGGGGTAGTGAGTGGGGGATGTTTTGAGGGTTTTTGGTGGTTGAAAGGTGGCTGGGAGGTGGTGTGCTGCTGTGGTGTGCCGAGTAGAGAGAGGAGGAGGGGGAAGAGAGAGAAAGTCTCTTGAAAGCTTGGTGTAGAATGAAAATAAAATGAAATTTTTACAATTTATACTAAATTTACTTGGCTGCAAATAAAAGTGGAAAAGTCAAAATTATCACGCTTGATTAAGGCTTAATTAAGAGGGTTTAGCTAAACAAATAAAGGTCAAGTCTTGTTGCGTCGAAATTGGCCTTAAACGAGCTCGGATTTAGAGAAAGAACTGAAACCGAGTGCATTTGCGATATTTTTATTTTTTTTATTATTTTTTTTCAACATTAAATGGTTGTGGTGCCATGAAAAAGAATTTTAAACATTAAATTCATAAATATCAAGGCCTAACTCGATTTTCAAATTCGACTAAAACAAAACCCTGAATTGCAAAGTGAGGGCCTATCTGGAATGTCCATTGAAATAATAAAAGAAATTATGTAAATGAAATGATATTAATCCCATGGATTAATGAAATGAAATTAATAAGCATAATTTAGGGTCGGACTATTACAAGGCCAAACAATCGTTGTGGACACAGCGACAAATGATACATTGAATTGATATTAATACAAAGTTGCCTAAGTAAATTGACAATCATACTATAAAAATAGGAGATTTTAAGAATAAAATTAAATAAATCAATTAAACTTCATTTGTAAAATTTCGGAGTAATTTATGAGTTAAAATATAATTCTTGTTGATATAAATTATAATTTATTGCTAGTCGAATTCCTTTTGGTTTTCTTTAGGCTTTTACTATTTAGGCCCTGTTTGGTAAAATTGGCGGTTCAAGTAGCAGATAGTGGTTCAGGTAACAGATAGGCGTTTAGGTAGCGGATAGCATTTCTAATTTAGCTGTTAGCGGCGGATAGCTGTTTGGATGAGTAGTTGAAATAAATGTGTTTCGTAGATTTAGCTGTTGGATTAGATGATTAATGTAAATTGACATAAAAGGATATAGATAATTTTCAAAGGATATTTTTTGGCAAAAAAATATGAAGCGCTACTTTTGAATGCAAACCGTTAATACTATTAGCTTTTCAGAAACGCTGCTTAAAACATTAAACGCTACTTGAAATGCTAGTCAAGACACTATGTTACCGAACATTCAAAATTACCTAATGAGTGTATTGACTTAGTCGAAACGCCAAATGCTACCCAAAATGCAGTTGTTGAACGCTCCCTTAATCAGGTAGTGGATAGCTGTTTGGATAGCAGATAGCGTTTCTAATTTTGCTGTTAGCAGATAGCTGTTTACATTTGAAAGGTAAGACAGTCATAGGAGAATTATATGAAATTTCAATGTTGATTCATTTCTTAATAAAGGTAAATAGATCTAATTAGATAATGTCCAAATTGTACCTCCGTAAGAAAATCAATCTCCAAATTTCCAAACTCATGATAAATCCCCAAAAGACAATGAGCCAAACTCACCATTAGGTGAGAAAATAAAAAATCCTAACTTACACTGAAATTGAACGAAATCAACAAAAAGCTCTCACAAATAGGAAAGAAAATGTACTGAAAAGAGATATAATAATACCAATAAATACTTGCAACTAAGTAAAACTTAAGACGAATAATTGGAGCTTACTGCAAGTAATTGGGTTTGATAACAACCCTTTGTTGGACTACATAGAGCTTATAGTTTTGTTTTTCTTTTTTTGTGGAGAGAGCATTATTTTCAATTGTTTGTGGATTCTTTTTAGATTATTCCGTCAAATTCTTTCAAACTTCAAACAAGCCAAGGTACAAGAAAATTGTTTATCAAAATCCAGGTTGAAGACTACATCCCATTCATTGATAGACTTATATTAAAACAAAAGGAAAGCTATATACATTGGTTATCAACATATAAAGAGTTAATTAAAAGTTTTTCTATGCATTGGATGTGAACTAGATTTGAAATTTGATAGTCGCTGCGAATAACCTAAGAAGGCGTTGCTTGTACTAATTAAGTAGGACAAACAATCGTTGTAGACACGACGACAAATGATACATTGAATTGATATTAATACAATGTTGCCTAAGTAAATTGACAATCTTACTATAAAAATAGGAGATTTTAAGAATGAAATTAAATAAATCAATTAAACTTAACTTGTAAAATTTCGGAGTAATTTATGAGTACAAATATAATTCTTGTTGATATAAATTATAATTTAGTGCTAGTCGAATTCCTTTTGGTTTTCTTCAGGCTTTTACTATTTAGACCCTATTGGGTAAAATTAGCGGTTCAAGTAGCAGATAGTGGTTAAGGTAGCGGATAACCGTTTACGTGGCGGATAGTGTTTCCAATTTAGCGGATAGCTGTTGGATGAGTAGTTGAAATAATTGTGTTTTGTAGATTTAGCAGTTGGATTAGATGATTAATGTAAATTGAAAAAAAAGGTTATAGATAATTTCGAAACATAAAATTTTCAAAGGTTATTTTTTTGGAAAAAAATATGAAACGCTACTTTTGAATGCAAACCGTTAATACTATTAGCTTTTCAAATACGCTACTTAAAACGTTAAACCCTACTTGAAATGCTAGTCAAAATACTATGTTACAGAACATTCAAAATTGCCTAATGAGTGTATTGACTTAGTCAAAATGCCAACGCTACCCAAAATGCAGTTGCAGAACGCACCCTTAATCAGATAGTGGATAGCTGTTTAGATAGCAGATGGCGTTCCTAATTTGGTTCTTAGGAGATAGCTGTTTAGATAGCAGATAGCTGTTTAAATTTGAAAGGTAAGACAGTCATAGAAGAATTATATGAAATTTCAACATTGATTCGTTCCTTAATAAAGGTAAATAGATCTAATTAGATAATGTCCAAATTGTATCTCCATAAGAAAATCAATCTCCAAATTTCCACACTCATGGTAAATTGCCAAAAGACAATGAGCCAAATTCACCATTAGGTGAGAAAATAAAAAATCCTAACTTACACTGAAATTGAACTAAATCAACAAAAAACTCTCACAAATAGGAGAGAAAATGTACTGAAAAGAGATATAATAATACCGATAAATACCTGCACCTAAGTAAAACTTAAGATGAATAATTGGAGCTTACCACAAGTAATTGGGTATGATAAAAACCCTTTGTTGGACTACATAGAGGTTATGGTTTTGTTTTTCATTTTTGGTGGAGAGAATATTATTTTCAATTATTTGTGGCCTCTTTTTAGATTATTCCCTCAAATTCTTTCAAACTTTAAATAAGCTAAGGTACGAGAAAATTGTTTATCAAAATCCAGGTTGAAGAATACATCCCATTCATTGATAGACTTATATTAAAATAAAAGGAATGTTATATACATTGGTTATCAACATATAAAGATTTAATTAAAAGTTTTTCTATGAATTGGATGTGAACTAGATTTGAATTTTGATAGTCGTTGCGAATAACCTAAGAAGGCGTTGCTTGTACTAATTAAGTATGACAAACAATCGTTGTAGACACGACGACAAATAATACATTGAATCGATATTAATACAATGTTGCCTAAGTAAATTGACAATCTTACTATAAAAATAGGGGATTTTGAGAATGAAATTAAATAAATCAATTAAACTTAATTTGTAAAATTTCGGAGTAATTTATGAGTACAAATATAATTCTTGTTGATATAAATTATAATTTATTGCTAGTCGAATTCCTTTTGGTTTTCTTCAGGTTTTTACTATTTAGGCCCTGTTTTGTAAATTAGCGGTTCAAGTAGCAGATAGTGGTTCAGGTAGCAGATAACCGTTTAGGTAGCGGATAACATATATAATTTAGCTGTTAGCGGGGGATAGCTGTTTGGATGAGTAGTTGAAATAAATGTGTTTCGTAGATTTAGCAGTTGGATTAGATGATTAATGTAAATTGACATAAAAGGATATAGATAATTTTCAAAGATAAATTTTTCAAATGATATTTTTTGGCAAAAAAATATGAAGCGCTAATTTTGAATGCAAACTGTTAATACTATTAGCTTTTCAAAAATGCTGCTTAAAATGCTAAGCGCTACTTCAAATGCTAGTCAAAATACTATGTTGCAGAACATTCAAAATTACCTAATAAGTGTATTGACTTAGTCGAAACGCTAAACGCCCAAAACGCAGTTGCTGAACGCGCCCTTAATTAGGTAGTGGATAGTTGTTTAGATAGCAGATAGCGTTTTTAATTTAGTTGTTAGTAGATAGCTGTTTACATTTGAAAGCCAAGACAGTCATAGGAGAATTATATGAAATTTCAATATTGATTCGTTCCTTAATAAAGGTAAATAGATCTAAGTAGATAATGTCCAAATTGGACCACCATATGAAAATCAATCTCCAAAATTCTAAATTCATGGTAGATCGCCAAAAGACAGTGAGCCAATCTCACCATTAGGTGAGAAAATAAAAAATCCTAACTTACACTGAAATTGAACGAAATCAACAAAAAAATTCTCACAAATACGAGAGAAAATGTACTGAAAAGAGATATAATAATACCAACAAATACTTGCAACCATGTAAAACTTGAGATGAATAATTGGAGCTTACCACAAGTAATTGGGTTTGATAACAACCCTTTGTTTGACTACATAGACGTTATGGTTTTGTTTTTGTTTTTCTGCGGAGAGAATATTATTTTCAATTATTTGTGGCTTCTTTTTAGATTATTCCGTCAAATTCTTTCAAACTTTAAATAAGCTAAGGTACGAGAAAATTGTTTATCAAAATCCAGGTTGAATAATACATCCCATTCATTGATAGACTTATATTAAAACAAAAGAAAAGTTACATACATTGGTTATAAACATAAAATGTGTTAATTAAAAGTTTTTCAATGAATTGGATGGGAACTAGATTTGAATTTTGATAGTCGCTGCGAATAACCTAAGAAGGCGTTGCTTGTACTCATTAAGTAGGACAAACAATCGTAGTAGACACGACGACAAATGATATATTGAATCGATATTAATACAATGTTGCCTAAGTAAATTGACAATCTTACTACAAAAATAGGAGATTTTAAGAATGAAATTAAATAAATCAATTAAACTTAATTTGTAAAATTTCGGAGTAATTTATGAGTACAAATATAATTCTTGTTGATATAAATTATAATTTATTGCTAGTCGAATTCCTTTTGGTTTTCTTCAGGCTTTCACTATTTAGGCCATGTTCGGTAAAATTAGTGTTCAAGTAGTAGATAGTGGTTCAGGTAGCGGATAACCGTTTATGTAGCGGATAGCGTTTCTAATTTAGCAGTTAGCGGCGGATAGCTGTTGGATAAGTAGTTGAAATAAATGTGTTTCGTAGATTTAGCAGTTGGATTATATGAGTAATGTAAATTGACATAAAAGGATATAGATAATTTCCAAAGATAATTTTTTCAAAGGATATTTTTTGGCAAAAAAAATGAAGCGCTACTTTTGTATGCAAACCGTTAATACTATTAGCTTTTCAGAAACGCTGTTTAAAACGCTAAACACTACTTCAAAAGCTAGTCAAGACACTATGTTACCAAACATTTAAAATTACCTAATGAGTGTATTGACTTAGTCGAAACGCCAAACGCTACCAAAAACGCAGTTGCTGGACGCTCCCTTAATCAGGTAGTGGATAGATGTTTGGATAGCAGGTAGCGTTTCTAATTTAGTTGTTTGCAGACAGTTGTTTACATTTGAAAGGTAAGACAATCATAGGAGAATTATATGAAATTTCAATGTTGATTCGTTCCTTAATAAAGGTAAATAGATCTAATTAGATAATGTCCAAATTGTACCTCCATAAGAAAATCAATCTCCAAATTTCCAAACTCATGATACATCGCCAAAAGACAATTAGCCAAACTCACAATTACGTGAGAAAATAAAAAATCCTAACTTACACTGAAATTGAACGAAATCAACAAAAAACTCTCACAAATAGGAGAGAAAATGTACTAAAAAGAGATATAATAATACACATAAATACTTGCAACTCAGTAAAACTTAACACGAATAATTGGAGCTCACCACAAGTTATTGGGTTTGATAACAACCCTTTGTTGGACTACATAGAGGTTGTGGTTTTGTTTTTCTTTTTTTGTGGAGAGAGTGTTATTTTCAATTGTTTGTGGCTTCTTTTTAGATTGTTCCGTCAAATTCTTTCAAACTTTAAATAAGCTAAGGTACAAGAAAATTGTTTATCAAAATCCAGGTTGAAGAATACATCCCATTCATTGAAAGACTTATATTAAAACAAAAGGAAAGTCATATACATTGGTTATCAACATATAAAGAGTTAATTAAAAGTTTTTCTATGTATTGGATGTGAACTAGATTTGAAATTTGATAGTCGTTGCGAATAAACTAAGAAGGCGTTGCTTGTACTAATTAAGTAGGACAAACAATCGTTGTAGACACGACGACAAAGGATACATTGAATTGATATTAATACAATGTTGCTCAAGTAAATTGACAATCTTACTATAAAAATAGGAGATTTTAAGAATAAAATTAAATTAATTAATTAAACTTAATTTGTAAAATTTCAGAGTAATTTATGAGTACCAATATAATTCTTGTTGGTATAAATTATAATTTATTGCTAGTCAAATTCCTCTTGGTTTACATCAAGCTTTTACTATTTAGGCCCTCTTCGGTAAAACTAGCGGTTCAAGTAGCAGATAGTGGTTCAGGTAGCGGATAACTGTTTAGGTGGCGGATAGAGTTTCTAATTTAGCTATTAGCGGCAGATAGCTGTTTAGATGAGTAGTTGAAATAAATGTGTTTCGTAGATTTAGCAGTTGGATTAGATAATTAATGTAAATTGACATAAAAGGATATAGATAATTTTCAAAGTTAAAATTTTCAAAGGATATTTTTTGGCAAAAAAATATGATGCGCTACATTTGAATGCAAACCGTTAATACTATTAGCTTTTCAGAAACGCTACTTAAAACGTTAAACGCTACTTGAAGTGCTAGTCAAAATACTATGTTACCGAACATTGACAATTACCCATTGAGTGTATTGACTTAGTCGAAACGTCAAATGCTACTCAAAACGCAGTTGCTGAACGCACCCTTAATCAGGCAGTGGACAGCTGTTTAGATAACAGATAGCGTTTCTAATTTAGTTCTTAGGAGATAGCTATTTAGATAGCAGATAGTTGTTTACATTTCAAAGGTAAGGAAGTCATAGGAGAATTATATGAAATTTCAACGTTGAGTCGTTTCTTAAAAAAGGTAAATAGATCTAATTAGATAATGTCCAAATTGTACCTCCATATGAAAATCAATCTCCAAATTTCCAAACTCTTGGTAAATTGCCAAAAGACAATGAGCCAAACTCACCATTAGGTGAGAAAATAAAAAATCCTAAGTTACACTAAAATTGAACGAAATCAACAAAAAACTCTCACAAATAGGAGAGAAAATGTACTGAAAAGGGATATAATAATACCAATAAATACCTACAACTAAGTAAAACTTAAGACGAATAATTGGAGCTTACCACTAGTAATTGGGTTTGATAACAACCCTTTGTTCGACTACATAAAGGTTATGGTTTTGTTTTTCTTTTTTTTGTGGACTGAATATTATTTTCAATTATTTGTGGCCTCTTTTTAAATTATTCCCTCAAATCTTTCAAACTTTAAATAAGCTAAGGTATGAGAAAATCGTTTATCAAAATCCCGGTTGAAGAATACATCCCATTCATTCATAGACTTATATTAAAACAGAAGGAAAGTTATATACATTGGTTATCAACATATAATGAGTTAATTAACAGTTTTTCTGTGCATTGGATGTGAACTAGATTTGAATTTTGATAGTCGATGCGAATAACCTAAGAAGGCATTGCTCATACTAATTAAGTAGGACAAACAATCGTTGTAGACACAACGACAAAGGATACATTGAATTGATATTAATACAAAGTTGCGTAAGCAAAATGACAATCTTACTATAAAAGTACGAGATTTTAAGAATAAAATTAAATAAATCAATTAAACTTAATTTGTAAAATTTCGGAGTAATTTATGAGTTAAAATATAATTCTTGTTGACATAAATTATAATTTATTGCTAGTCGAATTCCTTTTGGTTTTCTTCAAGCTTTTACTATTTAGGCCATGTTCGGTAAAATTGGCGGTTCAAGTAGCAGATAGTGGTTCAGGCATCAGATAACTGTTTAGGTAACGGATAACGTTTCTAATTTAGCTGTTAGCGGCGGTAGCTATTTGGATGAGTAGTTGAAACAAATATGTTTCGTAGATTTAGCTGTTGGATTAGATGATTAACGTAAATTGACATAAAAGGATAGAGATAATTTTCAAAGATAAATTTTTCAAATGATATTTTTTGGCAAAAAAATATGAAGTGCTACTTTTGAATTCAAACCGTTAATACTATTAGCTTTTCAGAAAACCAGCTTAAAACGCTGAACGCCACTTGAAATGCTAGTCAAGACACTATGTCACTGAACATTCAAAATTACCTAATGAGTGTATTGACTTAGTCGAAATGTCAAACGCTACCCAAAACGCAGTTGCTGAACGCCCCTTAATCAGGTAGTGGATGGCCGTTTAGATAGCAGATAGCGTTACTAATTTAGTTTTTAGCAGATAGCTGTTTAAATAGCAGATAGCTGTTTACATTTGAAACGTAAGACAGTCATAGGATAATTATATGAAATTTCAATGTTGATTCGTTCCTTGATAAAGGTAATAGATCCAATTAGATAATGTCCAAATTGTACCTCCATAAGAAAATCAATCTCCAAATTTCCAAATTCATGATAAATCACCAAAAGACAATGAGCCAAACTCACCATTAGCTGAGAAAATAAATAATCCTAACTTACTATGGAATTGAACGAAATCAACAAAAAACTCTCAACAATAGGAGAGAAAATGTACTGAAAAGAGATATAATAATACCAATAAATACCTGCAACTAAGTAAAACTTAAGATGAACAATTGGAGCTTACCACAAGCAATTGGGTTTGATAACAACCCTTTGGTTGACTACATAGAGCTTATCGTTTTGTTTTTCTTTTTTTGTGGAGAGAATATTATTTTCAATTATTTGTGGCTTCTTTTTAGATTATTCCCTCAAATTCTTTCAAACTTTAAATAAGCTAAGGTATGAGAAAATTGTTTATCAAAATCCAGGTTGAAGAATACATCCCATTCGTTGATAGACTTACATTAAAACAAAAGGAAAGATATATACATTGGTTATCAACATATAAAGAGTTAATTAAAAGTTTTTCTACGAATTGGATGTGAACTAGATTTGAAATTTGATAGTCACCGCGAATAACCTAGGAAGGCGTTGCTTGTACTAATTAAGTAGGACAAACAATCATTGTAGACACGACGACAAATGATACATTGAATTGATATTAATACAATGTTGCCTAAATAAAATGACAATCTTACTATAAAAATAGGAGATTTTAAGAATAAAGTTAAATAAATCAATTAAACTTAATTTGTAAAATTTCGGAGTAATTTATGAGTACAAATATAATTCTTGTTGATGTAAATTATAATTTATTGCTAGTCGAATTCCTTTTGGTTTTCCTCAGGCTTTTACTATTTAGGCCATTTTCGGTAAAATTAGCAGTTCAACTGGCAGATAGTGGTTCAGGTAGCGGATAACCATTTAGGCAGCGGATAGCGTTTCTAATATAGCTGTTAGGGGCGGATAGCTGTTTGGATGAGTAGTTGAAATAAATGTGTTTTGTAGATTTAGCAGTTGGATTAGATGATTAATGTAAATTAACATAAAAGGATATAGATAATTTTCAAAGATAAAATTTTCAAGGGATATTTTTTGGCAAAAAAATATTAAGGGCTATTTTTGAATGCAAACCGTTAATACTATTAGCTTTTCAGAAACGCTGCTTAAAACGCTAAGTGCTACTTGAAATGCTAGTCAAAACACAATGTTACAGAACATTGAAAATTACCAAATGACTGTATTGACTTAGTCGAAACGCCAAACGCCCAAAAAGCAGTTGCTGAATGCGCCCTTAATCAGGTAGTGGATAGCGGTTTAGATAGCAGATAGCGTTTATAATTTAGTTGTTAGCCGATAGCTGTTTGGTTAGTAGATAGCTCTTTACATTAGAAAGGTAAGATAGTCATAGGAGAATTATATGAAATTTCAATGTTGATTCGTTCCTCAATAAAGGAAAATAGATCTAATTAGATAATGTTCAAAGCATACCTCCATAAGAAAATCAATCTCCAAATTTCCAAATTCATGCTAAATCGTCAAAAGACAATGAGCCAATCTCACCATTAGGTGAGAAAATAAAAAATCCTAACTTACACTGAGATTGAATGAAATCAACAAAAAACTCTCACAGATAGGAGAGAAAATGCACTAAAAAGAGATATAATAATACCAATAAATACCTGCAACTAAGTAAAACTTAAGACAAATAATTGGAGCTTACCACAACTAATTCTGTTTGATTACAACCCTTTGTTGGACTACGCAGAGGTTATGGTTTTGTTTTTCTTTTTTTTGTGGAGAGTATATTATTTTCAATTATTTGTTGCTTCTTTTTCGATTATTCCCTCAAATTCTTTCAAACTTTAAATAAGCTAAGGTACGAGAAAATTGTTTATCAAAATACAAGTTGAAGAATACATCCCATTCCTTGATAGACTTTTATTAAAACAAAAGGAAAGCTATAGACATTGGTTATCAACATATAAAGAGTTAATTAAAAGTTTTTCTATGCATTGGATGTGAACTAGATTTGAATTTTGATAGGTGCTGCGAATAATCTAAGAAGGCATTGCTCGTACTAATCACGTAGTACAAACAATTGTTGTAGACACGACGACAAATGATACATTGAATTGATATTAATACAATGTTGCCTAAGTAAATTGACATCTTACTATAAAAATAGGAGATTTTAAGAATCAAATTAAATAAATCAACTAAACTTAATTTGTAAAACTTCGGAGTAATTTATGAGTACAAATATAATTCTTGCTGATACAAATTATAATTTGTTGCTAGTCGAATTCCTTTTGGTTTTCTTCAGGCTATTACTATTTAGGCCATGTTCGGTAAAATTAGCGGTTCAAGTAGCAGATAGTGGTTTAGGTAGCAGACAACCGTTTAGGTAGCGGATAGCATTTCTAATTTGGCTGTGAGCGGCGGATAGCTGTTTGGATGAGTGGTTGAAATAAATGTGTTTCGTAGATTTAGTTGTTGGATTAGATGATTAATGCAAATTGACATAAAAAGATATAGATAATTTTCAAAGATAAACTTTTCATAAGATATTTTTTGGCAAAAGAACATGAAGCACTACTTTTGAATACAAACCGGTAATACTATTTGCTTTTCAGAACCGCTGCTTAAAACGCTAAATGCTACAGGAAATGCTATTCAAAATACTGTGTTACCAAACATTCAAAATTCTCTAATGAGTGTATTGATGTAGTTATAACGCCAAACGCTACTCAAAACGCAGTTGCTGAACGCACCCTTAATCAGGTAGTGGATAGCAGTTTAGATAGCAGATAGCGTTTCTAATTTAGTTTGTCGGAGATAGCTGTTTAGATAGCAGATAGCTGTTTACATTTGGAAGGTAGGACACTCATAGGAGAATTATATGAAATTGCAATTTTGATTCGTTCCTTAACAGAGGTGAATAGATCAAATTAGATATTGTCCAAATTGTACCTCCATAAGAAAATCAATCTCCAAATTTCCAAATTCATGGTAAATCGCCAAAAGACAATGAGCCAAACTCACCATTAGGTGAGAAAATAAAAAATCCTAACTTACACTGCAATTGAACGAAATCAACAAAAAACTCTCACAAATAGGAGAGAAAATGTACTGAAAAGGGATATAATAATACCAATAAAAACCTGCAACTAAGTAAAACTTAAGACGAATAATTGGAGCTTACCATAAGTAATTGGGGTTGATAACAACCCTTTGTTGGACTACATAGAGGTTATGGTTTTGTTTTTCTTTATTTTGTGGAGAGAATATTATTTTCAATTATTTGTGGCCTCTTTTCAAATTATTCCCTCAAATTCTTTCAAGCTTTAAATAAACTAAGGCACGAGAAAATTGTTTATCAAAATCCAGGTTGAAGAATACATCCCATTCATTGATAGACATATATTTAAACAAAAGGAAAGTTATATACATTGGTTATCAACATATAAAGAGTTAATTAAAAGTTTTTCTATGAATTGGATGTGAACTAGATTTGAATTTTGATAGTCACTGCGAATAACCTAAGAAGGCGTTGCTCGTACTAATTAAGTAGGGCAAACAATTGTTGTAGACACAATGACAAATGATACATTGAACTGATATCAATACAAAGTTGCCTAAGTAAATTGACAATCTTACCATAAAAATGGACGATTTTAAGAATAAAATTAAATAAACCAATTAAACTTAATTTGTAAAATTTCGGAGCAATTTATTAGTTAAAATATAATTCTTGTTGATATAAATTACAGTTTATTGCTAGTTGAATTCCTTTTGGTTTTCTTCAAGCTTTTACTATTTAGGCCCTGTTCGGTAAAATTGGCAGTTCAAGTAGCAGATAGTGGTTCAGGTAGCGGATAACCGTTTAGGTAGCGGATTGCGCTTCTAATTTAGCTATTAGCGGCGGATAGCTGTTTGGATGAGTAGTTGAAATAAATGTCCTTCGTAGATTTAGTTGTTGGATTAGATGATTAATATAAATTGACATAAAAGGATATAGATAATTTTCAAAGATAAATTTTTCAAAGGATGTTTTTTGGCAAAAAAAATATGAAGCGCTACTTTTGAATGCAAACCGTTAATACCATTAGCTTTTTAGGAACGCTGCTTAAAACGCTAAACGCTACCTGAAATGCTAGTTGAAACACTATGTTACCGAACATTCAACATTACCTAATGAGTGTATTGCCTTAGTCGAAATGCCAAATGCCCAAAACACAGTTGCTGAACGCGCCCTTAATCAGGTAGTGGATAGCTGTTCAGATAGCAGATAACGTTTCTAATTTAGATGTTAGCATATATCTTTTTACGTTTGAAAGGTAAGACAGTCATAGGAGAACTATATGAAATTGCAATGTTGATTCGTTCCTTAATAAAGGTAAATAGATCTAATTAGATAATGTCCAAATTGTACCTCCATAAGAAACTCAATCTCCAAATTTCCAAATTCATGATAAATCGCCAAAAGACAACGAGCCAAACTCACTATTAGGTGAGAAAATAAAAAATCTTAACTTACACCGAAATTGAACGAAATCAACAAAAAACTCTCATAAATATGAGAGAAAATGTACTGAAAAGAGATATAATAATACCAATAAATACCTGCAACTAAGTAAAACTTAAGACGAATAATTGGAGCTTACCACCAGTGCTTGGGTTTGATAACAACCCTATGTTGGACTACATAGAGGTTATGGTTTTGTTTTTCTTTTTTTGTGGAGAGAATATAATTTTCAATTATTTGTGGCTTCTTTTTAGATTATTCCCTCAAATTCTTTCAAACTTTAAATAAGCTAAGGTACGAGAAAACTGTTTATCAAAATCCAGATGACGAATACATCCCATTGACGAATACATCCCATTCATTGATAGACTTATATTAAAACAAAGGGAAATTTATATACATTGGTTATCAACATATAAAGAGTTAATTAAAAGTTTTTCTACGAATTGGATGTGAACTAGATTTGAATTTTCATAGTCGCTGCGAATAACCTAAGAAGGCGTTGCTTGTACTAATTGATATTAATACAATGTTGCCTAAGTAAATTGACAATCCTACTATAAAAATAGGAGGTTTTAAGAATGAAATTAAATAAATCAATTAAACTTCATTTGTAAAATTTCGGAGTAATTTATGAGTTAAAATATAATTCTTGTTGATATAAATTATAATTTATTGCTAGTCGGACTCCTTTTGGTTTTCTTCAGGCTTTTACTATTTAGGCCCTATTTGGTAAAATTGGCGGTTCAAGTAGCAGATAGTGGATCAGGTAGCGGATAATCGTTTAGGTAGCGGATAGCGTTTCTAATTTAGCTGTCAACGGCGGATAGCTGTTTGGATGAGTAGTTGAAATAAATGTGTTTCGTAGATTTAGCTGTTGGATTAGATGATTAATGTAAATTGACATAAAAAGATTTAGATAATTTCCAAAGATAAAATTTTCAATGGATATTTTTTGGCAAAAAAATGTGAAGCGCTACTTTTGAATGCATACCGTTAATACTATTAGCTTTTCAGAAACGTTGCTTGAAATGCTAAGCGATACTTGAAATGCTAGTCAAAATACTATGTTACAGAATATTCAAAATTACCTAATGAGTGTATTGACTTAGTCGAAACGCCAAATGCCCAAAATGCAGTTGCTGAATGTGCCGTTAATGAGGTAGTGGATAGCTGTTTAGATAGCAGATAGCGTTTCTAATTTAGTTGTTAGCAGATAGCTGTTTACATTTGAAAGGTAAGACAGTCGTAGGAGAATTATATGAAATTTCAATGTTGATTCGCTCCTTAATAAAGGTAAATAGATCTAATTAGACAACGTGCAAATTGTACCTCCATAAAAAAATCAATCTCCAAATTTCCAAATTCATGATAAATCGCCAAAAGACAATGAGCCAAACACACCATTAGGTGAGAAAATAAAAAATCCTAACTTATACTGAAATTGAACGAAATCAACAAAAAACTCTTACAAATAGGAGAGAAAATGTACTGAAAAGAGATATAATAGTACTGATAAATACCTGTAACTAAGTAAAACTTAAGACGAATAATTGGAGCTTACCACAAGTAATTGGGTTTGATAACAACCCTTTGTTGGACTACATAGATGTTATGGTTTGTTTTTCTTTTTTCGTGGAGAGAATATTATTTTCAATTGTTTGTGGGTTCTTTTTAGATTATTCCATCAAATTCTTTCAAACTTTAAATGAGCTAAGGTACAAGAAAATTGTTTATCAAAATACAGGTTGAAGAATACATCCCATTCATTGATAGACTTATATTAAAACAAAAGGAAAGTTATATACATTGTTAATCAACATATAAAGAGTTAATTAAAAGTTTTTCTATGAATTGGATGTGAACTAGATTTGAAATTTTATAGTTGCTGCGAATAACCTAAGAAGGCGTTGCTTGTACTAATTAAGTAGGACAAACAATTGTTGTAGACACGACGACAAATGATACATTGAATTGATATTAATACAATGTTGCCTAACTAATTGACAATCTTACTATAAAAATAGGAGATTTTAAGAATGAAATTTAATAAATCAATTAAACTTAATTTGTAAAATTTCGGAGTAATTTATGAGTACAAATATAATTCTTGTTGACCTAAATTCTAATTTATTGCTAGTTTAATTCCTTTTGGTTTGTTCAGGCGTTTAGTATTTAGGCCCTGTTCGGTAAAATTAGCGGTTCAAGTAGCAGATAGTGGTTCAGGTAACGAATAACCGTTTAGCTTTCTAATTTAGCTATTAGCGGCGGATAGCTGTTTGGATGAGTAGTTAAAATAAATGTGTTTCGTAGATTTAGTTGTTGGATTGTATGATTAACGTAAATTGACATAAAAGGATATAGATAATTTCGAAAGATAAAATTTTCAAATGATATTTTTTGGCAAAAAAATATGAAGCGCTACTTTTGAATGCATACCGTTAATACTATTAGCTTTTTAGACGCGCTGCTTAAAACGCTAAGCGATGCTTGAAATGTTAGTCAAAACGCTATGTTACAGAACATTCAAAATTACCTAATGAGTGTATCGACTTGGTCGAAATGCCAAATGCCCAAAACGCAGTTGCTGAACGCGCCCTAAATCAGGTAGTGGATAGCTGTTTAGATAGCAGATAGGGTTTCTAATTTAGTTGTTAGCAGATAGCTGTTTAGTTTGCAGATAGCTGTTTTCATTTGAAAGGTAAGACAGTCATAGGCGAATTATTTGAAATTTCAATGTTTATTCGTTCCTTAATAAAGATAAATAGATCTAATTAGATAATGTCCAAATTGTACCTCCATAAGAAAATCAATCTCCAAATTTCCAAATTGATGATAAATCGCCAAAAGACAATGTGCCAAACTCACCATTAGGTGAGAAAATAAAAAATCCTAACTTACACTGAAATTGAACGAAATCAACAAAAAACTCTCACAAATAGGAGAGAAAATGTACTGAAAAGAGGTATAATAATACCAATAAATACCAGCAACTAAGTAAAACTTAAGACGAATAATTAGAGCTTACCACAAGTAATTGGGTTTGATAACAACCCTTTGTTGGACTACATAGGGGTTATGGTTTTGTTTTTCTTTTTTCGTGGAGAGAATATTATTTTCAATTATTTGTGGCTTCTTTTTAGATTATTCCCTCAAATTCTTTCAAACTTTAAATAAGCTAAGGTACGAGAAAATTGTTTACCAAAATAAAGGTTGAAGAATACATCCCATTCATTGATAGACTTATATTAAAACAAAAGGAAAGTTATATACGTTGGTTATCAACATATAAAGAGTTAATTAAAAGTTTTCTATGAATTGGATGTGAACTAGATTTGAATTTTGATAGTCACTGCGAACAACCTAAGGAGGCGTTGCTTGTACTAATTAAGTAGGACAAATAATCGTTGTAGACACGATAGTAAATGATACATTGAATTGATATTAATACAATGTCGCCTAAGTAAATTGACAATCCTACTATAAAAATAGGAGGTTTTAAGAATGAAATTAAATAAATCAATTAAACTTAATTTGTAAAATTTTGGAGTAATTTATGAGTGCAAATATAATTCTTGTTGATATAAATTATAATTTATTGCTAGTCGAATTACTTTTGGTTTGTTCAGGCTTTTCTTATTTATACCCTATTCGGTAAAATTAACGGTTCAAGTAACAGATAGTGGTTCAGGTAGCGGATAACTATTTACATAGTGGATAGCGTTTCTGATTTAGCTGTTAGCGGTGTGTAGCTGTTTGGATGAGTAGTTGAAATAAATGTGTTTCGTAGATTTAGCTGTTGGATTAGATGATTATTGCAAATTGACATAAAAGGATATAGATAATTTCCAAAGATAAAATTTTCAAATGATATTTTTTGCCAAAAAAATATGGCGCGCTACTTTTGAATGCATACCGTTAATACTATTAGCTTTTCAGAAACGCTACTTAAAACGTTGAGCGATACTTGAAATGCTAGTCAAAATACTATGTTACAGAACATGCAAAATTACCTAATGAGTGTTGACTTAGTCGAAACGCCAAATGCCCAAAACGCAGTTGCTGAACACCCCCTTAATCAGGTAGTGGATAGCTGTTTAGATAGCAGATAGCGTTTCTAATTTAGTTGTTAGCAGATTACTGTTTAGTTAGCAGATAATTGTTTACATTTGAAAGGCATGACAGTTGTTAGGCGATAAATTGTCGCATTTTACATGCCTTTTTCATCTGATTTTAGCTCGCGTAATAATCTAATCTTTAGAATTTTTCTTGTTTTATTAAGTAATCGTTAGGATTTTTTCTTGTTTTATTTACTTTTGTAGGTAATAAGTTCAATCGAGCAAGTACCGCAAAAAGGAGTGAAAAAGGGTAAAAAACGAACGAAAAAAGTGCGCGCAGGCAGAAAAACGGCATGGGCACCCCATGCCAGGCGGCATCGCCATGCCACCTGTCTAGTTTCGGCCTGTTTCGACTTCTATTTAAAGGGCTTGCTTTGTGATTTTTATGGGGGGTCGCTCAGTGGTCGCTTAGCTCTTCTCTCTGGTGATTTTAGACTAGATTAGTTTAGATTTTAGCAAATAAAACCTCAATAGGAGGATTAGTTTAGGATTGAAGATTGTAATGTTGGATTCAACTTTTGGATTTCAAGTTCATTCATCAATTCAAGACTAAGTTTTCTTCCCCTTTCTCTATTTATTTCATAGTTGTTCTTGTTTATGTTTTGTTGGTTTAACTCTTGTGTTTGATTTGTTTAAGTTTTTATGATTAGTTTTCATTGTTGATTCATGTTATTTAATTGTTTAGAATTGTTTTATTTCATTCTCTTTGTTTTGTTCTTCAAGTTTATGTTCTTAGTTGTTAGTTTAGGTTTTGATGTGTTTGTGATGTTTAGTTGGTAGATTGTGTTGGCTTGGATTGTGATTAGTCTCTTGATGGCTAATTAGTCTTGTATTTGGCCTAACCATACCCAATCTATGCCTAGAACTTAGAGTTTTCCTTCACGCCCGCCAAGTGTTCGATGAAATGCTTGAGAGAGCTTTCATCCATATTTTTGGGCGATTGACTTATGCTGAAAGGTGAGGTCAATTAGCTAGTGTAGGAGAGGGAATAGCCGAGTTCGGGACATGAAAATAGTATCTGAATCAAGCTAGGTCCGGGGTTGCTAGTTTTGTGGTCTAATTGGACTAACCCCATGAAAATAGGTGGTTAGGCTAATTAGACTAGCTCATGACCCTTGAGAGAGGGCTTGGGTGGTCTTTAATGGTGCAACCAATCATCTCTAGTTCGTGATGTAGTTTGGGTAGGTTAGGACACGTCTCGATTAGTTGGTTCATTCATTAGTCAAATCACAACTCCAAGTCGCTTTTTTTTTTCAATGCTTGTTAGCGTTGTTTAGTTTACCCTTTGTTTTCCTTTGATTTTGCCTCGCTCGAGACGTTTTAGTTAGCCTTGGTAGTTGGAAACACAACTCTTTGCGGACGACACCCCAAGTACTCAACGATACACCTTGCACTTGGGGTTCATAAATATTAAAACTGTGTTTTTTCCCTAACAACAGTCATAGGAGAATTACATGAAATTTCAATGTTGATTCGTTCCTTAATAAAGGTAAATAGATCTAATTTGATAATGCCCAAATTGTACCTCCATAAGAAAATCAATATCCAAATTTCCAAATTCATGATAAATCGCCAAAAGACAATGAGCCAAACTCACCATTAGGTGAGAAAATAAAAAATCCTAACTTACACTGAAATTGAACGATACCAACAAAAAACTCTCACAAATAGGAGAGAAAATGTCCTAAAAAGAAATATAATAATACCAATAAATACCTGCAACTAAGTAAAACTTAAGACGGATAATTGGTGCTCACAACAAGTAATTGGGTTTGATAACAACCCTTTGTTGGACTACATAGAGGTTATGGTTTTGTTTTTCTTTTTTTGTGGAGAGAATATTATTTTCAATTATTTGTGGCTTCTTTTTAGATTATTCCGTCAAATTTTTTCAAACTTTAAATAAGCTAAGGTACAAGAAAATTGTTTATCAAAATCCAGGTTGAAGAATACATCTCATTCACTGATAGACTTATATTAAAACAAAAGGAAAGTTATATACATTGGTTATCAACATATAAAGAGTTAATTAAAAGTTTTTCTACGAATTGGCTGTGAACTAGATTTGAAATTTTATAGTTGTTGCGAATAACCTAAGAAGGTGTTGCTTGTACTAATTAAGTAGGACAAACAATCGTTGTAGCCACAACGACAAATGATACATTGAACTGATATTAATACAATGTTGCCTAACTAATTGACAATCTTACTATAAAAATAGGAGATTTTAAGAATGAAATTTAATAAATCAATTAAACTTAATTTGTAAAATTTTGGAGTAATTTATGAGTACAAATATAATTCTTGTTGATATAAATTCTAATTTATTGCTAGTTGAATTCCTTTTGGTTTGTTTAGGCGTTTACTATTTAGGTCCTGTTCGGTAAAATTAGCGGTTCAAGTAGCAGATAGTGATTAAGGTAACGGATAACCGTTTAGCTTTCTAATTTAGGTGTTAGCGGCGGATAGCTATTTGGATGAGTAGTTGAAATAAATGTGTTTCGTAGATTTAGCTGTTGGATTATGTTATTAATGTAAATTGACATAAAAGGATATAGATAATTTTCAAAGATAAAATTTTCAAAGGATATTTTTTGGCAAAAAAATATGAAGTGCTACTTTTGAATGCATACCGTTAATACTATTAGCTTTTTAGACGCGCTGCTTAAAACGCTAAGCGATGCTTGAAATGCTAGTCAAAACACTATGTTACAGAACATTCAAAATTACCTAATGAGTGTATTGACTTAGTCAAAACGTCAAATGCCCAAAACGCGGTTGCTGAACGCGCCCTTAACCAGGTAGTGGGTAGCAGTTTAGATAGAAGATAGCGTTTCTAATTTAGTTGTTAGCAAATAGCTGTTTACATTTGATAGGTAAGACAGTCATAGGCGAATTATATGAAATTTCAATGTTGGTTCGTTCGTTAATGAAGGTAAATAGATCTAATTAGATAAAGTCCAAATTGTACCTCCATAAGAAAATCAATCTCCAAATTTCCAGATTCATGATGAATCGCCAAAAGATAATGAGCCAAACTCACCATTAGGTGAGAAAATAAAAAAAATCCTAACTTACACTGAAATAGAACGAAATCAACAAAAAACTCTCACAAATAGAAGAGAAAATGTACTAAAAAGAGATATAATAGTACCAATAAATACCTGCAACTAAGTAAAACTTGAGACGAATAATTGGAGCTTACCACAAGTAATTGGGTTTGATAACAACCCTTTGTTGGAGTACATAGAGGTTATGGTTTTGTTTTTCTTTTTTTGTGGAGAGAATATTATTTTCAATTGTTTGTGGTCTCTTTTTAGATTATTCCCTCAAATTCTTTCAAACTTTAAATAAGCTAAGGTACGAGAAAATTGTTTATCAAAATTCAGGTTGAAGAATACATCCCATTCATTGATAGACTTATATTAAAACCAAAGGAAAGTTATATATATTGGTTATCAATATATAATGAGTTAATCAAAAGTTTTTCTATGAATTGGATGTGAACTAGATTTGAATTTTGATAGTCACTGCGAATAACCTAAGAAGGCGTTGCTCGTACTAATTAAGTAGGACAAACAATCGTTGTAGACACGACGACAAATGATATATTGAATCGATATTAATACAATGTTGCCTAAGTAAATTGATAATCTTACAATAAAAATAGGAGATTTTAAGAATGAAATTAAATAAATCAATTAAACTTAATTTGGAAAATGTCGGAGTAATTTATGAGTACAAATATAATTCTCGTTGATATAAATTATAATTTATTGCTAGTCGAATTCCTTTTGGTTTGTTCAGGCGTTCACTATCTAGGTTCTGTTCGATAGAATTAGCGGTTCAAGTAGCAGGTAGTGGTTCAGGTAGCGGATAACCGTTTAGGTAGCGGATAGCGTTTCTAATTTAGCTGTTAGCGGCGGATAGCTGTCTGCATGAGTAGTTGAAATAAATTTGTTTCGTAGATTTAGCTGTTGGATTAGATAATTAATGTAAATTGACATAAAAGGATATAGATAATTTTCAAAGATAAAATTTTCAAAGGATATTTTTTGGCAAAAAAAATATGAAGTGCTACTTTTGAATGCATACCGTTAATACTATTAGCTTTTTAGACGCACTGCTTAAAACGCTAAGCGATGCTTGAAATGCTAGTCCAAACACTATGTTACAGAACATTCAAAATTACCTAATGAGTGTATTGACTTAGTCGAAACGTCAAATGCCCAAAACGCAGTTGCTGAACGAGCTCTTAATCAGGTAGTGGATAGCTGTTTAGATAACAGATAACGTTTCTAATTTAGTTGTTAGCAGATAGCTGTTTAGTTAGCATATAGTTGTTTACATTTGAAAGGCATGGCCGTCATAGGAGAATTACATGAAATTTCAATGTTGATTCGTTCCTTAACAAAGGTAAATAGATCTAATTAGATAATGTCCAAAACGTACCTCCATAAGAAAATCAATATCCAAATTTCCAAATTCAAGATAAATCGCCAAAAGAGAATGAGCCAAACTCACCATTAGATGAGAAAATAAAAAATCCTAACTTACACTGAAATTGAACGAAACCAATAAAAAACTCTCACAAATAGGAGAGAAAATGTCCTAAAAAGAAATATAATAATACCAATAAATTCCTGTAACTAAGTAAAACTTAAGACGGATAATTGGTGCTCACCACAAGTAATTGGGTTTGATAACAACCCTTTGTTGGACTACATAGAGGTTATGGTTTTGTTTTTCTTTTTTTGTGGAGAGAATATAATTTTCAATTGTTTGTGGCTTCTTTTTAGATTATTCCGTCAAATTCTTTCAAACTTTAAATAAGCTAAGGTACGAGAAAATTGTTTATCAAAATCCAAGTTGAAGAATACTTCTCATTCATTGATAGACTTAGATTAAAACAAAAAGAAAGTTATATACATTGGTTATCAACATATAAAGAGTTAATTAAAAGTTTTTCTATGAATTGATGTGAACTAGATTTGAAATTTGATAGTTGCTGCGAATAACCTAAGAAGGCGTTGCTTGTACTAATTAAGTAGGACAAACAATCGTTGTAGACATGACGACAAATGATACATTGAACTGATATTAATAAAATGTTGCCTAACTAATTGACAATCTTACTATAAAAATAGGAGATTTTAAGAATGAAATTTAATAAATCAATTATACTTAATTTGTAAAATTTTTGAGTAATTTATGAGTACAAATATAATTCTTGTTGATATAAATTCTAATTTATTACGAGTTGAATTCCTTTTGGTTTGTTCAGGCGTTTACTATTTAGGCCCTGTTCGGTAAAATTAGCGGTTCAAGTAGCAGATAGTGGTTCAGGTAGCGGATAACCGTTTAGCCTTCTAATTTAGCTGTTAGCTATGGATAACTGTTTAGATGAGTAGTTGAAATAAATGTGTTTCGTAGATTTAGCTGTTGGATTATATGACTAATGTAAATTGACATAAAAGGATATAGATAATTTCCAAAGATAAAATTTTCAAAGGATATTTTTTGGCTAAAAAATATGAAGTGATACTTTTGAATGCATACCGTTAATACTATTAGCTTTTTAGACGCGCTGCTTAAAACGCTAAGCGATGCTTGAAATGCTAATCAAAACACTATGTTACAGAACATTCAAAATTACCTAATGAGTCTAACGACTTAGTCGAAACGCCAAATGCCCAAAACGCAGTTGCTGAACGCGCCTTTAATCAAGTAGTGGATAGCTGTTTAGATAGCAGATAACGTTTCTAATTTAGTTGTTAGTAAATAGTTATTTAGTTTGTAGATAGCTGTTTACATTTGAAAGGTAAGACAGTCATAGGCGAATTATATGAAATTTCAATGTTGATTCGTTCCTTCAAAAAGGTAAATAGATCTAATTAGATAATGTCCAAATTGTACCTCCATAAGAAAATCAATCTCCAAATTTCCAAATTCATGATAAATTGCCAAAAGCCAATGAGGCAAACTCACCATTAGGTGAGAAAATAAAAAATCCTAACTTACACTGAAATTTAACGAAATCAACAAAAAACTCTCACAAATAGGAGAGAAAATGTACTGAAAAGAGATATAATAATACCAATAAATACCTGCAACTAAGTAAAACATAAGACCAATAATTGGAGCTTACCACAAGTAATTGGTTTTGATAACAACCCTTTGTTGGACTACATAGGGGCTATGGTTTTGTTTTTCTTTTTTCGTGGAGAGAATATTATTTACAATTATTTGTGGCTTCTTTTTAGATTATTCCCTCAAATTCTTTCAAACTTTAAATAAGCTAAGGTACGAGAAAATTGTTTATCAAAATCCAGGTTGAAGAATACATCCCATTCATTGATAAACTTATATTAAAAGAAAAGGAAAGTTATATATATTGGTTATCAACATGTAATGAGTCAATTAAAAGTTTTTCTATGAATTGGATGTGAACTAGATTTGAATTTTGATAGTCACTGCGAATAACCTAAGAAGGTGTTGCTCGTACTAACTAAGTAGGACAAACAATCGTATTAGACACAATGACAAATGATACATTGAATTGATGTTAATACAAAGTTGCCTAAGTAAATTAACAATCTTACTATAAAAATGGGAGATTTTAAGAATAAAATTAAATAAATCAATTAAACTTAATTTGTGAAATTTCGGAGTAATTTATGAGTTAAAATATAATTCTTGTTGATATAAATTATAGTTTATTGCTAGTTGAATTCCTTTTGGTTTTCTTCAGGCTTTTACTATTTAGGCCCTGTTCGGTGAAATTGGCCGCCAAAGTAGCAGATAGTGGTTCAGGTAGCGGATAATCGTCTAGGTAGGAGATAGCGTTTCTAATTTAGCTGTTAGCGGCGGATAGCTATTTGTATGAGTAGTTGAAATAAATGTGTTTCGTAGATTTAGCTGTTGGATTTTATGATTAATGTAAATTGACATTAAAGGATATAGATAATTTTCAAAGATAAATTTTTCAAAGGATATTTTTTGGCAAAAGAATATGAAGCGCTACTTTTGAATGCAAACCGTTAATACCATTAGCTTTTCAGGAACGCTGCTTAAAATGCTAAACGCTACTTGAAATGCTAGTTGAAACACTATGTTACCGAACATTCAAAATTACCCAATAAGTGTATTTCCTTAGTCGAAATGCCAAATGCCCAAAACACAGTTGCTGAACGCGCCCTTAATCAGGTAGTGGACAGCTGTTTAGATAGCAGATAGCGCTTCTAATTTAGATGTTAGCAGATATCTTTTTACTTTTGAAAGGTAAGACAGTCATAGGAGAATTATATGAAATTGCAATGTTGATTCGTTCCTTAATAAAGGTAAATAGATGTAATTAGATAATGTCCAAATTGTACCTCCATAAGAAAATCAATCTCCAAATTTTCAAATTCATGATAAATCGCCAAAAGACAATGAGCCTAACTCACCATTAGGTGAGAAAATAAAAAATCCTAACTTACACTGAAATTGAACGAAATCAACAAAAAAACTCTCACAAATACGAGAGAAAATGTACTGAAAAGAGATATTATAATACCAATAAATACCTGCAACTAAGTAAAACTTAAGACGAATAATTGGAGCTTACCACCAGTAATTGGGTTTGATAACAACCCTTTGTTGGACTACATAGAGGTTATGGTTTTATTTTTCTTTTTTTATGGACAGAATATAATTTTCAATTATTTGTGGCTTCTTTTTAGATTATTCCCTCAAATTCCTTCAAACTTTAAATAAGCTAAGGTTCGAGAAAACTGTTTATCAAAATCCAGGTTGACGAATACATCCCATTCATTGATAGACGTATATTAAAACGAAGGGAAAGTTATATACATTGGTTATCAACATATAAAGAGTTAATTCAAAGTTTTTCTAGGCATTGGAAGTGAACTAGATTTGAATTTTGATAGTCGCTGCGAATAACCTAAGAAGGCGTTGCTTGTACTAATTAAGTAGGACAAATAATCGTTGTAGAGACGACGATAAATGATACATTGAATTGATATTAATACAATGTTGCCTAAGTAAGTTCACAATTCTACTTTAAAAATAGGAGGTTTTAAGAATGAAATTAAATAAATCAATTAAACTTAATTTGTAAAATTTCGAAGTACTTTATGGGTGCAAATATAATTCTTGTTGATATAAATTATAATTTATTGCTAGTCGAATTACTTTTGGTTTGTTCAGGCTTTTCTTATTTAGGCCCTTTTCGGTAAATTAGCGGTTCAAGTAACAGATAGTGGTTCAGGTAGTGGATAACCGTTTAGGTAGCGGATAGCGTTTATAATTTAGCTGTTAGCGGCGCATAGCTGTTTGGATGAGTAGTTGAAATAAATGTGTTTCGTAGATTTAGCTGTTGGATTAGATGATTAATGTAAATTGACATAAAAGGATATAGATAATTTCCAAAGATAAAATTTTCAAAGGATATTTTTTGGCAGAAAAATATGAAGCGCTACTTTTGAATGCATACCGTTAATACTATTAGCTTTTCAGAAACGCTGCTCAAAACGCTAAGCGATACTTGAAATACTAGTCAAAATAGTATGTTACAGAACATTCAAAATTACCTAATGAGTGCATTGACTTAGTCGAAATGCCAAATGCCCAAAACGCAGTTGCTGAACGTGCCCTTAATCAGGTAGTGGAGAACTGTTTAGATAGCAGATAGCGTTTATAATTTAGTTGTTAGCAGATAGTTGTTTACATTTGAAAGGTAAGACTGTCAAAGGAGAATTATATGAAATTTCAATGTTGATTTGTTCCTTAATAAAGGTAAATAGATCTAATTAGATAATGTCCAAATTGTACCTCCATAAGAAAATCAATCTCAAAATTTCCAAATTCATGATAAATCGCCAAAAGACAATGAGCCAAACTCACCATTAGGTGAGAAAATAAAAAATCCTAACTTACACTGAAATAGAACGAAATCAACAAAAAACGCTCAAAAATAGGAGAGAAAATGTACTGAAAAGAGATATAATAGTACCAATACATACGTGCAACTAAGTAAAACTGAAGACGAATAATTGGAGCTTACCACAAGTAATTGGGTTTGATAACAACCCTTTGTTGGACTACATAGAGGTTATGGTTTTGTTTTTCTTTTTTTTGTGGAGAGATTATTATTTTCACCTGTTTGTGGCTTCTTTTTAGATTATTCCCTCAAATTCTTTCAAACTTTAAATAAGCTAAGGTACGAGAAAATTGTTTATCAAAATCCAGGTTGAAGAATACATCCCATTCATTGATAGACTTATATTAAAAGAAAAGGAAAGTTATATAGATTGGTTATCAACATATAATGAGTCAATTAAAAGTTTTTCTATGAATTGGATGTGAACTAGATTTGAATTTTGATAGTCACTGCGAATAACCTAAGAAGGCGTTGCTTGTACTAATTAGGTAGGACAAACAATCGTTTTAGACACGACGACTAGTGATACTGTAATCACAAATTACAAAGATTGAACTTTTATAGATTCAATTGATTTGAATGGGTTACAATCTCTATGAATACAAAATCGTCTGCTTCTTTCTCTCAAGGATGGATTTTTCAACCCCTGAAACAAAGGGGGTGGGGACCTATTTATAGGAAAATCCCTCCTCCCAAGGCAGGGCCTTGACTTGGGTTTTGGGCTTTGACCTAGGTTTTGGGCCTTTCAATCAGGCCTTATCCTAGGCTACCTGACTTTTGTTTGTTTGACTTTGACTTTGACTTTGAGTTTGGAGTCTTCCGGGCTTGAACTGAGCATTGACTTGGAAGTCGCTTCGAGTTTTAACCGGACGTTGACTTGAGAGTCGTTTTTTATGATTGACTTGTGAGTCGATGTTGACTTTGACCTTTTTGACTTTGACTTTGACTTTGACTTTGACTGTGCCATCACTCGAACGTCTTCCGGACTTTAGGTCGTGGCTTGACTTGGTAGTCGTCTTGAGCCTCGGTTTGGGCCTTGACCCGAATTTTAACTGAACCCGGACTCGGTAGTCATCTGTGCTTCATTTTGCCCTTGACTTGTGGGTCTTTTGGGCCTGATTTATGGGTCTTTTGGGCCTGATTAAATTAATTAAAAGGATTGGCCCAATTAACTAATTAAATTTAATTTTGATATGGCACGAATAAATTTTTAGTGCCTACAGATACATTGAATTGATATTAATACAATGTTGCCTAAGTAAATTGACAGTCTTACTATAAAAACAGGAGATTTTAACATTAAAATTACATAAATCAATTAAACTTAATTTGTAAAATTTCGAATAATTTATGAGTACAAATATAATTCTTGTTGATATAAATTATAATTTATTGCTGGTCGAATTCCTTTCGGTTTGTTCAGGCGTTCACTATCTAGGCCCTGTTTGGAAAAATTAGCAGTTTAAATAGTAGGTAGTGGTTCAGGTAGCAGATAACCGTTTAGGTAGGGGATAGCATTTCTATTTTAGCTGTTAGCGGCGGATAGCTGTTTGGACGAGTAGTTGAAATAAATGTGTTTCGTAGATTTAGCTGTTGCATTAGATGATTAATGTAAATTGACATAAAAGGATATAGATAATTTCCAAAGATAAAATTTTCAAATGATATTTTTTCGCAAAAAAATATGAAGCGCTACTTTTGAATGCAAACCGTTGATACTATTAGCTTTTCAGAAACGCTACTTAAAACGCTAAGCGATACTTAAAATGCTAGTCAAAACACTACGTTACAGAACATTCAAAATTACCCAATGAGTGTATTGACTTAGTCGAAATGCCAAATGCCCAAAACGCAGTTGCTGAACGCACCCTTAATCAGGTAGTGGATAGCTGTTTAGATAGCAGATAGAGTTTCTAATTTAGTTGTTAGCAGATAGCTGTTTAGTTTGTAGATAGCTGTTTACATTTAAAAGGTAAGACAGTCATAGGCAAATTATATGAAATTTCAATGTTGATTCGTTTCTTCATAAAGGTAAATAGATCTAATTAGATAATGTCCAAATTGTACCTCCATAAGAAAATCAATCTCCAAATTTCCAAATTCATGACAAATCGCCAAAAGACAATGAGCCAAACTCACCATTAGGTGAGAAAATAAAAAATCCTAACTTACACTAAAATTGAACGAAATCAATAAAAAACTCTCACAAATAGGAGAAAAAATTTACTGAAAAGAGATATAATAATACCACTAAATACCTGCAACTAAGTAAAACTTAAGACGAATAATTCGAGCTTACGACAAGTAATTGGGTTTGATAACAACCCTTTGTTGGACTACATAGGGGTTATGGTTTTGTTTTTCTTTTTTCGTGGAGAGAATATTATTTTCAATTATTTGTGGCTTCTTTTTAGATTATTCCCTCAAATTCTTTCAAACTTTAAATAAGCCATGGTACGAGAAAAGTGTTTATCAAAATCCAGGTTGAAGTATACATCCCATTCATTGATAGACTTATATTAAAACAAAAGGAAATTGGTTATCAACATATAAAGAGTTAGTTAAAAGTTTTTCTATGAATTGGATGTGAACTAGATTTGAATTTTGATAGTCAATGTGAATAACCTAAGAAGGCGATTCTCATACTAATTAAGTAGGACAAACAATCGTTGTAGACACCACGACAAATGATACATTGAATTGATATTAATACAAAGTTGCCTAAGTAAATTGACAATCTTACTATAAAAATGGGAGATTTTAAGAATAAAATTAAATAAATCAATTAAAATTAATTTGTGAAATTTCGGAGTAATTTATAAGTTAAAATATAATTCTTGTTGATATAAATTATAGTTTATTGTTAGCTGAATTCCTTTTGGTTTTCTTCAGGCTTTTACTATTTAGGCCCTGTTCGGTGAAATTAGCGGTTGAAGTAGCTGATAGTGGTTCAGGTGGTGGATAACCGATTAGGTAGGGGATAGCGTTTCTAATTTAGCTGTTAGCGGCGAATAGCTATTTGGATGAGTAGTTGAAATAAATGTATTTTGTAGATTTAGCTGTTGGATTAGATTATTAATGTAAATTGACATCAAAGGATATAGATAATTTTCAAAGATAAATTTTTCAAAGGATATTTTTTGGCAACAAAATATGAAGTGCTACTTTTGAATGCAAATCGTTAATACCATTACCTTTTCAGGAACGCTGCTTAAAACGCTAAACGCTACTTGAAATGCTAGTTGAAACAGTATTTTATGGAACAATCAAAATTACTTAATGAGTGTATTGCCTTAGTCGAAATGCCAAATGGCCAAAACACAGTTGCTGAACGCGCCCTTAATCAAGTAGTGGATAGCTGTTTAGATAGCAGATAACGTTTCTAATTTAGATGTTAGCAGATATCTTTTTACGTTCGAAAGGTAAGATAGTCATAGGAGAATTATATGAAATTGCAATGTTGATTCGTTCCTTAATAAAGGTAAATAGATCTAATTAGATAATGTCCAAATTGTACCTCCATATGAAAATCAATCTCCAAATTTCCAAATTCATGATAAATCGCCAAAAGACAATGAGCCTAACTCACCATTAGGTGCGAAAATAAAACATCCTAACTTACACTGAAATTGAATGAAATCAACGAAAAACTCTTACAAATACGAGAGAAAATGTACTTGAAAGAGATATAATAATACCATTAAATACCTGCAACTATGTAAAACTTAAGACGAATAATTGGAGCTTACCACCAGTAATTGGGTTTGATACCAACCCTTTGTTGGACTACATAGAGGTTATGGTTATGTTTTTCTTTTTTTGCGGAGAGAATATAATTTTCAATTATTTGTGGCTTCTTTTTAGATTATTCCCTCAAATTCTTTCAAACTTTAAATAAGCTAAAGTAAGAGAAATTTTTTTATCAAAATCCAGGTTGAAGAATATATCCCACTCATTGATAGACTTATATTAAAACAAAAGGAAAGTTATATACATTGGTTATCAACATATAAAGAGTTAATTAAAAGTTTTTCTATGAATTGGATGTGAACTAGATTTGAAATTTTATAGTTGCTGCGAATAACCTAAGAAGGCGTTGCTTGTACTAATTAAGTAGGACAAACAATCGTTGTAGACACGACGACAAATGATACATTGAATTGATATTAATACAATGTTGCCTAACTAATTGACAATCATACTATAAAAATAGAAGATTTTAAGAATGAAATTTATTAAATCAATTAAACTTAATTTGTAAAATTTCGGAGTAATTTATGAGTGCAAATATAATTCTTGTTGATGTAAATTATAATTTATTGCTAGTCGAATTACTTTTGGTTTGTTCAGGCTTTTCTTATTTAAGCCCTGTTCGGTAAAATTAGCGGTTCAAGTAGCAGATAGTGGTTCAGGTAGTGGATAACCGTTTAGATAGCGGATAACGCTTCTAATTTAGCTGTTAGCGGCAGATAGCTGTTTGGATGAGTAGTTGAAATAAATGTGTTTCGTAGATTTAGCTGTTAGATTAGATGATTAATGTAAATTGACATAAAAAATATGAAGCGCTACTTTTGAATGCATACCGTTAATACTATTAGCTTTTCAGAAACGCTGCTTAAAACACTAAGCGGTATTTGAAATGCTAGTCAAAACACTATGTTACAGAACATGCAAAATTACCTAATGAGTGTATTGACTTAGCCGAAACGCCAAATGCCCAAAGCGCAGTTGCTGAACGCGCCCTTAATCAGGTGGTGGATAGCTGTTTAGATAGCAGATAGCGTTTCTAATTTAGTTTTTAACAGATAACTGTTTACATTTGAAAGGTAAGACAGTCATAGGAGAATTATATGAAATTTCAATGTTGATTCGCTCCTTAACAAAGGTAAATAGATCTAATTAGATAATGTCCAAATTGTACCTCCATCAAAAAATCAATCTCCAAATTTCCAAATTCATGATAAATTGCCAAAGGACAATGAGCCAAACTCACCATTAGGTGAGAAAATAAAAAATCCTAA
>JACYFF010031956.1:35492695-35535005 GCA_017589665.1 Selenicereus undatus | reverse complement strand
ATTGACTTAGTCGAAACGCCAAATGCACCCTTAATTAGGTAGTGGATAGCAGTTTAGATAGCGGATAACGTTTCTAATTTAGTTGTTAGCAGATAGCTGTTTAGATAGCAGATAGCTGTTTACATTTGAAAGGTAAGACAGTCATAGGAGAATTATATGAAATTTCGATATTGATTCATTCCTTAATAAAGGTAAATAGATCTAATTAGATAATGTCCAAATTGTACCTCCATAAGAAAGTCAATCTCCAAATTTCCAAATTCATGGTAAATCGCCAAAAGGCAATGAGCCAAACTCACCATTAGGTGAGAAAATAAAAAATCCTAACTTACACTAAAATTGAACAAAATCAACTAAAAGCTCTCACAAATAGGAGAGAAAATGTACTGAAAAGAGATATAATAATACCAATAAATACCTGCAACTAAGTAAAACTTAAGACGAATAATTGGAGCTTACCACAAGTAATTGGGTTTGATAACAACCCTTTGTTGGACTACATAGAGGTTATGGTTTTGGTTTTCTTTTTTTTCTGGAGAGAATATTATTTTCAATTATTTGTGGCCTCTTTTTAGATTATTCCCTCAAATTCTTTCAAACTTTAAATAAGCTAAGGTACGAGAAAATTGTTTATCAAAATCTAGGTTGAAGAATACATTCCATTCATTAATCTTATATTAAAACAAAAGGAACGTTATATACATTGGTTATCAACATATAAAGAGTTAATTAAAAGTTTTTCTATGAATTGGATGTGAACTAGATTTGAATTTTGATAGTCACTGCGAATAACCTAAGAAGGCGTTGCTTGTACTAATTAAGTAGGACAAACAATCGTTGTGGACACGATGACAAATGATAAATAGAATTGATATTAATAAAATGTTGCCTAAGTAAATTGACAATCTTACTATAAAAATAGGAGATTTTAAGATTAAAATTAAATAAATCGATTAAACTTAATTTGTAAAATTTCGGAGTAGTTGATGAGTACAAATATGATTCTTGTTGATATAAATTATAATTTATTGCTAATCGAATTCCTATTGGTTTTCTTCAGGCTTTTACTATTTATGCCCTGTTCGGTAAAATTGACGGTTCAAGTATCAGATAGTGGTTCAGGTAGCAAATAACCGTTTAGGTAGTGGATAGCGTTTCTAATTTAGCTGTTAGCGGCGGATAGCTATTTGGATGAGTAGTTGAAATAAATGTGTTTTGTAGATTTGGTTGTTTTAAATGATTAATGTAAATTGACATAAAAGGATATAGATAATTTTCAAAGATAAAATTTTCAAATGACATTTTTTGGCAAAAAAATTTACTTTTGAATGCAAACCGTTAATACTATTAGTTTTTCACGAACGTTGCTTAAAACGCTAAACGCTACTTGAAATGCTAGTCAAAACACTATGTCACGGAACATTCAAAATTACCTAATGAGTGTAATGACTTAGTCGAAACAGTAAACGCTACCCAAAATGCAGTTGCTGAACGCGCCCTTAATTAGGTAGTGGATAGCTATTTAGATTGCAGATAGCGTTTCTAATTTAGTTGTTAAAAGATAACTGTTTAGATAGCAGATAGCTGTTTACATTTGAAAGGTAAGACAGTCATAGGAGAATTATATGAAATTTCAATGTTGATTCGTTCCTTAATAAAGGTAAATAGATCTAATTAGATAATTTCCAAATTGTACCTCCATAAGAAAATCAATCTCCAAATTTCCAAATTCTTGATAAACGCCAAAAGACAATGACCCAAACTCACCATTAGGTGAGAAAATAAAAAATCCTAACTTACATTGAAATTGAACGAAATCAACAAAAAACTCTCACAAATAAGAGACAAAATGCACTGAAAAGAGATATAGTAATACCAATAAATTCCTGCAACTAAGTAAAACTTAAAACGTATAATTGGAGCTTACCACAAGTAATTGAGTTTGATAACAACCCTTTGTTGGACTACATAAAGGTTATGGTTTTGTTTTTCTTTTTTTGTGGAGAGAATATTATTTCAATTATTTGTGGCTTCTTTTTAGATTATTCCCTCAAATTCTTTCAAACTTTAAATAAGCTAAGGTGCGAGAAAATTGTTTATCAAAATCCAGGTTGAAGAATATATCCCATTCATTGATAGACTTATATTAAAACAAAAGGAAAGTTATATACATTGGTGATCAACATATAAAGAGTTAATTAAAAGTTTTTCTATGAATTGGATGTGAACTAGATTTGAATTTTGATAGTCGCTGCGAATAACCTAAGAAGGCGTTGCTTGTACTAATTAAGTAGGATAAACAATCGTTGTAGACACGACGACAAATGATACATTGAATTGATATTAATACAATTTTGCCTAAGTAAATTGACAATCTTACTATAAAAATAGGAGATTTTAGGAATAAAATTAAATAAATCAATTAAACTTAATTTGTAAATTTCAGAGTAATTTACGAGTACAAATATAATTCTTGTTGATATAAATTATAATTTATTGCTAGTCGAATTCCTTTTGGTTTTCTTCAGGCTTTTACTATTTAGGCCCTATTCGGTAAAGTTAGCGGTTGAAGTAGCAGATAGTAGTTCAGGTAGCGAATAGATGTTTAGGTAGTGGATAGCGTTTCTAATTTAGCTTTCAGCGGTGGATAGCTGTTTAGATGGGTAGTTGAAATAAATGTGTTTCGTAGATTTAGCTGTTGGATTAGATGATTAATTGTTATAAATTGACATAAAAGGATATAAATAATTTCCAAAGATAAAATTTTCAAAGGATATTTTTTGGCAAAAATATATGAAACGCTACTTTTGAATGCAAACCATTAATACTATTAGTTTTCAGAAACGCTGCTAAAAACACCAAACGCTACTTGAAATGCTAGTCAAAATACTATGTCACCGAACATTCAAAATTACCTTATGAGTGTATTGACTTAGTGGAAATGCCAAACACTACTCAAAACGCTGTTACTGAATGCGCCTTTAATCAGATAGTGGAATAAACACCTAATGAGTGTAAATTGACATAAAAGGATATAAATAATTTCCAAAGATAAAATTTTCGAAGGATATTTTTTGGCAAAAAATATGAAACGCTACTTTTGAATGCAAACCGTGAATACTATTAGCTTTTCAGAAACGCTGCTTAAAACGCTAAACGCTACTTGAAATGCTAGTCAAAATACTATGTTACCGAACATTCAAAATTACCTAATGAGTGTATTGACTTAGTCGAAATGCCAAACGCTTCTCAAAACGTTGTTGCTGAATGCGCCCTTAATCAAGTAGTGGATAGCTGTTTAGATAGCAGATAGGGTTTCTAATTTAGTTGTTAGCAGATAGCTGTTTAGATGAGCGGTTGAAACTAATGTGTTTGATAAATTTAGTTGTTATGCTGGCTGATTAATATAAATTTACATAAAAGGATATAGATAATTTTCAGAACTAAAATTTTTAAAGGATATTTTTTGGCTAAAAAATATGAAACTCTACTTTTAAATATCAAACGTTAGTACTATTAGCTTTTCAAAAACGCTGTTTAAAATGCTAAACGTCACTTAAAATGCTAGTCAAAATAATAATTTACCGAACACTAAACATTAACTAATTAGTATATTGACCTAGTCAAAACATGTAAATATAAATACAAGGGCTTATCACTCTAAATTGGCTAATTTATCAACTTAGGTAGATTTACTATCAATTTTGTTCTCGGCGTGGGGCCATTCCCCGGACCCCGCGTGAACGCGGGATGCATGTGCACCGTGCTTCCATTTTTGTTCTTCCAAAAAAGTGATTTATGGATTTCCACTGGGCTACCTTAGACAGGGCTCCAAGGGAAGTTCAACTTACAAATATTTTAAAATAAGAAAAGGTCATATGCAAATACAGATCATTTCAATCACCGTTTATATGAATTTAACGCTATTTAATTCTATTATCTCATCTACATATTACCTATTTCCTGTCAAAAGATTTTCAACATCTAAAACATTTTTCAATTTCTTTTTTTAAGTGGATATCTTGGAATCAGTCTCTCTGTGGGTAGAGATGTCTACAGAGATAAGATCATCTACATTTGAATATCTTCAAATCTCATGAAAGTAGGATCCATATTAGAAGTTATTATAGTTGTTGCACCTTACGAGATAAGAATGTGCATGGAGCCTCCTCAAAGTTGTATTATATAAAAGTAAAATGACAATAAAAGGGACGATTTTTGAAATATGATCATCTCAACTCTAGAGGTAGTGGAAATCAATAATCCAAATTTATAAAATAGGTCTCAAGACCTCATTCTTTGGTATTTTTACTATTAAACTTTAGAATGCTATCCAATGGTGTGTCAAAATGGGAATGCTTCGGTTTGATTTTTCCTTGGATTATTGATAGCAAATTAAATTTTAATTTTTCATGATTGTACGTATACTAAAAAAAAAAAATCCAACCAACAACGGAAAAAACCACAAAAAAGTGAAAACAACCTAGAAACGGATATTACACATTTTGTCGCCACTGGCTACGTACAGATGCCTAGTTGGCAGGGAGGGATGGTGGGTGAAACTCAACGACGAAATTGTTGATCCATTGCCATACAATGACGAATAAGCGACAGAAATTCCATCGTTGTATGGTGACAAAATTCTGTCTATGTCATTGTTGTTCGCCCTTTTATTAAAATTTTCAACTATGGTGATCGCAATTGCATTGCTAGTCCATCGCAAATTAATTTTTTTTAAAATAAAAAATCTGTTTTGCTGATTGCCCCTTGTTACAGTACATTAGTTCCCTACATACATGCAACTACAAAGTGTGGTTTCAATCGATGCATCCTTCAAAGACTGTTCTAACAATTTCCAAGGCACATAATTTAAGCCTCACATAAGCAACATAGTTTTCAAGGAACAGTACAAAACCCAAGTCACAGGTTTACAAAAATAGTCACAAGTAAGAGTACACAACTCAACTCAAGTCACAAACAATAAGTAAGGGAACTTAGGAATTCAGGAATCACCTCTAAGAGTAGGACCGTCATGATCCTCATCCTCATTGCCGTCTTCATTATTTTGGTAAGCATTAATAAAGGGTCGTTGCGATCCAAAGCCGAAAGCTTATTGCATTTAGAAAAAGGCTTGCGTTGGTTTACTCATGCTGAACATTTGTTGACTCAATCGTATTTGATCCCTAGGCATTTGCTACTTAAGTTCCCTATTGCTTTGAGTTAACATTCGGTTGGATTGTTCTAATTTCTTATATTTTTCCATAAACATATGGTAATTCTCTGCTTGCGAAGTGACCTTGCCCTAAGTTGGTTATCGCACCTCCCATGACATATAAGCTCTACCGGCGAAAGATTATTTTTTGTGAACAATACATAAGTAACAATAACTAAGCTTACCCTAAAGGTATGTTATGCTCAATTGAAAGTATAATAACTCAAGTATTAAAAAAATAATAAATTAAGTTTACTTGCTTGTTGAGAGCGGTTAAAGTTGGAGAAAGCCCTAATGTTGAAGATCTCGTCTCTAATGTCATTAATACTACCTTTTTTGTTAAAATTGGGCTTAACTCACAACTAAATTGGATTTCAAAATGTTTGAGATGTCACTTGGAGAGTTGATGATCTTTTGAAACTTTTCTTCAAAAGATCCCTACAATATCACAACAGTCACAATAAATCAAATATATTATACTTGGTCAGATTATATGAATTAAGATTGAACCACTAACTAAGAATGAAGACTTAGCTTACGTATATCTGTTGTAATTTCTTATCAACCCAATGCCCATCTCTATTGCCATGATATTTGTGGGTACGAGTGACCAACTCAAAAATTATAGGATCTGCCCCAAGTTGTTTCCTTTATATGTAAAACAAATGTGGAAAACATATGAAATACCACATATGTCCATTTGAAAGGATTAAGTCCATCTTGGAAGAGTTACGCATCTTAAGAGTTTTCTATCTCTATTTAACCCCAACTCAAACAAACAACTTTAAAAAGTTATAAGAGTTCAGAGTTAAATTTATTTTCCAAATGACTCCTATGCTCATGCGTAGGGATCGCATCACATGTTTGGAGAGAATGTCTAAAGATCTTCTAGATTATGGAGCTAATTTTTTGGGCTTGTTCACACAATTTCTTGTAATATTGATTTGCCCAATATTGTTTGATGGCATTCTATTAGTTGTCATGGAGTCAAATAGGCTTCTTGTTGAACGTCCTTGCTTTGCTAAGGAAATCCCTCAAATGTGCATTCCTCATGTTTTTTAAAATTCTTCCTTATTTTGGCGTAATTCTTGGGGTCCCAATTGAACCCCTTTTAGTTACCTTGAACTCTCCAAACCATAAATGTCAAACAAATTTTAAGTATTTTAAGCCAAGTAGGCCAAGCTTCATCATACTTGCCTTAAACAATAGTGGAAATCCTTACAGCAACACCATCATTTGGGAAAGACATATTTAAAATGAACAAATGGGTCAAATTTTACCCACATCACACAAAATAATTTAATTTAGAAATAAATAACTCTATCTGAGTCGCACGTTACTGTTGGACATAATATATGTCTTGGTTTGAGGGCTTCTATGAGTATATTATGCCTTACTGTCTCCGGTTCCAATGTCTGGTTGGGATTGGTTAGAGATAGGGTCACCAAGGATATGGGTAGTGTTGGGTTAGGGTTTACAGTGTTAGCAATGTGGGCGTAAGTTAGAATGTTATATCGATATTGGTGATGCACTAAAGTTGGATTATAGGGACTGGATTGACGAAAAGACCCCGTAGGAATTGTCCCAAACTCATTAGGCATTAGAATTGTTCCTGAAACACCCTGAGTGTAACTACTCATGACTTCTTCTATGTAAAATGTAATTGTAGCATGATGTGCCTGGGGATGTGGATCAATGTTCATAGGATTGGGATTATAGCAAGAGCTCCTATGCGTCAATCTGTAAATTCAGTTTCAATGATAGTGCTAATGTTGGCATCGTTAGCATTAGGAAGTACAGTTCTTACTAGTTGTGTGAAAGCTCCATAATCTTTATATTATAAATGTAAAAATGTTAAATGGGTTGAGAGACAAGAAAATCTCCATTCCAAGCATCTCATGCATTCCTGCCGAAAATAATTATGGAAAAAAAATTAACTTTAATTTTAAAAACTCTCCCTCTATTTGATGGAGTCTAATTAAAATTTAAACTCCAATTTCAGATAAAAATTGCCTACAACCTCCTCCTCCCATCTCCCACTCTCCCTCAGCCGCCCACTAACTTAGCCATTTTTTAAAGTTGCCCTCCCCCCCCAAAAAAACCCAAAAAATACCCTCACATTTCCCCTAATCTCCTCCAACCGCCTATCTTCCGCTCTCCCTCAACCACCCATTAACTTAGCCTTTCTTATGTGTATTGCTTCCTTCCCCCACCCCCCTCAAGTGTGCAGTATGTGCAATGGTTTTGTGCAAATGCATCTCTGTACTTTCTTAATGCAAATAGCACATCTACTATCGTCTTCCGAATATATTTGTAAGATTGCAATTTTATGATGCACCGTCTATCTTTTGATTTGTTTTAGGCTACCATATCCTATCCACAACTACCACCTTATTATAACTGAACTTATCCTATCAAAAACTACCATATCCTATTGTAACTTAACTTTCTATCCCCCAAAAAACAAATAACAATTGAATTTTTCCTCATTTCACGACCATCAGTTTCTTTCTCCTCTCAAAGTCATATACTAATCAGCAGTAGGTGGTATTAAATTTTACATGTGAGATACACAGGAGAAACCCCCACTCTCCTACTTTAGATATCATGTTTCGTTCCCCTAATTCTTGCTATTTCGATAAATACTCTCTCCAAAAAAGCCTATTCGCATTCATTTTGATTATCTTATTGGCAAGCTAATCATGCATGCATATTAGTGTTATAATGTTTGATCCTTTTAGTTTGTGATTCTTATCTTAAATCTTATTTTCTTTGTTTATTTATGTGAATTTGGGCTTATCATTTCTTTATTTGATTCGTTTAGTACTTTTTGGATTTTAGGCCATCTTCATGCCCATTGCCACGACCACAGCATGGGAATTTATTCTTTGGTAAGCCTTGCCCTTTAAATGTTTATGTTTAGTACTCTTTTTGAATTTTGTTCTTCTTTTCATTATATTTTATTAATCGATGTATTTTTTGAGTCTTCTTTATCCATTCTATGCCACAATTGTGTTTCCTCTCTTTCTCGAAATTAAATTGCATAACTTTATTCACTAACATTTCAGAATTTACTCTCTTTCTATAAAGTTCATAATTGTAGAAGGTTGTTTTGTAAATATTTTACAAAAATGTTAACATTTTTAGAAATGAATATTGTTTAAAGACAAAATTATAGAAAACAAACCATATTCAACATTGCAAATGTTAAAATCGATTTTTATACATATATTAGAAAGAGAATAATGAATTTCATTCCTAAAAAGAATAAGTAACTAATTTACATTATTTTGTGGAGGGTAGAAAAATTAATTTAGCAACATTTACAACTTATTCGTGAATCCTAAAAACATAAGATAAGATAATTTAGAAGTAGTATATGTAGTACAAATTAGAATATATGTTTTATTTGTTTGGAGCTCACGTTTATATTCTAAATGATAATTTTAATCAGTTTTAATATTTAAATATTAAGATTAATTATTTGTAATGCAAGATATCACTTACTTTTAAAATGCAACTCATAGTTTTTTTTTTTACAATAAGATAACATTGTTTTCCTACCAAAAAGAAGAAGAAAAGGAGATAATTTTCTAATATTTTATTCTTGAAGAGAAAATAATAGTTATCTACAATACTTATTTGGGAAGTTTTAGAAGGAGCAGTTCAAAAATAAATATGTTATTTTAATCAATATTTAACCGATTTTAGCATTATTATCAATATAAAAATAGTGAAAGTTTGATTTTTTTTGGTGAAATTAATTTTTGTAAATTTAAATATCCCATGCAAGTGCATGGGCACAAACTAGTGTTTTAAAAAATGGGAATTGCACTAGCGTTTTGATGGACGAACTCAACAGTCACTTACAATGGCTAAGGTAGCACTCCCCCAATATACGGTTCAACTTCATCACAATTGAATCACATGTGAATATGGGCAGCAACATATTCAACATCAATGAGAATCCTTGACCTTTGCTTCCCTGCAACGGTCCATTATAATTAAAAAATAGATTTGGTTAGAAAATGATTGATTAGTATGTTCTATGCCATCCTCATTTCTCCACATCTAGTGTGCATGAAAGACACATTAGAGCCGAAAAATGATAGGAGGTAAAGAAAGTCCGTTCAACTTATAGGCAAGCTTTTATAATTGATTCATCAGGATGCGCTTGCTATTTGATCTTTTTCTTCAATCGACCGAAGTACCTAACAAAATACATATTCAACATTACTTACAATCAATTACATGGGCTAATTTGAAAAATCTATCTTGGCCAAATATAATCTATATTTTCCTCTCAAATGGATACATCCATCAATAGTATACAGGACCGTTAGGTTGTGCCTTTTCTGTAAATGCTCTAGCAAGTGCTCTATTACATTGAAGAAGTTTGTAGAAAATATGATGTCCAACTTACGGACAGGAATGGGAATATTTCGATGTATTTCCTCAACAAAATCCTCTCGCTAAGTTGTTGAGCATAATTTCCTAAAAAATTTACTTATCTCAATTGGATGTTTCAATACATCATTTGGGAGAACACCGCATATAATGGGTAAAAGAGCCTCCATAAACACTTAACAATCATAACTTTTTATATTGTTAAACTTTGCATTATTAAGGTCCACAATAGTCTTCAAATTGGAGCAATATCCATCCGGCATTTGAAGTTGCTTGAGCCATTTGCACAACTCATTTTTTTTTTAAATCCATATGAAGAACGAACTTCACTTTCGGTTCAACCTTCTTGCCACTAGGTTCTGATTGCAAATGTAGTATGTCAATAACCTCTTTTCAACCACTAGCATGTGGTGGCCTGCATAATTAATTTATTACCATTAGGTCCTGATTGCAAATGTGGTTTGCTATCGTAAAGAACTATGACTTTTCACTACCTAGACAATTGTTAAACATAGTTTAAGATACAATCACTAGTATACACCTAGCATGTGGTAGCCTGCATAAGCTAATATAATCTTGGAACCAATTAATGATAGCACTTCCTTTGCATGACAAACCTTATCATGCAGCATACAACCTATAGAGTACCAACTAGCATACAGTAAACAATTAGACCACCATCACATAATTCACCCTAGTAAATTACTATTGTAAGTTACATATGATAGTATCGTAGACCCTCAAACATAGACTCTATTGCAATTTCTACTTAATATTAATTCATCACAAGGATGTTGCAACATAATGCATTTCCCCCATCCAGAAAGTTAGATGTAGTTTGGTACCACATTAATCACAATAATCACATATGAATTTGTGAATGACATCCTCGCATCATGTCTTAAACATAACCATGCCCAAGCTATGTTTATAGATTTAATGAATATAGTCTTTAGACTATATTTTGACAAATTTGTGGTGATCTTTATTGACAATATGTTAGTATATTCTCAGGAAGAATAAAGTTATAGAGAATATTTATAGATAGTGTTGCAGACTCTAAAGGCACATAAGTTATATGCAAAATTTTAAAAATACAAGTTATCACAAGAACAAGTGTCATGCTTAGGCCATGTGATCAACTGCATCAGTGAGTTTTTTAAAACAGGGAAACTACTCAAAGAATTAAACCACACCTTTTTAGTACTAATCCCCAAAATTGACAACCCAACGCAAACAAATCATTTCCGACCTATCAGTTTCTGCTCAACGATTTACAAGATCATCGCCAAAATTATGGTTAATAGATTACGCCCCTTGCTCCACAAAATTATCTCTCCGCTACAGAGCGCCTTTATTCCAGGTAGGTCCATCCACGACAATATTCTCCTTGCTCACGAAATAATGCACAAATTCAAGCACCAAAAAACAAAAAGCGCTTGGGCGGCTATCAAACTAGACATGGAAAAAGCCTATGACAGGATGGAATGGGACTTCATCCTTAAATGCTTCCAGGAACTGGGCTTCCATCCTACCTGGACTAAGTGGATCAAAGAATGTATTTCGACTGTCTCCTACTCTGTTTTGGTTAACGACGAACCTACTGGGCTTTTCACACCCACCAGAGGCATTCGCTAGGGCGACCCACTCTCGCCATATATATTTATTATCTGCATGGAAGTACTGAGCCTATGGCTACATAAGGCGGCAACTAATACCAAATCAGGAATTGGAATCAAACTCTGCCCTCGCACCAGTACCATCCCGGGTCTATTCTTTGCTGACGACTGCCTTCTATTCTGCAAAACATCTACAGCTAGCTGTACGACATTGAAAAACCTTCTTAACGATTTTTGCGATGTCTCTGGGCAACTGATTAACTACCATAAATCTGCTATCATTTTTTCGAATCATGCTTCCAACCACCAACAGCTGATTGGTATCGGTACCTTTAATATTCCTCATCGAACTACGCTCGGAAAATACCTGGGATGCCCCATTTTTCAAGGTCGGCCTTCTAGAACAACCTTCACAGAGATCATCACTAAAGCTACATCAAAACTACAGTCTTGGCAAGCACATTGCCTGTCCAAAGCAGGCAGAACGGTTCTCATCCAATCACACCTGGAAACCTTGCCAGCACATACAATGCAATGCTTCCAACTTCTTAAGACAACCTGTCACCAATTGGATAAAATTAGTCGGGACTTCTTTTGGAAACAGTCTAAGTCTGACACCTGTTTCCCTTTACTCGCTTGGAAGAAACTTTGTCTTCCTAAAAGTAAAGGCGGTTTAGGACTACGGAAAACGGAAGCTATTAATAAAGCATTCCAATGCAAGCTAGCCTGGAAAATCCTGTCTGGCACACCCAGCTTATGGGTCCAAACAATGACCCAAAAGTACCTACGAGACACCAACTTCCTCTCTTATACAAAGAAATCTTCAGACTCACCAATCTGGAAAAATCTTCTTAATTGCAGACCCCTCCTTAGAAGAGGGATTATTTGGAAAGTAGGGACTGGAGAGAACATCTCTCTGTGGTCTGACAACTGGATAGAAAACAAAAGCCTTACCGAAATTCTTATGATCGATCCCCAAACGATACCCAACCCACTCGCTAAAGTAGCCGAGGTTATCCAACCCGACAAAACATGGAATTGTGACAAGCTTAAGACTCTCTTAAACAACCACCCAGTCATTGCCAAAATCAAAGGCATTCCTATCCCATTTCATAGCATACCAGACTCCTTCTGCTGGGGACTGGATAGCTCAGGACAGTTTAGCACTAAATCTGCCACCTGGATAGCTCACGATTCAGATATTAACGACCTGCCCGATTGGCCCCTCAAATGGATTTGGCAGGTAGATACCATGCCAAAAATAAATATCTTCTTATGGCAAATGTGTCACAGGGCAATTCCGGTCCGAGGCCTTCTGCTCAAAAGAGGTATCCAACTAGATCCAGGTTGTCCTAACTGTCTGAATGACATTGAGACAATAGAACACCTGTTCAGTCAATGCCATATCACCCAAAAGGTTTGGGATTTGGCTGATTCCCACCAATGGTTACCCAAACGTCTTTCTCCCATTGGATGTCATGATATGAATGATGCCCTACATAGGGCACAGAGGGATCATAACCCCCAGACGCTCCAAAAATTCGCATTCCTTACATGGAACATTTGGAAAGAGAGAAATATGGTTGTCTTTGATAAGCAAATCTTCAACCCGGTTAGCTGCCTAATCAAGGCCAAAAAGGCATATGCCGAATGGCGAATCCGATCTCGCATGTCGGCAGATACTTCCCAAAGGGGGCCCTTTTCCTCCCCCTCTCACAAATTCCAGTTCGTTCGCTGGCACCCGCCACCCCCAGGAGTCATCAAAATCAACTTTGATGGCTCACACATCAACTCCACAACAGCAGGCGGTTACATTTTACGGGACTGGACCGGTAAGGTCCTCAAAGTTGGCGCAGCAAACTACGGACATACATCTGTCCTTGTTGCCGAAGCCAGAGCACTACGTGATGGAATTCAGACGGCCAGGCAGGCCGGCTTCACTAGACTCTGTATTGAAGGAGATAATCGCACAGTGATCCAGGCTCTCCAAGGTAGCAGCAGTACCCCCTGGAAAATTTCCACAATTATGGATGATGTTCGCACATGGATGCAAAGTGCTACGCAAGTTCAAGTTAAACATATTTATCGTGAGGCAAATATGGCCGCTGATTGGCTTTCTAAATTTGGGCATACTACCACGGATTGGGTGTCTTCTGAAAAATGTTTCTCTTCAGCTCTTGGGACAATTCTGGCTGCTAATGTTGTTGGGCGTACTCTTGTGAGAAGATGCGCCTAACGGGGGTTCTTTTTTCCTTACCATTGTTAAAAAAAATGTGATCAATAAATAAGAAATTGAGGTAAACCCCAAAAGATTCAAGCAGCTAAGGAATTACCACAACGTACAAATTTTACTAAGATGTGATGTTTCTTGGGAATGACAGGATACCATAGAAAATTTATAAAGGATTTCTCTAGAATAGCATTAATTGTACATTACTCATCACCTGCTTAAGAAGCATATATCATTTAAAAGCACTGATGATCATGGAAAGACCTTCAAGAACTTAGACGTAGACTTACTACCACTCCTGCTTTAACATTGTCTATCCTAAGAATTTACGATATATGGTGATGCTTCTGAAGTTGGTGTTGGGTGTGTATTGATGCAAGGAGAGAATGTCATTGTCTATGCTCCAAGGTAACCAAAACCTTGTGAGAAAGTTACGCTATCTATGACCTAGAATTAGCAGCAGTATATCTACATTAAAAATTTGGAGACATTATCTATATATGATACCCTATGAGATTTTTACAGGCTACAAGAGTTTAAAAAATCTCTTTACCAAAAAGGAGCTGAATTTAAGTCAAAGAAAATAGCTAGCGTTCATAACAGATTATGAGTTACCAATAAATATCACCTAAGAAAGGCTAGGATGTTGCTCGATGCTCTAAGTAGGAAAATTCATAATGTAAATAACATGCTGTAGAGGATATCCCTTGAATTCTTCAATGACTTACAGAGACTGGGTACTAAATTGGTGTATGAAACTCTTGGTGTAATGAGCTCACTCCGAGTATAGTTTATCTTATTGGAGGAAATCAAACAAGCCCAGGATAGTGATGAGGAGATAAGAAAGATTCAAGAAAATATTATAAAAGAAAATGCAGATGAGTTTTTACCCTAATGATAAAGGAATTCTTAAATATAATGACAGAAAATGTGTTCCACAAGGTAGCTTTAGAAATGGTATTCTAAGAGAAACACATGAGTTAGGATACTTCATTTATCCTAGTAGAGCAAAAATGTATGGGGGGCTGAACGTTATATTTTGGTGGACCAAAGTGAAAAAGGATACAACCCAACACATAGATAAATGCCTAACATGTCACAAGGTCAAAGAGAATGAATGACAAAAAACAGAATCACAATGATTACATGCACCTATATGGAAATGGGATTCAATATATTAGACTTTGTTATGGGATATCCTATAACTCATACTAAGAAGAATGCAACAAGGGTCATAGTGGAGGCGATTACTAAATCAACTCATTTTCTACTAATGAATGAAATTTAAATAACTGAGTTGTTAACACAACTATATGTAAAGAAAATTGTCTGATTCCATGGGTTCTCAATAATATTATTTTCGATAGAGATTCAAGACTTTTGTCTTGGACATAGAAACCCTTGTAGAATGCAATGAACCTATGTACAGTTTATTAATGGCTATCATCGAGCCTGTGTACTTGATTTTTTAGGACAATGAGAAGAATATTTGTCTTTCATCAAATCTTCCTACAATAAAAGTTAGCAAGCCACTATAGAGATGGCATCATTTGAAGCAGTTTGTGGATGACAATGTAGAACAATACTTTGTTGAAACAGCGTGGCCAAAACACTTATCATAAGCTTAGAAATGGTACAAGAAATGACCGAAACTGCTAAAAATAATCCAAAGAAATACAAGAGCAGCACATGATTGAAAAAAATCGTATGTCGATAATAGGATACCCTTGGTATTCAAGGGAGACAGTAATTCTAAAAGTATTCCCCAGTAAAGGATTAAAGAGTTTCTGGATTAAATGTAAACTGAGCCTTGCTTCTAAATATGGATATGCTCCTTGTTGAATGATTTTGAGGGGGGTGGAAAATTAAATTAAAGAAAAGAAAACCTCAAATACTCGATTGTCAGTCATAGTACTTAAGGGTCGATCCTCAGGGACGATGGAAGGATTTAGGCCACTTAAAAACAAAGCGGTTTAACTAATTATTCTAATTTGATTCACACTAAACCAAATTGACTCGTTCAAGGAAAACACAAATGTTCAACCTAAATTAAATAACTAAAACGAACTAAATCTAAGCATCTGACTCAATGTGAACTTATTAAGGAAACTATGCATTCAACACCTTTAAAATCAAAGAGTTAAACATAAACTAGAACAACCTAATTACCAAAACCAAAACCAAAGCAACTAAAATATGAAACCAAAACTAAAATCAACGCAATCAACCTGATTATTATGAAACTACCAAAACCAAAACCACTATTGAACATCAGACCAACATTATAAACTAGAAGCTTAATGCTAACATCATTCAACCTCAATCAACTACCAACATCAGCTAACAACATTAGCATAAACCTAGCTAACTGATAATCATTTGAAAGGCTAAAACAAAGCTTATATCCAAAATCCAAACAAGAACATTCCCAAATGCCTGAAAACAGAACTGAAGTTGGAGATTAACTGCCTAATTGCAAGACACTAATTCGAAACAAAGAACCCTTGAAACAGACAACCTTAGATTGCTAAAAACTGAAATTAAAAAGACAATGAATTTGCTTAAACTAGAGCATGATTAAGCCAGCAAGATTTGAATCCAACAATACAACAATTACTCAACCAGATTACTACTCAACCAGAACGATGCTATTAACTCAAAAATCGAACAGTACCAGTAAAATCAATAACAGGGTTGAAGGAGCAAACCGAAACATTGCCCAGACTTCAGCACAGGAACACCATCTTTGCCTCTGACAGAGCTCGAACTGGAGAAAGGGGGGGGGGGGAATAAACCGAAACCAACAAAAGAAATTTCAGGCCTCCTCGCTTTGCAGCTCAACCCGTATCATCAATGGCTGAATCGCCATTGTTCAGTCTAGCAAAATCGAAATAGAACACAAAAAAAAACGGAACAAGGGAATGGGGGAAGAAATTGGATGCAATAAACCCAAAACTTGACCGAAATTTCAATATGAAATGCTCAAAGTTTAGGTTACAACCTAAAATCGTGGAATCGAAATACAAATACACCAAACCGAATTTCAAACCCTAACTAACATCAACCCTAATCCCTAAGAATTGCGAAAACGAAACTGAAATTCGAAACCTAGGTAGCGAGAATTTAAAGTAAATTAAACCTAGAAAAACTTCTTTCACCCCTGAAAATGGCACCGACTTCTTCATTTTATACCGAGCCTCAACCTTACGCGACCCTTCGATTGAGTGGGTATCGTGGATGGTTGAGATGGAGCCAACAAAGGTGGTGTGCTGGCGTTGGCAGGACGAGTTGTGGTGGTGGAACTAGTGTAGAGAGAGGGTGGAAACTGTGGGCTGGGGGGGGTTTCTGGTTTTGGTGATTGGAGATGGACGAAAGCGGTTTCGAAATCTGTGGGTTAGTTTTGTGGTTTGGGGATGAGGGTAATGTGCTGGAAGATAGAGAGAGAGGGATGACAGCGAGGATGGCAGGGTCGAGTTCGGTTATGGTGAGGGAGGATGGGTCGAGGGTATGGGAATGGTGAGGGTTTCTGGGTCGATTTCGGGGAGAGAGAAGAAGACAGACGCAAAGAAAGGGAACATGGGGGGTTTTAATCTGAACCGGTTCACGCGAACCGGTTTCTCTGAACCGGCTAGTCCGGTTTAATATTGACCGGTCTGGTTTTTTTTCTTTTGCTGCTTGGGCCGGTTCTCTTGAAATCTGGACCGGTTTTTTTCAATTCTCGACATTTTCCCACATTTTTCGCATTTTTTGCCACTTTCAGCCCTTTTTCCACATTTATTAAAAATCTGCAAAATAAAATAAAATCAATTAAAAACCTAAAAAAATATTATTAAAACGAGCATAAAACCGATGAAAAAGTACCTTAAAAATAGCACATTTTTAGCTCAAACACTCCTTCACACATGATTCAACACCAAACCTAGGAAATCATGCCTTAAGGGTTGGAATATGAGGAAATACAAATGAGAAAAGGTTAATTATCGGGTGAAGAAGCATAGAAATAAGGAAGTTCGGCTAGTCAAAGTAATCTGCAATCATCAAGGGGAATAGAAGCTACCTGAGGGCTAGAAGAAGAAATGAAAGGAAAAATTTCAAATTATTTACAGGCATAGTTTAAGTTTTGTAATAGCCCGAACCTAATTCATGTTATTGACTTTAATTAATTCTAATTTGATAAATGTGAGCACCACATTTCAATTTAAGGTTTTAAATATTTATGCAATTACAGGCTAAGACGACAAAGTGGCCTCCAAATAAGAGTTCATGATGTTTGACATAAAACCATAAATTAGCATATTTATAAATATGGTTAAAAGATACATCTTTCACGAATAATATTAAATGAAATAATTTCACGATTTATTAGTCTACATCTAAGTAGAATAAAATAACAATAAGTTAAACAAATAAAGAAGGTTAAATATATATGTATGAAATAATTAAACAACATTAATGACAACAACAACTGCTAGTGTGGGTTTCGATTTTGAGGGGTATGAGGAGAGTCAAATGTAGACAGTTTTACGTCTTTAAATATAACTGTTTGCAGAGAGACCGACTCTAAATAATTGAATAAAATATAAGAATAAAAATTCACCAAATAACAATTAAAGAATTGAATTTCATGCAACTATGGGGGACACGGATAAGCCCTATTGGAGCTCATAATTGTATAGGTTACAAGAAAGTTAACGTGGGTTAGATTAGTGAGGTGATAAGTTGAGTTTCAACGGGGAAAAAAGTGGATGAGAGGTAAAGATAAATACTAGTAAAAGGATTAAACCAAAGGGAAATGTCAAACCCCACAACACTTTTTCTCTGTTCCTAGCCTCTCTCATATGGCGAACCCTCGGTGATGTGCTGCCTGTTAGCCACCTACAAGCTTTTCATAGCTACCCAGTTCCTGTCTGGAGCTCAACCACGCCGCCTTCCATCACCCCTACTCTTACTTGCCTTGTTTCTTTGGTGTTAGGAAGGTGAAGCACTCTACCCTTCGTAACTTTTTTCTTTGATTGACTTATTGATTTAGTTGGATTTGTGCCTTCTTTTCTCTTTAACAGGTGTTATTTTTTCGTTAATAAGTTACTAATTTGTAAACTCACAAGTTGAATTTGTGCCTTCTTTTGACTTAAATAGACAAAAAGTTATTTCCTACGACAAAGACAAATAGATGATAATTAAAAATGAAGGTGAAATTTTTAATAAAAGGATTTTCAAAATTCAATACTTTATTAATCCAAATCTAGGGGGACACGCTTCTCATGTTGAGAAATAAAACTAAACCCACAAGTTGAACCTACTTAATATAGCCCTTTCTTCTTTCATCAATAAATTACTAATTTCTAAAAGATGGATATAGTAGTAGTAGTAATAATAATAATAATAATAATAATGGTAACTGTTGGACTTACGGCATAATACACCTATAAGGGTTGCAAACCCAATAGGTTGACAACTTAAGTCACTTTAGAAACCCTAACCCTCGGCTGTCCTAATATAAAAGAAGGGTCAGTGTATGAGGAAATACATCAGAGAGAAACATTGAGTGTTCTCTAAACATAGTTTCTACACAAAAACTTAGGGCTCTGAGGCTATGGGATTGTGAAGGCCCTTTGTATTGTGAGTTCCTTCCATGACTAGTTATTCAAGCCATGGTTCGATCATCTTCTGTTGTAGGATTATGGTAAATTCATTTACGCCTAATTCTCTATAGTAATTCCTTCATTGGTATCAGAGTCAAATGACTTGTTTCCTAGTCAGTTTACTTGGTGATTTCTTGAAAATTGTGCCAAAGAAATTAGGTTTCTATTTCATTCATCACGAATAAACCAGGAACTTCATGTTATTATTTCAGGGACAATTTCTTGATAATTTTTTTGGTCAAATTCTAGATTCTGTTAGAGCTTGAAGAGAGCTTTAATTTTATATATTGTACGCATGATTTGGATGAGTATTTTGGCAGTAATTTCGAATTAAAATTAAGGGTTGTCATGCATGAAACCCTAAAATTGATTCTTCAATCGTTGATTTCGTTCAATTTTCTTGCAAATTGATACATGGATTATGTTGCCCATTACATTTAGACCAAAACCCCTCAATCTATTAGTCAATTTGATAAAGAAAATTGGCCCAAATTTTGGCAACGTGTTCGCCGGCAATTTTAGGGTTTGGGCCGAACCAATGCAATTCAATTTCGATCATTTGTGGCAATTGTTTCCTTCAATTGATTTGTGTGTTTTGTTACCCATAAAATGTTCAGTGAAATCCCTCCATCAATTCCAAGAATACACCCTAATTTGGCCGGAATTTGGCAAAGTATTGCTGAAAATGCCTGGGGTTAGGACTCATGATTTTTGAACTCGATTTAATCCTTTTTTGGTCATCATCGACTGCAATTGATTTATGCATCTTGTTACCCACAAAGTTATGACCAAAAGCCCTCAACCAATTTTGCAATATATACCGGAATTTGGTCAAAAAACGCCAAAAGCAAGTCACCAACGCATATGTCAAAGTCGATTTTCAGAACTCAATTTTTGGTCATTTTACCCAGAATTGTTCGCAATTGTTGCTCCAAATAAGTCCTAAACTTGTTTATGATGAATGTCAATAGGCAATTTGGATGATTTTGAGCAAAAATTGCCTTTGTGGAGTTGGGTTGTGCGATGGGTCGTAGGACCTGTTTCCTTGGCACTTCAGATCGATGGACCACGTAGTCTGCTGGGAACGAGGCCAAGTGCAAGGCACGTGACCAGACTATGTAGTGCAGCATATTTTTTCCCCTTAATTTAAAAAAATACTAATCACTGAATAAAAAGTTAAAGGGGCTTGACTGGATTGCCAAGAGCTTGACTGTTAACCTAGGTTGACAAAAAGGGTTGACTTGTTGGCCAAAGGGTTAACTTGTTGGGCATAAGGGTTTATTTATGTTTTATTTTTGAATTTATATAATTCGATTGAAATTTCTTATGAAATTTCTCAAATATTCTCTTTTTGTAGATATATATTTATGATGCTTGGTATGATGCTTGATATCATTGTTTTGAGAGTGAAATATTATGTGATTCTTAGAGTACTTTTTATTTGAACATATTTCATTCTATTGAATTTCATGAGAAATAGGAGTACGTTGATTTAATATCATTAAGATTATTTTGAGTGAAAATATTACGAAATCTCTATGATATAAAAGCTCATTTGTTTTCAATTGAATTTCATGCTATATGCAATAAGTATATATATATGCTTGATTGAAATTCATGAAATATTATGTTACATATTATGAGAATATGTTTCATATGTTGCACATAAAAAGTCATATATGTACCCTCCCTAAAAAAGTTGAGTGAGAGGACATTGAAATTTCTCAAAAATATGTTTTTGAGAATTTTGTTAAATATGTAAATTATGCCTAATATGATCAAATTCATTTTCATATGTTTATGGATATATGTTTTACTTTCTTGAAATATGTAAATTATGCCTAATAAGATTTCTTTTAGAATATTTCAATGTATGAGTGTTCTGTTAATTTGGAATGAAGCGGCAAAATTAATTACACTAAAACATTCATTACCACGATGATGATTGGGAACTATATGTGAATTTTCGACTCTAGGGTCTATGTTTGTGTATATTAACTCTGCCAGTTATTGCCAAGTTACATGGATAAGTGTATACTAAAATATTAGAGATATGTGTGCTTTTGTATTGATTATAAAACTTTTGTGTTTTATAAGTATCATGTCAGTTACCGTAATTGCGAGACTGAGGTCTCTCACTATTAAGCTTGCAAATTACAAAAACAGCCCATATGTCTCTATGATTAAGCACATGAGGCACATGTCAAACATGATTACTGAATTGGTTGACATGGTCTATGAATTGACCGATAAGCAACAAGTTTATGTCGTGATTCGTTCTCTAACTGGGGCCATATTAAGATGGTCCTGTCTCGAACTAAGTATATCCTTACATTTGAGGACATTAGGGGACTACTTGAGTAAGAGGACGAGTGGCGAGAGGCCGTTAAAGTGACAAGTGCAGAAGTGGACATGTCAATCTCTATTCAAGAAATGGTTATAAAAGAAACAACCAAAGGGACTGTATTGGCAAGGCTGAGTCAAATGATAACCTTCAGCATGACCAACAAGGCAACAAAGAATGTACAAGGAGGAAGGATTTAATAGAAGCTAAGTGCCTCAACTGTGACCAAATGGGTCAGCATGCTCGTGATTGCACTGAGCCCAAGAAGGTACTTAGCAATATCTCCTAGTGACTTTTGTGTTGCTAGTTGTATTCTTCTTTCTGAAGTTCATCCTATGTAGACTGTAGGTTTAGGAATTCAAACCAAGGACCTGGGAACCAAGAAGCTTTATTGGGCTTCAAATGGTTATTACATGATTCCTTGAGGACACATGTGGAGACAACAACAAGATGGTTGTTGGAGGAATCAAAGTATGCAAGCTAGTCTTGCACCTAGGATTCGTTGGAATGATATTGCTACGATTAGTTTCATTTGACTATGTTCATGGCATTGAAGCCCAATTAATTTTCTTTTAAGAACACATTTAGTTTTGGTTCTACTTTATTAGAAATGGTTTACTTGTAATGGTTTGGATATCTATTCAATTAATTCGAGTGTTTGTTTGTCCATATTCACATAATTATGATGACGTGAAATGCTTATTTGTCATAGTAGACTAGACTATCAGGGTCAAAAGAACATATATGCAAAAGCTAGCAAAATAAGATTTGCTAGCAAACATAAGTGGAATAGCCCACTTATGAACATCGTCTAGTAGGAAAAACAACTGGAAAACCATTTAATTTTAGAAAGGTTACTAAGAGCCTAATTTCCATTGTAGTTAATTCATTTGAGTATTCATGGTCCAATGAATGTGATAATAAGGCATAGAGCTTCTATGTTTCATGACATTTCACTTGATTTAGTCTTGTTTATTTGAGCTCAGATGGGTTCGAAGTGATAAGCTGCTTTAGAAAACAAGCAAGCTTAATTGAAAATCAAATATATCAAAGAGGTTAAGGCCCTAAAGACCATTGTTGGCATTACTTTGGTGGATATTATGATGAAAAATGGATAGTTTATTGGCTAACTATACTAAAAGCCTATAACAAAATGTTGTTGTGGGGAAAGAACCTGGAATGCTCCTTGACATCGTAGGATTAACAATTGCATAACACTTGTAAATCTCCTGTTAAGGAGATCTACTTTTGTTGCAATCTATGATCTTGACCTTAAACTTGTAAAGTAAGTTACTACCACTACATACAAGTTATGGATTAGAGCCTAATATGAGAATCTTTGGACCTCAGGGGTATACGACCCATGAAGACAACCCCTCCTATGGAAATGCCAAGGGGGGAAAGCAAGAGCGTCTTTATGGGATAGCCTAATCTTGAAAGTTTTTATTCATTGGGCTGTAAGACAGTGGGCGTGCAACTAAAACTTAAACAATACATATCACATTCTAAAGAATGGATTTCAACAGAAGGGTGAGATAGGCTAAGGCTTATCTCTATTAGCTCTCCAAAGCAAATTAGATTCCTTTATTTGGGTGGGAGGATTTTAATTGATGATGAATAAGTTCATCATTAAGATCCACCTTTATCATCAAGAGCAAATGAAAGTGATCGTATTCTAGTTCCAACTGGGAGTAAGGTGATTGGTCTTGGTTTGAGTGGGAGTAAAATCAATCCCAAAAGGAACGATATGAGATTATATAAATCTCTGCTAAGACATCGTTGTCAGAAAGTACTCCTTCATGCCATTTGGGCAATGAGGTACATGAAACTTTTATAACATTCGTACAGAATGGAAATGAGCAAAGATGCTCTTTCCAACCATTCTAAGGACAAGTGGACTAAGACAATGGAACTAAAATAGAGAAAATAACGATGAACAGTTGGTTGGCCTTTTAGGACACAAAAATTATTTGGGAACAAAGCGGTTCTGAAATTGTAAGGTAAATGGCACAGTTGGCATTAGGCTCAACTTGTTGCAAAAGGGTACACACAATAGGATATGATCAACTACAAAGAGTTTTTTCCTCTTATTGTATACATTATCCTAATTTTACTTTTCTCTAGCCATTATTGCTAGTTAGGACCTAAAGTCACATCATATGGGTGTGTAAATACCAATATTAAATTAAGTAAAGTTCCACTGAAAAGGATCACAGAAATGAGATTTGTAGACATGTGAGGTCAATTGTGCCCTTAAAGACTCTTCAATGGACTGCTATACTTGTGGTTATCTCTAGTGGCTGCACTATGATTGATACCAATAGGTCCAAAAGAAATTTTGTAGTCAACTCATTATATGTGGATGACTAACTAATAGCTAGAAATGGTGTAGAGTTACTAAGCAAGGCAAAAGGCTTCGTCATCATCTAACTTTGAGATCATTAATATGGGTAATGTAGCATATGCTCCTGAAAAAAAAGTTTATGAGAGAATACCCGAAGAGTTTATTCTTTTTCCGAAAGAGAATGGCATCAAAAGATCTTTGAATAATCTAATATGCACACATATGACCTTATTGGTATTCACAGCAACAATGATGAGACCTTACAATAAAATGTGTCATACTCCAGTAGAAAAGGACTAATAAGCAGAACTTACTTTGTTAGGTGTGGTTAGAAGTCTAATGTATGATGTGGTGCACATTATATGTGGTATCTGTATATAGATATGAACTGGACCTGAGACTAGCATAGCGGTAGAAAGTTAAGTCATGAAGAACCTGATGGGAAACTTTGATTATGCGTTTTTTGGTACATAGATGATAACTTGCATCAAAAGAGATGCAATGGTCTTGACTGTGGCAGGTTTAGATGAGAAATGAACCTCTAAATATGTCTTCTAACTTAGCAATAGTGCTAAATTGACAAGAACCAGTCATATGTTGACTTGCTATAGGAAGAGTTTATAATTGTATCCTTAAAAGCGCAAGAATCTATTTGGTTGAAGAGGTACTTGGATTATTTGGTTAATAGACCAAATAATACTGTCCAGTGATGGTTTACTAGGACAAGTTTTGGTCACATGTACCAAGAACCTTAAGTATTGTCATAAGACCAAACAGATTGGACACAAGGTTCAATTTTGAAAATGGCATGGTGACGTACAAAGATAGTGAACGTAAAGTATTTCCCTACAAAGGAAATGGTTGTGGAGCCATTAAGCTAACCTTGGTAAGGGGTGTGTTTGTTGAGCACATAAAAGCTTAATAGTCTTCATAGATGACAACTATGCCCTGGCATGTTGTTCACTAGTTGTTCTCTCAGCGTTCACAAGTGATTGTCTAATATTGTGAAATTTAAATAAGTTGTTTTGCATACACTTACTATTAGAATGCTTGAATATGCATTCTTATTCATGGATACTTATGTGTGTTTTTGAATGTGAAAAGTGTGTTGGGTAGACTTGAGATTAGCCTTCTCACACGAGTAACCGCCTCCATTGATTTGAGTATCGATGCGAGATGAGACAAGATTTTAAGTAGAATTATCAAAAGGATAGTTATGAGAACTTATCAACTTAAAATCATGAATGTCACCTTGATAATGACAGAAGGTCATTACAATATATTGGTAAAAATGATTTTACCTAATCTACCTCGAAGAGGCCAAATGTAAGTTCAAGTTAATAAGTAGATTTGGGAACTCAGTTTGGACAATATGGTGTCCAAATATCATATGTACAACATTTTGGTTAAAGAACCAAAAGACATACGCCCAGTGGGAAAGGATAGAATGTTGTAGCACATGTTCCATACCATGTGTGCAAGAGACGATCAATCGAGTTAAGTTAGATATCTACTTATATTTTCTTGAGACCCCATAAGGTAATAGCCTTATATTTGTTCCCTCAAGCCTCTAATCAGAGGCTTGAGACTTGATATAATGTTCGTTATCTTAGTGTGTTGCCAAAGGACATGAGTGATTCGGCCTGGCGGGACATGTCTAGAAAAACGAGTTGGATTTGGTCGAGAGTCTCGTGAGAAGAGGAAGATCACTCACGAAATCTCATTAATTTCTATTCACCAGTGCACCAGTTATGACATATGGCCATAATTTTGAATATGAAAAATGATGGTTTAATGAGATCAAAGTGAAACATCTCCATGAGATTAAAATGATTTAGGGTACTTGCATACCTCTAACTACTCACGTGCGGTTCTTGATGAGATGCTATATATTCCTAACAGATGTATTACATAAATCTCTTACAAGTATGCTGGTCGCATGACCTATTTGCCTAGTATAAATATTGTGCAGAAATAAAAGAAAAATAAGTTTTTCTTAAGGTGGAAATAAGCACTCCCTTATATGTGAGCGGGAGATGTTGGACTTAGGGCATAATACACCCATAAGGGGTGCAAGCCTTATAGGTTGATAGCTTAATTCACCTTAGAAACCCTAACCCTTGACTGTCCTTCTAATATAAAAGGGGGTAAGTATATGAGGAAATACATCAAAGACAAACATCGAGAGTTCTCTAAAGATAGTTTCTGCACAAGAACGTAGGGCTCTTAGGCTGTGGGTTTGTGAAGGATCTTCGTATTGTCAGTTCCTTCCACGACCAATGATTCAAGCCAAGGTTCGATCATCTTCTGCTGTAGGATTGAGGTAAATTCATTTATGCTTAATTCTTTATATTAATTCCTTCATACAATAATTGTGACAATGATAGTAATGACCATAGTAATGACAATAATAATTACACTACAAGAAAAATGCAAAATACAGACGGATTTAACGACGGAATATTGTTAATCGGCGACGGAAATTTCATATCAGCGACGGAAATGGTGACGGAATACGACTGTCGGATTTTCACTCGTCGCTGAGTAGCCGGCGACGGAATTTCAAAAATCCGTCGCCATCAGCGACGGATTCAGCAACAGAATGTGCGACGTACTTTTTTTTTGCGGGGAAGTGGCGGGGCAGGAGGTGGCGACGGAATTAAAATTCCATTGCCATCAGCGACGGAATTAGAGACGGAATTTCCGTCGCTGATGATTCCGTCGCCACCTCCTCCCAAAAAACAAAAAAAAAAGATGTTATCCGTCGCCATTCCGTCGCTATGTTTCTGTTTTTTTTTAAATAAAATTGCTTGTTTTTGATCAATTCCGTACATACAAATAATTCCCTGCAAGAAATTTACAAGATTTCCGCACCCAATCAACATCCAACGACTTCATTCGAAGCGTTCTCAACAATTGCAACCCACACAAAGGTGGAATTTCACATCCACAACAACACACAAATCGAAAACCAAGGGTTTTCAATTCACAAACCACAAGTTCCAAACAAACTTTCTACATATCACAAACTACAAGCTCCAAACGAAGTCTGTACATATCACAAACCACAAATCCAAACAAAATAACCACATGTTACCAGTAATTGAGAATAAAGTGATATATATGTTTGCAGAAGAGGGTGAAGTAAGCGCCAAATGGGAGGGAAGTCAAATAGGCAGTAGGGGGAGGGGAGTGAAATTAGCAGGAAGGGGAAGGAAAGCAAGCAGCAAGAGAAATGATGTACTTCGTGAAGAATCAAGCAGAAGAGCCACCAGCTGAAGGAAAACTGCAACCAACTCATCAATCACCAAGGTCTTCCTCTTCCTCTTCGCCTTCCTCTTCCTCTTCCTCTTCCTCTTCCTCACCATCTTCCTCATGATGTTGCGAGGGATGAGTAAATGGTGGCTGAGATCCCGAGCCAGACGCCTGTTGCATTTGAAAGAAAGCTTGGAGGCGCTAATCGATGCTCATCATTTGTTGGCTCAGTTGTTGGTTGCTTTGTGTGAGCAATCTGTTGGATTCCTCCAGTTGCTTACATTTCTCCATAACCAACCGGTAGCTTTCAGCTTGTGAAGATAGCTCACCCCCCAAGTTGGTTACTACACCCCTTAACTCATTGAGCTCTTGTTGCGATGGCGTAGAACCCGAACCTGCTGACAGACATTTAAGTAAATTACTATACTAGCTTTGTCATTAAGTAAATTAAATGTATAACCATGGTTGTTGGAACTGTAATATGAAAACAATACCGGATCTTTGAGTGGGATTGAAGTAACCGGATTCCCTCATGTTGACAGCCTCGTCACCAATGCCGTAAATCCGGCCCTTCTTGTTCTTGAACGCCTTCACCCACAACTCATTTGGGTTGGGAAATGGCTGGTTTGGATCTTCAGGAGATCCATCCCCGCTCCCTTGAGAATTGATAACATTTTGAAAATCGCGTTCAAAAGTTTCCTACAATACCGCAACATGCGCACAAAATCATGCATAGTACAATAACTTAAAATGAAGTATACGAGTTCATGTTGAACTACCAATGAAGATTGAGAATAGCTAGTTGCTTACATATGTTTGTTGTGATTTCTTGTCAACCCAGGGGTCATCTTCTTTACCTTGGAGTTTGTGAGTGCGACTGAACAATTCGACAATGGTGGGTTCCGTCCCAAGTTGTTCCCTCTATGTACGTGCCAGAAAGAATGATGTCAAGTACAATACAAAATACAGTATTAAACTTTAACGAAAACATAGCAAACATTAATTCATTTACCAGACGCCGTCTATGCTCATGCATGGGGATCGAGCCACAGGTGTGGAGAGATGGGCCACCACTTTCTGGAGTCCCCAGTCGGTTCTTCTGGGTTGTCTCACGCAATTTCTTGTAATGTTCATTCGCCCAGTGCTGTTGGAGTCCCTCCCATTGAGCATCACCGAGCCAAACAGGCTTCTTGTTATGCTTCCTTGCTTTGCCGAAGAAGTCTCTCAAGCGTGCGTTGCCTCGGTTTTCAAAATTCCTTCTCATACGATCCTCATGGATCGGATCCCAAGTAAACCACTTCTGCAATTATGAAAACAAAGAACACATCAAACAATGCAATACTAATATAGCACGTTGACAGAAATTGTTAATACGAAGTCACTGTAGTTACCTTGAACTCCCCGAACCACAAATCTCGTACTGGTTTGGGCACTTTGCTCCAAGTAGGCCAAGCTCCGTCAAACTTGCTTTGAAATATGAGCGAAATCCTACCAACAGCACCATCATTGGGGAGAAACCTAATTGAACATTACACATAAAATTCATTACTTATTATGCAAAATTCATGTAGTACTTCGTAAGATATAACAAATGAAGACTTACCCGTTACCATCTGGCTCAATCCAAATCTTTGCTCGAGTGCTCCCATGACTGGATTGTGCTTCACTTTCACCACTTCCAATGTTCTCTTGGGACTGGTTTGTGTTAGCGTGAGTGGGTTGGGGAGTGGGGTGCACATTGTGAATAACATGGGGGTTTGGAGGAATGTTGTACGCAAATTGGCCGTACATCGTGCTTTGGTTGGGAATGTATGAGGTCTGTTGATGGAAAGCCCCAAATGGGGGAGGCAGGGGTCCTGAAATACCTGGTATGTAAGCAGCCATTGTCACTCCTGGCTGAACTGGTGTATGAGGTACCTGGGGGGAAGATGGATCAATGTCCATTGCAGTCGGATCCACGGCAGAGCTCCGACGCCCTCGTCCTCTACCTCGAGGGGAGGACTTTGCTCGACGAGAACTTGAATCCATACCTGAAATATGTGACAACAACGCCAAGTGCAAATATATAATGATTGTACATGTAAATCGTTTGACATCATACATCATAATCGGTATGTAGGTGACACAAATTTTGCAAAACTCATTCATACAACATAAGTAAAGTCCCAAACAATTGTTTGACATGCGAACTACTCAAACACATAAGAATTCGTAACCACTCAATCATCCGCATCGTCATCGTCATCGTCATCATCATCATACAAATGCAAATTTTCTTCAACTTCATCTGTTTCATTACCGTCATCCCACTCCCCCTCTTCTTCATCCTCATCATTTTGTACCTCATCTATCTCGTCATTTCCCTGAACGAATGAAAACCCTATTTCATCGTTAACCTCTTCCGGTGGTGCACTTTTATCCACTAATGACGCAGGGATGGCGTCATTCGCAGGTTCGACGATAGTCGTCATGTCCGTTTGTTGGTACGCAGATGGTAGAGTGTATTGCCGATCCACTCTCGCCCTTGGTTTGGTTGGTATGACAACAAGCCAATTCGCCCTATCCCTTGAGCGATCTGCATGTGGCATAAATTATACTTGTGATGCGGTGTTTGGGAAGATAAATGGGTCGTACTTTCGGTATCTTCTTGTACGGTGGACCTCAATAAGGTTGCTTAGTTTATGAGATCGTGTCCCACGATTCAATGTGGGGTCGAACCACTGACAACTGAAGAGCACACATCGTTTAAGTGGTTCGCCTACGTACTCAATTTGGACAATGTCCTCCAGTACACCATAATAATCATTCTCAATATCGCCTTCCCCAGTGCCACAAACACCAACACCACAATTATATGTTCTCTTCCCGACATTACGAGCTTCTGTGTGGAATTTGAATCCATTTACTCTATACGCCGTCCACGTCGACACACACCGTTTTGGCTGTGCACAGCCAATTGACTCAGGTAGCAATGTTTGTCGGTCTCGAACAATTGAATATAATGCACCTACGGTGACATAACAAGTGGTTTTAATTAATACACTGCACCTAATTAATTGTTATGTTCAAATTGTAAATAAATGAGTTCGAATACTTACATTCTCACTAAACCAATCTGCGAAATGAGTTTCGATGATGGTGTCAACATCTGCGTCGCTGACATTGGGACGTGCAGTTCTCACTTGGTCCGTGAAAATACTATCACATTTTACAAAGCGTATTAACATACTTGCGTTATGAATGATAAACTGAATTCAATGTGAAAATACAACTCACCCTATATAAGGTTTCACTTCGTCACAATTTAACAGCACGTGAAGATGAGCAGCAACATACTCGGCATCCGTGAGATACCTTGATCTTTCCCTACCAATAGTGGTCCCTTGCGGTTCAAACACGGACAGAGTTGGAAAATGATTTATATGTTCATCGTCATCTTCATTTCTCCTGTGCCTACTACGCATGGAGGGCACATTAGAGCCAAAGTAATACGAGGCGAAGAATGTCCTCTCCGCCTCTAGGTATGCTTCTGTGATTGAACCTTCAGGACACGCCTGCTGCTTTATCTTTCTCTTCAATCGGCTAAAGAACCTACCAAATTCACAATTGCAATCACTTTTAAGTGATTCCACATATAAGAATTCATAGAAGGTTTTCATCAATTACAGTATAATTTACCTCTCAAATGGATACATCCATCTGTATTGTACTGGACCACCTAGTTGAGCCTCTTCTGCCAAATGCACTGGCAGGTACTCCATGACATTGAAAAAGCCAGGAGGGAAAATGGTCTCCAACTTACACAAAGTGATGACAACGTTGCGATGCAGTTCCTCAAGCATATCTTCCCGCAATGTTGTTGAGCATAAGTTCTTGAAGAACTGGCTTATCTCAATAAGAGGTTTCAACACATCATCTGGGAGCGCACCAAATGCAATTGGTAAAAGAGTCTCCATGAAGACATGACAGTCATGACTTTTCATGTTGTTGAACTTAGCCTCATTAGGGTCCACGATATTTCTCAAATTAGAGCAATATCCATCAGGCATTTGAAGCTCTTTCACCCATTCACACAACTCTCTTCGTTTATCCACAGGAAGTACGAACTTCGCTTTGGGTTTAACCACCCTACCACTTGGGCCTGAATGTAAATGTAATTCCGGCCGATCACATATTTCGGCAACATCCATTCTTGATTTGGCATTGTCCTTTGTTTTCCTATTAACATCCATCACAGTGTTGATAATGTTTTCGAAGAAGTTCTTCTCAATGTGCATCACATCCAAATTATGGCGGAGCAGTTGGTGTTGCCAATAAGGCAACTCCCAGAATATGCTCTTTTTCGTCAAGTTGTGCTCATTCTCCTTAAATCCTGGTATGACAAAGTCACCATTTGTGGTTACCATTGGGTAATCTTCCACCTCCACATACAGTTCTTCCCCGGTCAATCGACGAGGAGGACCCCCTGTAACAGTTCTCCCTTTCCTAAATGCAGTTCTATTTCTTCTGAATGCATGATTCCTTGGCAAAAAACATCGATGACAGTCAAACCATGAGAATTTACCTCCATTTCGCAATCTCAAAGCCTTTTGTTGTTTCATACATACGGGGCATGCCAATTGGCCATTAGTACTCCACCCAGATAACATTCCGTATGCGGGAAAATCATTAATCGTCCACATAAGTGCAGCCTTCATCTGAAATGTACGCCCCGTAGAAATATCGTAAGTCTCAACTCCAACATCCCACAACTCTTTCAACTCATCGAAAAGAGGTTGTAAATATACATCTATGTTGTTCTTGGGATTTTTAGGCCCGGGGATTACACAAGTCAAGAACATAAACGGTGTGGTCATACACATTTCAGGGGGAAGGTTATATGGTGTAACGACCACCGGCCAAATGGAGTATGATCTTGAAGACAATGTGTAGGGATTAAATCCATCAGCACATAAGCCAAGCCTCACATTCCGAGGCTCTGCAGCAAATTGAGGGTATTTGGAATCGAAATGTTTCCATGCTGCTCCATCTGATGGATGACATAAAACACCGTCCTCACGTCGATGTTCATAATGCCATCTCATGTGCTCTGCAGTACTTCTTGATGCGTACAACCTCTGCAGTCGAGGTTTTAACGGCAAGTAATGCATCCTTGCGTATGGCAATAGATTCTGATTCCTTTGATGTGACCTTTGCCTCTTCCATCTTGAATGCCCACAAAACTTGCACGCATCCAAGTTTGCGTCCTCCTTATAAAATAACATGCAACCTTTCCGGCAACAATCAATTTGGACCACATCGTTGCTGAGATCTTTAACAACCTTCTTCGTTTGCCCGTAGTTGTTAGGCACGCGGTTGTTAGGAGGACACATCTCTTTCATTAATTGAACAACATCATTAAAACAGTTTTGAGGCATACTATAATCAGATTTAATACTCAACAGCCTCACCGCCGCAGATAGCTCACTGTGGGTGGAGCAACCATCATATAAGGGTTGTTGAGCTGCTTGAACCATATTATAAAATGGTTCTCGGCAAGTGCTTGATCCCTCTTCCCTTACATTTTGATTTGCTATTATAGCATCATCAACCATGTCCTCCATCCGATCTATGTAGGATTCAGAATAGTCATTATTAACATGACTTGAACCTCCAACTTCGGGAATTTCAATATTTTGATACCCACAACCATATTCCTGAGGTTCTATTTCCCCATGACTTATCCAAAACCAATACCCTTGCACAAAACCCTTATACATAAGGTGCATCTTGACCTCATCAGGTGTCAAGTACACCCTATTTCTGCATTTCGCACAAGGACATCTATACTTTCCCCCATTCAAAAACTCTGTCTGTGTACGTGCGAATTGATCGAATTCGTTTACTCCATCCAGAAATTCTTGCGTATAACCACTACGATCATGCAGTAATCTATTATACATCCACCTACGATGTGGAGGACCATTCATATTCTGCTCAAATAACAATAACCACATAAGGTATTTGATAAGGATTAATTTAAAACTCAATTATAATAACTACGTAAATTACGCAATTATATTATTTTTTTTTTTGCTTACTTCAAAATTTTCACACATGCACCCAAAAAAAATCATTACAACTACGTGATAAATACACTTACATTCTCACGAACATCACAAAACTAGTATGAGTTACAACTTCATACAAACATCGCATTTGAACAAAATAATAAACTAAAGCATCTCAATCCACCAACATATCAACTTTCAAGTTCACATCACCAAACCTAAACCCTAAATTGCATTTATCAAATTCTTCAACCAAATTTCAACAACATTATCAATTAAAACATCTCATTCCACCAATATACGAAATTTCAACTTCAAACTACCAAACCTCAACCCTAAATCGCATTTAACAAGTTCTTGTAACGAATTAGACCAATAAACTCACACAAATTGCACATTTCAACAACATTATCAATAAAACTGTTTCATTCCACCAATATATCAAACTTTAACTTCAAACTACCAAACCTAAACCCTAAATCGCATTTACCTCAATCTTGAACCAAATTAGACCAATAATCTCACACAAACACCACATTTCAACATAAATATGAACTAACTACAAAATTCTAACAATGTAATACAAAAATTTGTAGAAATTTCAAGTTGTTTAGGTGAGAAAAATACCTCAATTAGCTTCAAAAAACCGGCGGTAGGGGGTGGCCGGCGGCAAGGGCGGGGAAGTGGCGGCGGCAGAAGCGACGGACGGCTGGCGGCGGCGGCTGGGCACAGCGAGGGGAGTGGCGCTGGCGCTGCTCACGGCGTTCGCTCGATGTTTTGCTCTCTCTCTCTCCTCGACTCGAGTTGCAGCGAAATGAAACCAGATCTGGTTTCATTTAAACGACCTGGCGACGGAATGGCGACGGAATTTCCGTCGCCCATTTGAATTTTTTTAAGTGGCGACGGAATTTCCGTCGCCACCTTTCTGAAAAAAAATTATATTTTTCTTTTTTTTAAAAAAAAAAATTTTAGGCGACGGATATTCCGTCGCCAGGTTTTTAAAAAATAATTAAATGTTTTTGGCGACGGATTTGAATTTCCGTCGCCATGTCTGTCGTCAAATCTGACTTTTTGGTGAAGCTATTTATCCGTCGTCATTTTCGTCGCCAAATCTGTCGTTAATATTTTCCGTCGGTGAGTTCCGTCGTTAATGTGAACTTTTTTAGTAGTGTTAACACAAAATTTTAACAAGCATAAATGTCGGGTAAGGGGTTTTAGTTCATTAATATTATTATAATGGCAATGTGTTAATTAATAATAACAAAAGATTCATGTGAAACAGAAGTGAGACCACTTTGTCGTGGTTAATCCATTGAATACATAATCCATATAGGTGTCAGACAAACTCTCGAATCCAAGTACGTTTGTTGTGTGTACTCTTCAAACATTCATGTGTTTCTCCAAATATATAAATTTTTATGCAACATACATGCAGTGAATCAATTTAAAACAAAGCTTTGTCATCTACATAAGTGGCCACATCAGCTATCAAGCATTAGGGCCTATGTCCATTCAGTTCATCCGCGCGGCTTCTCAATCGACCTGGGAGGAGCACACCTATCTCGATTATTAGTTCACATGTTGACATGGGTTCTACATCTAGATAACGACCAACCAAGTAGTGTTACTTACATTCTCTCTGTCTCTTGTTTTCAAACTAAAATGAATTGGAATGCTTGCGTATAAGAGAATTTTTTTTTTGTCATGACAGTATATGGGTAAACGTAGTAAGTTTCAAATCGCTTTTTGATTCTCTAATGTTTTCCTATTTTAGGTAAATCTTTAGGCACAATACCCTCTAGTAGCTTGCATTAGCACCATTAAGTCCTAATGAAGGGGTTTGGAAAGCTCACTATGATGGTCTGCTGAGGTTTTAACTAATCGTGTACCAGGTGGACTCACTATGATAGACAGAAGCATGTGAATGTTTATTTTTCAGACTCTGAACAAGTGTATTTATTTCAAAGGTGCTTATGGTATTAATCATGAAGTCATGAACAAGAACTTTTGGGAAACATTATTACTATTAGTTTCTAACACTTGGCCTGGTCCACTCTTAGGATTGTGGTAATGCTCTAATCATGTCTTCTGCAATATTAGTAAATAAGGTTAGCCAATTATGACTAATAAAGTGAGTAAGAGTTAGGGCATTACCGTTTTCCTATTAGAGCCAGCTTTAAGATCATTGTGAGCAATAGGTGGCTAATAAGTCATGCTAAGTTTTGTTAGGTGCTTCACCTACAGTTATTGAATACTATACACTTTATTTTAGCCATATCATCTTTTCACTAGTTGCAGCATTAGTTTGACTCACATATGGTACACCCTCGTGTGTATTCTATGTATTTTATTGTAATGTTATAGTCATAAAAATTTAAAGAGAGTTTTGTGTGTTTCACTAGAAAGCACAAACTTATTATGTCCCTAGCGATATAATTTCAATGTGAGTATAGAATCATAAGGATTAATGATAAGATGTGGACAATATGCATTTTTTGAATTAAAGAATACATTAAGATTTTATATGGCACATGAACAAGTGGGAGCAATTAGTCACTTGTAGGATTATAGGATCCTATATGTGTAGTCCTTGCATAACTATATTAATAAGGGATAAGGATTATGACGTAAATTCATTGTAATTTTACTTATGTATAATAGAGCAGTCTGCTACCAAATTAGGTGAGCCAAATACTTCCAAAACCTCACATGCTATCAGAGCACCACTGATTCTTAGAAAAAAATCTGTAGAATTTTTTTCCTTCTTCCTTTTCTCATGAGCCCTAGGATCTCCTATTCTGATGGCCACCGGTGACAGTGCTTGTATGCTATCGTACTCCCACGTTAGGTCACCCCGGTCCATCAACGCCAACTGATCCACCATCGCTCCACCGCCTGGGTTCATGCCTCAATCTTCCGCCCCACAGCTTGTATTCTCCATGTCTGTCTCTCTCTTCCCCATCTTCGACTAATCCTACCCGAGATATTGTTCACCTCTGGGTTATCTGCTCCTCTCGGGCCGCAGCCTCTACTACAGCCATCACCCACTATCCGGCACAGCATCTTCGTGCCATCACCGTTAGGGTGGTCGTCGCTGCTGCCTAGTGTTCCATTCGGTTTTGGCGTGCCTCCGTTCACTGCCCTGCCGAGTGGAATGCTAGCCACCCCACCTGGACTATGGCTGCCTTGCTTCTTCTGAGGCTACCGCCCATCAACTCGGGTCTCTGGACGATCAATGTTCATACCTTTTGACCACTGTACTCGAACATGTTGATGATTTCTTGTCCTGGAAGACACAATTTTTGTCATTTTTAGTTATGCATCAACTACATGGGTTCGTCGATGGCACGATTAGTCAACCATCAACCCGTATTTTCGCATCTCTTAAAACTCCTCAATGGAATCCAGTGTTCACCCTTTGGGTATGATTGGAACAATTGATTCGTGCCCGGCTTTTTGCCGCTGTATCCAAGGATAATCTTACAGAGGTTCGAGACTTGCCTAATTCTTTGACGATCTGGCAACTTCTTGAATCACACTTCTACTCTGCTAGTCTGGCTCGTATCGTGGATCTGAAGCGTCCACTAATGAATCTTGAAAAGCTTGAGAATCAACCTATGGATGATTTCCTTCGGGGTGTCAAATACATTGCAGACTCGCTGCTATTCAATCTATTGTTTCTGACATGGATCCGATTCGATGTACTCTGAATGCTTTAGATTCTAATTCTAATGGTTTTCTGGATTCAATAACTCATATGCCTGACTTGCTCCCGTTTGATGATGTGAAGAACAAGTTGCTAATCCATGAGCAGCATGTTCAATTTTTGGAACGATGTAATAATGGGTGATTGACTCATCCAGCGTTTGTTGTCAGTTCAATTTCACAAGGTGTGAATGCAACTAGTTCATAGGCTGGAGCATCTAATCAAGGCCGGCGCAAGAATAATAGGAACAATCACAGTAAGAATAATAGGAACAATAACAAGGGAAAGAATAATTCCAACACGAATACCTCTAAGTCGAACTCTAGCAATAAAGGCGTGCCCACAGGTTGTGTTTTATGTGATTCAAATTTGTCATTGTTAAATATTCAATGTGCTTCTGCATTGGTTACTAATTTGTTATCTCTAGGTAATGAAATGTTTGAGGGGGTGTTGGGTTATGGTCCTCATGTTATATGTCAGATCTAACATTCTCGTGGTCATAGTGCTGTAGTTGGTTCACTTCGCTACCAACCTCCCTCATTAGCACATTTCCTACTATGGCCAGTTTTATGCCTGCTGAGCCCAGTGAGACCCTTTGGTATCCTGACTCTACCGCAGTGTCCCATAAGACTCCGGACAAAGGTATACTATCTTCTAAAACCCCTTACTCAAGTTCTGTATAGTTAAAGTTGGTAATGGTCATTTATTGTCTATTGCTAACATTGGAAATATATGTACTCAAACTCATCGTAGGCCACTTACACAGAATACTATCTTGCATGTTCGTCAACTCATACATAATCTACTCCCTTTGTCTCGTTTGTTCATGAGAACAATTGTTATGTTCAGTTTTTTGCCCACTTTTTGTGTCAAAGACAACACCACAAATGATGTCCTTTTGCAGGGGCCTAGCAATGAAAAAGATAATGTTAATCTAGTCTTCCTTAGACACCTACCTAGGCATGTGTTAGGTCATAAATCATGCATTATTTTAATAATTATTTTGATTATATCATATATATTATTTCATCTAATTTACTTTATTTTATATATTTTTCAGGTTAAGCGTTAATAAAATAAAGAGGAGAAGAGAAGACGTCGAAGTTGGGGTTTTATTTACTATGGGATTTTACAAGCAAATTTATCAAGTCGGTCTAAAAAAAAATAATGATATATGAAAAATAATATTTTCATAAGAATTTATTTGGACTTGGATTACCACTCCTAATTGAAGAGGGATTAGAAGACTTGGACTGGAAGAAGCCCAAAGAAGAAAACCCTAGTAGAATGATACTATAAAAACCTATCTCTCATCTTCTAAAACCCACACACCAAAAACCCTAACCTCCTTCACGCAGCCTCCTCATCTCATCCCATACCATGGCATCATCACCATCATCACCTCACCACCATCAATTTCACTAAGCCTCCACCACACTCCCTCATCATCTTACACATCAATACATCATCACCATCATTGATCATCATCATCATCGGTCGTCATCACCACATTTCACCATCATCTTCACAGCCAAGTAGAATTATGCCATTGCTTTTCTTTTTTATTTTTAGTTTATTTTATTTTTTTAGTTTAGTTTAGTATTAAACATGAAATCTTTGGTTAGTTGTTGGGATTTTATTTTTAATATGACTAAGTAGTTTTCTTATACTTAGTATAATCTATTTGAAACTATGCTAAATTAATTATTTTGAAACAAGTTTTATACTTTATTGTCTAGTTGATTTTTATTCCATGATTCCATAACAATTAATATTTATCATTTATAATATTCGTGTTAGATTAATTAGAATGCATGCTAATTATTTTAATCCGAATTCATATGATAGTTTAAAAGGCTTTAATACGTAAAAGTTATAGTCTTTCAGGCATTAGTATCATCCTAATTGATCATGGATGCATCAAACTCATATCTTTTAATTAGATAATCGTTATAGATCTTTGTTAAATCAATTTGCGGGTAAATTGGTTACAAGGCGTTAGATGATGTTTTTCTAATACGTAATGCTCTAGTTTGATTAAATTTTTGCGCTGGTGTGAGGGCTATCAAAACTAGTAGGGTTTATATTAGGGTTGGACCTAAATAAACTATAATATAAGAAAAATGGGGAAGATCCGCTGGTGGGTGTCTTCTATAGTCTAACTCATGGATAAATCGATTTGTGTGTTGATTATAAATATTAATTTTTATGGTGGATATAGATTATACTAAGTATTTTCCATAAATTTGGTATCTTTGATAATTATTTGTTTCGTTTTAGTTAATTTCTTTAGTTTGTCAATTTTAATTCTTAAATTTATAAGCTTTAATATAAATTTCGTTTATCCCCCCCCCAAACGAGTAGTCTTTTAGGAGAGTCATGGTAATACTAGATCAGTTAGATTTTGATTTTTTTGTGATTATAATTTTCAGATTTAATTTCTATTCTATTTTGCCATTTAATTCCCGGTTTGTTAGAAATTAGGTTAAAAATAATTCCTTATGTGTTTTTTTGTGCTTTAATCCCGTTTAGGATTTATAAAGTATTCTAGTTTGTGAATATTTAATTTTGTAATTTTTAGAAATTATTTGATAGATTTTCAGAGTTATTTTGTGATTTGGATATGTGCGGGTTTTTATTTTAATAAATATGAAAATTACGTTTTTAATTTTTATTTTATTTGTTTAGGGTTTTATTAAGTCCAGAAAATTATATCCTAAAATCTGTGCATTTTTGTCATTTATTTTTGTATTTTTATTGGTGCAGTTTATTCTTTCTCTAATTTCGGATTTTATTTTCTATTTTAATTTTCTGTAGTTAATTTTCTATTTTAATTTTTCTGAATTTAATTACATATAATTTTGGAGTTATAAAGTTATAAAATTGTAGAATATTAATTTGGATTACTTTCTGAAATTTTTAATATTGATTTTCTGCTTGTAGTTTTCTGTTTTAATTATTAGTCTAATATTGTGTTATTATTTCTGTTTTTATTTTATAGATTATTTAGGATAGCTATTTACTATTTTATTTCTAGAATTAAATTTAGAATATTTAGGAGCAATATTAAGTATTTTTCCAGATTTTTACTTATTAAATTTGATTTATTTTAGTAATATAAAGAGAAGTTATAATAAATTAGAGAGTAGCAGAATCATTTAGAATTAAACTAGTTTATTATCATAATCTTTTCTCGTGGGATCGATTCTTACTTTTCTATGCTATAAATATTATTTATAAATCAAAGTAGTTGTTTAATTTATAGCTCTACGACAAGCTCTACAAATTTTGGTGCCGTTGTCGGGGAAAGAAAATAAGATCGTTAGTTTAATTCTACTTAAGTTTACTACTTTTATTGTTTTGTTTTAGCTCTAATATTTTTTTTTTATAGTTTGTTTTAGTTTATGAGATTAAGGAGTGGTCGCATGATCGAAGATAAAAAGGAGCATACGTTTGAGGTGTTTGAAAGTAAAGAGATCAAGTATGCTTAGTGAAGGAGATCCAACTAGGGGATCCATGAGCTCATTTGCATGAAGCCAATGACAGTACACAAAGCTGCTGGTTGGAGGCAATCCGACATTTTTTTTAAGGAAGTATACATTTAATTCTACTTTTATCTTCATTGTTTTTATCTTTTTGTATGCATTAGGGATAATGCATGAATTAAATGTGGGGGATGCATCCTGCATTTAGTTCCAGTAGTGTTTATTCTTGAAAAAAAACAAAAAAACAAGTAATTTTTTTTTATTTTCTTATAAATAATGCATGATATGAGTTTATGCTAGGCTTGCTTGCTTAAAAAAATAATTATTTTCTTAGCTATTTGTAGCTTATTCTTCTATGAATGGAGACTTCTGAGCATGCTAGCTGTCATTCAGAGAAGTTTGAGTTGATCCTCATATATCTCTTTAATGAGGAACTGTAATGATTATCCACCTTATTTGGTCATATTATATAGCCGATTCAGATGCAATAAAATGACCTAACTCAATTCCTACACTATTGAATTAGTAGAATAACTCATTAAAATGGTGACTTTTCATGTCTTATTTAAAAAATAATAATAATACTGACAAAAAAGGAAAAGGAAAAAAGGATAGATTACCATCATGGGTGGGAGTAGGTGGCTCGCTACCTTTTCCCCTTAAGTTTAGGTCACAAGTTAACCGTTATGTATGGAGTAACTCATGATTGGGAGAGTTATGCCCCTTTTGGGCCGATCAAAGACTCGCACCAAACTAACAGTCAATAAAAAAAAAAATGATGAGAATAAATTGTTTGCTCCAGCGCATCTATTCGGGTGAGTGTGAGACAGCGAATGCTTAATTTCTAAGACTCTATATGGGCCTCGAATATGTGCACAAGTGGAGTTTGAAAAAAAAAAAAAAGAAGAACAAAATTGCAAGACAAGTTAGAATCAATTTTAATGAGTTATTCATTTTAGTTCAATTGTCCCTACAGCGATGCCGTACTTCAATTTTTCTATCGTAAACTTTTTAGACCTCTTGATCGATGTAAGCGTGCTTAAAAGAGATGGATGATTATTGATCTTGTTATTTCATAAAGGAAATGTTGTGAGGCTGATGAAGAAACTCTTTGATGGTAGTTGGATGTTTCGTAATTATTCACTGATTGGAAGGAAAACTAATTAATTTTGAATAAAACTGCTTTAAAGCAAGCCAATGCTTAGTGTATATTTCATATTTGTGTATGACTTTATAAGAAAGAGGGTCAGTATGTAGGTCGAGTCTAAGATATCTTTGCACGAGGACGTCCAAAGTCCAAGTGTGGGGGAATTTGTTAAGTTGAAGATCATGCATTATTTTAATAATTGTTTTGGTTATATTGTATATATTATTTCGTCTAATTTACTTTATTTTATTTATTTTTCAGGTTAAGCGTTAATAAAATAAAGTAGAGAGGAGAAGACGTCGAAGTTCGGATTTTATCTACTGAGGGATTTTACAAGCAAATTTATCAAGTCGGTCCAAAAAAAAAATGAATTATGAAAAATAACATTTTCATAAGAATTTATTTGGTCTTGGATTACTACTCCTAATTGGAGAGGGATTAGAAGACTTAGAAGGGAAGGAGCCCAAAGAAGAAAACCCTAGTAGAATGCTACTATAAAAACCTATCTCTTATCTTCTAAAACGCACACACCAAAAACCCTAGCCTCCTTCACGCACCCTCCTCATCTCATCCCATACCACGGCATCATCACTATTATCACCTCAGCACCATCAATTTCACTAAGCCTCCACCACACTCCCTCATCATCTCTCACATCATCACCATCATTGATCATCATCATCATCGATCATCATCACCACATTTCACCATTGTCTTCACGGCCAAGTAGTATTATGCTATTGCTTTTTTTTAATTTTTAGTTTTTTTTTTTTTTTTAGTTTAGTTTAGTATTAAACATGAAATCTTTGGTTAGTTGTTGGAATTTTATTTTTAATATGAGTAAGTAGTTTTCTTATACTTAGCATAAT
>JACYFF010031956.1:35442697-35475699 GCA_017589665.1 Selenicereus undatus | reverse complement strand
ATAATAATAATAATAATAATAATAATAATAATAATAATAATAATAATAATAACAAAAAAGAAAGAAAAGAAAAAATGGATAGATTACCAACATGGGTAGGAGTAGGTGGCCCGGCACTTTTTCCTCTTAAGTTTAGGTCTCAAGTTGAGCCTCATGTATGGAGTAACCCATGATTGGGAGAGTCATGCCCCTTTTTGGGCCGTTTAATGACTCGCACCAAACTAACAATCAATAAAAAAAAAAGGAATAAATTGTTTGCTCCAGCACCTCTATTCGGGTGAGTGAAAGACAGGGAACGTTTAATTTCTAAGACGATATATGGGCCTCAAATATGTGCGCAAGTGGAGTATGTAAAAATAAGAAAAAAAGAAAAAAATTGCGAGGCAAGTCAGAATCAATTTCAATGAGTTATTCATTCTAGTTCAATTGTTCCTATAGCCATACCGTACTTCAATTTTTGTATTGTAAACTTTTTAGGCCTCTTGATCGGTGTATGCGTGCTTAAAAGAGATGGATGATTATCGATCTTGTTACTTCATTAAAGAAATGTTGTGTGGCTGATGAAGAAACTCTTTGATGGTAGTTGGATGCTTAGTAATTATTTACTTGTTGGAAGAAAAACTAATTAATTTTGAATAAAACTGTTTTTAAAGCAAGCCAATACTTAGTGCATATTTCATATTTATGCATGACTTTATAAGAATGAGTGCCAACATGCAGCTCGAGTGTAAAATTTCTTTGCACAAGGACGTACAAAGTCTAAGTGTGGGGGAATTTGTTAAGTTAGAAATCATGCATTATTTTAATAATTATTTTGATCATATTATATATATTATTTCGTCTAATTTACTTTATTTTATATATTTTTTAGGTTAAGCGTTAATAAAATAAAGAGGAGAAGAGAAGACCTCGAACTTTGGGTTTTATTTACTGAGGGATTTTACAAGCAAATTTATCAAGTCGGTCCAAAAAAATAATAATAATGAATTATGAAAAATAATATTTTCATGAGGATTTATTTGGGGTTGGATTACTACTAATTGAAGAGTGATTAGAAGACTTGGAAGGGAAGGAACCCAAAGAAGAAAACTCCAGTAGAATGGTACTATATGAACCTATCTCTTATCTTCTAAAACCCACACACCAAAAACCCTAGCCTCCTTCATGCAGCCTCCTCGTCTCATGCCATACCACGACATCATCACTATTATCACCTCACCACCATCAATTTCATTAAGCCTCCACCACACTCCCTCGTCATCTCACACATCATCACCATCGATCATCATCACCACATTTCACCATCATCTTCACGGCCAAGTAGCATTTTGCTATTGCTTTCTCTAAATTTTTAGTTTATTTTTTTTTTTAGTTTAGTTTAGTATTAAAGATGAAATCTTTGGTTAGTTGTTGGGATTTTATTTTTAATATGAGTAAGTAGTTTTCTTATACTTAGTATAATCTATTTGAAACAAAGCTAAATTAATGAATTTGAAACAAGTTTTATGATTTATTGTCTAGTTGATTTTTATTCCATAATTCTATAACGATTAGTATTTATCGTTTATGATATTCGCATTAGATTAATTAGAATGCATGCTAATTAGTTTAATACAAATTCATATGATAGTTTAAAAGGCTTTAATACGTAAAAGTTATAGTCTTTTAGGCATTAGTATCATCCTAATTGATCATGGATGACTCAAACCCATCTCTTTTAATTAGATAATCATTATAGATCTTTGTTAAATTAATTTACTGGTAAATTGGTTACAAGGCGTTAGATAATGTTTTTCTAATACGGATTGCTCTAGTTTGATTAAATTCTTGCACTAGTGTGAGGGTTATCAAAACTAATAGGGTTTATATTAGGGCTGGACCTAAATAAATTATAATATAAGGAAAGTGGGGAAGATCCGCTTGTGGGTGTCTTCCACAGTCTAACTCATGGACAAATCAATTTGTGTGTTGATGATAAATATTAATTTTCATAGTGGATATAGATTATACTGAGTATTTTTCGTAAATTTGGTATCTTTGATAATTATTTGTTGCGTTTTAGTTAATTTCTTTAGTTTGTCAATTTTAATTCTTGAATTTATAAGCTTTAATATAAATTTCGTTTGGCCCCCCCAAAAGAGTAGTCTTTTAGGAGAGTCCTAGTAATACTAGATCAGTTAGACTTTGATTTTTTTGTGATTATAATTTTTAGATTTAATTTCTATTCTATTTTGCCTTTTATTTACCGGTTTGTTAGAAATTAGGTTAAAAATAGTTCTTATGCGTTTTTTCATGTTTTAATCCAGTTTAGGGTTTGTAAAGTATTCTAGTTTGTGGATATTTAATATCTTAATTTTTGGAAATTATTTGATAATTTTTAGGAATTATTTCGTTAATTGGATATGTGAAGGTTTTTATTTTAATGAATCTGAAAATTACGTTTTTAATTTTTATTTTATGTTTTTAGGGTTTTACTCAATCCAGAAAATTATATCCTAAAATCTGGGCATTTTTGTTATTTATTTTCCTATTTATATTGGTGCAGTTTATTCTTTCTCTAATTTCATATTTTACTTTCTGCTTTAATTTTCTGTAGTAAATTTTATGTTTTAGTTTTTCTGAATTTAATAACATATAATTTTGGAGTTATAAAGTTACAAACTTTCAGAATAAAAATTTGGATTACTTCCTGTAATTTTAAATATTAATTTTCTGCTTGTTATTTTCTGTTTTAATTTTCAGTCTAATATTGTGTTATTATTTCTGTTTTTATTTTTCAGATTATTTATGATAGCTATTTACTATTTTATTTCCAGAATTAAATTTAGAATATTTAGTAGCAATATTAAGTATTTTTCTAGATTTTCACTTCTTAAATTTGATTTATTTTAGTAATATAAAGAGAAGTTATAATAAATTAGAGAGTAGTAGAATCATTTAGAATTAAACTAGCTTATTAACATAATCTTTCCTCGTGGGATCGATCAATACTTTCCTATGCTATAAATGTTATTTATAAATAAAAGTAGTAGTTTAATTTATGGCTCTAGTACAAGCTCTACAAAGTTTGGCGCCGTTACCGGGGAAAGAAAATAAGATCGCTAGTTTAATTCTATTTGATTTTACTACTTTTATTGTTTTGTTTTAGCTCTAGTATTTTATTTTTATAGTTTGTTTTAGTTTATGAGATTAAGGAGTGGTCGCATGATCGAAGACAAAAAGGAGCATACGTTTGAGGTGTTTGAAAGTAAAGAGACCAGGTATGCTTAGTGGAGGAGATCCAACTAGAGGATCCATGAGCTTATTTGCGTCAAGCCAATGACAGTAAACAAAGACGCTACTTGGAGGCAACCCGACATTTTGTTTAGGGAAGTATACATTTAATTCTACTTTTATCTTTATTGTTTTTATCTTTTTGCATGCATTAGGGACAATGCATGAATTCAATGTGGGGGATGCATCTTGCATTTAGTTCCGGTAGTATTTATTCTTGAAAAAAAACAAAAAAACAAGTAACAATTTTTTTTTATTTTCTTATAAATAATGCAAGATATGAGTTTATGCTAGGGTTACTTGCTTTTAAAAAAAAAATTGTTTTTTTAGCTATTTGTAGTTTATTCTTGTTAGATTTACTCACAAAAAGACACAAGAGGCGAGTGAATTGTATCTACCAGTTTTTTCGGTTTTCTCAAAACACTCGTCAAAACTGTTAGGAACATGTGTTTGCAGTAAAGCAAAAATAAGTATAATTGCGGAAACAGTAAATGAGACACAATATTTTTACATAGAAAATCACATCCGGCCCAACTGAGGTGTAAAAACCACGACCTACCACTGTAGGATTTCAGCAACTCTTTCACTAAACGGGCCGAACACGTTACAACTGTAAGACACGTAACTTAGTCTACCGAAGACTCTCGTTACACGGACACCACGTCCAACGTCTCCGAAGAGACCACGTCCAATGACTTGGACAACATGGACAACGCGTCCAACGTCTCCTAAGAGACCACGTCCAACGTCTCCTAACACTTGGACAATTTCTTGATTCAATGATGAAAAAAGAAATAGCAAGACACCTTACTTGAATGCTTCTAGACAACCTGAATGTAAGGTACAGTACAATCCCTATTATGCCAATATGAAAGACTCGATTTAGCACTTTCTTTGAAGGTTTTTCTCACATAAAATTCTAACTCTCAAATATAATTTTTGCACTTGGAAAACCCTTGAAAAACCATGGGAAAGAATGAGGAGAGAGCCACTTAAATAGCGGGATGTGTGCTTGTCGTGCAAGAAGGCAATCTCCCATATCTTTCCCCAATCTTAGCCATTCCCTAAAACTAGGAGTTATGAAACCTCTTTAAAAGATATGCTTAAATACTTGGAAAATCTTTGGAAGATAGGATTAAATCTTTGGAAAATATTCTTCCTTAAGAGATAAGATTAAATCTCTTAATCAAGGAAGGAAATTGTTTTAGACTTAATCGACTTAAATTACTCCCATTTATTTCCAGAAAATTGTTAGTAAAAAATATTCTAAAATCTTGAAATTCGTTTTTTGTCTTTGACGTCAGAACACCGCAGACCTGACTTCTCATAACTGTTATGAGGCAATGTTCTAAAGTACTTAAAAACATTTCAAAGCAAACGCTAAGTCAAGACCTTCTAATTGGCATATTAATAATAATCTACAAAATAAAACCAATACTAAGCCTAAGACTCTTGTTATCAGCTGAACTCCTTGCACATGATTTTGATGTTCCATGCAATGCTCCATGCTCTGTGCTCAGAACTGTTATGATGCAATGTTCTCAGACTTTTGTTATCAGTTGGACTCCTTGCACATGCATCACCTTTGATACTCCACGCTCATTTGAGCCGCTCCAAGTATTTTCGGATCCTGTCTCAACACACAACTCAAGCACAACATATTGGCTGGTCCATTTGGATTGTTATCATCGAAACCTTATACATTAATTAGGTCAACAATTTCCCCGTTTTTGATGATGACAAACCAAATGACCATAAGCCATCAAGGACAATTAATAGTGAGACATGGCAAAAATACATTAGTGCCAAAACAGTTATCCACTCTCACACTAGAGAGAAAACAGGAGTTAATAGGTCAACTTAAACTAACCAAACCAATCGTAACAAGGTCATACTCATATTCCCCCTTTTGACATCATCGAAAAGGGTGAGGAGGCCGGGAGTTGAAATTCAGTGTGGATGCAATCACCGCCAAAGCAGTAATGCGGGAAGTAACAACGATACACTCAAGTATATGGTATAGTAATGATATTGGCCATCCGAGTCACGCATAAACAAATAACACATGCAACAAGCAAAGTTATAGCATAAATGCATTAACCATCCAAAAAACAGCCATAAACCATTAATAGCACATACATAAGTAACTGTTTGAATAACAATGTTGGAAACAGGGGAAGGAACAGGTTCAGGTAGAGGAAAGTGGAGGAGGGAATTTGGCTATGAGGGCAAGAAGGGCACTCAGCATATCCTCGTGAAGTTTTGCAGTGAGCGCCTTTTCCTTCGTAAGCGCTTGCTTTACTTCAGCTATCTCCCCATTCAATGTGATCTGATCGTGCAACAGTGTGTCAATGGTAGGAGCGCTGGATGTGAAGGCTTCACTGGGAACAGGTCCAAGAGGTGTTTGGAGCCCCTATTCTGAAGTTGTACTACCGCCTTTTGTTACTTTGAAACCACACCTAATCAATGTGTTGTTGCCAATCTCATCACTGACCTGAAAGCCTACTCTCTTCTGCAAGGGAATCCCAAGCTTCTCAAACATTGACGTCAGTAAGAACCCATATCCCATGTCATAATCCTTGGACTTGTTGGCAATTCTCCCAATATGGAAAATCATGATTGCGGGCAAGTTAATTTGCTTACCCCTATCCAACAAATCAGTGTAGCGCATGTCCATGGGATCAGTAAGGTTGCGTCCCTGATCTCGGGGGCAATATTTTTAATCACAAACCAAAATAATAGTCGATACAATGACATCATTTGCCCCTTTCTCACATATCGGGACACAATCAGATGGGGTTTTTGGGCTAGCTTCTGGGTCAATTCCAGCAGTCGTTCTTCACCTAAGATGCTCTTGTCCTCTCACACATACACATCAAAACCTTCGGAGGACACCCCAAGCAACTCACATACCTTCTTAGCATCAGTTCGCACAGAAGTCAGCCAAGTCTGGAAGTGAACATCATCTCTTAGTATTCGTGAACAAGTCCAACCACCCCTGGACCTCTAACTTTTCTAAGAACACCCCAATCCCCTGTTCCTGAAAGTATGACACCTTAACTACCTTCCCTCGAACTAAAGATTTTTGGAGGAAATGCTCATATCTCTCAGCAAGTGTCATGTTCTTCCTAACCTTGTTTTTCTTTAGTTCATCAGATTTTTCAACCAGTTCTGACACTTGTTCTGGGGCAGCCCGTTTCTAGGCAGGTTTCTTGGAACTTGTTTGAGGGGTGTTTTGGAGGATTTATGGGTCGGTTTGTTCTTATTGGCAGGGCATTCAATTCTGTCTTCTGGGAGGGGCAGCACAGTGGGAGGACCTGAACTTCGAGTTCAAGGTCATGATAAGGATCCAGCAAGAGGTACATTGGGTGAGGTGCTGGTCTTTCTTTGGCGTTTAAAGGTCGGTTTGGGACTTGGTTGGAACAGTCCTTTTGAACCGCAAAATTGGTTCATCCTCATCACTATCCTCAGCATCTTCAATAATAAATTCATTATTAACATGTCCAACATCATAATCCTTTCACTCCCCAACTGATTCGGCCTCATTTCCCCTTAATCTAGACTCAGCCACAACCGGGTCATACACCACAAACTCCCAACCCATAATTGGTGTACCAAAGGTACCATGTCAAGGTTCAAGTCTACTGATCTTAAGTCCAAGCTCTTCAAGAACCCAAAAAAGAGAGGGAGTAGTCGAAAAAGAAGGTGATGGAGTGTTTTCCATACCAATCGAGACCATTTGTGCCGATGAAGGCGCAGTGATGTTCCCTCAGAACTCATCCCAATTCTGCCCCTTTTTCGTGATAGTTGGTCTCGTAGTGATCTTGGGTGAGAAGTCTTGCGCTTGGAGGATGCTTGACAGCCATGAGTTCTTGCCATTGTGAGGATTTGAGGTGATTTGGAGTTAGGGTTTTGAGGGGGTTTAAGGAAAAAGAGGGAACTCGGGTTCTCGGTAGAGAAAGAGGGATGAATGGATGGGTTATGGAGAGAGAGAGTGGAAGGATTTAACAATGAGCATGAATGGCTCAAAAATCGAGGGAGTTTATGGGAGAGTTTACTTCAGCCCTTCTTGAAGGGAGAGAATGTTTTGCATGCAGCACATCATTACACTAGGTATGCTATAAATTATAGGTTAGGTGTAATGAAAAAGAAAATTTCAGTTTCCAACATTCCTTTAATAATGCCACTTGTTCAGCACATGATACAAACAGTGGTCAGGTCTGTTCCTAGAGCCTGTTCTTATCGTTAAAAGTTCAGTGTCTCAGGACACTAAGGTCAATATCATTAGACCTCAACGAGTGTCAGCATGTTACATTCCACACATATGCCAGTAAAAGCACAAAAATTGAATGCATCCATTGGAACAATTTATTTCGGCTAAAAACCCTTAACTAGCCAATCATTGGGGGTTAAACAAGCATGCTCAAGTGCTTTTAATCATACCCAATTCAAGTCTATACCTCTCAAGTTGCTCTCTACTCAGTGCTTTGGTAAAGATGTTAGCAATTTGCTTATCAGTGGCACAAAAGTTCATTGAAATTAAGCACTTTTCAACATTGTCTCTCAAAAAATGATGACGTATGTCAATATGCTTAGTCCTTTTATGTTGACATGGGTTTTGGCAATGTTAATTGTACTTATGTTATCACAAAATATAGGAATGCAGCCCGTGTCAATAGAAAAGTCATTGAGTTGTTGCCTTATCCACAACAATTGAACACAACAAGAAGCAGTCGCTACATACTCGGCTTTTGCTGTGGACAAGGCAATGGAGTGTTGTTTCTTGGTTGCCCAAGTGACCAAACAGGGTCCAAGAAAATGAGCCATACCTGAGGTGCTTTTCTATCAACCAAGGATCCCGCATAATCCGCATCAGCATACCCATTGAGTTCAAAATTGCACCCTCGAAGATACCATAAAGCTAAGTCTGAGGTCAATAGGTGCAAATGTTTCCTCATAATCAATCCCCTCTTCTTGGTTGTAACCTTGAACCACCAACCTGGCCTTGTTCTAAGTGACTGCTCGGAACTCATCCAGTTTGTTCTTGAACACTCACTTGGTGCCAATTATCGATCTATCCTTAGGCCTTGGTTCAAGGTGTCAAACCTTGCTCCTTTCAAACTGATGAAGCTCCTCTTACATAGTAGTAACCCAGTCAGAATCTGCAAGGGCAATCTCTCCTCGGTACTTGGTGAAACAGGTTCTTGAACTGTTCTAGTGCCTGTTCCCATATCAGTTCAGGAAGAATTGGATTGAGTGGGCCGGTTCTATTTAGGTTCGGCAATGCTTCCCCCTGACTGGTTTGCTCCCTGCCTACCTTCCAAATTATCAGTTCCAGGACTTAGTTCACCTTCAGGAGCCTTACCTTTGTCAACTATGGAAATTTGAGTGAGCGAGAAGTCTTTTCTCACAAGACCAAGTTCAAATTCTTCATCCTGTGTATCATGCTCAATCAAGGAATTAGTCTCATCAAACAATACATGCACACTTTCCTCAACACACAAGGTTTGTTTGTTAAGGACTTTGCAGGCCTTATTATGTGAGGAGTACTCTAAGAATATGGCTTCATCACTTATAAGGTAGAACTTTTTCAAGGATTCCTTCCCATTATTGTGCACATAACATTTGCAACCAAACACGCTCAAGTGCATAATATTGGGTTTTCGTCCCTTGAAAAGTTCATAAGGAGTCTTGTTAAGTATGGGTCTGACGATGCATCTATTAATAATGTAGCACGATGTGTTCAATGCTTCTGCCCAAAAGTTTCTAAGAAGACCACTAGTGACCAGCATAGTCCTAGTCATGTCTTCTAGAGTACGATTTTTACGCTCTACCACCCTGTTCTGTTGGGGTGTTCTGGGGGCAGAAAAATTATGATCAACACCGTGTTCATTACAATATTTAATGAAGCTAGAGTTTTCAAACTCTTTGCCATGGTCAGACCTAAGACTCACCAATGAGTGTCCTACTCTCTTTTCAACTTTCTTAAGAAGAACAAGAAACTTTTCAAATGATTCATCCTTTGATATTAAGAATAGAGTCCAAGTGAAACGAGAGTAATCATCCGCTATAACAAATACATACCTCTTCCCTCCTCTACTTGTGATCCTCATAGAACCACACAAATCAACATGTAGCAGTTCAAGAGGTCGGGAAGTACTAACACAGTTCTTTGACTTGAAAGAAATTCTAACTTGCTTTCCTCTTGCACAAGCGCCGCACACCTTGTCATCATTGTACTTGATGGAAGGTAGTTCGACTACTAGGTCCTTAGAAACAAGTTTATTCAAAAAATAAAGGCATGCATGACTTAGCCTCTTGTGCCAAAGCATAACATCATTATCAAGAGCACTCAAACAAGTCAAATGATTTTGGGGAAGTGAAAGAACACAAGCTTTATACACATTGTTGTATCGTTTCCCCCTCAACACAACATCACCAGATTTGATATTGGTAATCAAACATTGATCTGAAGAGAAACCCACGTGATTACCTCTATCACATAGTTGAGACACACTTAGCAAATTATGTTGTAAACCGTCTACCAAATACAGATTATCAATAGAGTGAGAGAGTGATTTACCTATCTTACCTACACCTACAATTGTCCCAGATTTTCCGTTTCCAAATGCCACTCTCCCTCCATCAAAAGCTGTAAGTGAAAGGAAGTTTGATTTATCTCCCATCATGTGTCTTGAGCAACCACTATCCAAGAACCATGGTTGATTGTCTCCTCTCACTTTAGCCTGCAAAAGAGCTAAGTGTTTGTCTTGGGAACCCAGATCCACTTGGGTCCCATTTTCTTTTACATGGAGTTTAACTCATTTTTTCTAATCCAGATTTGTTTAATATACAATGAGTTTCTCTCCATGGATTTTTTTCTCAAAGGACAAGCATAACGATAATGACCAGTTTTTCCACAGTGAAAATAGGTTATATTTTCTTGAAGTCCAACATATTTTTTGTTAACTGGTCTAGTGACACGTCTGCTCACAAATCCTAGTCCCCTTTTATTTCGGTTATGGTGAGTATTTAGCCAATTAAGCGCTTCTGAGGAACTGTTCCAGCGCTTGTTCTGAACGAGGTCAGATTCAACCTTATGAGCATACGCTTATGAGGAACTGTTCCAGCGTCTGTTCTGAACGAGGTCAGATTTGACCTTACGCGCCTTTTCAAGCAGTTGGTTATTTTCACTTACCAAGGATTCTACCTTAAGTTTCAGGTCTAGGACTCACTATTCAGCCTTGTAAGATCAGAGTTAAACTCTTTCTCTCTTGTGTTTATGAGGTCTTTAAGTTTGTCAAGATCTTTACGCAAGGGCCTCTTCTTCTGCCTCAAGTTTTTCACATTTGAGAACTTCATTGACATGTTCAAGTTCTAGTTTGTTCCGTTCAAGCATTCTAACATCTTTTTTCAATTCGGAACAAACACCTTTAAGCATGCAATTTTTAGTAGTTATTGTCTCACACTCATTCATTATGGCAAATAATAATTTCACAACTTTAGCTTTGCTAAGACCACGTACCATATCCTTGAGTTGGGACAAGCTTTCGGCTGATTCAAGATCCGATTAAGACTTGCTTCTAGCCATGAGGGCTTCTACAACTTCTTCCTCTTGGGAGTCCTCTTCCTCCTCTGAAGTTTCACCCCAGGCTGCCGTCATTGCCTTACCGAAACGCTTTGAGGAGCTGCTCTGTTGCGGCCTCTTGCCATGGTTTCGTAACTGTTCCAACCCCTGTTCTTCCTTCTGTACGAGGTAATTCTTTACAATGTGATTGAGTTTTCTACATCTAAAGCATCCTGAAAACTAATCATGATCACTGTTCCATGGCTTCCTGCTACGTCCTTTCTTGATATTGCCTTCAGTCTTCTTGAAGAATTTTTTGAACTTTCGATTCATAGATTGACCCTCCAAAATTCCTTGTGGAGCATTCATCTTTTCAGGATCTCTCAAGGTGTTAACCTAAACATGTGAACTCTGCTCTGATACCACTTGTTAGATTTACTCACATAAGGACACAAGAGGGAGGGTGAATTGTGTCTATTAGTTTTTTCAGTTTTCTCAAAATACTTGTCAGAACTGTTTGGAATACGTGTTTACAATAGAGCAGAAATAAGTATAATTGATGAAACAGTAAAGGAGACACAATATTTTTACGTGAAAAACCACCTCTAGACCAACTGAGGTGTAAAAACCACGACCTACCACTGTAGGATTTCAGCAACTTCTTCACTAAACGGGCCGGACACATTACAATCATAACACACGTAAATTAGTCTACCGAAGACTCTCGTTACACGAACACCACGTCCAACGTCTCCTAAGAGACCACATCCAATGACTTGGACAACACGTCCAACGTCTCCTAAGAGACCACGTCCAACATCTCCTAAGACTTAGACAATTTCTTGATTCAATGATGAAAAAAGAAATAGCAAGACACCTTATTTGAATGCTTCTAGACAAGATGAATGTAAGGTACAGTACAATCCCTATTATGCCAATATGAAAGACTCGATTTAGCACTTTCTTTGAAGGTTTTTCTCACAGAAAATTCTGACTCTCAAAGATAGTTTTTGCACTTGAAAAACCCTTGAAAAACCATGAGAAAGAATGAAGGAGAAAGCCAATTAAATAGCAGGATGTGTGCTTGTCGTGCAAGAAGGCAATCTCCCATATCTTTACCCAATCTTAGCAATTCCCTAAAACTAGAAGTTATCATACTTCTTTAAAAGATATGCTTAAATATCTGGAAAATCTTTTGGAAAATCTTTGGAAGATAGGATCAAATCTTTGAAAAATATTCTTCCTTAAGAGATAAGATTAAATCTCTTAATCAAGGAAGGAAATTGTTTTAGACTTAACTGACTTAAATTTCTCACATTTATTTCCCGAAAATCATTAGTAAAAACTATTCTAAAATCTTGAAATTCGTTTTTTGTCTTTGACGTCAAAACACCGCAGGCCTGACTTCTCAGAACTGTTCTGAGGCAGTGTTCTGAAGTAATTAAAAGTATTTCAAAGCAAACACTAAGTCAAGACCTTCTAATTGGCATATTAATAGGAATCTAAAAAATAAAACCAATACTAAGCCTAAGACTCTTGTTATCAGCTGAACTACTTGCATATGATTTTAATGTTCCATGCGATGCTCCATGCTCTGTGCTCAGAACTGTTCTGAGGCAATATTCTCAGACTTTTGTTATCAGCTGGACTCTTTGAACATGTATCACCTTTGATGCTCCACGCTCATTCGAACCGCTCCAAGTATTTTCGGATCCTGTCTCTACACACAACTCAGGCACAACATATTGGTTGGTCCATTTGGACTGTTATCAGCAAAACCTTATACATTAATTGGGTCAACAATTCTTCTATGAGTGAAGACTTCTGAGCATGCTAGCTGTCATTCAGAGAAGTTTGAGTTGATCGTCATATGTATCTTTAATGAGTAACTGTAATGATTATCCACCTTATTTGGTCATGTTATATAGCTATTTCAGATGCAATAAAATGACCTAGCCCATTTCCTAGACTATTTAATTAGTAGAATAACTCATTAAAATGGTGAATTTTCTTGTCTTATTAAAATAATAATAATAATAATAATAATAATAATAATAATAATAATAACAAGAAAAAGAAAAGGAAAAATGGATAGATTTCCAACATGGGTAGGAGTAGGTGGCTCGATACTTTTTCCCTTTAAGTTTAGGTCTCAAGTTGAGCCTCATGTATGGAGTAACCCATGATTGGGAGAGTCATGCCCCCTTTTGGGCCGATCAATTACTTGCACGAAACTAATAGTCAATAAAAAAAAATGATGAGAATAAATTGTTTGCTCCAACACCTCTATTCAGGTGAGCGTGAGACAGGGAATGTTTAATTTCTAAGACCCTATATGGGTCTCGAATATATGCACAGGTGGAGTTTGTAAAAATAAGAAAAGAAGAAAAAAATTGCAAGGCAAGTTAGAATGAATTTCAATGAGTTATTCATTCTAGTTCAATTGTTCCTATAGCCATATTGTACTTTAATTTTTCTATCGTAAAATTTTTAGGTCTCTTGATCGGTGTATGCGTGCTTAAAAGAGATGGATGATTATCGATCTTGTTACTTCATTAAAGAAATGTTGTGAGGCTGATGAAGAAACTCTTTTATGGTAGTTGGATGTTTAGTAATTATTCACTTGTTGGAAGGAAAACTAATTAATTTTGACTAAAACTATTTTTAAAGCAAGTCAATGCTTAGTGTGTATTTCATATTTATGCATGACTTCATAAGAAAGATGGTCAGCATGTAGGTCGAGTGTAAGATTTCTTTGCACAAGGACGTCCAAAGTATAAGTGTGGGTGAATTTGTTAAGTAAGAAATCATGCATTATTTTAATAATTATTTTTATTATATTGTATATATTATTTTGTGTAATTTACTTTATTTTATATATTTTTCAGGTTAAGCGTTAATAAAATAATGAGGAGAAGAGAAGACGTCGAAGTTCGGGTTTTATTTACTGAGGGTTTTTGACAAGCAATTTTATCAAGTCGGTCCAAAAAAAAAAGAATTATGAAAAATAATATGTTCATAAGGATTTATTTTGGGCTTGGATTACTACCCCTAATTGAAGAGTGATTAGAAGACTTGGAAGGGAATGAGCCCAAAGAACACCAGAAACCCTAACTTCCTTCACGCAGCCTCCTCATCTCATCGCATACTCCCTCATCACCTCGACACCTCAACACCATCAATTTCACTAAGCCTCCACCACACTCCCTCATCATCTCACACATCATCACCATCATTGATCATCATCATCATCGTTGATCATCATCATCATCGATCATCATCACCACATTTCACCATCATATTCATGACCAAGTAGTATAATGCTATTGCTTTTTTTAAATTTTTAGTTTATTTTATTTTTTTAGTTTAGTTTAGTATTAAACATGAAATCTTTGGTTAGTTGTTGGAATTTTATTTTTAATATGAGTAAGTAGTTTTCTTATACTTAGCATAATCTATTTGAAACAAAACTAAATTAATTATTTTGAAACGAGTTTTAAGCTTTATTGTCCAGTTGATTTTTATTCTATGATTCTATAACGATTAGTATTTATCGTTTATGATATTCGCATTGGATTAATTAGAATGCATGCTAATTAGTTTAATACGAATTCATATGATAGTTTAAAAGGCTTTAATACGTAAAAGTTATAGTTTTTTAGGCATTATTATCATCCTAATTGATCCTAGATGGCTCAAATCCATCTCTTTTAATTAGATAATCATTATAGATCTTTGTTAAATTAATTTGTTGGTAAATTGGTGTAAAGCCTGTCGAGAGCTACAAATTTAACCACTACTTCGGTTATTAAATAATTTTTATATCATAGGGAAGTAGGGATCGATCCACGAGGAAAGATTGTTGCAAATCGCTAGCTTAATCCTAAGTGATTTTACTAATTCAATTTATTAAATCAAACTTAATAATTCTAAAATAATTAAAATCTAATGAATAAAAATATAGAAAATAATTATGCTCCTAAATATTATGAATCATATTCTGGAAATAAAACAGTAAAAATATTTCCTGAATAATCCAAAAAAAAAATAAAATCAGAATAGTAACTGAAATTTTAATAAAAACTCAAAACAGCAACTAATAATCAGAAAAGTAAATATTAAAATTATCAAACAATAACCTAAAATATTATACTTAAACTGGACAGGTTTATAACTTCAGAATACTGTCAGATTAATTTCAGGAAAATTAAATCAGAAACTTACTGCGGAATAAACAAGCAGAAAATTTAATCTGAAATTAAAAATAAAATAATCTGGATGAATAAAAATACGAAAATAATTAATAAAATTACCCTAATTCTAGGACACAACTTTCTGAACCAATAAAATACTTAATAATCGTAAATTAAAATTAAAAATCGAAATTTTCAGAATTAATTGCCTAAAAACCTGCACATATCAATTTCGCAAAATAAATCTGAAAAATTATCAAATAATTTCCAAAAATCACGAAATTGAATATTAGCATACTAGGACACCTTATAAACCCTAGGAATTAATTAAAATCGAAAAATAACAAAAATAACTATTTTTAGTCTAAGTTCAAACAAACCGGTAATTAAATACTAAAACTCAATCTAAAATTATAACCACTCCAAAAATCAAACTCTAAGCTATCTAAAATTACCTAGACACTCCTAAAATACTATACTTTTGGGGGGGGTGATTGAAATTATATTCAAGCTAGTAAAAATAGAACAAGAATTAACAAACAAATCAAATTAACTCTACGCAACAAATAATAATAAAAAATTATCAAATTTATGAAAGGTACTTAGTATATTCTCAATCCACCATGCAAATTAATATTTATCTTTAACACACAAGTTAATTTCATTCATGAGTTAAACTGTAGAAGATATCCACCAACGGTTCTTCCCCGTTTTTCCTTAGATTTTAGTTTACTTAGGTCCAGCCCTAATATAAACCCTACTAATTTGATAACTTTTACACCAGCGCAAAAATTTAACCAAATTAGAGCATTAAGAATTAGAAAAACATCATTTAACACTTTGTAACCAATTTACCAGCAAATCGATTTAACAAAGATCTAAAGCGATTACCTAATTAAAAGAGATGGGTTTGAGCCATCCATGATTAATTAGGGTGATACCTAGGCCTAAAAGATTATAACTTTTACGTATTACAATCTTCCAAACTATCAATCGACATTGTATTTAATCAACTAGCATGCATTCTAATCGATTTAACACAAATCTCATAAACGATAAACACTAATTGCTAAAGAATCATGAATAGAAATCAACTAGGCATTAAAGCACAAAACTTGTTTCAAAATTATTAATTTAGCATGGCTTCAAGAAGATTATACTAAGCAAAAAAATTACTCACTCATGTAAAATTTAAAATTACAATTATAATTCAAATATTCCATGTTTAATACTAAACCTACTACAAACTAAATAAAATAAAACTAGAAATAACAACAACAACAACAACAACAACAACAACAATAATAATAATAATAATAATAATAATAATAATAATAATAATAATAATAATAATAATAATAAAAAGAACAAAGAACACTACTTTACGTGAAGGTAGCTGATGATGTTGATCACGACTATAATGGTGACGAGGGATGCGATGATGATGATGATGTGATGATGGGTGATCAAGAGGGAGATGGTGATGATCGATGATGATGGTATGATGCGTGTGATGGAGTTAGAGAAGAGGGTGTACGGTGGCTGATGAAGAAGAAGATGATGATGATGATGGCGGAAGGTTGGTGTGATGGAGGTTGATGGTTCTGATGCTGAGGATGATGGGTGATCACGAGAGGAGATGATGATGTGCAGAAGAAGCAAGGATGAAGATGGGGTTGGTGTGAGGGAAGAGGCGTTCGAAGATGTGGCTGATGATGGTGATGTACCTTGATGAGGGAGATGGGAAGCAGAGGAAGCTGCGTGAGGATGGTGGCTGTGTGAAGGAGAGGAGGAAGAAGCTGATGGTGTGAAGATGGTGATGATCCCAAAGAGGATTGCCGTGTGGGTTTTTATGGTTTAGGATGGAGCTGCCGTGGGGTTTAGGGTTTAGGGTTTTCCTTTTTTTTTTTTTTTAGAATTCTTCTTCTCCAAGACTTGAAGCTTTTTACCAATTCTTGAAACTCTAGCCCAACATAATAATTATGAAATTAATAATTTCCATAATTATTATTTTTGGACTGTCTTGAAGCCAAGTGTGTAAAACCCGAGCTTCTACGCCCTCTCTTCTCCTCTTTATTAAATTAATACTATCCCTGAAAAATATATAAAACAAAACAAATTAAACGAAATAATATATATAATATATTCAAAATAACTATAAAAATAATGCATGAATTTTGACTTAACAATTGGTTACAAGGCGTTAGATGATGTTTTTCTAATACGTAATGCTCTAGTTTGATTAAATTCCTACGCTAGTGTGAGGGTTGTCAAAACTAATAGGGTTTATATTAGGGCTGAACCTAAATAAACTATAATGTAAAGAAAGTAGAGAAGATCCGCTGGTTGCTGTCTTCTACAGTCTAACTCTTGGACAAATTGATTGTGTGTTGATGACAAATATTAATTTTCATAGTGGATATACATTATACTGAGTATTTTTCGTAAATTTGGTATCTTTGATAATTATTTGTTGCGTTTTAGTTAATTTCCTTAGTTTGTCAGTTTTAATTCTTGAATGTATAAGCTTTAATATAAATTTCGTTTACCCCCCCCCCCCGAAAGAGTAGTCTTCTAGGAGAGTCCTGGTAATACTAGATTAGTTAGATTTTGATTTTTTGTGATTATAATTTTCAGATTTAATTTCTATTTTATTTTTCCATTCATCGGTTTGTTGCCATTTATTTGGTCAATTATGTGTTTTTTTGTATTTTAATCCAGTTTAGGATTTATAAAGTATTCTAGTTTGCGGAAATCTGATTTCGTAATTTTTGGAAATTATTTGATAGTTTTTCATAATTGTTTCGCGAATTGGATATGTGAAGGTTTTTATTTTAATAAATCTGAAAATTACGTTTTTAATTTTTATTTTATGTATTTAGGGTTTTAGTAAGTCCAGAAAATTATATCCTAAAATCTGGGCATTTTTGTTATTTATTTTCGTATTTATATTGGTGCAGTTTATTCTTTCTCTAATTTCATATTTTATTTTCTGTTTTAATTTTCTATACTTAATTTTCTGTTTTAATTTTTCTCAATTTAATTACATATAATTTTGGAGTTACAAATTTATAAAAATTCATAATATCAATTTGAATTACATTCTGTAATTTTTAATATTAATTTTCTGCTTGTTATTTTCTGTTTTAATTTTTAGTCTAAAATTGTGTTATTATTTCTGCTTTTATTTTTGAGATTATTTAGGATAGCTATTTACTATTTTATTTCAAGAATTAAATTTAGAATATTTAGGAGCAATATTAAGTATTTTTCTGGATTTCTACTTATTAAATTTGATTTATTTTAGTAATATAAAGAGAAGTTATAATAAATTAAAGAGTAGTAGAATCATTTAGAATTAAACTAGTTTATTATCATAGTCTTTCCTCGTGGGATCGATCCCTACTTTCCTATGCTATAAACATTATTTATAAATCAAAGTAGTGGTTTAATTTGTAGCTCTACGAAGAGCTCTACAAATTTTGGCGCCGTTGCCGGGGAAAGAAAATAAGATTGTTAGTTTAATTCTATTTAATTTTTCCACTTTTATTGTTTTGTTTTAGCTCTATTATTTTATTTTTATAGTTTGTTTTAGTTTATGAGATTAAGGAGAGGTCGCATGATCGAAGACAAAAAGAAGCATACGTTTGAGGTGTTTGAAAGTAAAGAGATCAGGTATGCTTAGTAGAGGAGATCCAACTGGAAGATCCATGAGGTCATTTCCGTCGAAACAATGATAGTAAACAAAGCAGCTGGTTGGGAGGCAATCCGACGTTTTTGTTAGGGAAGCATACATTTAATTCTACTTTCATCCTCACTATTTTTATCTTTTTTCATGCATTAGGGACAATGCATGAATTAAATATGGGGGGTGCATCCTGCATTTAGTTCCTGCAGTATTTATTCTTAAAAAAAAACAAGTTTTTTTTTGTTTTCTTGTAAATAATGCATGATATGAGCTTATGCTAGGTGTGCCTGCTTTAAAAAAAAATTATTTTCTTAGCTATTTGTAGTTTATTTTTCTATGAGTGAAGAATTCTAAGCATGCTAGCTGTCATTTAGAGAAGTTTGAGTTGATCCTCATATATCTCTTTAATGAGTAACTACTATGATTATCCATCTTATTTGGTCATGTTATATAGTTGCTTCAGAGGTAATAAAATGACCTACCCCATTTCCTAGACTATTGAATTAGTAGAATGACTCATTAAAATGGCGACTTTTCTTGTCTTATTAAAATAATAATGATGATAATAATAACCAAAAAAAAATAGAAGGAAAAAAGGATAGATTACCAACATGGGTAGGAGTAGGTGGTTCGACAACTTTTCCCCTTAAGTTTAGGTCTCAAGTTGAGCCTTATGTATGGAGTAACCCATGTTTGGGAGAGTCATGACCCTTTTTGTGCTGATGAATGACTCGCACCAAACTATAGTCAATAAAAAAAATGATGAGAATAAATTGTTTGCTCCAGCACCTCTATTTGGGTGAGTGTGAGATTGAGAATGTTTAATTTCTAAGAAACTTTATGGGTCTCGAATATGTGTGCAAGTGGAGTTTGAAAAAAAAAAGAAGAAGAAGAAGAAGAAATTTGCAAGGCAAGTTAGAATCAATTTCAATGAGTTATTCATTCTAGTTCAATTGTCCCTATAGCCATACCGTACTTCAATTTTTCTATCGTAAACTTTTTAGATCTCTTGATCGGTGTATGTGTGCTTAAAAGAGTTGGATGATTATTGATCTTGTTACTTCATCAAGGAAATGTTCTGAGGCTGATGAAGAAACTCTTTGATGGTAGTTGGATGTTTAGTAATTATTCATTTATTGGAAGGAAAACTAATTAATTTTGAATAAAACTGTTTTTAAAGCAAGCCAATGCTTAGTGTATATTTCATATTTATGTATGAGTTTATAAGAAAGAGGGTCAGCATGTAGGTCGAGTCTAAGATTTCTCTGCACGAGGACGTCCAAAGTCTAAATATGAAGGAATTTGTTAAGTCACAAATCATGCATTATTTTAATAATTATTTTGATCATATCATATATATTATTTTGTCTAATTTACTTTATTTAATGTATTTTTCAGGTTAAGTGTTTATAAAATAAAGAGGATAAGAGAAGACATTGAAGTTGGGGTTTTATTTACTGAGGGATTTTACAAGCAAATTTATCAAGTCGGTCCCAAAAAAAAAAAGAATTCTGAAAAATAATATTGTCATAAGGATTTATTTTGGGCTTGGATTACTACTCCTAATTGAAGAGGGATTGGAAGACTTGAAAGGGAAGGAGCCCAAAGAAGAAAACCCTAGTAGAATGGTACTATAAAAACCTCTCTTATCTTCTGAAACCCACACACCAGAAACCCTAGCCTCCTTCACGCAGCCTCCTCATCTCATCCCATACCACGGCATCATCACTATCATCACGTCACCACCATCAATTTCACTAAGCCTCCACCATGCTCCCTCATCATCTCATACATCATCACCATAATTGATCATCATCACAACATTTCACCATCATCTTCACGGCCAAGTAGTATTATGCTATTGCTTTTTTTTTTAATTTTTAGTTTATTTTAATTTTTTAGTTTAGTTTAGTATTAAACATGAAACCTTTGGTTAGTTGTTGGGATTTTATTTTTAATATGAGTAAGTAATTTTCTTATACTTATTGTAATCTATTTGAAACCAAGCTAAATTAATTATTTTGAAACAAGTTTTACGCTTTATTGTCTAGTTGATTTTGATTCCATCATCCTATAACGATTAGTATTTATCGTTTATAATATTCCCATTAGATTAATTAGAATGCATGCTAATTAATTTGATACGAATTCATATGATAGTTTAAAAGACTTTAATACGTAAAAGTTATAGTCTTTTAGGCATTAGTATCATCCTAATTTATCATGGATGGCTCAACCTCATCTCTTTTAATTAGATAATTGTTACAGATCTTTATTAAATCAATTTGCTGGTAAATTGGTTACAAGGCATTAGATGATGTTTTTCTAATACGTAATGTTCTAGTTTGATTAAATTCTTGCGCTTGTGTGAGGGTTATCAAAACTAGTAGGGTTTATATTAGGGCTGGACCAAAATAAAATATAATATAAGGAAAACGGCAAAGATCCGCTAGTGGGTGTCTTCTACAGTCTAACTCATATATGAATCGATTTGTGTGTTGATGATAAATATTAATTTTCATGGTGGATATAGATTATACTAAGTATTTTTCATAAATTTAGTATCTTTGATAATTATTTGTTATGTTTTAGTTAATTTCTTTAGTTTGTAAATTTTAATTCTTAAATTTATAAGCTTTAATATAAATTTCATTTATCCCCCCCCCCCAAAGAGTAGTCTTTTAGGAGAGTTCTGGTAATACTAGATCAATAAGATTTTGATTTTTTTGTGATTATAATTTTCAGATTTAATTTCTATTCTATTTTATCATTTATTTACCAGTTTGTTAGAAATTAGATTTAAAATATTTCCTTATGTGTTCTTTTGTATTTTAATCTAGTTTAGGGTTTATAAAGTATTCTAGTTTGCGGATATTTAATTTCTTAATTTTTGTAAGTTATTTGATAATTTTTCAGAATTATTTTTTTGAATTGGATACGTGAAGGTTTTTATTTTAATAAATCTGAAAATTACGATTTTAAACTTTATTTTATGTTTTTAGGGTTTTATTAAGTCCAAAAAATTATATCCTAAAATATGTGTATTTTTGTTATTTATTTTTGTATTTATATCAGTGCAGTTTATTTTTTCTCTAATTTCATATTTTATTTTCTGTTTTAATTTTTTGTAGTTTATTTTTTGTTTTGATTTTTTTGAATTTAATTACATATAATTTTGGATATATAAAGTTACAAAATTTCAGAATATTAATTTGAATTACTTTATGTAATTTTTAATATTAATTTTCTACTTGTTATGTTTTGTTTTAATTTTCAATCTAATATTGTGTTATTATTTCTGTTTTTAATTTTCAGATCATATAGGATTGCTATTTGCTATTTCATTTCCAGAATTAAATTTAGAATATTTGTGAGCAATATTAAGTATTTTTACAAATTTTTACTTATTAAATTTTATTTATTTTAGTAATATAAAGAGAAGTTCTAATAAATTAGAGAGTAGTAGAATCATTTAGAATTAAACTAGCTTTTTAACATAATCTTTCCTCGTGGGATCGATCCCTACTTTCCTATGCTGTAAATATTATTTATAAATCAAAGTAGTGGTTTAATTTGTAGCTCTATGGCAAGCTCTACCAATTTTGGCGCTGTTGCTGGGGAAAGAAAATAAGACTGTTAGTTTAATTCTATATGATTTTACTACTTTTATTATTTTGTTTTAGCTCTAGTATTTTATTTTTACAGTTTGTTTTAGTTTATGAGAAAAAGGAGTGGTCGCATGATCGAAGACAAAAAGGAGCATACGTTTGAGGTGTTTGAAAGTAAAGAGATCAGGTATGCTTAGTGGAGGAGATCCAACTAGAGGATCCGTGAGCTCTTTTGCGTCAAGCCAATGACAGTAAACAAAGCCGCTGGTTGGAGGCAATCCGACATTTTGTTTAGGGAAGTATACATTTAATTCTACTTTTGTCTTCGTTGTTTTTATCTTTTTGCATGCATTGGGGACAATGCATGAATTAAATGTGAGGGATGCATCCTGCATTTAGTTCCTGTAGTATTTATTCTTGAAAAAAAACAAAAAAATAAGTAAAAATATTTTTTGTTTTGGTTTTCTTATAAATAATGCATGATATGAGTTTATGCTAGGCTTGCTTGCTTTAACCAAAAAATTATTTTCTTAGCTATTTGTAGTTTATTCTTCTATGAGTGAAGACTTTTGAGCATGCTGGCTGTCATTCAGAGAAGTTTGAATTGATCCTCATATATCTCTTTAATTAGTAACTATAATGATTATCCATCTTATTTGGTCATGTTATATAGCCATTTCAGATGCAACAAAATGGCCTAGCCCATTTCCTAGATTATTTAATTAGTAGAATAACTTATTAAAATGATGACTTTTCTTGTCTTATTAAAATAATAATAATAATAATAATAATAATAATAATAATAATAATAATAATAATAATAATAACAACAACAACAACAACAACAACAACAACAACAACAAAAAGAAAAGAAAAAATGGATAGATTACCAACATTGGTAAGCATAGGTGGCTCGCACTTTTTCCCCTTAAGTTTAGGTCTCAAGTTGAGCCTCATGCATGGAGTAACCCATGATTGGGAGAGTCATGCCCCTTGTAGGGCCGATCAATGACTCGCACCAAACTAACAGTCAATAAAAAAAAAAATGATGAGAATAAATTGTTTGCTCTAGCACCTCTATTCAGGTGAGTGTGAGATAGGGAATGTTTAATTTCTAAGACCCAATGTAGACCTCGAATATGTGCGCAAGTGGAGTTTGTAAAAATAAGAAAAGAAGAAAAAAATTGCAAGGTAAGTTAGAATCAATTTTAATGAGTTATTCATTCCAATTCAATTGTTCCTATAGCCATACCGTACTTCAATTTTTCTATCGTAAACTTTTTAGGCCTCTTGATCGGTGTATACGTGCTTAAAAGAGATGGATGATTATCGATCTTTTTACTTCATTAAAGAAATGTTGTGAGGCTGGTGAAGAAACTCTTTGATGGTAGTTGGATGTTTAGTAATTATTCACTTGTTGGAAGGAAAACTAATTAATTTTGAATAAAACTGTTTTTAAAGCAAGCCAATGCTTCATATCTAGGCATACTGTATATTTCATATTTATGCATGACTTTATAAGAAAAAGGGTCAGCATGTAGGTCGAGTGTAAGATTTCTTTGCACAAGGACGTCCGAAGTCTAAGTGTGGGAGAATTTGTTAAGCTAGAAATCATGCATTATTTTAATAATTATTTTGATTATATTGTATATATTATTTCATCTAATTTACATTATTTTATATATTTTCCGGGTTAAGCGTTAATAAAATAAAGGGAGAAGAGAAGACGTTGAAGTTTGCGTTTTATTTCCTGAGGGATTTTACTAGCAAATTTATCAAGTCAGTCCCAAAAAAAAAAAAATGAATTATGAAAAATAATATTTTCATAAGGATTTATTTTAGGCTTGGATTACTACTCCTAATTGAAGAAGGATTAGAAGACTTGGAAGGGAAGGAGCCCATAGAAGAAATCCCTAGTAGAATGGTACTATAAAAATGTATCTTTTATTTTCTAAAACCCACACACCAGAAACCCTAGCGTCCTTCACGCAGCCTCCTCCTCATCTCATCCCATACCACGGCATCATCACTATCATCACCTCACCACCATCAATTTCACTAAGCCTCCACCACACTCCCTCATCATCTCACACATCATCACCATCATTGATCATCATCATCATCGATCATCATCACCACATTTCACCATCATCTTCACAGCCAAGTAGTATTATGCTATTGCTTTTTTTAAATTTTCAGCTTGTTTTATTTTTTTAGTTTGGTTTAGTATTAAACATGAAATCTTTGGTTAGTTGTTGGGATTTTATTTTCAATGAGTAAGTAGTTTTCTTATACTTAGTATAATCTATTTGAAACAAAGCTAAATTAATTATTTTGAAACAGGTTTTATGCTTTATTGTCGAGTTGATTTTCATTCGATGATTCTATAACGATTAGTATTTATCATTTATGGTATTCGCATTGGATTAATTAGAATACATGCTAATTAGTTTAATACAAATTCATATGATAGTTTAAAAGGCTTTAATACATAAAATTTATAGTCTTTTAGGCATTAGTATCATCCTAATTGATCCTGGATGGCTCAAACCCATCTCTTTTAATTAGATAATCATTATAGATCTTTGTTAAATTAATTTGCTGGTGAATTGGTTACAAGGCATTATATGATGTTTTTCTAATACGTAATGCTCTAGTTTGATTAAATTCTTGCGCTAGTGTGAGGGTTATCAAAACTAATAGGGTTTTTATTAGGGCTAAATCTAAATAAACTATAATATAAAGAAAGCGGAGAAGATCCGCACTGGGTGTCTTCCATCGTCTAACTCATGGACAAATTGATTTGTGTGTTGATGATAAATATTAATTTTCATAGTGGATATAGATTATGCTGAGTATTTTTCGTAAATTTGGTATCTTTGATAATTATTTGTTGCGTTTTAGTTAATTTATTTAGTTTGTCAATTTTAATTCTTGAATTTGCAAGCTTTAATATAAATTTAGTTTACGCCCTCCCCCCCAAAGAGTAGTATTTTAGGAGAGCCCTGGTAATACTAGATTAGTTAGGTTTTGATTTTTTTGTGATTATAATTTTCAAATTTAATTTGTATTCTGTTTTGCCATTTATTTGTCGGTTTGTTAGAAATTAGGTTAAAAATAGTTTATTATATGTTTTTTTGTATTTTAATCCAGTTTAGGATTTATAAAGTATTCTAGTTTGCGGAAATCTAATTTCGTAATTTTTGGAAATTATTTGATAGTTTTTCATAATTGTTTCGCGAATTTGATATGTGAAGGTTTTTATTTTAATAAATCTGAAAATTACGTTTTTAATTTTTATTTTATGTTTTTAGGGTTTTAGTAAGTCCAAAAAATTATATCCTAAAATCTGGGCATTTGTTTAATTTATTTTCGTATTTATATTGGTGCAGTTTATTCTTTCTCTAATTTCATATTTTATTTTCTGTTTTAATTTTCTGTACTTAATTTTCTGTTTTAATTTTTCTCAATTTAATTACATATAATTTTGGAGTTATAAAGTCATAAAATTTCATAAAATCAATTTGAATTACTTTCTGTGATTTTTAATATTAATTTTCTGCTTGTTATTTTTTGTTTTAATTTTCAGTCTAATATTGTGTTATTATTTCTGTTTTTATTTTTCAGATTATTTAGGATAGCTATTCACTATTTTATTTCAAGAATTAAATTTAGAATATTTAGGAGCAATATTAATTATTTTTCTAGATTTTTACTTATTAAATTTGATTTATCTTAGTAATATAAAGAGAAGTTGTAATAAATTAGAGAGTAGTAGAATCATTTAGAATTAAACTAGTTTATTATCATAATCTTTCCTCGTGGGATCAATCCCTACTTTCCTATGCTATAAACATTCTTTATAAATCAATGTAGTGATTTAATTTGTAGCTCTACGAAGAGCTCTACAAATTTTGGCGTCGTTGTCGGGGAAAGAAAATAAGATTGTTAGTTTATTTAACTTTACTACTTTTATTGTTTTGTTTTAGCGCTAGTATTTTATTTTTATAGTTTGTTTTAGTTTATGAGATTAAGGAGTGGTCGCATGATCGAAGTCAAAAAGGAGCATACGTTTGAGGTGTTTGAAAGTAAACAGATCAGGTATGCTTAGTGGAGGATATCCAACTAGAGGATCCATGAGCTTATTTGCGTCAAGCCAATGACAGCAAACAAAGCCGCTGGTTGGGAGGCAAGTCGACGTTTTTTTTAGAGAAGTATACATTTAATTCTACTTTTATCTTCATTATTTTTATCTTTTTTCATGCATTAGGGACAATGCATGAATTAAATGTGAGGAGAGGGGGGAGTGCATCCTGCATTTTGTTCATGCAGTATTTATTCTTGAAAAGAAAAACCAAAAAACAGGTTAATTTTTTTTTTATTTTCTCATAAATAATGCATGATATGAGTTTGTGCTAGACTTGCTTGCTTTTAAAAAAAAAAATTATTTTCTTAGCAATTTGTAGTTTATTTTTCTATGAGTGAAGACTTCTGAGCATGCTAGCTGTCATTCAGAGATGTTTGAGTTGATCCTCAAATATCTCTTTAATGAGTAAATGCCATGATCATCCATCTTATTTGGTCATGTTATATAGACGCTTCAGAGGTAATAAAGTAACCCGCCCCATTTCCTAGACTATTGAATTAGTAGAATGACTCATTAAAATGGCGACTTTTCTTGTCTTATTAAAATAATAATAATAATGATAACAAACAAAAGAAAAGGAAAAAAAGGATAGATTACCAACATGGGTAGGAGTAGGTGGCTCGACAGCTTTTCCCCTTAAGTTTAGGTCTCAAGTTGAGCATTATGTATGTAGTAACCCATGAATGGGAAAGTCATGTGTTTTTTTGGGCCGATCAATGACTCGCACAAAACTAACAGTCAATAAAAAAAAATAATGAGAATAAATTGTTTGCTCCAGCACCTCTATTTGGGTGAGTGTGAGATAGGGAATGTTTAATTTCTAAGACCCTTCATGGGCCTCGAATATGTGTGCAAGTGGAGTTTGAAAAAAAAAAGAAGAAGAAAATTGCCAGGCAAGTTAGAATCAATGTCAATGAGTTATTTATTCTAGTTCAATTGTCCCTATAGCCATACAGTACTTCAATTTTTCTATCGTAAACTTTTTAGACCTCTTGATCGGTGTATGTGTGCTTAAATAAGATGGATGATTATTGATCTTGTTACTTCATCAAGAAAATGTTGTGAGGCTGATGAAGAAACTCTTTAATGGTAGTTGGATGTTTAGTAATTATTCTCTTATTGGAAGAAAAACTAATTAATTTTGAATAAAACTGTTTTTAAAGCAAGCCAATGCTTGGTGTATATTTCATATTTATGTATGACTTTATAAGAAAGAGGGTCAGCATGTAGGTCGAGTCTAAGATTTCTCTGCACGAGGACGTCCAAAGTCTAAGTGTGGGGGAATTTGTTAAGTCACAAATCATGCATTATTTTAATAATTATTTTAATTATATTATATATATTATTTCGTCTAATTTACTTTATTTAATATATTTTTCAGGTTAAGCTTTAATAAAATAAAGAGGAAAAGAGAAGACGTCGAACTTCGGGTTTTATTTACTGAGGGATTTTACAAGCAAATTTATCAAGTCGATCCCCAAAAAAAAATTATGAAAAATGATATTTTCATAAGAATTTATTTTGGGATTGGATTACTACTCCTAATTGAAGAGGGATTAGAAGACTTGGAAGGGAAGCAGCCCAAAGAAGAAAACCCTAGTAGAATGGTACTATAATAACCTATCTCCTATCTTCTAAAACCCACACACCAGAAACCCTAGCCTCCTTCACGCAGCCTCCTCATCTCATCCCATACCACGGCATCATTATTATCATCACGTCGCCACCATCAATTTCCCTAAGCCTCCACCACACTCCCTCATCATCTCACACCGCCCCAGGTAGGCCTGCCGAAGGAAACTAAGAAAGTCTTCTGGGCGGACCTAGATGAGGTCACCCAGGAGGTACCTCAGAGCGAGAAACTGTTCATAGGAGGAGACTTTAACGGCCATAACGGCATGGAGGCAGTGGGATATGATGGGACCCACGGGGGCTTTGGTTTCGGAGAGAGAAATGCAGGCGGGGTCTCAGTGCTAGACTTTGCGGTGGCCTTTGATTTGTTAGTGGCCAACTCCTTCTTCAAGAAGAAAGAGGATCACCTAGTAACCTTCAAGAGCAGTTCTTGCAAGACCCAGATTGACTACTTCCTAACGAGGAAGGAAAATTGGAGATCGTGCAAGGACTGCAAAGTGATTCCCAGCGAGTTGTTGGGAACTCAACACAGGTTGCTGGTTTTAGATGCAGAGTTCAAGTATCCTAAGAGGTTGAAGAGGAAAGCCAGAGAACCTAGAATTAAGTGGTGGACTCTCACAAAGGAGAAGGCAGGGTTAGCAGCAGAAAGAATAGCTGAGGAGAGAGCTTGGAGGAGGGCAGAAGACGCTGACTAGATGTGGGATGCTGTGGCGGATTGCATCCGAAGGTCGGCTAAGGAAATCCTAGGTCTTTCCAGGGGAGGCGGTAACAGGATGTAGGGCGCTTAGTGGTGGAATGAAGAGGTAAAGGAGAAATTCAAGGCAAAAAAAAGAGGCTTACGCGGAGTTCATAAGCAGCAGTTCGGAGGGTGAGAGGGAGCTTAAAAAGATCGGATACAAGGTGGCCAAGAAGGTAGCCAGAAGGGCGGTGGCAATAGCAAAGACCCAAGCATTTGATATATTGTACCATAGATTGGGGACGAAGGAAGGGGAGAAGGAGGTTTTTAAACTGGCTAGGGCGAGGGAAAGGAAGACTAGGGATTTGGGAGTGGTAAGGTGTATCAAGGACGAAGAGGGTAAGGTGTTGACCGAGGATGTTGAAATTAAGGAAAGATGGCGAAGGTTCTTTGCTAAACTCCTCAATGGGGAAAGGGGGGGAGACGACTGTAGTAGGGGCGGAGAGTGTAGCGATCAGCGTGCGGACTACATGATAGCAACGGAGGAGATTAGGGAGGCCTTGAAGAAGATGGCAAATGGGAAGGCATTGGGCCCGGACCAGATACCAGTGGAAGTTTGGAAGTTTATGGGGGAAGTGGGTTTAGAGTGGCTCACGGAGTTTTTCAATGTTATTTTCAGGACCGCTAAGATGCCCAAAGAGTGGAGGGCCAGCACAGTCATCCCACTGTACAAAAACAAAGGGGATATCCAAGACTGTAATAACTTTTGGGGCATCAAGCTACTTAACCACACTATGAAGTTGTGGGAGATGGTGATTGAGAGAAGGCTGCGAGAGGAAGTACAGATTTCAGATAACCAATTTGGTTTCATGTCAGGCAGAACGACCATTGAGGCGATCTACCTCCTCAGAGGGCTCATGGGCTTGTTTAGGGACAGAAAGGTGGATCTCCATATGGTGTTTATTGACCTGGAGAAAGCGTATGATAGAGTTCCAAGGGAGGTATTGTGGAGGTGTTTGGAAGAGAAAAGGGTGTTGCCCGCTTACATTCGTGTAATCAAGGATATGTACGAGGGAGGGTGGACAAGTGTTAGGACTCCGGGAGGGGTCTTTGGTGACTTTGCTGTTAGTTTGGGCCTGCATCAGGGCTCCGCCTTAAGCCCATTTCTTTTCACATTAGTTCTGAACGAACTCACTAGAGGAATCCAGGACGAGGTGCGTTGGTGCATGTTATTTGCAGATGACATCGTTCTTATCGATGTGACCAGGCAGGGGGTGAATGACAGGTTGGAGACTTGGAGGCATACGCTGGAGGCTACGGGCTTCCGGTTGAGTAGATCGAAAACGGAATACCTCTACTGTTGTTTCAGCGGAAGAATAGAAGAGGGGGGAGAAATCGTACTGGATGGGAGGGCAATACCCAAGGTCGCTAAATTTAAATATCTGGGCTCAATCATCCAGCAAAATGGGGACATTGACGAGGATATTAGCCAATGGATTAGAGTGGGCTGCCAAAAGTGGAAGTCCGCGTTAGGGGTGCTGTTTGACAAGAGAGTGCCCAGGGGTTTGAAAGGCAAAATCTATCAGATGGTAGTTAGACCGGTTGTTCTCTATGGATCGGAGTGTTGGCCTCTAAAAAAGATGCAGGTCCAAAGGTTGATGGTAGCTGAGATGAGAATGGTCAGGTGGATGTGTGGTTTTACAAGATTGAACAAGATTAGGAATGGAGTAATAAGGGGCTTAGCTGAAGTGGCCCCATAGAGGAGAAGATGAGGGAATCGAGGCTCAGATGGTTCGGCCACGTGAAGAGGAGAAGTGTGGCCGCCCCAGTGCGAAGGTGTGAGAGGATCAACCCCCCCCGGTGGTAAGAGAGGGAGGGGTAGACCGAAGAAGAGCCTAGAAAAAGTGGTTAGAGAGGACCTGAGAGTTGTCGGTCTGATGGAGGACATGACTCAGGATAGGAGGCTGTGGCGGGACAGGAATAAGGTCTCTAATTGTAGGGGACCGACTCCGTAGGGAGCAGTAGCTTAGGCAGTGTCGGGCGGGTAGGGTTTTTGGTTTTCTTACATGCAGGTCGTACTTTTCTGGGATGTGACAGCATCAAGCGCCCCTGGTCTGTTGAGGTATGTCTCTGCTCCCTCTTTATTCGTTATCTGGAACCTTTTTCTCTTCCTGTTTCTCTCACTTGGTAAATGGTTTTTGCAACCGTTTTCTCTATAAACCTTCTTCACAAAACTGTTTTTGTGGGTCTTATGGAATCAACCTCTCTATGGGTAGGAATATCGGTAGAGGTAAGGTTGCCTACAGCTGGATCTCCCCAGACCTCGCGAAAGCGGGACCCACACTGGGAGTTTGTTGTTGTTGTTGTTGTATCAATTTTAATTCTTAAATTTATAAGCTTTAATATAAATTTCAGTTATCTACCCCCCCCCCCCCAAAGAGTAGTTTTTTAGGCGAGTCCTGGTAATACTAGATCAGTTAGATTTTGATTTTTTTGTGATTATAATTTTCAGGTTTAATTTCTATTCTGTTTTGCCATTTATTTACCGGTTAATTTCAAATTAGGTCAAAAATAGTTCCTTATGTGTTTTTTGCATTTTAATCTAGTTTAGGTTTTATAAAGTATTTTAGTTTGCGGATATTAAATTTTGTAATTTTTGTAAATTATATGATAATTTTTCAGAATTATTTTGTGAATTGGATATAAGCAGGTTTTTATTGTAATAAATCTAAAAATTACGTTTTTTATTTTTATTTTATGTTTTGAGGGTTTTATTAAGTCCAGAAACTATATCCTAAAATTTGGGTATTTTTTTTATTTTCGTATTTATATTAGTGCAGTTTATTCTTTCTCTAATTTCAGATTTTATTTTCTGTTTTAATTTTTGGTAGTTAATTTTATTTTTTAATTTTTTTGAATTTAATTACATGTAATTTATGAGTTATAAAGTTACAAACCTTAAGAACATTAATTTGGATTACTTCCTGTAATTTTTAATATTAATTTTCTGCTTGTTATGTTTTGTTTTAATTTTCAATGTAATATTGTGTCATTATTTCTGTTTTTATTTTCAGATTCTAAAGGATTGCTATTTACTGTTTTATTTCCAATTTAAATTTAGAATATTTGGGAGCAATATTAAGTATTTTTCCCGATTTTTACTTATTAAATTTGATTTGTTTTAGTGGTATAAAGAGAAGTTATAATAAATTATAGAGTAGTAGAATCATTTAGAATTAAACTAGCTTATTAACATAATCTTTCCTCATGGGATCGATCCCTATTTTCATATTCTATAAACATTATTTATAAATCAGAGTAGTGGTTTAATTTGTAGCTCTACGACAAGCTCTACAAATTTTGGCACCGTTGTCAGGGAAAGAAAATAAGATCGTTAGGTTAATTCTATATGATTTTACTACTTTTATTGTTTTGTTTTAGCTCTAGTATTTTATTTTTATAGTTTGTTTTGGTTTATGAGATTAAGGAGTGGTCACATGATCGAAGACAAAAAGGAGCATACATTTGAGGTGTTTGAAAGTAAAGAGATTAGGTATGCTTAGTGGAGGAGATCCAACTAGAGGATCCATGAGCTCATTTGAGTCAAGCCAATGACAGTAAACAAAGCCTCTGGTTGGAGGCAATCTGACATTTCTTTTAGGAAAGTATACATTTAGTTCTGCTTTATCTTCATTGTTTTTATCTTTTTGCATGCTTTAGGGACAATGCATGAATTAAATTTTATCCGTCTTATTTGGTCATGTTATATAGCCGTTTCAGATGCAATAACATGACCTAACCCATTTCCTAGACTATTTAATTAGTAGAACAACCCAATAAAATGGTGACTTTTCTTGCCTTATTTAAATAATAACATTAACAATAATAAAAAAGAAAAGGAAAAATGGATAGATCACCAACATGGGTAGGCGTAGATGGCTCGACACTTTTTCCCCTTAAGTTTAGGTCTCAAGTTGAGCCAAATGTATGGATTAACCCATGATTGGGAGAGTCATGCCCCCTTTTGGGCCGATCAATTATTCGCACCAAACTAACAGTCAATAAAAAAAATGATGAGAATAAATTGTTTGCTCCAGCACCTCTATTCAGGTGAGTGTGAGACAGGGAATGTTTAATTTTTAAGACCTTATATGGGCCTCGAATATGTGCGCAAGTGGAGTTTGTAAAAAAAAGAAAAGAAGAAAAAAATTGCAAGGC
>JACYFF010031956.1:35418351-35442687 GCA_017589665.1 Selenicereus undatus | reverse complement strand
GAAAAGAAGAAAAAAATTGCAAGGCAAGTCAGAATCAATTTCAATGAGTTATTCATTCTAGTTCAATTGTTCCTATAGCCATACCGTACTTCAATTTTTGTATCGTAAACTTTTTAGGCCTCTTGATCGGTGTATGCATGCTTAAAAGAGATGGCTGATTATCGATCTTGTTACTTCATTAAAGAAATGTTGTGAGGCTGATGAAGAAACTCTTTGATGGTAGTTGGATGTTTAATAATTATTCACTTGTTGGAAAGAAACTAATTAATTTTGAATAAAACTGTTTTTAAAGCAAGCCAATACTTAGTGTATATTTCATATTTATGCATGACTTTATAAGAAAGAGGGTCAGCATGTAGGTCGAGTGTGAAATTTCTTTGCACAAGGACGTCCAAAGTCTAAGTGTGGGGGAATTTGTTAAGTTAGAAATCATGCATTATTTTAATAATTATTTTGATTATATTATATATATTATTTCGTCTAATTTACTTTATTTTATATATTTTTTAGGTTAAGCGTTAATAAAATAAAGAGGAGAAGAGAAGACGTCGAACTTCGGGTTTTATTTACTGAGGGATTTTCGAGCAAATTTATCAAGTCGATCCCCAAAAAAAAACAAATAAATTATGAAAAATAATATTTTCATAAGGATTTATTTTGGGCTTGGATTACTACTTCTAATTGAAGAGAGATTAGAAGAGTTGGAAGGGAAGGAGCCCAAAGAAGAAATCCCTAGTAGAATGCTACTATAAAAACCTATCTCTTATCTTCTAAAACCCACACACCGGAAACCCTAGCCTTCTTCACGCAACCTCGTAATCTCATCCCATACCACGACATCATCACTATCATCACGTCACCACCATCAATTTCACTATGCCTCCACCGCACTCCCTCATCATTTCACACATCATCACCATCATTGATCATCATCATCATCGATCATCATCACCACATTTCACCATCATCTTCACGGCCAACTAGTATTATGCTATTGCTTTTTTTAAATTTTTAGTTTATTTTATTTTTTCAGTTTAGTTTAGTATTAAACATGAAATCTTTGGTTAGTTGTTGGGATTTTATTTTTAATATGAGTAAGTAGTTTTCTTATACTTAGCATAATCTATTTGAAACAAAACTAAATTAATTATTTTGAAACGAGTTTTATGCTTTATTGTCCAGTTGATTTTTATTCTATGATTCTATAATGATTAGTATTTATCGTTTATGATATTCGCATTGGATTAATTAGAATGCATGCTAATTAGTTTAGTACGAATTCATATAATAGTTTAAAAGGCTTTAATACGTAAAATTTATAGTCTTTTAGGCATTAGTATCATCCTAATTGATCCTGGATGGCTCAAACCCATCTCTTTTAATTAGATAATCATTATAGATCTTTGTTAAATTAATTTGCTGGTAAATTGATGACAAGACGTTATATGATGTTTTTCTAACTCGTAATGATCTATTTTAATTAAATGTTTATGCTAGTGTGAAGGTTATCAAAACTAATAGGGTTTATATTAGGGCTGGACCTAAATAAATTATAATATAAGGAAAGCGGGGAAGATCCGCTGGTGGGGTCTTCCACGGTCTAACTCATGGACAAATCGATTTGTGTGTTGATGATAAATATTAATTTTCATAGTGGATATAGATTATACTGAGTATTTTTCGTATATTCGGTATCTTTGATAATTATTTGTTGGTTTTTAGTTAATTTGTTTCGTTTGTCAATTTTAATTCCTAAATTTATAAGCTTTAATGTAAATTTTGTTTACCCCCCCCCCCCCCCGTCACAAAAGAGTAGTCTTTTAGGATCGTCCTAGTAATACTAGATCAGTTAGATTTTGATTTTTTTGTGATTATAATTTTCAGATTTAATTTGTATTCTATTTTGCCATTTATTTACCAGTTTGTTAGAAATTAGGTTAAAAATAGTTCCTTATGTGTTTTTTTGTATTTTAATCCAGTTTAGGGATTATAAAGTATTCTAGTTTGCAGATATTTAATTTTGTAATTTTTGGAAATTATTTGATAATTTTTCAGAATTGTTTCGCGAATTGGATATGTGAAGGTTTTCATTTTAATAAATCTAAAAATTATGTTTTTAATTTTTATTTTATGTTTTTAGGGTTTTGCTAAGTCCAGAAAATTATATCTTAAAATCTGGGCATTGTTGTTACTTATTTTCGTATTTATATTGGTGCAGTTTATTCTTTCTCTAATTTCATATTTTATTTTTTGTTTTAATTGTCTGTAGTTAATTTTCTGTTTTAATTTTTTTGAATTTAATTACATATAATTTTGGAGTTACAAAGTTATAAACTTTCAGAATATTAGTTTGGATTACTTTTGGTAATTTTTAATATTAATTTTCTGCTTTTATTTTCTGTTTTAATTTTACGTCTAATATTGTGTTATTATTTCTATTTTTGTTTTTCAGATTATTTAAGATAGCTATTTACTATTTTGTTTCAAGGATTAAATTTAGAATATTTAGGAGCAATATTAAGTATTTTTCTAGATTTTTACTTATTCAATTTGATTTATTTTAGTAATATAAAGAGAAGTTATAATAAATTAGAGAGTAGTAGAACCATTTAGAATTAAACTAGTTTATTATTATAATCTTTCCTCGTGGGATCGATCCCTACTTTCCTATGCTATAAACATTATTTATAAATCAAAGTAGTGGTTTAACTTGTAGCCCTACGAAGAGCTCTACAAATTTTGGTGCCGTTGCCGGGGAAAGAAAATAAGATTGTTAGTTTAATTCTATTTACTTTTACTACTTTTATTGTTTTGTTTTTGCTCTTGTATTTTATTTTTATAGCTTGTTTTAGTTTATGAGATTAAGGAATGGTCGCATGATTGAAGACAAAAAGGAGCATACGTTTGAGGTGTTTGAACGTAAAGAGATCAGGTATGCTTAGTGGAGGAGATCCAACTAGAGGATCCATGAGCTCATTTCCGTCAAGCCAGTGCTAGTAAACAAAGCTGCTAGTTGGGAGGCAACCCGACGCCTTTTTTAGGGAAGTATACATTTAATTCTACTTTTATCTTCATTATTTTTATCTTTTTTCATGCATTAGGGACAATGCATGAATTAAATGTGGGGGGTTGGGGTGCATCCTATATTTAGTTCCTGTAGTATTTATTCTTAAAAAAAAAAACCAAAAAACTAGTTAAATTTTTTTTTTGATTTTGTCTTAAATAATGCGTGATATGAGTTTATGTTAGGCTTGCTTGCTTTAAAAAAAATTTATTTTCTTAGCTTTTTGAGGTTTATTTTTCTATGGGTGAAGACTTCTGAGCATGTTAGCTGTCATTTAAAAAAGTTTGAGTTGATCCTCATATATCTCTTTAATGAGTAACTATAATGATTATCCATCTTATTTGGTCATGTTATATAGCCGCTTCAGAGGTAACAAAACGACCTACCCCATTTCCTAGACTATTGAATTAGTAGAATGACTAATTAAATAGCGACTTTTCTTGTCTTATTAAAAAAATAATGATAATAATAACAAAAAAAAAGAAAAGAAAAAAAGGATAGATTACCAACATGGGTAGGAGTAGGTGGCTCGAAAGCTTTCCCCCCTGAAGTTTAGGTCTCAAGTTGAGCCTTATGTATCGAGTAACCCATGATTGGGAGAGTCATGCCCCTTTTTGAGCCGATCAATGACTCGCAGCAAACTAACAGTCAATTAAAAAAAAATGATGAGAATAAATTGTTTGCTTCAGCACCTCTATTCGGGTGAGTGTGAGATAGGGAATGTTTAATTTCTAAGACCTTTTATGGGCATCGAATATGTGTGCAAGTGGAGTTTGAAAAAAAAAGAAAAAGAAGAAGAGAATTGCAAGGCAAGTTAGAATCAATTTCAATGAGTTATTCATTCTAGTTCAATTGTCCCTATAGCCATACAGTACTTTAATTTTTCTATCATAAACTTTTTAGACCTCTTGATCGGTGTATGCGTGCTTAAAAGTGATGAATGAATATTGATCTTGTTACTTCGTCGAGGAAATGTTGTGAGGCTGATGAAGAAACTCTTTGATGGTAGTTGGATGTTTAGTAATTATTCACTTATTGGAAGGAAAACTAATTAATTTTGAATAAAATTGTTTTTAAAGCAAGCCAATGCTTAGTGTATATTTCATATTTATGTATGACTTTATAAGAAAGCGGGTCAACATGTAGGTCGAGTCTAAGATTTCTCTGCACGAGGATGTCCAAAGTCTAAGTGTGGGGAGTTTGTTAAGCCACAAATCATGCATTATTTTAATAATTATTTTGATTATATTACATTTATTATTTCGTCTAATTTACTTTATTTTATATATTTTTCAGCTTAAGCACTAATAAAATAAAGAGGGAAAGAGACGACGTTGAAGTTCAGGTTTTATTTACTATGGGATTTTACAAGCAAATTTATCAAGTCGGTCCCCCAAAAAAAAATGAATTATGAAAAATAATATTTTCATAAGGATTTATTTTGGGCTTGGATTACTACTCCTAATCGAAGAGGGATTAAAAGACTTGGAAGGGAAGGAGCCCAAATAAGAAAACCCTAGTAGAATGGTACTATAAAAACCTGTCTCTTATCTTCTAAAACCCACACAACAGAAATCCTAGCCTCCTTCACGCAACCTCCTCATCTCATCCCATACCACGGCATCATCACTATCATCACCTCACCACCATCAATTTCACCAAGCCTCCACCACACTCCCTCATCATTTCACACATCATCACCATCGTTGATCATAATCATCATCGATCATCATCACCACATTTCACCATCATCTTCACGGCCAAGTAGTATTATGCTATTGCTTTTTTTAAATTTTTAGTTTATTTTATTTTTTTAGTTTAGTTTAGTATTAAACATGAAATCTTTGGTTAGTTGTTGGGATTTTATTTTTAATATGAGTAAGTAGTTTTCTCATACTTAGTATAATCTATTTGAAACAAAGCTAAATTAATTATTTTGAAGCAGGTTTTATACTTTGTTGTCTAGTTGATTTTTATTCCATGATTCTATAACGATTAGTATTTATCGTTTATGATATTCGCATTGGATTAATTAGAATGCATACTAATTAGTTTAATACGAATACATATGATAGTTTAAAATGCTTTAATACGTAAAAGTTATAGTCTTTTAGGCATTAGTATCACCCGAATTGATCATGGATGGCTAAAACCCATCTTTTTTAATTAGATAATCATTATAGATCTTTGTTAAATCAATTTGCTGGTAAATTGGTTACAAGGCATTAGATGATGTTTTTCTAATACATAATGCTCTAGTTTGATTAAATTCTTACGTTGGTGTGAGGGTTATCAAAACCAGTAGCGTTTATGTTAGGGGTGGACCTAAATAAACTATAATATAAGAAAAAAGAGGAAGATTCGCTGGTGGGTGTCTTCCACAGTCTAACTCATGGATAATTCGATTTGTGTGTTGATGATAAATATTAATTTTTTGGGGGATATAGATTATAGTAAGTATTTTCCATAAATTTTGTATCTTTGATAATTATTTATTGCGTTTTAGTTAACTTCTTTAGTTTGTCAATTTTAATTCTTAAATTTATAAGCTTCATTATAAATTTCATTTATCCCCCACCCCCAAACGAGTAGTCTTTTAGGAGAGTCCTGGTAATACTAGATCAGTTAGATTTTGATTTTTTGTGACTGTAATTTTCAGATTTAATTTCTATTATGTTTTGCCATTTATTTACCAGTTTGTTAGAAATTAGGTTAAAAATAGTTCCTTACGTGCTTTTTTGCGTTTTAATCCAGTTTAGGGTTTATAAAGTATTCTAGTTTGCGGATATTTAATTTCGTAATTTTTGTAAATTATTTGATAATTTTTCAGAATTATTTCGTGAATTGGATATGTGCAGGTTTTTATTTTAATAAATCAGAAAATTACGGTTTTACTTTTTATTTTATGTTTTTAGGGTTTTATTAAGTCCAAAAACTATATCCTAAAATATGGGTATTTTTTTAATTTATTTTCGTATTTATATTAGTGCAGTTTATTCTTTCTCTAATTTCATATTTTATTTTTCATTTTAATTTTCTGCAGTTTATTTTCTGTTTTAATTTTTTTGAGTTTAATTACATGTAATTTTGGATTTATAAAGTTACAAACTTTTAGAATATTAATTTGGATTACTTTTTGTAATTTTTAATATTAATTTTCTGCTTGTTAATTTTTTTTTTAATTTTCAATCTAATATTGTGTTATTATTTCTGTTTTTATTTTTTAGATTATATAGGATTGCTATTTAATATTTTATTTCCAGAATTAAATTTAGAATATTTGGGAGAAATATTAAGTATTTTTTCAGATTTTTACTTGTTAAATTTGATTTCTTTTAGTAATATAAAGAGAAGTTATAATAAATTAGAGAGTAGTAGAATCATTTAGAATTAAACTAACTTATTAACATAATCTTTCCTCGTGGGATCGATCCCTACTTTCCTATGATATAAATATTATTTATAATTCAAAGTAGTGGTTTAATTTGTAGCTCTACCGTAAGCTCTACAAATTTTGGCGTCGTTGCCGCGAAAAGAAAATAAGATCGTTAGTTTAATTCTATATGATTTTACTACTTTTACTGTTTTGTTTTAGCTCTAGTATTTTATTTTTATAGTTTATTTTAGTTTATGAGATTAAGGAGTGGTCGCATGATCGAAGACAAAAAGGAGCATACGTTTGAGGTGTTTGAAAGTAAAGAGATCAGGTATGCTTAGTGGAGGAGATCCAACTAGAGGATCCATGAGTTCATTTGCGTCAAGCCAATGACAGTAAACAAAGCCCTTGGTTGGAGGCAATCCGACCTTTTTTTTTAGGAAAGTACACATTTAATTATACTTTTATCTTCATTGTTTTTATCTTTTTGCATGCATTGGGGACAATGCATGAATTAAATGTGGGGGATGCACCCTGCATTTAGTTCCTGTAGTATTTATTCTTGAAAAAAAAAACAAAAAAACAAGTGAAAATATTTTTTTTTTTATTTTCTTATAAATAATGCACGATATGAGTTTGTGCTAGGCTCCTTACTTTAAAAAAATAAATTATTTTCTTAGCTATTTGTAGTTTATTCTTCTATGAGTGAAGACTTCTGAGCATGCTAGCTGTCATTCAGAAAAGTTTGAGTTGATCCTCATATATCTCTTTAATGAGTAACTATAATGATTATCCATCTTATTTGGTCATGTTATATAGCCGTTTCAGATGCAATAAAATGACCTACCCCTTTTCCAAGACTATTTAATTAGTAAAATAACTCATTAAAATTGTGACTTTTCTTGTCTTAATAAAATAATAATAATAATAATAACAAAACAAAAAGAAAAGGAAAAATGGATAGATTACCAACTTGGGTAGGCGTAGGTGGGTCGGCACTTTTTCCCTTAAGGTTAGGTCTCAAGTTGAGCCTCGTGCATGGACTAACCCATGATTGGGAGAGTCATGCCCCTTTTTGGGCCGATCAATGACTCGCACCAAACTAATAGTCAATAAAAAAAATGATGAGAGTAAATGGTTTGCTCCAGCATCTCTATTCGGGTGTGTGTGAGACAGGGAATGTTTAATTTTTAAGACGCTATATGGGCCTCGAATATGTGCGCAAGTGGAGTTTGTAAAAAAAAGAAAAGAAGAAAAAAATTGCAAGGCAAGTTAGAATCAATTTCAATGAGTTATTCATTCTAGTTCAATTGTTCCTATAGCCATACCGTACTTCAATTTTTGTATCGTAAACTTTTTAGGCCTCTTGATCGGTGTATGCATGCTTAAAAGAGATGGATGATTATCGATCTTGTTACTTCATTAAAGAAATGTTGTGAGGCTGATGAAGAAACTCTTTGATGGTAGTTGGATGTTTAATAATTATTCACCTGTTGGAAACAAAACTAATTAATTTTGACTAAAACTGTTTTTAAAGCAAGCCAATACTTAGTGTATATTTCATATTTATGCATGACTTTATAAGAAAGAGGGTTAGCATGTAGGTCGAGTGTAAAATTTCTTTGCACAAGGACGTCCAAAGTCTAAGTGTGGGGGAATTTGTTAAGTTAGAAATCATGCATTATTTTAATAATTGTTTTGATTATATTATATAAATTATTTCGTCTAATTTACTTTTTATTTTTATAGTTTTCAGGTTAAGCGTTAATAAAATAAAGAGGAGAAGAGAAGACGTCGAAGTTCGCGTTTTATTTACTTAGGGATTTTACAAGCAAATTTATCAAGTTGGTCCCAAAAAAAAATAAAATAATGAATTATGAAAAATAATATTTTCATAAGGATTTATTTTGGGCTTGGATTACTACTCCCAATTGAAGAGGGATTAGCAGACTTGGAAAGGAATGAGCCCAAAGAGGAAATCCCTAGTAAAATGGTACTATAAAAACCTATCTCTTATCTTCTAAAACCCACACACCAAAAACCCTAGCTTCCTTCACACAGCCTCCTCATCTCATCCCATGCCACGGCATCATCACTATCATCCCCTCACCACCATCAATTTCACTAAGCCTCCACCACACTCCCTCATAATCTCACACATCATCACCATCATTGATCATCATCACCACATTTCACCATCATCTTCACGGCCAAGTAGTATTATGCTATTGCTTTTTTTAAATTTTTAATTTGTTTTATTTTTTTAGTTTAGTTTAGTATTAAACATGGAATCTTTGGTTAGTTGTTGGGATTTTATTTTTAATATGAGCAAGTAGTTTTCTTATACTTAGTATAATCTATTTGAAACAAAGCTAAACTAATTATTTTGAAACAAGTTTTATGCTTTATTGTCTAGTTGATTTTTATTCCATGATTCTATAACGATTAGTATTTATCGTTTATGATATTCGCATTGAATTAATTAGAATGCATGTTAATTAGCTTAATACGAATTCATATGATAGTTTAAAAGGCTTTAATACGTAAACGTTATAGTCTTTTAGGCATTAGTATTACCTGAATTGATCATGGATGGCTCAAGCCCATCTCTTTTAATTAGATAATCATTATAGATCTTTGTTAAATCAATTTACTGGTAAATTGGTTACAAGGCATTAGATGATATTTTTCTAATACGTAATGCTCTAGTTTGATTAAATTCTTACGCTGGTGTGAGGGTTATCAAAACTGGTAGGGTTTATGTTAGGGCTGGACCTAAATAAACTATAATATAAGAAAAACGGGGAAGATCCGCTGGTGGGTGTCTTCCACAGTCTAACTCATGGATAAATCGATTTGTGTGTTGATGATAAATATTAATTTTCGTGGTGGATATAGATTATATTGAGTATTTTCCATAAATTTTGTATATTTGATAATTATTTGTTGCGTTTTAGTTAATTTCTTTAGTTTGTCAATTTTAATTCTTAAATGTATAAGTTTCAATGTAAATTTCATTTATCCCCCCCCCCCAAAAGAGTAGTCTTTTAGGAGAGTCCTGCAAATACTAGATCAGTTAGATTTTGACTTTTTGTGATTATCATGTGCAGATTTAGTTTCTATTCTGTTTTGCCATTTATTTACCGGTTTGTTAGAAATTAGATTAAAAATAGTTCCTTTTGTGGTTTTTTTCGTTTTAATCCAATTCATTGTTTATAAAGTATTCTAGTTTACGGTTATTTAATTTCACAATTTTTGTAAATTACTTAATAATTTTTCAGAATTATTTCGTGAATTGGACATGTATAGGTTTTTATTTTAATAAATCTGAAAATTACGTTTTAAATTTTTATTTTATGTTTTTAGGGTTTTATTAGGTCGAGAAAATTATATCCTAAAATCTGGGTATTTGTGTTATTTATTTTCGTATTTATATTAGTGCAGTTTATTCTTTCTCTAATTTCATATTTTATTTTCTGTTTTAATTTTCTGTAGTTAATTTTCTGTTTTATTTTTTTGAGTTTAATTACATATAATTTTGGAGTTATAAAGTTACAAACTTGTAGAATATTAATTTGGATTACTTTCTGTAATTTTTAATATTAATTTTTTGCTTGTTATTTTATATTTTAATTTTCAATATGATATTGTGTTATTATTTCTATTTTTGTTTTTCAGATTATATGGGTTTGCTATTTACTATTTTATTTCCAGAATTAAATTTAGAATATTTAGGAGCAATATTAAGTATTTTTCTATATTTTTGCTTATTAAATTTGATTTATTTTAGTAATATAAAGAGAAGTTATAATAAATTAGAGAGTAGTAGAATCATTTAGAATTAAACTAGCTTATTAACATAATCTTTCCTCGTGGGATCGATTCCTACTTTCCTATGCTATAAATATTATTAATAAATCAAAGTAGCGGTTTAATTTGTAGCTCTACGACAAGCTCTACAAATTTTGGCGCCGTTGTCGGGGAAAGAAAATAAGATCGTTAGTTTAATTCTATATGATTTTACTACTTTTACTGTTTTGTTTTAGCTCTAGTATTTTATTTTTATAGTTTATTTTAGTTTATGAGATTAAGGAGTGGTCGCATGATCGAAGACAAAAAAGGAGCATACGTTTGAGGTGTTTGAAAGTAAAGAGATCAGGTATGCTTAGTGGAGGAGATCCAACTAGAGGATCCATGAGTTCATTTGCGTCAAGCCAATGACAGTAAACAAAGCCCCTTGTTGGTGGCAAGCCGACATTTTTTTTTAGGGAAGTGTACATTTAATTATACTTTTATCTTCATTGTTTTTATCTTTTTGCATGCATTAGGGACAATGCATGAATTAAATGTGGGGGATGCATCCTGCATTTAGTTCCTATAGTATTTATTCTTGAAAAACAAACAAAAAAACAAGCAATTTTTTTTTTGATTTTCTTATAAATAATGCATGATATGAGTTTATGCTAGGCTTGTTTGCTTTAAAAAAAATTTATTTTCTTAGCCATTTGTAGTTTCTTCTATGAGTGAAGACTTCTAAGTATGCTAGCTGTTATTCAGAGAAATTTGAGTTGATCCTCATATATCTCTTTAATGAGCAACTGTAATGATTTTCCATCTTATTTGGTCTTGTTATGTAGCCGTTTCAGATGCAATAAAATGACCTAGCCCATTTCTTAAACTATTTAATTAGTAGAATAACTCATTTAAATAATGACTTTTCTTATCTTATTAAAATAAAAATAATAATAATAATAACAAAAAAAGAAAAGGAAAAATGGATAGACTACCAACATGAGTACGAGTAGGTGGCTTGGCACTTTTTTCCCTTAAGTTTAGATCTCAAGTTGAGCCTCATGTACGGAGTAACCCATGATTGGGAGAGTCATGCCCCTTTTTAGGCATTAGTATCATCCTAATTGATCATGAATGGCTCAAATCCATCTCCTTTAATTAAATAATTATTATAGATATTTGTTAAATCAATTTGCTGGTAAATTGGTTACAAGGCATTAGATGATGTTTTTCTAATACATAATGCTCTAGTTTGATTAAATTCTTACGCTGGTGCGAGGGTTATCGAAACTAGTAGGGTTTATGTTAGGGTTGGACCTAAATAAACTATAATATAAGAAAAATGGGGAAGATCCGCTAGTGGGTGCGTTTCGCAGTCTAACTCATGGACAAATCGATTTGTGTGTTAATGATAAATATTAATTTTCATAGTGGATATAGATTATACTGAGTATTTTTCGTAAATTTGGTATCTTTGATAATTATTTGTTGCGTTTTAGTTAATTTCTTTAGTTTGTCAATTTTAATTCTTGAATTTTTGAAATTTAATATAAAAGTCGTTTACCCATCCCCTTCCAAAAGAGTAGTCTTTTAGGAGAGTCCTGCGAATACTAGATCAGTTAGATTTTGATTTCAGATTTAATTTCTATTTTGTTTTGCCATTTATTTACCGGTTTGTTAGAAATTAAATTAAGAATATTTTCTTATGTGTTTTTTTCGTGTTTTAACCCAGTTTAGGGTTTATAAAGGATTCTAGTTTGCGGATATTTAATTTTGTAATTTTTGGAAATTATTTGATAATTTTTCAGAATTATTTCGTGAATTGGATATGTGAAGGTTTTTATTTTAATAAATTTGAAAATTACGTTTTTAATTTTTATTTTATGTTTTTAGGGTTTTACAAAGTCCAGAAAATTATATCCTAAAATCTGGGCATTTTTTTTATTTATTTTTGTATTTATAGTGGTGCAGTTTATGCTTTCTCCAATTTCGTATTTTATTTTCTGTTTTAATTTTTCTGAATTTAATTACAAATAATTTTGGAGTTATAAAGTTACAAAATTTCAGAATATTAATTTGGATTAATATTTGTATTTTTTAATATTAATTTTTTGCTTGTTATTTTTTGTTTCAATTTTCATTCTAATATTGTGTTATTATTTCTGTTTTTATTTTTTAGATGATTTAGGATAAATATTTACTATTTTATTTCCAGAATTAAATTTAAATAATTTAGGAGCAATATTAAGTATTTTTCTAGATTTTTACTCATTAAATTTGATTTATTTTAGGAATATAAAGAGAAGTTATAATAAATTAAAGAGTAGGAGAATCATTTAGAATTAAACTAGGTTATTAACATAATGTTTCCCCATGGGATCGATCCCTACTTTCCTATGCTATAAATATTATTTATAAATTAAAGTAGTGGTTTAATTTGTAACTCTACGACAAGCTCTGCAAATTTTGGCGCCGTTGACGGGGAAAGAAAATAAGATCATTAGTTTAATTCTATTTGATTTTACTACTTTTATTGTTTTTTTTTAGCTCTAGTATTTTATTTTTATAGTTTGTTTCAGTTTATGAGATTAAGGAGTGGTCGCATAATCGAAGACAAAAAGGAGCATACGCTTGAGGTGTTTGAAAGTAAAGAGATCAGGTATGCTTAGTGGAGGAGATCCAACTAGAGGATCCATGAGCTCATTTACGTCAAGCCAATGACAGTAAACAAAGCCGCTGGTTGGAGGCAACTCGACATTTTTTTTAGGGAAGTATACATTTAATTCTACTTTTATCTTCATTGTTTTTATCTTTTTGCATGCATTAGGGACAATGCATGAATTAAATGTGGGGGATGCATCTTGCATTTAGTTCCTATAGTATTTATTCTTGAAAAAAAAAAACCAAGTAATTTTTTTTTGATTTTCTTATAAATAATGCATGATATGAGTTTATGCTAGGCTTGCTTGCTTTAAAAAAAATTATTTTCTTAGCTATTTGTAGTTTATTCTTGTTAGATTTACTCACACAAGAACACAAGAGGGGGGGGGGGATGAATTGTGTCTACCAGTTTTTTCGGTTTTCTCAAAACACTCGTCAGAACTGTTTGGAACGTGTGTTTGCAGTAAAGCAGAAATAAGTATAATTGCGGAAACAATAAAGGAGACAATATTTTTATGTGGAAAACCACCTCTGACCCAACTGAAGTGTAAAAACCACGACCTACCACTGTAGGATTTCAGCCACTCTTTCACTAAACGGGCCAAACACGTTACAACCGTAACACACATAATTTAGTCTACCCAAGACTCTCGTTACACGGACACCACGTCCAACGTCTCCTAAGAGACCACGTCCAATGATTTGGGCAACATGGACAACATGTCCAACGTCTGCTAAGAGACAATGTCCAACGTCTCCTAAGACTTGGACAATTTCTTGATTCAATGATGAAAAAGGAAATAGCAAGACACCTTACTTGAATGCTTCTAAAAAGCTGAATGTAAGGTGCAGTACAATCCCTATTATGCCTATATGAAAGACTCGATTTAGCACTTTCTTTGAAGGTTTTTCTCACAGAAAATTCTGACTCTCAAAGATAATTTTTGCACTTGGAAAACCCTTGAAAAACCATGAGAAAGAATGAAGGAGAGAGCCACTTAAATAGCGGGATGTGTTAAGCCAAAAATCATGCATTATTTTATTAAATAATACGATTGTATTATATATATTATTTCGTCTAATTTGCTCTATTTTACATATTTTTTAGGACTAGCATTAATTTAATAAAGAGGAGAAGAGATGACGTCGAAGTTCGGGTTTTACACGCTTGGTTATAAAGAGGGTCCAAAATTAATAATTTATAGAAAATATTATTTCCATAATTATTTAATTGGGCTAGGGTTTCAAGAGTTGGAGAAGAGCTAGAAGTCTTGAGGGAGAAAAAGTATAAAGAAGAAAGGAAGAAAGAAACCCTACTTACTAACCCTACTTATCCTCACCATATATCATGATCACCATCATCATCCTAAAATGTATACAAAAGCCACGGCTGCCTTCTTCTCCCTCATAATCACCACGGCAGCCCTCAAACACATCACCATCCTCACGCATTCACCATCTTTCCTTCAACACACGCCAGCCTATTCTCCTTCACAACCCACGGCTGCTCCATCCTCTTCAATCCCACGCCTAACATAAAAGAGCCACGGTAGCTTCCCTTCTAACCCCATGGCCATATCAATAGCCTTCATCACGCATCACACCCCACACCTCCTCCTCTGTACAAGCCTCTTCTACCCCTTTCATCAATCTCACGCCTAGCCCCACCATCTCATGCCTCATCACCATCTTCAATTCCCCACCTTCAAGCATCATCTTCCCCTCTACACATCACGCCCATCATCTACCATCAATCATCATCATCTTCTTCAATCACACAATCAGCCACGCCACTCCTATTTCTTATTTCTATTTTTACTTTGATATTTTTTTGTGTTTAGTTTATTATTAAACATGAAGTTTGGGTGGATTTTGTGATTTTATTTTTAATATGAGTGAGTAATTTTTTTGTGCTTAGTATAATCTATTTGAAACCATGCTAAATTAATTGTTTTGAAATAAGTTTCATGCTTTATTGTCTAGTTGATTTCTATTAATGATTCTATAGCGATTAGTGTTTATCGTTCATGATATTCGTATTATATTAATTAGAATGCATGCTAATTGGTTTAATACGGATTCATATGATAGTTTAAAAGGCTTTAATGTGTAAAATTTATCGTTTTTTAATCATTAGTATCACCCTAATTAATCATGGATGGCTCAAACCCATCTCTTTTAATTAGGTAATCGTTATAGATCTTTATTAAATCGATTTGCTGGTAAATTGGTTACAAGGTGTTAGATGATATTTTTCTAATACGTAATGCTCTAGTTTGATTACATTCTTGCGCTGGTGTAAGGATTATCAAAACTAGTAGGGTTTATATTAAGGTTGAGCTTAATTAAACTATAATATAAGGAAAAACGGGGAAGATCCGCTGGTGGGTATCTTCTACAGTTTAACTCATGGATAAAATTGACTTGTGTGTTAATGATAAATATTAATTTGCATGGTGGATATAGATTATGCTAAGCATTTTTCATAAATTTCATATCTTTTGATAATTATTTGTTGCTTTAGTTAATGTGTTTTAGTTTGCCAATTTTTATTCGTTAATTATTAGCTTCGATATAATTTCGGTTACCCCCCCCCAAAATGAATAGCCTTTTAGGAGGGTCTTGGTAATTTTATATTAGTTATATTTTGATTTTTAAAGTGCTTATAATTTCCAGATTTGATTTATATGCTGTTTTATCGTTTAATTACCGGTTTGTTAGAAATTAGACTAAAAATAGTTTCTTTCATTTTTTTTAAAGTTTTAATCCATCCTAGGGTTATTATAGTGTCATAATCTGCCTATATTTAATTTCATAATTTTCATAAATTATTTGATAATTTTTCAGAATTATTTCGTGAATTGGATTTGTGCAGGTTTTTATTTCAATAAATCTGAAAATTGCGTTTTTAATATTTATTTCACGTTTTTTAGGTGTTATTGAGTCCAGAAAATTATATCCTTAAGTTTGGGTAATTTTTATAATTAATTTCGTATTTATATTAGTGCATTTTATTTTTTTTTTCTAATTTCAGATTTAATTTTCTGTTTCATTTTTCTGGAGTTAATTTTCTGTTTTAATTTTTCTGAAATTAATTACCTATAATTCTGGAGTTTATTACTTATAAAATTTAAGAATATTAGTTTAGGTTAGTGTTTGTGATTTTTAAATATTAATTTTCTGTTTCACTATTTAGTTGATTATTGTGTTATTATTCTGTTTTTATTTTTCTAGATTATTTAGGATAGCTATTTACTGTTTTATTTCCAGAATTAAATTTAGGATATTTAGGAGTAATATTAAGTATTTTTCCATATTTTTATTTATTAAATTTGACTTATTTTAGAATTACAAAGAATGTAAACAATAAATTAGAGTAGTAAAATTATTTAGGATTAAACTAGCCTTTTGACATAATCTTTCCTCATGGGATTGATCCCTACTTTCCTATGCTATAAAAATTGTTTTAAAATCGAAATAGTGGTTAAATTTATAGCTCTATGACAAGCTTTACAGGATGTGTGCGTGTCGTGCAAGAAGGCAATCTCCCATATCTTTCCCCAATCTTAGCCATTCCCTAAAACTAGGAGTTATCAGACCTCTTTAAAATATGTGCTTAAATATTTGGAAAATATTTTGGAAAATCTTTGGAAGATAGGATCAAATCTTTGGAAAATATTCTTCCTTAAGAGATAAGATTAAATCTCTTAATCAAGGAAGGAAATTGTTTTAGACTTAACTAACTTAAATTACTCCCATTATTTTCCGAAAATTGTTAGTAAAAAATATTCTAAAATCTTGAAATTCGTTTTTTGTCTTTGACGTCAGAACACCGCAGACCTGACTTTTCAGAACTGTTCTAAGGCAATGTTCTAAAGTACTTAAAAACATCTCAAAGCAAATGCTAAGTCAAGACCTTCTAATTGGCATATTAAAAAGAATCTAAAAAATAAAACCAATACTAAGCCTAAGACTCTTGTTATCAGCTAAACTCCTTTCACATGATTTTGATGTTCCACGAGATGCTCCATGCTCTGTGCTTAGAACTGTTTTGAGGCAATGTTCTCAGACTTTTGTTATCAGTTGGACTCCCTGCACATGTATCACCTTTGATGCTCCACGCTCATTCGAACCGCTCCAAGTATTTTTGGATCCTATCTCAACACACAACTCGAGCACAACATATTGGCTGGTCCATTTGGATTGTTATCATCAAAACCTTATACATTAATTGGGTCAACAATTTCCCCCTTTTTGATGATGACAAACCAAATGACCATAAGTCATCAAGGACAATTAATAGTGAGACAAGGCAAAAATACATTAGTGCCAAAACAGTTATCCACTCTCACACTAGAGAGAAAACAGAAATTAAGAGGTCAACTTAAACTAAGCAAACCAATCGAGACAAGGTCATACTCATCTTCCCCCTTTTGACATCATCGAAAAGGGTGAGGAGGCTGGGAGTTGAAAGCCAGTGTGGATGCAATCACCACCAAAGCGGTAATGCGGGAAGTAATAGCGATACACTCAAGTATATGGTACAATAATGATATTGGCCATCCGAGTCACGCACAAACGACTAACACATGCAACAAGCAAAGTTATAGCATAAATGCATTAACCATCCAAAAAACAGTCATAAACCATTAGTAGCACATACATAACCAAGTGTTCGAAAAACAATATTGGAAATAGGGGAAGGAACAGGTTCAGGTAGAGGAAGGTGGAGGAGGGAATTTGGCTATGAGGGCAAGAAGGGCACTCAGCAGATCCTCGTGACATTTTGCAGTGAGTGCCTTTTCCTCTGTAAGCGCTTGCTTTACTTCAGCTATCTCCCCCTTCAATGTGATCTGATCCTGCAATAGTGTATCAATGGTAGGAGCGATGGATGTGGAAGCTTCACTGGGAATAGGTCCAAGAGGTGTTCGGAGCCCCAGTTCAGAAGTTGTACTACCGCCTTTTGTTACTTTGAAACCACACCCAATCAATGTGTTGTTGCCAATCTCATCACTGACCTGAAAGCCTACTCTCTTCTGCAAGGGAATCCCAAGCTTCTCAAACACTGACGTCAGCAAGAACCCATATCCCATGTCATGATCCTTGGACTTGTTGGCAATTCTCCCAATATGGCTAATCATGATTGCGGGTAAGTTAATTTGCTCACCCCTATCCAACAAATAAGTGTAGCGCATGTCCATGGGATCAGCAAGGTTACGTCCCTGATCTCGGGTGACAATATTTTTAATCACAAACCAAAATAATAGTCGATACAATGACATCATTTCCCCCTTTCTCACATATCGGGACACAGTCAGATGGGGTTTTTGGGCTAGCTTCTGGGTCAATTCCAGCAGCTGTTCTTCACCTAAGACGCTCTTTTCCTCTCACACATACACATCAAAACCTTCGGAGGACACCCCAAGCAACTCACATACCTTCTTAGCATCAGTTCGCACAGAAGTCAGCCAAGTCTGGAAGTGAACATCATCTCTTAGTATTCGTGAACAAGTCCAACCACCCCTGGGCCTCTAACTTTTCTAAGAACACCCCAATCCCTTGTTCCTGAAAGTATGACACCTTAACTACCTTCCCCCGAACTAAAGATTTTTGGAGGAAATGCTCATATCTCTCAACAAGTGTCATGTTCTTGCTAACTTTCTTTTTCTTTAGTTCATCAGATTTTCCAACCAGTTCTGACACTTGTTCTGGGGCAGTCCGTTTCTAGGCAGGTTTCTTGGAACTTGTTTGAGGGGTGTTTTGGAGGATTTATGGGTCGGTTTGTTCTTATTGGCAGGGCATTCAATTCTGTCTTCTGGGAGGGGCAGCACAGTGGGAGGACCTGAACTTCGAGTTCAAGGTCGTGATAAGGATCCAGCAAGAGGTACATTGGGTGAGGTGCTGGTCTTTCTTTGGCGTTTAAAGGTCGGTTTGGGACTTGGTTGGAACAGTCCTTTTGAACCGCAAAATTAGTTCATCCTCATCACTATCCTCAGCATCTTCAACAATAAATTCATTATCAACATGTCCAACATCATAATCCTTTCACTCCCCAACTGATTCGGCCTCATTTCCCCTTAATCTAGACTCAGCCACAACCGGGTCATACACCACAAACTCCCAACCCATAATCTGGTGTACCAAAGGTACCATGTCAAGGTTCAAGTCTACTGATCTTAAGTCCAAGCTCTTCAAGAACCCAAAAAAAGAGGGAGTAGTCGAAAAGAAGGTGATGGAGTGTTTTCCATACCAATCGAGACCATTTGTGCCGATGAAGGCGCAGTGATGTTCCCTCAGAACTCATCCCAATTCCGCCCCTTTTTCGTGATAGTTGGTCTCGTAGTGATCTTGGGTGAGAAGTCTTGCGCTTGGAGGATGCTTGACAGCCATGAGTTCTTGCCATTGTGAGGATTTGAGGTGATTTGGAGTTAGGGTTTTGAGGGGGTTTAAGGAAAGAGAGGGAACTCGGGTTCTCGGTAGAGAGAGAGGGATGGATGGATGGGTTATGGAGAGAGAGAGTGGAAGGATTTAACAGTGAGCATGAATGGCTCAAAAATCGAGGGAGTTTATGGGAGAGTTTACTTCAGCCCTTCTTGAAGGGAGAGAATGTTTTGCATGCAGCACATCATTACACTAGGTATGCTATAAATTATAGGTTAGGTGTAATGACAAAGAAAATTTCAGTTTCCAACATTCCTTTAATAATGCCACTTGTTCAGCACATGATATAAACAGTGGTCATGTCTGTTCCGAGAGCCTGTTCTTATCGTTAAAAGTTCAGTGTCTCAGGACACTAAGGTCAATATCATTAGACCTCAACGAGTGTCAGCATGTTACATTCCACACATATGCCAGTAAAAGCACAAAAATTGAATGCATCCATTGGAACAATTTATTTCGGCTAAAAACCCTTAACTAGCCAATCATTGGGGATTAAACAAGCATGCTCAAGTCCTTTTAATCATACCCAATTCAAGTCTATACCTCTCAAGTTGCTCTCTACTCAGTGCTTTGGTAAAGATGTTAGCAATTTGCTTATCAGTGGCACAAAAGTTCATTGAAATTAAGCACTTTTCAACATTGTCTCTCAAAAAATGATGACGTATGTCAATATGCTTAGTCCTTTTATGTTGACATGGGTTTTGGCAATGTTAATTGCACTTGTGTTATCACAAAATATAGGAATGCAGCCCGTGTCAATAGAAAAGTCATTGAGTTGTTGCCTTATCCACAACAATTGAACACAACAAGAAGCAGTCGCTACATACTCGGCTTCTGCTGTGGACATGGCAATTGAGTGTTGTTTCTTGGTTGCCCAAGAGACCAAACAGGGTCCAAGAAAATGAGCCATACCTGAGGTGCTTTTTCTATCAACCAAGGATCCAACATAATCCGTATCAGCATACCCAATGAGTTCAAAATTGCACCCTCGAAGATACCATAAAGCTAAGTCTGAGGTCAATAGGTGCAAATGTTTTCTCATAATCGATCCCCTCTTCTTGGTTGTAACCTTGAACCACCAACCTGGCCTTGTTCCGAGTAACTGTTCTGAACTCATCAAGTTTGTTCTTGAACATTCACTTGGTGCCAATTATCAATCTGTCCTTAGGCCTTGGTTCAAGGTGCCAAACCTTGCTCCTTTCGAACTAATGAAGCTCCTCTTGCATAGCAGTAACCCAGTCAGAATCTGCAAGGGCAATCTCTCTTAGGTACTTGATGAAACAGGTTCTGGAACTATTCTGGTGCCTATTCCCATATCAGTTCAGGAAGAATTGGCTTGAGTGGGCCGGTTCTATTCGGGTTCGGCAGTGCTTTCCCCTGACTAGTTTGCTCCCTGCCCACCTTCCAAATTATCAGTTCCAAGACTTAGTTCACCTTCAGGAGCCTTACCTTTGTCAACTATGGAGCTTTGAGTGAGCAAGAGGTCTTTTCCCCCATGACCAAGTTCAAACTCTTCATCCTATGTATCATGCTCAATCAAGGAGTTTGTCTCATCAAACAATACATGCAAACTTTCCTCAACACGCAAGGTTCGTTTGTTAAAGACTTTGTAGGCCTTACTGTGTGAGGAGTACCCTAAGAATATGGCTTCATCACTTCTAGGGTAGAACTTTCCTAAGGATTCCTTCCCATTATTGTGCACATAACATCTGCAACCAAACACCCTCAAGTGCATAATATTGGGTTTTCGTCCCTTGAAAAGTTCATAAGGAGTCTTATTAAGTATGGGTCTGATCATGCATCTATTAATAATGTAGCACGATGTGTTCAATGCTTCTGCCCAAAAGTTTCTAAGAAGACCACTAGCGACCAACATACTCCTAGTCATGTCTTCTAGAGTATGATTTTTACGCTCTACCACCCTGTTCTATTGGGGTGTTCTGGGTGCAGAAAAATTATGATCAACACCGTGTTCATTACAATATTTAATGAAGCTATAGTTTTCAAACTCTTTGCCATGGTCAAACCTAAGACTCACCAATGAGTGTCCTACTCTCTTTTCAACTTTCTTAAGAAGAATAAGAAACTTTTCAAATGATTCATCCTTTGATGTTAAGAATAGAGTCCAAGTGAAATGAGAGTAATCATCCACTATAACAAATACATACCTATTCCCTCCTCTAGTTGTGATCCTCATAGAACCACACAAATCAACATGTAGCAGTTTAAGAGGTCGAGAAGTACTAACACAGTTCTTTGACTTGAAAGAAATTCTAACTTGCTTTCTTCTCACACAAGCGTCGCACAACTTGTCATCATTGTACTTGATGGAAGGTAGTTCGACTACTAGGTCCTCAGAAACAAGTTTATTCAAAAGAGAAAGGTATGCATGACCTAGCCTCTTGTGCCAAAGCATAACATCATTATCAAGAGCACTCAAACAAGTCAAATGATTTTGGGGAAGTGAAAGAACACAAGCTTTGTACACATTGTTGTATCGATTCCCCCTCAACACAACATCACCAGATTTGATATTGGTAATCAAGCATTGATTCGAAGAGAAACCCACGTGATTACCTCTATCACATAGTTGAGACACACTTAGCAAATTATGTTGTAAACCGTCTACCAAATACACATTATCAATAGAGTGAGAGAGTGATTTACCTATCTTACCTACACCTACAATTTTCACAGATTTGTCGTTTCCAAATGCCACTCTCCCTCCATCAAAGGCTGTAAGTGAGAGGAAGTTTGATTTGTTTGAGCAACCACTATCCAAGAACCATAGTTGATTGCCTTCTTTCACTTTAGCCTGCAAAAAAGCTAAGTGTTTGTCTTGGGAACCCAGATCCACTTGGGTCCCATTTTAACTCATCTTTTCTAATCTAGATTTGTTTAATATACATGGTTTCTCTCCATGACTCTTTTTCTCAAAGGGCATAGCGATAATGACCAGTTTTTCCACAGTGAAAACAGGTTATATTTTCTTGAAGTCCAACATATTTTTTGTTAACTGGTCTAGTGACACGTCTACTCACAAATCCTAGTCCCCTTTTATTTTGGCTATGGTAAGTATTTAGCCAATTAAGTGCTTCTGAGGACCTATTCCAACGCTTGTTCTGAACGAGGTCAGATTCAACCTTATGAGCATACGCTTCTGAGGAACTATTCTAGCGTCTGTTCTGAACGAGGTCAGATTCGGCCTTACGTGCCTTTTTAAGCAGTTGGTTACTTTCACTTACCAAGGATTCTACCTTAAGTTTTAGGTCTAGGGACTCACTATTCAGCCTTGTAAGATCAGAGTTAAACTCTTTCTCTCTTGTGTTTATGAGGTCTTTAAGTGTGTCAAGATCTTTACATAGGGCAAGGGCCTCTTCTTCTGCCTTAAGTTTTTCACATTTGAGAACTTCATTAACATGTTCAAATTCTAGTTTGTTCCGTTCAAGCATTCTAACATCTTTTTTCAATTCGGAACAAACATCTTTAAGCATGCAATTTTCAGCAGTTATTGTCTCACATTGATTCATTATGGCAAATAATAATTTCACAGCTTTAGCTTTGCTAAGACCACGCACCGTATCCTTGAGTTGGGACAAGCTTTCGACTGATTCAAGATCCGATTCAAACTCGCTTCTAGCCATGAGGGCTTCTACGACTTCTTCCTCTTGGGAGTCCTCTTCCTCCTCTGAAGTTTCACCTCAGGCTGCCGTTATTGCCTTACCGAAACGCTTTGAGGAGCTGCTCTGTTGCGACCTCTTGCCATGGTTTTGGAATTGTTTCAACCCCTGTTCTTCCTTCTGTATGGGGCAATTCTTTACAATGTGATCAGGTTTTCCACATCTGAAGCATCCTGAAAACTTATCATGATCACTGTTCCGTGGCTTCCTGGTACGTCCTTTCTTGATATTGCCTTCAGTCTTCTTGAAGATTTTTTTGAACTTTCGAGTCACAGATTGGCCCTCCAAAATTCCTTATGGAGCATTCATCTTTTCAGGATATCTCAAGGTGTTAGCCTAAATATGAGAACTTTGCTCTGATACCACTTGTTAGATTTACTCACACAAGGACACAAGAGGGGGTGAATTGTGTCTACCAGTTTTTTCGATTTTCTCAAAACACTTGTTAGAACTGTTTGAAATGCGTGTTTGCAGTAAAGTAGAAATAAGTATAATTATGGAAACAATAAAGGAGACACAATATTTTTACGTGGAAAACTACCTCTGCCCCAACTGAGGTGTAAAAACCACGACCTACCACTGTAAGATTTCAGCAACTCTTTCACTAAATGGGCCGAACACGTTATAACTGTAACACATGTAACTTGGTCTACCCAAGACTCTCGTTACACGGACACCACGTCCAACGTCTCCTAAGAGACCACGTCTAGTGACTTGGATAGCACGAACAACACGTCCACGTCTCCTAAGAGACCACGTCCAACGTCTCCTAAGACTTGGACAATTTTTGGATTCAATGATGAAAAAAGAAATAGCAAGACACCTTACTTGAATGCTTCTAGACAAGCTGAATGTAAGGTACAGTACAAACCCTATTATGCTAATATGAAAGACTCGATTTAGCACTTTCTTTGAAGGTTTTTCTCACAGAAAATTCTGACTCTCAAAGATAACTTTTGCACTTGGAAAACCCTTGAAAAACCATGAGAAAGAATGAAGGAGAGAGCCACTTAAATAGCAGGATGTGTGCTTGATGATGGATTTTAGGGAATGTGAAATAAACTGGAAAGAGAAACCTCAAGTATACGATTGTCATCGTAGTACGTTGAGGGTTAAACCCATAGGGACGACGTTGAGATTACGGTCATAAAAAGGTGAATTAACTAATTAACTACACTAAACTAAATGGAAACCTAAGATTTGTTTAACCTCTAATTTGACTAATTTAAAACCTATAGGTAACACTATTTACCATTCGACTCTACCAAAATCAAAGTACTTTCCTAAGCAATTCGGCTAGCCAACATCATTCATCGCCCATT
>JACYFF010031956.1:35405859-35418341 GCA_017589665.1 Selenicereus undatus | reverse complement strand
GGTTCTTCAATTCCCGACATTTTTCGCCATTTCCTTCGTATTTTCCAGCATTTTTCCAAAATTATTCAAAATCTGCAAAATCAAGTGAAACTAATTAAAAACCTTAAAAACACGATTAAAACGAGCGTAAAATAGGTGTAAAAGTACCTTAAAAATAGCTCATTTTTGGTACGAACAGTGCTTGTCTTGCAAGAAGGCAATCTCCTATATCTTTCCCCAATCTTAGCCATTCCCTAAAACTAGGAGTTATCAAACCTCTTTAAAAGATATGCTTAAATATTTGGAAAATCTTTGGAAGATATGATCAAATCTTTGGAAAATATTCTTCCTTAAGAGATAAGATTAAATCTCTTAATCAAGGAAGGAAATTGTTTTAGACTTAACTGACTTAAATTACTCCCATTTATTTCCTGAAAATCCTTAGTAAAAAATATTCTAAAATCTTAAAATTAGTTTTTTGTCTTTGACGTCAGAACACCACAGACCTGACTTCTCAAAACTGTTATGAGGCAGTGTTCTGAAGTAGTTAAAAACATTTCAAAGCAAACGCTAAGTCAAGACCTTCTAATTGGCATATTAACAGGAATCTAAAAAATAAAACCAATACTAAGCCTAAGACTCTTGTTATCAGTTGAACTCCTTGCACATGATTTTGATGTTTCAAGCGATGCTCCATGCTCTGTGCTCAGAACTGTTATGAGGAAATGTTCTCAGAATTTTGTTATCAACTGGACTCTTTGAACATGTATCACCTTTGATGCTCCACGCTAATTCGAACCGCTCCAAGTATTTTCAGATCCTGTCTCAACACACAACTCAAGCACAACATATTGGCTGGTCCATTTGGACTGTTATCATCAAAATCTTATACATTAATTGGGTCAACAATTCTTCTATGAGTGAAGACTTCTGAGCACCCTAGCTGTCATTCAGAGAAGTTTGAGTTGATCCTCATATATCTCTTTAATGAGTAACTGTAATGATTATCCATCTTATTTGGTCAGGTTATATAGCCGTTTCAGATGCAATAAAATGACCTAGCCCATTTCTTAGACTATTAAATTAGTAGAATAACTCATTAAAATGGTGATTTTTCTTGTCTTATTAAAATAATAATAATAATAATAATAATAATAATAATAATAATAATAATAATAATAATAATAACAAAAAAGAAAAGGAAAAATGGATAGATTACCAACATGGGTAGGAGTAGGTGGCTCGACACTTTTTCCCCTTAAGTTTAGGTCTCAAGTTGAGCCTCATGTATGGAGTAACCCATGATTGTGAGAGTCATGCCCATTTTAGGGGCGATCAATGACTCGCACAAAACTAACAGTCAATAAAAAAAAAATGATGAGAATAAATTGTTTGCTCCAGCACCTCTATTCGGGTGAGTGTGAGACAGGGAATATTTAATTTCTAAGACCCTATATGGGGCTCGAATACGTGCGCAAGTGGAGTTTGTAAAAATAAGAAAAGAAGAAAAAAATTGCAAGGCAAGTTAGAATCAATTTCAATGAGTTATTCATTCTAGTTCAATTGTTCCTATACCCATACCGTACATCAATTTTTCTATAGTAAACTTTTTAGGCCTCTTGATCGGGGTATTTGTGCTTAAAAGAGATGGCTGATTGTCGATCTTGTTACTTTATTAAAGAAATGTTGTGAGGCTGATGAAGAAACTCTTTGATGGTAGTTGAATGTTTAGTAATTATTCACTTGTTGGAAGGAAAACTAATTAATTTTGAATAAAACCGTTTTTAAAGCAAGCCAATGCTTAGTGTATATTTCATATTTATGCATGAGTTTATAAGAAAGAGGGTCAGCAAGTAGGTCGAGTGCAAGATTTCTTTGCACAAGGACGTCCAAAGTCTAAGTGTGGGGGAATTTGTTAAGTCACAAATCATGCATTATTTTAATAATTATTTTGATTATATTATATAAATTATTTCGTCTAATTTACTTTATTTTATATATTTTTTAGGTTAAGCGTTAATAAAATAAAGAGGAGAACAGAAGACGTTGAAGTTCGCATTTTATTTGCTGAGAGATTTTACAAGCAAATTTATCTAGTCAGTCTCAAAAAAAAAATGAATTATGAAAAATAAAATTTTCATAAGGATTTATTTTGGGCTTGGATTACTACTCCTAATTGAAGAGGGATTAGAAGACTTAGAAGGGAAGGAGCCCAAAGAGGAAATCCCTAGTAAAATGGTACTATAAAAACCTATCTCTTATCTTCTAAAACCCACACACCAGAAACCCTAGCTTCCTTCACGTAGCCTCCTCATCTCATCCCATACCACGGCATCATCACTATCATCACCTCACCACCATCAATTTCACTAAGCCTCCACCACACTCCCCCATCATCTCACACATCATCACCATCATTGATCATCATCATCATCGATCATCATCACCACATTTCACCATCATCTTCACGGTCAAGTAGTATTATGCTATTGTTTTTTTTAAATTTTTAGTTTGTTTTATTTTTTTAGTTTAGTATAGTATTAAACATGGAATCTTTGGTTAGTTGTTGGGATTTTATTTGTAATATGAGGAAGTACTTTTCTTATACTTAGTATAATTTATTTGAAACAAAGCTAAATTAATTATTTTGAAACAAGTTTTATGCTTTATTGTCTAGTTGATTTTTATTCCATGATTCTATAACAATTAGCATTTATCGTTTATGATATTCGCATTGGATTAATTAGAATGCATGCTAATTAGTTTAATACGAATTCACATGATAGTTTAAAAGGCTTTAATACGTAAAAGTTATAGTTTTTTAGGCATTAGTATCATCCTAATCGATCCTGGATGACTCAAACTCATCTCTTTTAATTAGATAATCATTATAGATCTTTGTTAAATTAATTTGCTGGTAAATTGGTTACAAGGTGTTATATGATGTTTTTCTAATATGTAATGCTCTAGTTTAATTAAATTCTTGCGCTAGTGTGAGGGTTGTCAAAACTAATAGGGTTTACATTAGGGCTGGACAAAAATAAGCTATAATATAAGGAAAGCGGGGAAGATCCGTTGGTGGGTGTCTTTCACGGTCTAACTCATGGACAAATCGATTTGTGTGTTGATGATAAATATTAATTTTCATAGTGGATATAGATTATACTGAGTATTTTTCGTAAATTTGGTATCTTTGATAATTATTTGGTGTGTTTTAGTTAATTTCTTTAGTTTGTCAATTTTAATTCTTGAATTTATAAGCTTAACATAAATTTCATTTACCCCCGCCCCCCCAAAAGAGTAGTCTTTTAGGAGAGTCCTGGTAATACTAGATCAGTTAGATATTGATTTTTTTGTGATTATAATTTTTAGATTTAATTTCTGTTTTGCGATTTATTTACCGATTTATTAGAAATTAGGTTTAAAATATTTCCTTATGTGTTTTTTTGTATTTTAATCCAGTTTAGGGTTTATAAAGTATTATAGTTTGCGGATCTTTAATTTCGTAATTTTTGGAAATTATTTGATAATTTTTCAGAATTGTTTCGTGAATTGGATATGTGAAGGTTTTTATTTTAATAAATCCGAAAATTACATTTTTAATTTTTATTTTATGTTTTTAGGGTTTTACTAAGTCCAGAAAATTGTATCCAAAAATCTGGGCATTTTTGTTATTTATTTTTGTATTTATATTGGTGCAGTTTATTCTTTCTCCAATTTCATATTTTATTTTCTGTTTTAATTTTCTGTAGTTAATTTTCTGTTTTAATTGTTTTGAATTTAATTACAAATAATTTTGGAGTTATAAAGTTATAAAATTTCAGAATATTAGTTTGGATTACTTTCTATAATTTTTAATATTAATTTTCTGCTTGTTATTTTTTGTTTTAATTTTCAGTCTAATATTGTGTTATTATTTCTGTTTTTATTTTTCAGATTATTTAGGATAGCTATTCACTATTTTATTTCAAGAATTAAATTTAGAATATTTAGGAGCAATATTAAGTATTTTTATAGATTTTTACTTATTAAATTTGATTTATTTTAGTAATATAAAGAGAAGTTGTAATAAATTAGAGAGTAGTAGAATCATTTAGAATTAAACTAGTTTATTATCATAATCTTTCCTCGTGGGATCAATCCCTACTTTCCTATGCTATAAAAATTCTTTATAAATCAAAGTAGTGGTTTAATTTGTAGCTCTACGAAGAGCTCTACAAATTTTGGCGTCGTTGCCGGGGAAAGAAAATAAGATTGTTAGTTTATTTAACTTTACTACTTTTATTGTTTTGTTTTAGCGCTAGTATTTTATTTTTATAGTTTGTTTTAGTTTATGAGATTAAAGAGTGGTCGCATGATCGAAGACAAAAAGGAGCATACGTTTGAGGTGTTTGAAAGTAAAGAGATCAGGTATGCTTAGTGGAGGAGATCCAACTAGAGGATCCATGAGCTTATTTGCGTGAAGCCAATGACAGCAAACAAAGCCGCTGGTTGGGAGGCAACTCGCCATTTTTTTTAGAGAAGTATACATTTAATTCTACTTTTATCTTCATTATTTTTATCTTTTTTCATGCAAACCAAAAATCAAGTTAAATTCTTTTTTATTTTCTCATAAATAATGCATGATATGAGTTTATGCTAGGCTTGCTTGCTTTAAACAAAAAATTATTTTCTTAGCTATTTGTAGTTTATTTTTCTATGAGTGATGACTTCTGAGCATGCTAGCTATCATTTAGAGAAGTTTGAGTTGATCCTCATATATCTCTCTAATGAGTAACTGCCATGATTGTCCATCTTATTTGGTCCTTTTCTATAGCCACTTCAGACTTAATAAAATGACCTACCCCATTTCCTAGACTATTGAATTAGTAGAATGACGCATTAAAATGGCGACTTTTCTTGTCTTATTAAAAAAATAATAATAAAAAAAAGAAAATGAGAAAGGGATAGATTACGAACATGGGTAAGAGTAGGTGGCTCGACAGCTTTTCCCCTTAAGTTTAGGTCTCAAGTTGAGCCTTATGTATGGAGTAATCCACGATAGGGAGAGTCGTGCCCCTTTTTGGGCCGATCAATGACTCGCACCAAACTAACAGTCAATAAAAAAAAATGATGAGATTAAATTGTTTGCTCCAGCACCTCTATTCGGGTGAGTGTGAGATAGGGAATGTTTAATTTCCAAGATCCTTTATGGGTCTCGAATATGTGTGCACGTGGAGTTTGAAAAAAAGAAGAAGAAGAAGAAAATTGCAAGGCAAGTTAGAATCAATTTTAATGAGTTATTCATTGTAGTTCAATTGTCCCTATATCCATATCGTACTTCAATTTTTCTATCGTGAACTTTTTAGATCTCTTGATCGGTGTATGCGTGCTTAAAAGAGATGGATGATTATTGATGTTGTTACTTCATCAAGGAAATGTTGTGAGGCTGATGAGGAAACTCTTTGATGGTAGTTGGATGTTTAGTAATTATTCACTTATTGGAAGGAAAACTAATTAATTTTGAATAAAACTGTTTTTAAAGCAAGGCAATGCTTAGTGTATATTTTATATGTTTGTATGAATTTATGAGAAAGAGGGTCAGCAAGTAGGTCAAGTGTAAGATTTCTTTGCATGAGGATGTCCAAAGTGTAAGTGTGGGGGAATTTGTTAAGTCAGAAATCATGCATTATTTTAATAATTATTTTGATTATATTATATATATTATTTCGCCTAATTTACTTTATTTTATATATTTTTTTATGTTAAGTGTTAATAAAATAAAGTGGAGAAGAGAAGAGGTCGAAGTTTGGGTTTTATTTACTGAGGGATTTTACAAACAAATTTATCAAGTCGGTCCAAAAAAAAAAATGAACTATGAAAAATAATATTTTCATAAGGATTTATTTTGGGCTTGGATTACTACTCCCAATTGAAGAGCGATTAGAAGACTTGGAAGGGAAGGAGCCCAAAGAAGAAAACCCTAGTGGAATGGTACTATAAAAACCTATCTCTTATCTTCTAAAACCCACACAGCAGAAACCCTAACCTCCTTCACGCAGCCTCCTCATCTCATCCCATACCACGGCATCATCACTATCATCATGTCACCACCATCAATTTCACTAAGCCTCCACCACGCTCCCTCATCATCTCACACATCATCACCATCATTGATCATCATCACCACATTTCACCATCATCTTCACGGCCAAGTAGTATTATGCTATTGGTTTTTTTTTAATTTTTAGTTTATTTTATATTTTTAGTTTAGTTTAGTATTAAACATTAAACCTTTGGTTAGTTCTTGGGATTTTATTTTTAATATGAGTAAGTAGTTTTCTTATACTTATTATAATCTATTTGAAACCATGCTAAATTAATTATTTTGAAACAAGTTTTATGCTTTATTGTCTAGTTGATTTTTATTCCATGAATCTATAACGATTAGTATTTATTGTTTATGATATTCGTATTAGATTAATTAGAATGCATGCTAATTAGTTTGATACGAATTCATATGATAGTTTAAAAGGCTTTAATACGTAAAAGTTATAGTCTTTTAGGCATTAGTATCATCCTAATTTATCATCGATGGCTCAAACCCATCTCTTTTAATTAGATAATCGTTATAGATCTTTATTAAATCAATTTGCTGGTAAATTAATTACAAGGCGTTAGATGATGTTTTTCTAATACGTAATACTCTAGTTTGATTAAATTCTTGCACTGGTATGAGGGTAATCAAAACTAGTAGGGTTTATAATAGGGCTGGACCTAAATAAGCTATAATATAAGGAAAACGGGGAAGATCCGCTAGTGGGTGTCTTCTACAGTCTAACTCATGGATAAATCGGTTTGTGTGTTGATGATAAATATTAATTTTCATGGTGGATATATTATACTAAGTATTTTTCATAAATTTGGTATATTTGATAATTATTTGTTGCGTTTTAGTTAATTTCTTTAGTTTGTGAATTTTAATTCTTAAATTTATAAGCTTTAATATAACTTTCATTTAATCCCCCCCCCCAAAAGAGTAGTCTTTTAGGAGAGTCCTGGTAATACTAGATTAGTTAGTTTTTGATTTTTTTGTGATTATAATTTTCAGATTTAATTTCTATTCTGTTTTGCCATTTATTCACTGGTTTGTTCGAAATTAGGTTAAAAATAGTTCCTTATGTGTTTTTTTATGTTTTAATCCTGTTTAGGGTTTATAAATTTTTCTAGTTTGCATATATTTAATTTCCCAGTTTTTGTAAATTATTTGATAATTTTTCAGAATTATTTCTTGAATTGGATATGTGCAGGTTTCTATTTTAATAAATCTAAAAATCACGTTTTTAATTTTTATTTTATATTTTTAGGGTTTTATTAAGTCAAGAAACTATATCCTAAAATTTGGGTATTTGATTTATTTATTTTTGTATTTATATTAGTGCAGTTTATTCTTTCTCTAATTTCAGATTTTATTTTCTGTTTTAATTTTCTGTAGTTAATTTTCTGTTTTAATTTTTTTGAATTTAATTACATATAATTTTGGAGTTATAAAGTTATAGACTTGCAGAATATTAATTTGGATTACTTTTTGTAATTTTTAATATTAATTTTCTGCTTGTTATGTTTGTTTTAATTTTGAATCTAACATTGAGTTATTATTTCTGTTTTTATTTTTCAGATTATACAGGATTTCTATTTACTATTTTATTTACAGAATTAAATTTAGAATATTGGGGAGCAATATTAAGTATTTTTCCAAATTTTTACTTATTAAATTTGATTTGTTTTAGTAATATAAAGAGAAGTTATAATAAATTAGAGAGTAGTAGAATTATTTAGAATTAAACTAGCTTATTAACATAATGTTTCCTTGTGGGATCGTTCTCTACTTTCCTATGCTATAAAGATTATTTATAAATCAAAGTAGTGGTTTAATCTGTAGCTCTACGGCAAGCTCTACAAACTTTGGCGCCGTTGCCAGGGAAAGAAAATAAGATCGTTAGTTTAATTCTATATGATTTTACTACTTTTATTGTTTTGTTTTAGCTCTAGTATTTTATTTTTATAGTTGGTTTTAGTTTATGAGATTAAGGGGTGGTCGCACGATCGAAGACAAAAATGAGCATACGTTTGAGGTGTTTGACAGTAAAGAGATCAGGTATGCTTAGTGCAGAAGATCCAACTAGAGGATCCATGAGCTCATTTGCGTCAAGCCAATGACAGTACACAAAGCTGCTGGTTGGAGGCAATCCGACATTTTTTTTAAGGAAGTATACATTTAATTCTACTTTTATCTTCATTGTTTTTATCTTTTTGTATGCATTAGGGATAATGCATGAATTAAATGTGGGGGATGCATCCTGCATTTAGTTCCAGTAGTGTTTATTCTTGAAAAAAAACAAAAAAACAAGTAATTTTTTTTTATTTTCTTATAAATAATGCATGATATGAGTTTATGCTAGGCTTGCTTGCTTTAAAAAATAAATTATTTTCTTAGCTATTTGTAGTTTATTCTTCTATGACTGAAGACCTCTAAGCATGCTAGCTGTCATTCAGAGAAGTTTGAGTTGATCCTGATATATATCTTTAATGAATAACTATAATGATTATCCATCTTATTTGGTCATGTTATATAGCCGTTCCAGATGCTATAAAATGAGCTAACCCATTTCCTAGACTATTTAATTAGTAGAATAACTTATTAAAATGGTGACTTTTCTTGTCCTATTAAAATAATAATAATAATAACAAAAAACAGAAAAGGAAAAAAGGATAGATTACCAACATAGGTAGGAGTAGGTGGCTCGACAACTTTTCCCCTTAAATTTAGATCTTAAGTTGAGCCTTATGTGTGGAGTAACCCATGATTGGGAGAGTCATGCCCCTTTTTGGGCCGAGCAATGACTCGCACTAAACTAATAGTCAACAAAAAAAAATGATGATAATAAATTGTTTGCTCCAGCACCTTTATTCGGGTGAGTGTGAGATAGGGAATGTTTAATTTCTAAGACCCTTTATAGGCCTCGAATATGTGTGCAAGTGGAGTTTGAAAAAAAAAGAACAAGAAAATTGCAAGGCAAGTTAGAATCACTTTCAATGAGTTATTCATTCTAGTTCAATTGTTCCTATAGCCATACCATACTTCAATTTTTCTATCGTAAACTTTTTCAGCCTCTTGATCGGTGTATGTGTGCTTAAAAGAAATGTATGATTATCGATCTTGTTACGTCATTAAAGAAATGTTGTGAGGCTGATGAAGAAACTCTTTGATAGTAGTTGGATGTTTAGTAATTATTCACTTGTTGGAAGGAAAACTAATTAATTTTGAATAAAACTTTTTTTAAAGCAAGCCAATGCTTAGTGTATATTTCATATTTATGCATGAGTTTATAAGAAAGAGGGTCAGCATGTAGGTCGAGTGTAAGATTTCTTTGCACAGGGACATCCAAAGTCTAAGTGTGGGGGAATTTGTTAAGTCACAAATCATGCATTATTTTAATAATTATTTTGATTATGTTATATATATTATTTCGTCTAATTTACTTTGTTTTATATATTTTTCTGGTTAAGCGTGAATAAAATAAAGAGAAGAAGAGAAGATGTCAAAGTTCGGGTCTGATTTACTTAGGGATTTTACAAGCAAATTTATCAAGTCGATCCCAAAAAAAAAATGAATTATGAAAAATAATATTTTCATAAGGATTTATTTTGGTCTTGGATTACTACTCCTAATTGAACAGGGATTAGAAAACTTGGAAGGGAATGAGCCAAAAGAGGAAAACCCTAGTAGAATGGTACTACAAAAACCTATCTCTTATCTTCGAAAACCCGCACACCAGAAACCCTAGCATCCTTCAAGCAGTCTCCTCATCTCATCTCACACCATGGCATCATCACTATCATCACGTCACCACCATCAATTTCACTAAGCCTCCACCACCCTCCCTCATAATCTCACACATCATCACCATCATTGATCATCATCATCATCGATCATCATCACCACATTTCACCATCATCTTCACGGCCAAGTAGTATTATGCTATTGCGTTTTTTCAATTTTTAGTTTGTTTTATATTTTTAGTTTAGTTTAGTATTAAACATGAAATCTTTGGTTAGTTCTTGGAATTTTATTTTTAATATGAGTAAGTAGTTTTCTTATACTTAGTATAATCTATTTGAAACAAAGCTAAATTAATTATTTTGAAACAAGTTTTATGCTTTATTGTCTAGTTGATTTTTATTCCATGATTCTATAATGATTAGTATTTATCGTTTATGATATTCGCATCGGATTAATTAGAATGCATGCTAATTAGTTTAATATGAATTCATATGATAGTTTAAAAGGCTTTAATATGTAAAAGTTATAATCTTTTAGGCATTAGTATCATCCTAATTGATCATGGATGGCTCAAACCCATTTCTTTTAATTAGATAATCATTATAGATCTTTGTTAAATTAATTTGCTGGTAAATTGGTTACAAGGAATTAGATGATGTTTTTCTAATACGTAGTGCTCTAGTTTGATTAAATTCTTGCGCCAGTGTGAGGGTTATCAAAACTAATAGGGTTTATATTAGGGCTAGACCTAAATAAACTATAATACAAGAAAAACGGGAAAGATCCACTAGTGGGTGTCTTCCACAGTCTAACTCACGGACAAATCGATTTGTGTGTTGATGAGAAATATTAATTTTCATAGTGGATATAGATTATACTGAGTATTTTTCATAAATTTGGTATCTTTGCTAATTATTTGTTGCATTTTAGTTAATTTCTGAGTAGTCTTTTAGGAGAGTCCTGGTAATACTAGATTAGTTAGATTTTGATTTTTTTGTGATTATAATTTTCAGATTTAATTTCTATTCTGTTTTGTCATTTATTTATCGATTTGTTGGAAATTAGGTTAGAAATAGTTCCTTATGTGTTTTTTCATGTTTTAATCCAGTTTAGCTTTTATAAAGTATTCTAGTTTGCGGATGTTTAATTTTGTAATTTTTGGAAATTATTTGATAGGTTTTCAGAATTATTTCGTGAATTGGATATGTGAAGGTTTTTATTTTAATAAATCTAAAAATTATGTTTTTAATTTTTATTTTATGTTTTTAGGGTTTTACTAAGTCCAAAATATTATATCCTAAAATCTAGGCATTTTTTTAATTTATTTTCGTATTTATATTGGTGCAGTTTATTCTTTCTCTAGTTTCATATTTTATTTTCTGTTTTACTTTTCTGTAGTTAATTTTCTGTTTTAATTTTTCTAAATTTAATTACATATAATTTTTGAATTATGAAGTTGTAAACTTTCAGAATGTTAATTTGTATTACTTTTTGTAATTTTTAGTATTAATTTTCTGCTTGTTATTTTCTGTATGGTGTTATTATTTCTGTTTTTATTTTTCAGATTATTAAGGATAGCTATCACTATTTTATTTCTAGAATTAAATTTAGAATATTTAGGAGCAATGTTAAGTATTTTTCTAGATTTTTACTTATTAAATTTGATTTATTTTAGTAATATAAAGAGAAGTTATAATAAATTAGAGACTAGTAGAATCATTTAGAATTAAACTGGTTTATTATCATAATCTTTTCTCATGGGATCGATCCCTACTTTCCTATGCTGTAAACATTATTTATAAATCAAAGAAGTGGTTTAATTTGTAGCTCTACGACAAGCTCTACAAATTTTGGCGCTTGCCGAGGAAAGAAAATAAGATTGTTGGTTTAATTCTATTTAATTTTACTACTTTTATTGTTTTGTTTTAGCTCTAGTATTTTATTTTTACAGTTTCTTTTAGTTTATGAGATTGAGTGGTCGCATGATCGAAGACAAAAAGGAGCATACGTTTGAGGTGTTTGAAAGTAAAGAGATCAGGTATGCTTAGTGGAGGAGATCCAACTAGAGGATCCATGAGCTCATTTGCGTCGAGCCAATGACAGTAAACAAAGCCGCTGGTTGGGAGGCAACCCGATGTTTTTTTTTAGGGAAGTATACATTTAATTCTACTTTTATCTTCATTATTTTTATCTTTTTTTTATGCATTAGGGACAATGCATCAATTAAATGGGGCGGGGGGTGCATCCTGCATTTAGTTCCTGCAGTATTTATTCTTGAAAAAAAAATCCAAAAAACAAGTTAAGTTTTTTTTATTTTTTTATTTTCTCATAAATAATGCATGATATGAGTTTATGCTAGGCCTGCTTGCTTTAAAAAAAAAAAATTATTTTCTTAGCTATTTGTAGTTTATTTTTCTATCAGTGAAGACTTCTGAGCATGCTAGCTGTCATTCAGAGAAGTTTTAGTTGATTCTCATATATCTCTTTAATGAGTAACTGCCATGATTATCCATCTTATTTGGTCATGTTATATAGCCGCTTCAGAGGTAATGAAGTGGCCTACCCTATTTCCTAGACTATTGAATTAGTAGAATGACTCATTAAAATGGCGACTTTTCTTGTCTTATTAAAATAATAATAATAATAATAATAATAATAATAATAATAATAATAATAATAA
>JACYFF010031956.1:35352554-35405849 GCA_017589665.1 Selenicereus undatus | reverse complement strand
AATAATAATAATAATAATAATAATAATAATAATAATAATAATAATAACAAAAAACAAATAAAATGAAAGAAGGATAGATTACCAACATGGGTAGGATTAGGTGGCTCGACAACTTTTCCCCTTAAATTTAGGCCTCAAGTTGAGCCTTATGTATGGAGTAACCCATGAATGGCAGAGTCATGCCCCTTTTTGGGCTGATCAATGACTCACACCAAACTAACAATCAATAAAAGAAAATAATGAGAATAAATTGTTTGCTCCAGCACCTCTATTCGGGTGAGTGTGAGATAGGGAATGTTTAATTTCTAAGACCCTTTATGGGCTTCGAATATATGTGCAAGTGGAGTTTGAAAAAAAAAAGAAAAAGAAAATTGCAAGGCAAGTTAGAATCAATTTGAATGAGTTATTCATTCTAGTTCAATTGTCCCTATAGCCATACCGTACTTCAATTTTTCTATTGTAAACTTTTTAGACCTCTTGATCGGTGTATGCGTGCTTAAAAGAGATTGATGATTATTGATCTTGTTACTTCATCAAGGAAATGTTGTGAGGCTGATAAAGAAACTCTTTGATGGTAGTTGGATGTTTAGTAATAATTCACTTATTGGAAGTAAAATAATTAATTTTGAATAAAACTGTTTTTAAAGCAAGCCAATGCTTAGTGTATATTTCATATTTATGTATGACTTTATAAGAAAAAGGGTCAGCATGTAGGTCGAGTCTAAGATTTCTTTGCACGAGGACGTCCAAAGTCTAAGTGTGTGGGAATTTGTTAAGTCACAAATCATGCATTATTTTAATAATTATTTTGAAATATATATTATTTCGTCTAATTTACTTTATTTAATATATTTTTCAGGTTAAGCATTAATAAAATAAATATGAGAAGAGAAGACATCGATGTTCGGGTTTTATTTACTGAGGGATTTTACAAGCAAATTTATCAAGTCGGTCTAAAAAAAAATAAATTATGAAAAATAATATTTTCATAAGGGTTTATTTGGGCTTGGATTACTACTCGTAATTGAAGAGGGATTAGAAGAATTGGATGGGAAGGAGCCCAAAGAAACCCTAGCTTCCTTCATGCAACCTCCTCATCTCATCCCATACCACGACATCATCACTATCATCACCTCACCACCATCAATTTCACTAAGCCTCCACCATGCTCCCTCATCATCTCACACATCATCACCATCATTGATCATCATCACCACATTTCACCATCATCTTCACGGCCAAGTAGTATTATGCTATTGCTTTTTTTTAATTTTTATTTTATTTTATTAGTTTAGTTTAGTATTAAACATGAAACCTTTGGTTAGTTGTTGGGATTTTATTTTTAATATGTGGAAGTAGTTTTCTTATACTTGTTATAATCTATTTGAAACCATGGCAAATTAATTATTTTGAAACAAGTTTGATATTTTATTGTCTAGTTGATTTTTATTCCATGATTCTATAACGATTAGTATTTATCGTTTATGATATTCACATTATATTAATTAGAATGCATGCTAATTAGTTTGATACGAATTCATATGATAGTTTAAGAGTCTTTAATACGTAAAATTTACAGTCTTTTAGGCATTAGTATCTTCCTAATTTATCATGGATGACTCAAACTCGTCTCTTTTAATTAGATAATCATTATAGATCTTTATTAAATCAATTTGCTGGTAAATTGGTTACAAGGCATTAGATGATATTTTTCTAATACGTAATGTTCTAGTTTGATTAAATTCTTGTGCTGGTGTGAGGGTTATCAAAACTAGTAGGGTTTATATTAGGGCTGGACCTAAATAAACTATAATATAAGGAAAAGGGGGAAGATCCGCTAGTAGGTGTCTTCTACAGTCTAACTCATAGATAAATCGATTTGTGTGTTGATGATAAATATTAATTTTCATGGTGGATGTAGATTATACTAAGTATTTTTCATAAATTTGGTATCTTTGATAATTATTTGTTGCGTTTTAGTTAATTTCTTTAGTTTGTCAATTTTAATTCTTGAATTTATAAGCTTAACATAAATTTCATTTACCCCCCCCCCAAAAGAGTAGTCTTTTAGGAGAGTCCTGGTAATACTATATCAGTTAGATATTGATTTTTTTGTGATTATAATTTTTAGATTTAATTTCTATTCTGTTTTGCCATTTATTTACTAGTTTGTTAGATATTAGGTTAAAAACAGTTCCTTATATGTTTTTTCATGTTTTAATTCAGTTTAGCCTTTATAAAGTATTCTAGTTTGCGGCTATTTAATTTTGTAATTTTTGGAAATTATTTGATAATTTTTCAAAATTATTTCGTGAATTGGATATGTGCAGGTTTTTATTTTAATAAATTTGAAAATTACATTTTTAATTTTTATTTTATGTTTTTAGTTTATTAAGTCCAGAAAATTATATCCTAAAATCTGTGCATTTTTGTTATTTATTTTCATATTGATATTAGTGCAGTATATTCTTTCTCTAATTCAGATTTTATTTTTTGTTTTAATTTTCTGAATTTAGTTACATATAATGTTGGAGTTATAAAGTTGTAACGTTGCAGAATATTAATTTGGATTACTTTTAGTAATTTTTAATATTAATTTTCTGCTTGTTATTTTCTGTTTTAATTTTCAGTCTAATATTGTGTTATTATGTCTATTCTTATTTTTCAGATTATTTAGGATATCTATACTATTTTATTTCCAGAATTGAATTTAGAATATTTAGGAGCAATATTAAGTATTTTTCCAGATTTTTACTTACTAAATTTGATTTATTTTAGTAATGTAAAAAGAAGTTATAATAAATTAGAGAGTAGTAGAATCATTTAGAATTAAACTAGTTTATTATCATAATCTTTCCTCGTGGGATCGATCCCTACTTTCCTATGCTATAAATATTATTTATAAATCAAAGTAGTGGTTTAATTTGTAGCTCTTCGACAAACTCTACGACATGTTCTTGCATTTGTTGTTTTTTTTATTCTAGTGATGTTTGACATCGAAGACTTGGTCATTGTGACACACGAGTTTTAGATACTCTTAGTAAGAATAAAATAACATGCTTATGTTTTTCAAGATACTTGTGTTATATGTCATACTGCTTAATCTCAACAGTTGCCTTTTACATTAGTAGATCATAATACATTCTGATGTTTGGGATGCACCACGTGATCCTATTAATTTTTTTCGATATTATATAGTCTTTATGGATGATTTTTCTTGCTTGACTTGGTTGTATCTGATTAAATGAAAAATGAAAGTTCTTTCGATTTTCATTCAATTTTAGAAACGGGTTGAAAATCATTTTGGTAAACCTGTATTTTGATCCTATTTGAGTTGCTATTCGACCCATTTTCCCTTAGTTTCAAGCTGTCAAATTTGCTTCCTTGAGTTGAGTTGATGTTATGCTTATTGTGTGATTTTCCTTATTTTCAGGTGTAGAGGCCAACAAGTTGAGGAAATCACATGTTTTGTCGGGAAAAGAAGCCTACAAGATGAGTTTCACACAAAAAAGAAGTCATGGGGCATGTTGCGGGCTCAGAAAGAAGGTTTGAGAAGCCTAAGAGGGCGCACGATTGGTTAGGCACAAGCGTACAGCCGTGCAACTGCCTTGTAGATTTAAAATTTCAAACCAGTAGCTGCGCAAGGGGGATGCACGACCATGTGTCTAACCATGTGTGAGGCGTACGGTTGCTCGTGCGTCGACACATGACCTTGTTGTCTAGCACTTTTCGCGATTTAATTATTTTTCGGAACTTGTTAGGGGCTATCTTATTTTTGTTTGGGAAGCACTTGTGAATGGCGATTCTAGGGTTTACATTCTGAATTTTTTTACAGACCTTTCTAGTTTAGATTTGGGAATTTAACTAGAACATTTTTTTGGTGATTCGTCATGGAAATCAATTCAAGTTTGTGTGCCTTTCTTCTGTTCTTGCAATTTCAATCCAAGTTTTCATCTTTGGTCATGTTCTTGAGATTAGGGTTTGTGATTGTGAGCATGAATATGTGTAGAGGCTAAATCCGCTATCTCAGGTTGAGATTAGCCCCTATTATGTGAAATTGAATCATGTTGTAGGATTTTGCAAATTATGTCCATGTATGCTAATTGAAATCCCACTTAGTATCACTACAAAAAAACACGCGTTTAGAAATAGAAACCGAACTCTTTGGTTTCTATAAAGCCAAAATCGGTTTCTAAACCCAATTAGAAACCAATTTGAAACCGAAAAGGATCTGTTTTCGGAAGCTTGGTAGCCAAATAAATTCGAAATTGAACCAGTTTCGGTTTCTCAAATTGAAACCAAGATTTGAAACTGACACCGTAACGGTTTCTAATATTTAGAAACTGATTGAAGACATCGGTTTCTAAACTTTAGAAACCGATTAGAGCCATCAGTTTCTAATATTTAGAAACTGATAAAAATCATCAGTTTCTAATAATTGGAAACCGGCTAAAAGTGGCCGGTTTCTAATTTTGTGAAATCAATTAAAAGTCATGGTTTCTAATTTTGTGAAACATAACCTATGTATCGGTTTCTAATGTTTCTGAAACTGAACCTGTGTATCCATTTCTAATTTCTAGAAACTGATTTTCTAATGTTTAGAAATTGAATAAAAGTCATCGGTTTCTAATTTTGTGAAACTGATTAAAAGCCATGGTTTCTAATATTTCTGAAACCAAACCTTTGTATCCGTTTCTAATTTTTAGAAACCAATTGAAGGCATCAGTTTCTAAATATTTCTCAAACCGAGCCTGCATATATTTAGAAGCCGAATAAAATCATCAATTTCTAATTATTGGAACTTTGCAGATTTGTAGAACAAAGTGTGATGGAAAAATTGATAACCCCTGTCGTAGTTCATAATATTTGCTAGCCTGCACTTTCCAGCAATAAGCATTAGTTTGTCATAATTCATAATATTTGCAAGCCCACACCTTCCAGCAGTAACCATTAGCTTGCTGATTTTAATCCCTATCGTTATTGATAATGCTTTTGATATGAAGACATCACTAACAAGTCTACAAGATTTACAATTAGAATGCATAATACGTAGTTGTGAAAGCTTTCCAGCAAGATTTACAATTTGCCAGCCCACACTTTCTAGCAAGATTTACAATTTGCAAGCTTTCCAACAGTGTTCATTCCGAAAGGAGTAGAGCTATTTTGATAACCCACACTAACATCTAAGGTTAGTAAATACGGTAATACTCTGAAAGCACCCCATATTAATTTGATATGAAGCATATTTACCAACCTTAGACAAGATCTACAAAAGTGAACAGATACATATGCCAAAAGATCCAAAGCACCCAAAAGTCAAATCGTTAAAGGCGTCTTGTTGTGCATATGCATATAAGGCAACCTACTTTTGTGAATCATGAAGCATGCATGGATGTCCAAGCAAACTTGACATGTCCGCCATTTGGGATTGCATACCCAGTAGTGCTTGTTTTTTTTATCATCCATCATCTTACATTGTGCCTCCATCATTTGTATTTGCTCTTCCATTCTTTGTTTGTGCTGTTCAATTTGTTTTCGTTGCTCTTTAATATGTCTTTATTGCATCGCCATCTTCCGTTACCGCTCTTCCATTGAAGTACGTTGTTGTTGTATTTCATTTTTTGTGGAGTTCAACTCGATCTTCGTCGAATCTAGTTCAATCTAGAGTTGTGCAACAACAGAGGGAGTGTAAGAAGGGCAGTTGGCAGTGGTGTTATTAGTTGGTTTCTCATAGAAAAAACTGACACTGTTGCCTAGCCCATAGACGGTGCCTTTCTCGCTCCATCCACCAACCACCTCCAGGAAAAGGCTATCATCCTCTTCTGATCAGGGAACTCATTCTACGAGTTTCAATAACTGGATCTCCTGAAAAATTGTAGCAATAGATTAGACACCTTAGGAATCAGTCATTTCAGGGGGAATTTCAATTACAGCTACAACACATGAACTATGCATCACATCATATCTAGTAGATTATTACTTTGCATCCCAGTTACTATGCACAAGTTCCAGGCTCCTAGCATCCATCAAAAGGCGAAAGCCGCAATTGGACAATGCACACACTGAATTACTAAAGGCAAGAGTAGATACAACGCCAACTTCTTAAGAAACGGTGGAGATGAAAAATAGGTACCCTGGATGTCAACCTCTAAGCAAGCATTTATAGTAGTAAGACACCTACACTGGAGTTTCTCTCCAGTTGAACTGCAATTCCAGGATGCTTGCCTTGAAAATTCATCTTGAACAGAGAGCAATTATTTAAACGTGTGGACAAATCCCTATGTAATTACCCTTTAAAGCCAAAATTCACTTCTCATCTTTCACGTCCTTTTGTTTTTTTGTTTTTGGTTTTGGGGGAGGGTGGTGGCACTAATCAAGATAATAATCAATTTAGTGCAATGATATAGAAAAAGAACACTGCGCTAGACATAATCAATGTTAAGACCAAACAGGACCAAATTAGAGGTTGTGGGCTGAACTGATTTGAATCAAGCCTTTCATTTTATGCAAGAACTTGTTTTATAAATCAATAATCTGTATGGGGACACAATGAGCTTTTCAGAGGATATATAAATCTTAGGGTTGGAAAATAACAAAATCTTAAGAAATTAGAGCCTGATTACAGCTTGAATTCTGACCTAAACGTTTCAGTTTTAGTTTTATGGGGACTTAAGTTTGTAAGAGAAGTACGACCACTCCAGCATAATCACATAACCCTAAACAGGGCTTTTATAATGACAATAATATTTAAAAGGCTGAACAGGTTTTATGCTTCACGCAATCATAAACAGGGCTTTTATGCACGAGGCACGACATTTTTGCACTATCAAATGCAGCATGTTATTGGAGGTGAAGAAATGGAGGAAAGTGAATGTTTGGTTTGTCTGCGCCTTTCTATGAGTTTACAATCCTTAATTTAGATTTAATTTCATGATGTTAAAACCAAATGCAATATAAGAAATTAGTACTAAGACAATAGTTTAATTCTTAGAATATCCCTAAACATTTTGCCCATAATTGTTAATCCCTAAGTGATAATTTCTAAAAATTATATGTATGTGCTACTATTCTCTTGCATCTACTATAGGAACTTCAAGTGGAAAGGGAATTGGAAGAATCAAAGAGTGATGACTTATAGGCAACAGTTGGTGTCTCAAAGAGTAATAAACTGAAAAAAAAATCCAAGCGATTGGAGTGGGCATCAATTTGCCAAGGATGGCTGTTGTAAGTTTCAGTCATACACAACCATATGCATAGGCCTGACTTACAGGCAACACTTGGTGTCTCAAAGAGTAATAAACTGAAAAAATCCAAGCTCTTAGACTGTGCATCAGCTTGCCAAGGGTGGGTGCTGTAAGTTTGAGCCATACAGAGCCATATGCACAGGCCTGAATGCACCCATTATGTGTAAAATATTTCACAACATGGTCTCGCTTATTTGCATTTTCAGCCATCTGAACCGTCACAATTCATTATCACAGGTACAAAGGAAAAAAAAGGTTTGGTGCAGTTGAATGCAAAACATATTTCCAATAAGATACGTAATCAGGTGTTGTAATCCATCACATTAAGAAATGCAAACACACATTCCCAAGGAATAAATACAATAATCAGCCCTATTCAGTTTTAGCCATGTGCGTAGACCTGAATGCACCCCAAACATGTAAAATTTTGGGCAACATGGTCCCACTTACACGCAATTTCAGGCATCTAAGTTTTAGGCATCCAAATAGTCTTAATGCGTCATCACATTCACTAAGGAAAAAAGGGCAAGGTTCACGGTTGAATACGGAACACATTTCCAAGAAGGAACTTAATTAGGTTATGCATTCAGCTAAACCATCTCAAAGCTAAACGAGCTACCCAACGCTAAACAGTGCATTCAAGTCTCAGTGGATCATCACAGGTTCAAAAGGAAAAAGGGATCAACTTTAAAAGATACCCAAAGCTGAACGAGCTAGTGTTCAGTATTGAACCTTAATTAATACAAAGGTAATACATTAACAAAAGAAGGGAAGATGAATTGGTTTGATGCATATCCATATAGCCCTTGATCGATCATATGCGAAAGTCTTGTCCTTGGACTTTATATGTGGTTTGGAAAACAACTTAGTAGCAGTGACTGTCTCCCCACCTTTTCGCTATATGAGTAAATTGCAAAAATAGGCATGCAACTAATTGCTATAAATGAGATGACATAATAAAAATGCAACCTGAGAAAAGCAAATGTGTACCGTCTTCTTTGCAATTGCAGTAGTTGAAACGGATCCTTAAGTATGACGAGTCCCAGCTTTAGGGCCAGTGATTTTGTTTAGCGTAGATTGCCTTGATCTCTTTAAAAAACCTTTATTGGTCTGCTTGTGATGCAGCAACTATTGCTGCACATTAGGACATAGCCAGGGTATCACATTAGTTGGTTTCTTCTTACTCACTTTACACACCATATCTTTAAGACGATTTCTCCCTTTCTCCCAATACGCTTCCTTGACAAGAGATGCATGCTTTGCTAGCCATCGGTATCGATCATGCATTTATTTACAATTATAAGTCATGGAATTAGATGGAACAACAACTAAGTATCTTAAATGAAAAACTGTACCACCAAATTCGAGTTCTTGGTGTTGGTGCCCTCTATTAACTAAGTTATGTCAACACAAGATCAAGTGATGCAAATGTATTTATGTAACAAAAGGTAGAGAATTTATCCATTGGTTTGCTCGTAGCCTATGTACCCAAAATCAGTCCACGAATACTGGTTTAAAAATATGCATATATTTATATGTAGACATACTCTAAATACGTTCCACCAAAAGGATTTGACGTGATCCGGTGCCTGCCTCCAACATGTGTAAGGAGTCCTATAGTAGCCTTTGATACTTAGAGTGACTTGACGAGATACTTTTTATCGTCAAACTTATATTAAGAAGACAACCTTATAACACATAAAAAAAGTGCCTATAGTATAGAAGCCCTCCAATAGAGTAAATCATATTTTGGTGTACTAACCATAGACCCTTCGGGGAAAGAACCTCTCTTACACCTAGATTACCCATTGCATCAGATGAGCCATAGGTTATCTTTCGATCATCAAGTGGCTGTGATGCCGACTACGTCTCATCTGAATCAAGAAGGGCATTTCAACACTCCCTATCTTCACCAAGTGTTACGCTCCTTCTATCTCGACCAAATATTGAGCGGGATTGTATTTGTGAATCCTATGCCATCTATGAAACCATTAAGAAACAACAACAACAACAACTCCTAGTGTGGGTCCCGCTTTCTCGAGCTCTGGGGAGATCTAGATGTAGGCAACCTTACCTCTACCAGCAATTCTGCCCATAGAGAGGTTGATTCCAAGAGACCTACAAAAATCAGATTTTGTGAAAACATTTTATAGAAGAAAGTTTTGAGAAAACCTTTTATGGAGAAAACTAAGGATAAGTAATAGGGAATGAATTAAGAAATACGAAAAAAATCAGGCGGCAGTAACTATGTAACCATAAGTGCAACAAGATAGGGGGAGATACTGTACCTTAACAACTAGAAGTAGGCAAACAATGTCTCTTTCCAGACGTATGGACTACCTCTATGCAAACATTACAAATGAAGAAACCACAGCCAAACTCAAACTATTGCAACCGAGTGACCACCTACGAGGCTAACTCTCTCTGCGATCTATGATCTTAATCCTAACCGGCCATAGTCTCCTATCCTGAGCGCCCATGTCCTCCGTTAGCCCTGCCACTCTCAAGTCCTCTCTAATCACCTCGTCCAAACTTTTCTTAGGACGTCCCCTACCTCTTTTACCTCTTGGGATGTTAATCCTCTCACATCTCCTCATTAGAGCCTTCGCACTCCTTCCTTTTACATGGCCAAACCATCTGAGTCTTATTTCTCTCAACTTATCCTCGATGAGGGCCACTCTAACTAAGTCTTTGATCACTCCATTACTAATTCTATCCATTCTCATGTAACCACACATCCATCTAATCATCCTCATCTCTGCTACCATTAGCATTTGAACTCGAGTCTTCTTTATAGGCCAACACTTAGTTAGTCACTTAATTAGTTAAATTATATTGCAATAAACAAATTAATAATGACACTGGAAATAGATAATTGTGAAACCTACTGATTAACACAAATAAATATTACATTAACCATCAAAATACATATAAGACATAATGTTTCTTAGATGTGAATATACACATAGGTGCTCCAAAATACGCTACATCATGAAAACAAAATATTAGCTAATCTTGTCTCTAAAATGCAAGTTTGCATTATTAGTCTTCCCCATTGTCATCTTCATCCTCATCCTCAACATCGTGCGGAGATTGACCTTCGTTTTCATCTTCATCATCACTTTCATCTCAATTTTGGCTGGAATCTCCTTCTTCATGATCTCCTTCCATAAGTTCATCATGCTCGATCATTGTTTCTTCATCCTCTAAGTCCACCATAGATAAAGTGGGTAGATTGTCATTCACATCCTCCTGAAATGCCATGTCATCCAACGGAGCATCAATGGTCGATCTAGCCTTGACTTTAACCAAGGCACACTGGGCATTTTTTTGACGTTTGTGCTTAGATATTGTGCGAAGTATACTTATTGAACTTAACTAACCAATACAAAGGGATCATACTTTTGGTACTTCCTCGTATGATTGATCTCAACAAGCTTATACTGTTTATGTATATTTATACCTTTGTATTAGTCAAACCAATCACATTTAAACAAGATGATGTTACAACAAGCATTTGCACCAACATAGGTGAGCTGCATGACTTCTTCTAGAAAGCGATAATACTCCACTCCATCGACACTTCTGACCAACACCCCATAATTCACAGTCTACATATCCTTCCCATACACATAGATGTGAAATTGAAGTTGTTAGTGTAATAGTTGTTCCACATGTACATATCTTTCTTATGACCCATTGCAAGAGCCCTAACAATATCATCAGTTACATGAGAGTTTAATACCTATAAATATAAAAACATGTGTCATATACAATGTGCATTGCCTATTATTACAAATTTTTTTATGGTTATTGCATATGACTTACATATTGTTTTAACTAATCAGGAAATTGGTCATCAAACTTACTCCAAACATCTTGAACGTGAACGTTTGGATTCAATTTCAATATGTCTTACTCAAAATACCTAATTCATTAGCAAATAATATAAAATGACTCAAATATCACTGACTGATGATTACTTATCTACAATATTAATTAAAACAGATGTGTGCCCTTGCACACCACTTGTCTCATAGACAATATAAACCTCGACCAATGGACTCGAAGAAGAACTACCTGAAGCAGGGGAGGTGCCAACTCTGTCGAGCTTCTGTGCCATTGCATCCACCCTACTGGCTAGCAATGTCACTGCATCTACCTCATACTTGCCATTACCTCTCTTTGAGGCAGCTCTCTCACTGGACTAGTGATAGTTATAGGAAGCCATCTCTTCCAACAAAGCCTTTGCCAAATTGATAGACTTCCTTATTGAAGCACCTCCTGCTGCAGGGTCAACAGAGATCTTCACTGACTGTTTTAGCCCATTATAGAATGTCTAGACTAGAAGTCAATTAGGGACACCATGATGAGGTCACTGACGCTGCAAGTGTTTAAATCTTTCCCATGCTTCATACAAGGATTCCCCATCCTATTGAGCAAAGTTGGTGATATCCGTCACCAGCTTTGCTGTCTTCCTTGGTGGGAAATATTTGTTGAGGAAGGCCTTGGAGAGGGCTTTCCACATAGTGAATGAGTTGAGTTTCTCATTCTGTGTTCAATCACTGGCTCTGTCCCTAAATGAGAATGGGAAGAGTCTCATTCGAATTGCATCGGCGGGTACCCCATTTAACTTAGTGGTATCAAACTTCATAAGAAAGTTGCGAAGGTGCATGTTGGGGTTCTCAGAAAGGTGTCCGCCAAGTTGGTCTTTCTCTACCAAAGAGATCAGGGCTGGTCGAAGTTCGAAATTATGTGCCTCAATTGTTAGGCTCACTATGGAAGATGTGATGCCCGATGATTGTGGCATAACATAATCTCGCAACACTCTTTAATCTTGCCCTACCATCTCTACTGCTCTCTTCTTTCTTCTCATTTCTCTGCCTCACTTTCGAGTGGTTGCTTCAATTTCAGGATTGAATGGGACAAGGCTTTGATTCCCTTGACTCCTCCTGTTTATACAAAACAAACACTAACTAGGTGTAAACGCATCTAGCAAGAATAAGGAAGGACTAAAAAGTACAAAAAGAGAAATAAAAGCCTAGTCTAGAGTACGTCACCGGTTTTGATATTGAAAGAAACAAGTTCCCCTGGCAATGGTGCCAAATACTTGTTGTCTTAAATTACAGGAAGTGTACGATGTAGCTGTAGCTAGTAACTGGTAAGTACGGCTCGTACCTACAGGAGACTTGCTCTCAACTACTAGAACTAATCAACCTACTCAATCTAAGCAAATCAAAGCTGTAGGTTTGGATATACACCAAGAAAATGGTAACAACTAAAGAATTGAATAAAACAGTAGAATAGTAAAACTCCTAGCTTGGAATTAACAACACGATTATGCTAGTGAATTAATTACTAGCTGCATCAGACAAACCCAAGCATGTGTTATGAGTGGATAGATCATCAATTAGGCCCGTCTCCTCCGTTTTTCAAGGGTCGAGGAGTAATTCTTGAACAATAGTCACCTATTCTCATAGGACTAAAACTTAGAGGATTACAAGGTATACAATCTCCAATCCCAATTAGAACCTTAGTTATTTTCATATTAAAATCCTAATTCTCTACTGAGTCATGCTAGATAAAGGTTTCGTCTCTCAACGCTCCGCTAAACCCGAATAAAGATGAATGAATGCTTTTTTGAGCCATTCATCAAACACATGGTACGCATAGTAAAAATTATACACATAAACTTGGGGGAAGTAAGGGTTTGGGGCAAGATCATGATTCAATTACACATAATCGGCATTAATCCCAACCTAAGTTGGGAGATTTAGCCGATAGTCATATTTATAATAACAATCACAAAACCTAATTCTGTAAACATGATAAAGCAAAACCCTAGAATAACAAAGATGAGAGAAAAGAGAATTTAGAGAACAACTTGAATTAATCATGCGAGGAAAAGTAGAATAATCTTCACTGCTAGCAATTCAATCCAAAAGCATTGAAGAACTCCCCTAATAATACCCTAGAAATCGCTTAAGAAAAGTGCTCTAAAAGGAAAACCAAAGATCTTCTCAAAACTGCCCCTGAAAAACAATTAAGTTGTGGAGGAAGAGGGGTCGCACGGCCGTGCCACCTGGCATGGGGTATGCGTGCCATATCTCTGGCCATGCCCTGTTGAAATTTGGGCATGGCTGTACTGGGTGCCTACATCTCCTCCTCGTCTCTTCTTCCTCACTCATAGCCACTCGCCTACTATCCTGTTCTTGCTGCTATTGCTAATTCGTAGCTGTGGCTGCCACCAGGACCCACTACCAGCCACCACCTCGCTAACCCAACACCACCAACCACTACCCCTACTACCCCCAAACACCACCTCCATACTTTTATTTCAAGCTTGCAAGTAAGGTGAATCCTAACCCAACCATGTTTAAATTGAGTTGGTTAAGTATGAAAGTGTGTAAATTATGTGTAAAGGGAATCCGTGCATGATCATGCAAGCTTTGGTATAAAGTTGATGGATTTTGGGTTTATGTCCTAATTTTTCAATCTTTAGCATAAAGAGTAAGTATGATGTTGTGTAAGATATGTTAGCTTCCTTAACCTTACAATATATTTTATGAATATCTTTTGATGAAAGACAATATTTGATCTTTATGATAGTATATTTTGTGATTCAAATTTATACGTGATTACGATTCCCTACATAACAATATCTTTGAAATAATCAAGATGAGCCTAAATGGGTTAATATCTTTCATGCCGCTTGCTCTAAATCAACTACCAATCAACAAAGATCTTCAGCGTTATATTAAGGATGTAGCCGTTGGAAATCATTATTGTAGGCATTGAACCAAATTGTAGAAAATAAAGGGTTTGATTACTGTAATTCCAGCCCTTAAACTGATATTAAAGATCATCCTTCATCTTTTGATGCAACCGTCACTTTCTTAATGATCTCTTAACATCTCCAATAGCATTTGCCTACAAATTGAGAGGCATTTTGTAGCTAAAGAAGAGACACAATGGAGAGAACAAGCATTAATACTCATTTGCATACCTTGAGGTTTAATTTGCTAACCATTTATTTGAGTTGTATTGTTTAAAGTTGTAATTAGGTAGATCACAAAGTTGAAGTTTCAGCTCTACCAAGCCTTGTTGAGGGTGCCAACATATGACTTGGAAGTTAGAGTAGGTGTACTTTAGAGTTTTAACTGTCCCCCCTCTTAAAATTTGGTTAATCCTACAGTTGGGGAACTCTTGGCAGGGACTAAGCTTGATAGAGACTAACCTCATGAAAAAATACTCGTGTCTTGTCCACATTTACTTTATATAATTTTTCTATTAATTTGTGCCTTTGATAAACACCCTATTCAGCCCCCCTCTAGGGTGATTCAATGGCCTTTGAGCTTTGAATTGATATCATAGCTAGACCCACTACATTTTGACTTTCGCATCAAGTGGGCAACGATCATGGCCATCAGCAGTGAAGGCTTTTATGATCAATGTCGTTCTACTATTAGACCTCCATTGTTAAGAGACATTAGCTTTTCTTATTGTAAAATTTTGATGCAGATGTTTGTTAAGACTGAAGATTATGAGTTATGGAACGTTATAACGAATAGTACATGCATTCCAATGACTACCATTGATGAAAAGCTTGTCGAGAAAACCAAAGATCAACACAGTCCAAAAGATTTGCAAAACTTTCAACAAATTATAAGGCTATGCATATCCTATATTGTGGCTTAGATGCTAATGAATATAGCCGTATTTCTGCAGCTAAAACAGGTGAATAGATATGGGACAAGCAAGTTGTAACATATGAGGGGGCGAGTCAACTAAGAGAAACAAAGATCAATATGTTTGTCCATCAATATGAATTGTTCAAAATGGAACCCAATGAGGCTATTGAGGAGATGCTTGCATGATTCACCAACATAAGCAAAAACCTTAATTCACTCAGCAAGACCTATACAAATGAGGAAAAGGTTAGGAAAAATCCTTCGATGTCTTCCTAAAAACAAATGGGGTCCCAAGCTCAGCGTAATTGAAGAAGGTCTCAAGACCTCAAGATGCTAGCCTTGGATGATCTACTCGGGAAACTTCTCATGCATGAAAATCATCTTGAAGAAGATGAAGAATACACTCAAACAAAGAGGAGAGTAGCTTTTAAAACTACTAGTGAAGAACACTATTCCGCGGAAGATGAATCTAGTGAACGAGACAAAGATTCCATGGCGATGTTCGCAAGAGGACTAAAGAAGATTTTCAAGTCAAAGTGATTCAATCCCAAGAAGTTCTATACAAAATGATCTTCTTTGAAGAAGAATAAGAAATCTTCAAAAGGTAACAACCCCTTGAACAATAAAAATGAATCTAATCTTGGTCTTTGTTTTGGCTGTGTGTGCTAGGGCATGTAGCGAAAGATTGTCCAACCTTGCAAAAGAGGGCCGAAAGAAGAAAGCAAAAAGCCAAGAAAAAAATTCAAGACAGCAATGCTAGCAACATGGAACGATGGCGGAAGATCAAGTAGTCAATCTTGGTCTGATGGCAAAAGAAGAACAAGTTCAAGAAGAAGGCATCGAGTGTGAGAGCTCGGATGAGGTAGATGACTCCGTATTTCTTGAATACTCTGAAGATGAACTGGCCCAAGCCTTGGTTAACTGCATTGAATGAGAGCAAAAATATTTGTCCAAAATAAAGTCTTTAAAGAAAGTCATTCAAAATTTATCATTCGAAAAAGAGGCTTTGAAAAATCAAATTATGAACTTCATATGAAGATTGATGCTCTTGAAACAAAGAAGCAAGAAGTTCAATCTAAATGTAAAGGTTTTGGAAAATTGGTTTTCATGTTTTCAAACGGACAAGAAAATTTGGACAAATGATTAAACTCTCAAAGGATGTCATTAAATAATGAAGGAATTGGGTATAATGTATTTAACGAAAAGAAGGTCTATAGGAACTTCTTTGTTCAATCGACGTCCTGAAACAAATCTCATATGAAATTCAATTGTTGCCTAAAGAATCGTCATATGTCTTATTAATGTCCTTGTAGAAAATCTATCCCTAGGCTAGTTCAAGTTTGGTTACCAAAAGGCGCAAAACCACCCAATGTGAGTTGAGGGACTCTCTTAGTATTAATAGGCTTGTTGAATTTTCACACGCCGAAGTCATGGATAACCTATTGACTGTCCAGTTTTGAAGACCCTGAAATACAATTTAAGCCCTTCAAAAGGAAACAGAAGCTAGGATGCTGTTGCATGTAAACAACTGAAACTCAAGGGCTTGAATTTTTACGTCAACATCCAAAATAATGCTAACATTTTGATTCTTATTAACAGAAAATGATGTTCTCTTTGCATCTTATTTGAGGAATTTTGAGTTTCAAATCATCATATTTCATTTGCTTTATTATCTTTGAAAGGTGAGCATGATTGCTATTCCCTCATATCTTTTGCTATTAGGACATGTGATTATGCATATAAATGATATTGCTTGTTTCTACAAGGGAAAAATTATCACTTGGTGATTTTTCGATAATCTTAATTTACTCTTGACATGGGAGATTTTTGTTAATCCATTATAGCATCTTTTTGTTGCTTATGAGAATTTCAAGTCAATGCACATTAGTGTATTTGATTAATTTTGTTGTTAGTATCTAACCCTTATATATATTTATGAGTGTCATAGATTAAGGGAGAGTATATTCATATGTCATTAAATTGTTACGGGGAAGTTATATGTGCTTGACACAATTTTTATGCTTTAATTTTTTTTTTCTCCTTCTAGTGCTACCTTTTTGATGAAATTCAAAAAGGGGGAGAAATATTTGGCAAAAAGCATTCGTGGTGTAACAATCAAAATTGCATTGATGTGTAGTTTTCTTTCGGTTTTGTTCTTCATCAGAAAAGGGGAGATTATTAGTTCCCTTAAGCTTAGAATGTATTTTGTGAATATTTTTTGATGAAAGACAAAAAGAAGTCTATCCATTAATATGTTTATTCGATTGTAATTGGATCTACCTTAGAATTACGATTATTCAAATGGGCTATATTTTTAAAGTAGATATTGGCATGTTAGTATTGCTTAATTTATATTATAAAATGTATCATAATATCTTTGAGATACTTTAGAATTCAAATTTGAATATGTGATCTTCATGATATCATATTTTATGATTTAAATTTGATTTTGAGAATACGATTCCCTATATAACAATATCTTTGAAATAAACATGATAAGAATAAATGGGTTAGTGTTTTTTGAAATGATGATGCATGCTCTAAACCAACTGCTAATCAGCAAAGATCTTTAGCCTTATATTAAGCAAGTAGCCATTGCAAATCATAATTGTAACCATTGAAGAAAACTGTAGAAAATCAAGGGATTGATTACTGCATTTCAAGGCCTTAAACTAATGTTGAAGATCATCCTTCCTCTTTTGATGCAACAGTCACTTTCCTAATGATCTCTCCATATCTCCAACATCATTTGCTTATAAAACGAGAGGTATTTTGCAGCTAAAGAAGACATACAATGAAGAGCACATGCATTAATACTCGTTTGCATACCTTGAGCCTTAATTTGCTGATAATTTATTTGAGTTGAATTGTTCAAAGTTGTAATTATGTGGGATCATAATTGAAGGGTCAACTCTACCAAACCTTGTTAAGTGTGTCAACTTGTGACTTGCAACTCAGAGTAGGCATGCTCTAGAATTGTAACTATCCCTCATAATAAATTGGGTTAATCCTAGAGTTAAGGAACGCTAGGCGGGGACTAAGCTTGGTTGAGGCCAACCTCATTAAAAAATACTCATTTCTTGTCCGCATTTGCTTTCTGCAATTCTTTTTTGATCAATTTGTGGCTTTGACCATCACCCTATTCAACCCCTCTTTAGGTGATTAAATGGCCTTTGAGTTTTCAATTGGTATCAGAGGTAGACCCATTGCGTTTTGACTTTACTGCCAAGTGGACAATGATTATGGCCACCATCGGAGAAGGCTATTATGATCAAGTTCTTTCTGCTATTAGACCTCTTTTGCTTAGAGGCACTAAGTTTTCTTATTGGAACATTTTGATGAAGATGTTTATCAAGACTGAAGATTAGGAGTTGTAACAGCCCGACCCTAAAGCATATTTATTTATTTAATTAAGCCATGTTATTCATTTTTCACATTTATTTATCTCATTCTCATTGAATCATCACAGTTGGAAAAATTTATGTCGGGCCCCACTTTGCAATTCGAGTTTCATTTACCGAAAATAATTTTTCAGAGAAATTGATATTAGGCCTCGATAATTATGATTTAAATGATTAAATTATTTTTCATGACATCATATTTAATTTCGAGTTTCGGAAAAACAAATTTAGTTATCGCACACGGTTTGGCATTTTTTTTCCAACCCGAGCTCATTCAAGGCCAATTTCGGCCCAAAGTTGAAGTCCACCAAGTTGTATGACTAACCTAGCTAATTAACCATGGTTTAAGCTTAACCATGGTTACTTTTGAATATAAATTCTCAGCCAAGTGCTTGAGATCAATTTGCAACCAAGTAATCAAGCTCTCCTTTCTCTCTCTTTACCTCTTTCTTCCCCTCAACCTCCATGGCAGCCACCACCAGCCCCCCAACCCTTTTTGTGGTGTTTTTCAGCCACTTTCCGGCCAGCCTCCGGCAAGGTTGCAACCCCCAACCACCTCCCTCCACCGGCTATCATCTTTCACTCTCAAAAATCACCAAATACCATCTCCACCTCCACTTATTTCAAGCTCAAAGTAAGTGGCTTCAATCTTGTTCTTTGAATTTTTTGTTTTTGCTTCTTGTTTTGGTTATTTTGATGATGGATCATGTTGTTTTTATTAAATTAAGAATCATCTTGGTGATGGATCATGTTGGAGTTGAAGCTAGGTTTAGGGTTTTATCTAATCATGCAAGCTTCATGTTCAAGTGTTGAATTTTGATTGTTTTAAATGAGATTTTGTGATCTTTGGCATTGGTAATGAATATCAAGATGTTTATGCTTATGTATATAAGTTAAAGAATGATTTTATTGGGTGGTTATGTGAAGAAAAGAGTGCAAATATGTGGTTAGTGAGCTGTCAACAGACCTGAAACAGGGGCCACTTCGGGATTAAACTGGTACTGTTTGGCACATCCAAAATTCATGATTTTTAGTGTAGTGATATCTTGATGAGTTGGATTTCAATAGGCTTTGTAATTATTCAATTTCGAGTTGTGTGGACAAAGTTATGACCAATTTAGTCAAGACTATGCAGAATGCATCGAAACTGGGAACTGAACTGGAACAGTAACTTCACGGAAAAAATGTTATTGATTGGGTCACTGAAAAATTGTGATTTTTGGTGTGTGGATAGATCAATGAGTTCTATTTAAAATGCCTATTGAATCCCCTTAATCCGAGTTCTGTGGAAAAAGTTATGGTCATTTTGCTACTACTGCGCAGATTGATCAGAAATTGTGCACGTCTGTGTTCTACCCTACTTTTAGGGACCTTGTTATGTGAATCATGCGTTGTGTCCTAAATAAGAGTTTTAGAGGACATTGTTAAATTTTCATATTGGGGGGTCTCATTTGGAGGTTGGGAGTGAAAGATATGGATTTTCTAATGCAGACCATCAACGGTAACATGAGTGAATGCAGAAATCAAGGCATTTGGAAATATTTTCAGAAGTTTCTATATAATTATGGGTATTGCAAGGAAATTACAAAGGGTAATGAGTTAAACAAGTTTGTTAGTGTATAGAAGCTTACTTGGGTTTGAAAATCGAGTTACGTAAGCATGAAAATGAAATTTGGGAAGTGAGCAGATTAATAACTCAAAATCAGTGTCCTTTGGACCAAGTTAGGGTGTTATATGAGCTTTTATGAACCTCGCAGCACCCCTTATGGCATAAACCATTTGTCACCCATTTCAGAAGTATTAAACCTTCTATTATCCGTTTCAGAGGCATTAACCATTCTATTATCCTTTTCAGAAGCTTCACACTTTCCTTTATCCATTTTAGAAATATCAGCAAATCATGTGTCATTTATATCAATTAAAATCTTTTCATTATTACTCAATTCATTTTCATTTGGTCTATTTTACTTCAATTTGTTGTATTTTAAGTTCAATAACTCTAACTGATTTAATTTATTATTTGAAATGCACAAGTTATGTATCCCATTTTATTACTCAATTTCTATTACACATATTTTTACTTACTCAATTAGGCGAGTAAGGATCATTTACTGACTACACATATTTACAATGACATTTATGAAACAGAGTTGAGGCCTAGTTATCGTTTCCATTGTGCATAAGTATTATCAAGTGAAATATCATTTTAAAGACTTCAGGTACGTGCATTGCCTGTATCTTTAGAAATCAGAGTGTATTTATCAATGTCATCATGTTTTGGCAAGTATATCAATGAATCAGTTTACACTGTGATTTATCAGTTAATCAGTGACCCCGTCAGTTATCAGTTACAGGACATTGCCCTTCAGTTACCCGCGCGGCTTCAGGCCAGGTCCCCCGGTCGGCTTGGCAGGTGTACACCTATTCATAGATCGTAACAGTATCAAGGGGTTCACTATTAGATAATAACTAGCAATACAGTTTTACATTTATTTCATTCACTGTTTTAACTTAAAATGAATTGCAAAGCGGGCCCAATCCGTGTTCAATGATCATTTAACAATCCAGGAACGCATGTACTGAGCTTCGGCTCACAATTCGAAATGTTTTTCATATTTTGTTTTAGGCAAATGCTCAGAGTATTGCCCTCATGCCAGCAAATCAGCTGAAGAGAATAAGTGAAGCAGGGAAATCCAGATGGATCAGAAGTAATGTCGTATATGCATACTTTAACGTTGCATTTTGAATTCTTCTGTGGATGAAGATGTAGATTACATGGTGAATTATCTTACTATGGTTTATAAACCTTACATTGGTTAACACTTGATTGTGAATGGATGATCACGTGTGAATGTGTATGGTTGAGATTATGCTTAACTGTGTTATATATAGCACTCATGTTTCAAGCCTTGTCCTTTTGGACGGCGGTAATGCCCCTATCATTGGATTCATCAAATTACAATTGAGTGATTTATTAAGGAGAATATGAACAATGAAACATGTTTAATTTGGGGCGTTACAGGAGTTGTGGACATTCCAACGAAAAGTCCTTACATTCCAGCGATGACCATCGATCAAAAGCTTGTCAAGAAAACCGAGGATCAATGCACATGAAGATTTTGCAAAACTTTCAAAAAATTAGACGGCTATGCATGTCCTATATTATGGCATAGATCCTACCAAATACAACTGCATTTGTGCATGTGAAGTAGGTAAAAAGGAATGCGACAAGCAGGTCGTAACATATGAGGGAACGAGTCAAGTAAGAGAAACAAAGTTCAATATGTTTGTCCATTAATATGAGTTCAAAATGCAACCCGACGAGACTATCAAGGAGTTCTTCACACGATTCGCCGACATAACCAACAAAAACTCAAATCAGTTGGCAACACCTTTACAAATAAGAAAACGGTTAGGAAAATCCTTGGATGTCTTTCCAGAAACAAAATGGGGTACCAACATCACCGCAATTAAAGAAGCTTAAGACCTCAAGATGCAAGCCTTTGATGATCTACTCGGGAAACAAAGAGGGGATTCGCTTTTAAAACTACTAGCGTGGAACAGTATTCTTGGGAAAATGAGTCTAGGGAATAAGACGAAGTTTGCATGGGAATGATCGTAAGAGGAAGAAAGAAGATTTTCAAGTGAAAGAGATTAGATCCCAAGAGGTTCTACAAAAAAGGATCTTCTTTGAAGAAGTTCTACAAAAAAGGATCTTCTTTGAAGAAGAATGAGAAATCTTCAAAAGGTAACAAACCCTTGAACAATAAAAATGAATCTAATCTTGGTCCTAGTTTTTCTTGTCGGTGCTAGGGCATGTACCGAAAGATTGTCTAATCTTGCAAAAGTAGGCTGTAAAACGAAAGAAAAAAAGCCAAGAAAGAGTTTAAGAAAGCAATGGTAGCCACAAGGAGCAATAGCGACACAAGCAATGGTGATGACGTTGATGATCAATCAAGTAGTTAATGTTGGTCTCATGGCCAAAAAAGAACAAGTTCCACAAGGAGGCACTGAGTGTGAGAGCTTAGACGAGGTAGATGACTCCGTATTTCTTAAGTACTTTAAAGATGAATTGGCTCGAGCCCTAGTTGATTGCATTGCATGTGAGCAAAAATATTTGTCCAAAATAAAGTCTTTAGAGAAAGGCATGCAAAATTTATCATTTGAAAAAGAGGCCTTAAAAAATCAAATGGTGAACCTCATATGAAGATTGATAATCTTGAAACAAAGAAGCAAGAAGTCCAATCTAAATGTGAAGGTTTTGAAAAATTAGTTTTATATTTTTCAAAAGGACAAGACAATTTGGACATGTTATTGAGCTCTCGAAGGATATCATTCAATAAAGAAGGAATTGGGCATAATGTCTTTAATGAAAAGATGGTCTATAAGAACTTCTTTATTCAGTTGACGTGCCAAAGCAAATCTCATATTAAATGCAATTATTGGCTAAAGAATGGTCACACGTCTTATTCATTTCCTTTTAGAAAATCTAGCCCTAGGTTAGTTCAAGTTTGTGAACCAAAAGGTGCAAAACCACCCAATGTGAATTAAGGGACTCTCTTAGTATTAATAGGTTTCTTGAATTTTTACAGGTCAAAGTCATGGATAAGTTATTGACTTATCCAGTTTTGAAGGCTCTGAAATACAGTTTAAGGCCTTGAAAATGAGGAAGAAGCTAGGATGCTACTACCTGTAAATAACTAAAACTCAAGGGATTGAATTTTTTGTCAACATCCTAAATAATGGCAACGTTTGGATTCTTATTAAATTGAAGATGATGTTCTCTTTACATCCTATTTGAGAAATTTTGGTTTTCAAATTTTCAAATGTTATTTGCTTTATTATTTTTGGAAGGTGAGCATGATTAATATTTCCTCATATTTTATGCTATTATGTCATGTGATTATGCACATAAATGATATTGCTTGTTTCTACAAGGAAAAAATTATATCACTTAACAATTTTTCGATAATCATGATTTACGCTTGATAGGGGGAGAATTTTGTTAATCCCTTATTACACATTTTTGTTGCTTACGAGAATATCAAGTCAATGAGCATTAACATATGTGACTAATTTTGCTGTTAGTATTTAACCCCATATATTTTTTAATGAGTGTCACATATTAAGGGGGAGCATCTTTATATGTCATTTGTTTTTTTATTGGGAGTTATATCTGTTTGTCATTATTTTTATGCCTTGATTTTTCTTTCTCCTTCTGGTGCTACCTTTTTGATGAAATAAAAAAAGGGGAGAAGTATTTGACAAAGCATTCATGATGACCTCCAAAACTGTATTGATGTGTTGTTCTTATTGGGTGTTGTTCTTCATAAAAAAGGGGGATATTGCTAACTTCCTTAAGCTTACAATGTATTTTATAAATATGTTTTGATGAGAGACAAAAACAAGTTGGTCCATTGATATATTTATTACATTGTAATTGGATCTACCTTACAATCACCATTGTTTAAATGTGCTATATTTTTAAAGTAGATATTGGCATGTTAATATTCCCTAATTTATTTTATATAAAATGTCATAATATCTTTGAGATAGTTTGGAATTCATATTTGAATATGTGATCTTTATGATATTATATTTTGTAATTCAAATTTGCTTATGAGATTACGATTCTATATATGACAATATCTTTGAAATAATGAAGATGAGCATAAATGGAGTAATATCTTTTGAAATCGTGTCACTTGCCCTAAATCAACTACTAATCAGCAAAGATTTTCAATCTCATAGTAAGCAAGTAGCCGTTAGAAATCATAATTGTACCAATTTAAGCAAATTGCGGAAAATCAAGGGCTTGATAACTGCACTTCAAGACCTTGAACTGAAGTTGAAGATCATCCTTCCTCTTTTGATGTAACGATCACCTTCCTAATGATCTCTCAACATCTCCAACATCATTTTCCTATAAATTGAGAGACATCTTGTAGCAAAAGAAGACACACAAAGGCAAGCATAAGCATTAATGCTCATTTGCATACCTTGAGCTTTAATTTGTTAATCATTGACTTGAGTTGTATTGTTCAAAGTTGTAATTAGGTGGCATCATAGAGTAGCGGTGTCAACTCTACCAAGCCTTATTACAGGTGTTAAGTTGTGACTTGGAGCTTGGAGTAGGTGTGCTCTTGAGTTATAACTATCCCTCCTATTAAATTGGATTAACCCTAGATTTAGGTAACTCTAGGCAGGGACTAAGCCTGGCTGAGGCGAGCCTTGTTAAAAAATACTCGTGTCTTGTCCACATTTACTTTTCGCAATTCTTTTTCACTTAATATGTGGCTTTGATCATCACCCTATTGACCTCATTTAGGGTGATTCAATAGCCTTTGAGGTTTCAACTGGTATCACAGCTGGACCCACTTTATTTGGACTTTACCCTCAAGTAGGCAACGATCATGGCCACAATCGTAGAAGGCTATTATGATCAAGGTCGTTCTACTGTTAGACCTCCTTTGTTTAGAGGCACTAACTTTTCCTATTGGAAAATTTTGATGCAGATGTTTATCAAGATTGAAGATTATGAGTTGTCGAACATTGTAATGAAAGGTCCATACATTCCAGTGAGTACCATCGATGCAAAGCTTGTCTAGAAAACCAAGGATCAGTACACTCAAGAAGATTTGCAAAACTTTCAAAAAATTATAAGGCTATGCGTATCCTATATTGTGGCTTAGATGCTAGCGAATACAATTGTATTTGTGCATGTGCAGCAGGTGAATAGGTATGGAAAAAGCTGGTCATAACATATGAGGGGACGAGTAAAGTAAGAAAAACAAAGGTCAATCTGCATGCCCATCAATACGAATTGTTCAAAATACAACCCGATGAGGCTATCTAGGAGATGTTTACGCGATTCACTAACATGACCAAAAACCCCAAATCGTTCAGCAAGATCTATATAAATGAGGAAATGGATAGGAAAATTCTTCGATGTCTTCCCAAAAACAAAATGGTGTCCCAACGTCACCGTAATTAAAGAAGCTCAAGACCTCAAGACGCTAGCCTTGGATAATTTACTCGGGAAAGTTGCCATGCATGAAATTCATATTAAAGAAGATGAAGAAGAAACTTAAACAAAGAGGGGATTATCCTCCAAAACTACTAGTGAAGAACACTATTCCTGGGAAGATGAATCCAGTGAATGAGACAAAGATTCCATGGCGATGATCGCAAGAGGACTAAAGAGGATTTTCAAGTCAAAGCGATTCGATCCCAAGAAGTTCTACAAAAAAGGATCTTCTTTGAAGAAGAATGAGAAATATTCAAAAGGTAACAACCCCTTGAACAATAAAAATGAATCTAATCTTTGTCCTTGTTTTGGTTGTGCGTGTTAGGGCATGTAGCAAAAGATTCTCCAATCTTGTGAAGGAAGTTGAAAGACAAAAGCAAAACGCCAAGAAAGAGTTCAAGAAAGCAAAGCTAGCCACAAGGAGCGATCGCAACACAAGCAATAGTGATGACAATGAAGATCAAGTAGTCAATCTTAGTCTCATGGCCAAAGAAGGACAAGTTCAAGAAGAAGGCACAGAGTGTGAGAGCTCGGATGAGGTAGATGACTCTGTATTTCTTGAACACTCTAAAGATGAACCGGCCCAAGCCTTGGTTAATTTCATTGAATGTGAGCAAAAATATTTAACCAAATAAATTCTTTAAAGACAGTAATTCGAAACTTACCATTTGAAAAAGAGGCTTTCAAAAATCAAATTATCACCTTCATATGAGGATTAAGACTCTTGAAACAACGAAGGAAGACGTTCAGTCTAAATGTGAATGTTTTGAAGAATTGGTGTTACAATTTTCAAAAGGACAGGAAAATTTGGACAAGTTATTAAGCTCTCAAAGGATATCATTCAATAAGGAAGGAACTGGGTATAATGTCTTTAATGAAGAGAAGGTCTATAAGAACTTCTTCATTCAGTTGATATGTCAAAATGAATCTCATAGTAAATGCAATTATTGCCTAAAGAATGGTCACATGTTTATTCATGTCCTTTTCGAAAATCTAGCCCTAGCTTAGTTCAAGTTTCAGTACTAAAAGGTGCAAAACTAGCCAATGTGAATAGAGGGACTCTCTTAGTATCAGTAGGTTTCTTGAATTTTTGTACGTCAAAGTCATGCATATGTTGTTGATTGTCCAATTTTAAAGGCCCTAAAGTATAATTTAAAGCCCTAAAAATGAGGAAGAAGCTAGGATGTTACTACCTATAAATCACTGAAACTCAAGGGCTTGGATTTTTTTGCCAACATCCTAAATAATGATGACATTTGGATTCTAATTAAATGAAAGATGATGTTCTCATTACGTCCTATTTGAGAAATCTTGATTTTCAAAGTTTCAAATTTTATTTGCTTTATTTTCTTCGGAAGATGAGCATGATTAATATTTCCTCATATCTTATGTTATTCTAACATGTGATTTTGCGCATAAATGATATTGCTTGTTTCTGCAATGAAAAAATTATATTCATTAGTCATGATTTACTGTTAATAAGAGGAGAATTTTGTTAATACCTTATTGCATCTTTTTGTTGCTTATGGGAATTTCAAGTAAGTGAGCATTAGCGTAAGTGATTCATGTTGCTGTTAGTATTTAAGGGGGAGCATCTTTATATGTCATTGATTTGTCGTGGAGAGTTATATGTGTTTGCCATAATTTCCAAGCTTTGATTTTTCTTTCTCCTTCTGGTGCTACCTTTTTTACGAAGTACAAAAAGGGAAAGAGGTATTTAGCAAAGCATTGGTGTAACATCCAAAACTGTATTGATGTGTTGTTTTTATTGGATTTTGTTCTTCATCAAAAAGGGGGAGATTGCAAACGTTCTTAAGCTTACAATGCATTTTATGAATATATTATGATGAGGGACAAAAGGAAGTTGGTCCATTGATATGTTTATTATATTGTAGTTGGATCTACCTTAGAATTACTATTGTTTAAATGAGCTATACTTTTAAAATAGATATTGGCATGTTAGTATTGCTTAATTTATTTTACATATGGTGCCATAATATCTTTTACATAGTTTGGAATTCAAATTTGAATATGTGATCTTCATGATATTATATTTTGTGATTCAGATTTGATTACAGGATTACGATTCTCTGTATGACAATATCTGTGAAATAATCAAGATGAGCCTAAATGGGTTAATATCTTTTGAAATCATGCCGATTGCTCCAAATTAGCAAATAATCAGCAAAGATCTTCAGCCTTATTTTAAGTAACTAGGCATTGGAAATCATAATTGTAGTCGTTGAAGCAAACTGCAGAAAATAAAGGGCTTAATTACTGCACTTTAAGGCCTTGAACTGATGTTGAAGATCATCCTTCCTCTTTTGATGCAACAGTCACTTTCCTGATGATCTCTCAACATCTCCAACATCATTTGTTTATAAATTGAGAGGCATTTTACAGCTGAAGAAGGCACACAAGGGAGATAAGAAGCATTAATACTCATTTGGATACCTTGAGCTTTAGTTTGCTAATCATTTGTTTGAGTTATATTGTTCAAAGTTGCACTTAGATGGGATCATAGAGTTGAAGGGTGCTCTACCAAGCCTTGTCAAGCGTGTCAATTTCTGACTTGGAACTCAGAGTAGGTGTGCTCTACAATTGTAACTATCTCTCCTGAAAAATTTGGGTTAATCTTAGATTTAGGGAACTCTAGGTAGGGACTAAGCCTGGTTGAGGCTAACCTCGTTAAAAAATACTCGTGTCTTGTCCACATTTACTTTTCACAATTCTTTTCTAATTAATTTGTGGCTTTGATCATCACCCTATTCACCCATGTCTAAGGTGATTCGAAAGTTTTTGAGCTTTCAATTGGTATCAAAGCTAGACCCACTGTATTTTGACTTTACCCTTAAGTGGGTAACGATCATTGCCACCATTGGCAAAGCCTATTATGATCAAGGTCGTTCTACAATTAGACCTCCTTTGTTTAGAAGCGCTAACTTTTCTTATTAGAAAATTTTGATGCAGATGTTTATCGAGACTGAAGATTATGAGTTCTGGGACATTCTAACAAAAGGTCCTTACATTCAAACCACTTGTCGAGAAAACCAAAGATCAATACACTCAAGAAGATATTATAAAAGTTTCAAAAAATTATAAGGTTACGCATATCCTATGTTGTGGCTTAGATGCTAGCAAATACAATCGTGTTTGTGGATGTGAAGTAGGTAAACAAATCTGGGACAAGCTGGTTATAACATGTGAGCAAACAAGTCAAGTAAGAGAAACAAAGGTCAATATGTTCGTTGATCAATATTAATTGGTCAAAATGCGACACGATGAGATCATCAAAGAGATGTTTAAATGATTCACTGACATAACCAACAACATCAAATCACTCGGCAAGGCCTATACAAATAAGGAAATGGTTAGGAAAATCCTTCGCTGTCTTCCAAAAAACAAATAGGGTCATAAGGTCACTGCAATTGAAGAAGCTTAAGACCTCAAGATGCTAAGCCTTGGATGATCTACTTGGGAAACTTGTCATGCATGAAATTCATCTTGAAGAAGATAAAGAAGAAACTCAAACCAAGGGGGGAGTAGCTTTCGAAACAACTAGTGAAGAACACTATTTCTTGGAAGATCAATGTAAAGAAGGAATGAAGATTCCATGGCAATGATCGGAAGAGGACCAAATAAGATTTTCAAGTCAAAGAGATTAGATCCTAAGAAGTTCTACAAAAAGGAATCTTCTTTGAAAAAGAATGAGAAATCTTCAAAAGGTAACAACCTCGTGAACAATAAAAATGAATCTAATCTTGGTCCTTATTTTGGTTGAAGGTGCCAGGGCAAATTACAAAAAATTGTCCATTACTGCAAAAGGAGGCCGGAAAACAAAAGCAAAAAGCCAAGGAAGAGTTCAATAAAGGAATGCTAGCCACAAGGACCTATAGAGACACAAGCAATAGTGATGACAACGAAGATCAAGTAGTAAATCTTGGTCTCATGGCCAAAGAAGGCAAGTTCAAGAAGAAGGCACCGAGTGCGAGAGCTCGGATGAGGTAGATGACTCTATATTTGTTGAATACTGTAAAAATAAATTGGTCCGAGCAAAAATATTTGTCCAAAATAAAGTCCTTAAAGAAAGTAATTCAAAATTTGTCATTTGAAAAAGAGGGTTTAACAAAACAAATTATGAACTTCATATGAAGATTGATACTCTTTAAACAAAGAAGCAAGAAAAGAAGTCCAATCTAAATGTGAAGGTTTTAGAAAATTGGTTTTATAGTTTTCAGAAGGACAAGAAAAAATTTGGACTAATTATTACGCCTTCAAAGGATGTCATTCAATAAAGAAGGAATTGGGTATAATGTATTTAACGAAAAGAATGTCTATAAGAACTTTTTTGTTCAATCGACATCCCGAAACAAATCTCATATGAAATGCAATTATTGCCTAAAGAATGGTCATATGTCTTGTTCATGTCCTTTTAGAAAATATGTCCCTAGGTTGGTTCAAGTTTGGTTACCAAAAGGCACAAAACCACCCAAAGTGAGTTGAGCGACTCCCTTAGTATGAATAGGTTTGTTGAATTTTTACTGGTCAAAGTCATGGATAAGTTGTTGACTGTCTAGTTTTGAAGGCCATGAAATACAATTTAAGGCCTTCAAAAGGTGGGACAAGCTAGGATGTTGCTGCCTGTAAATAACTGAGGCTTAAGGGCTTGAATTTTTATGACAACATCCAAATAATGCTAGCATTTGGATTCTTATTAAATGGAAGATGATGTTCTGTTTACATCCTATCTGAGAAATTTTGATTTTGAAAATTTGAAAATTTATTTGCTTTATTATCTTTAGAAGGTGATTATGATTAATATTTCCCTATATCTTATGCTATTATGACGTGTGATTATACAAATAAATGACATTGTTTGTTTCTACAGGGAAAATTACACACTTGATGATTTTTTTTATAATCATGATTTACTCTTGATAGGGAGAGAATTGCGTTAATCCCTTATTGGATCTATTTGTTGCTTGCAGGAATTTGAAGTCAGTGAACATTAGCGTATGTGATTGATTTTGCTATTAGTATATTTAGCCCCTTATATTATTTTATGTGCATCATAGATTAAGCGAGAGCATCTTTATATGTCATTCATTTGTTGAGTTGTCTTGTCATAATTTCTATGCTTCAATTTTTCTTTCCCCTTCTGCTACTATCTTTGTGATGAAATACAAAAAGTGCGAGAAGTATTTGGCAAAGCATTCATGGTTTAACATTCAAAATTGTATTGATGTGTTGTTTTTGTTGGGTTTTCTTCTTCATCAAAAATGGGGAGATTGCTAACCTCCTGAAGCTTACAATGTATTTTATGAATATCTCTGGATGAAAGGCAAAAAGAAGTCGGTCCATTCATATGTTGATTATATTGTAATTGGATCTACCTTAGAATTACTATTGTTTAAATGTGCTATACTTTTAAAGTAGATATTGGCATGTTAGTATTGCTTAATTGATTTTACATAAGATGTCGTAATATCTTTGAGATAGTTTAGAATTCAAATTTGAATATGTGATGTTTATGATATTATATTTTGTGATTCAAATTTGATTATGAGATTATGATTCTTTGTATGATAGTATCTTTGAAATAATCAAGATGAGCCAAAATGGGTTGATATCTTTTGAAATTATGTTTCTTGGTCTAAATCAACTACTAATCAGCAAAGATCTTTAGCTTTATATTAAGCAAGTAGCCACTGGAAATCATATTTGTAGCCGTTGAAGAAAACTGCAGAAAATCAAGGCCTTGATTACTGCCCTCAAGGCCTTGAAATGATATTAAAGATCATCTTCCTCTTTTAATGCAGCGTTCACTTTCCTAATGATTTCTCAGAATCTCCAACATCACTTGCCTATAAATTGAGAGGCATTTTTCAACCAAAAGACACACAAGGGAGACCGCAGGCATTAATCCTCATTTGCATACCTTGAGCTTTAAGTTGCTAATCGTTCATTTGTCTTGCATTGTTCAAAGTTGTAATTAGGTGTGATTATAGAGTTGAAGGGTGAACTCTACCAATCCTTGTTGAGAGTGTCAACTTGCAACTTGAAACTTAGAGGAGGTCTACACTAGAGTTTTGACTATCCCTCCTAACAAAATTGGGTTAATCCCAGAGTTAGGAAACTCTAGGTTGGGACTAAGCTTGGTTCATGCTAACCTCATTAAAAAATACTCGTATCTTGTCCACATTTACTTTCTGTAATTATTTTTCGATCAATTTGTCACTTTGATCATCACCGTATTCACCCCCTCTGGGGTGATTCAATAGCCTTGAAGCTTTCAATTTGTATAAGAGCTAGACCCACTACATTTTAACTTTACCATCAAGTGGGAAACAATCATGGCCACCACCGGAGAAGACTTTTATGATAAAGGTTGTTCGACTATTAGACCTGCTTTGTTTATAGGCACTAAGTTTTCTTATTGGGAAATTTTTATGCAGATGTTTATCAAGACTGAAGGCTATAAGTGTAAGAAAGGAATGCTAGCCAGAAGGAGCGATCGTGACATAGCAATAGTGATGATAATGAAGATCATGTAGTCAATCTTGGTCCCATGGTCAAAGAAGAACAAGTTCAAGAAGAAGGCACCGAGTGTGAGAACTCAGATGAGGTAGATGACTTCGTATTTCTTGAATACTCTAAAGGTGAATTGGCCTAAGCCTTGGTTAATTGCATTGAATGTAAGCAAAAATATTTGTCCAAAATAATATCTTTAGAGAAGGGCATTCATAATTTCTCATTTGAAAAAGAGTCCTTAAAAAATCAAATGATGAACTTTATATGAAGACAGATACTCTTGAAATAAAGAAACAATAAGTTCAATCTAAATGTGAAGGAATTAAGAAATTGGTTTTAAAATTTTCAAAAGTACACGAAAATTTGGACAAATTATTAAGCGCTTAAAGGATTTCATTCAGTAAAGAAGGAATTTAGAATAATGTCTTTAATGAAAAAAAGGTCTATAAGAACTTCTTTATTGAATCGATATCCTAAAAAACATCTCATATGAAATGTAATTATTGCCTAAAGAATGGTCATATGTCTTATTCATGTTGTTTTAGAAAATTTAGCCCTAGGTTAGTTCAAGTTCGTGCACCAAAAGGCAAAAAACTACCCAATGTAAATTAAGGGACTATCTTAGTAATGAATACGTTTCATGAATTTTTACAAGTCAAACTCATGGACAAGTTGTTGATTGACTAGTTTTGAAGGCCCTGGAATACAGTTAAGATCTTGAAAATGTGGTGGAAACCAAGATGTTACTGCCTGGAAATAACTGAAACTCAACTTGAATTTTTATGTGAATATCCTAAATAAAAAAGTTAACATTTGGATTCTTATTAAATGGAACGTGATGTTCTCTTTACATCCTATTTGAAAATTTTTGGTTTTCAAATTTTCAAATTTTAGTTTGCTTTATTATCTTTGAAAGCTGAGCATGATTAATATTTCCTCATATCTTATGTGATTATGCACATAAATGATATGTCACTAATCTGTTGAGGGTGAGTTATACGTGTTTGTCATAATTTTTATGCTTCGATTTTTCTTTCTCCTTCTGGTGCTACCTTTTGATGAAATACAAAAAGGGAGAGAAGTATTTGGTAAAGCATTTAGGGTGTAACATTCAAAACTGTATTGATGTATTATTTTTATTGGGTTTTGTTATTCATAAAAAAGGGGAACATTGCTAGCTTCCTTAAGCTTACAATATATTTTATGAATATGTCTTGAAGAAAGACAAAAAGAAGTTGGTCCATTCATATATTTATTATATTACAATTGGATTTATCTTAGAATTACTATTGTTTAAATGTACTATACTATTAAAGAAGATATTGGCGTGTTAGCATTGCTTAATTGATTTTATATAGGGCGTCGTAATACCTTTGAGATAGTTTAGAATTCAAATTTGAATGTGTGTTTTTTAATATATTATATTTTGTGATTCATATTTGATTATGAGATTATGATTCTCTATATGACAATCTCTTTGAAATAATCAAGATGAGCCAAAATGGGTTAATAACTTTTTAAATCATGCCGCTTGCTCTAAATCAACCGCTAATGAGCAAATATCTTCTGCCTTATATTAAGAAAGCATCCATTGGAAATAATAATTGTAGCCGTTGAAGCAAAGTACAGAAAAATCAAGGGCTTGATTACTGCACCTTAAGGCCTTGAATTGATATTGAAGACCGTCCTTCGTCTTTTGATGAAATCGTCACTTTCCTAATGATCTCTCACCGTCTCCAACATCATTTGCCTAAAAATTGAGAGGCATTTTGCAGGTAATATGTCACACCAGGTAGAGCACAAGTGTCAATACTCATTTGCATACCTTGAGCTTTAATTTGCTAATCATTCATTTGAGTTGTATTGTTCAAAGTTGTAATTAGGTGGGTTCATGATAGAGTTGAAGGTTGAACTCTACCAATCCTTGTTGAGGATCTTAACTTGTTGTTTGGAACTTAGAGTATGTGTATTCTAGAGTTGTAACGATCCCTCCTAATAAAATTGGGTTAGTTATAGAGTAAGGGAACTCTAGGCGGGGACTAAGCCTGATTGAGGCTAACTGCGTTAAAAAATACTCACGTCTTGCCCACATTTACTTTCCGCAATTCTTTTTCGATTAATTTGTTGCTTTGATCATCACCTTATTCACCCCCATCTAGGGTGATTCAATAGCCTTTCAGCTTTCAAGATGATTTTAGGTGAATTGGTTGTGAATTTTAATTAAGCATAACCTAGGGTTTCATGACCATGTGTAATCTAATTTGATTTTTTAATCAAATATGTTGTTTGGATTGAATTAAATGGAATTTTGGAGGTTGGATGTGTTACTGGCTTGAAAAATGATGTTGTTGAGTTTTGCCAAAATTTAATGGATTAAAAGCCCTAAAAATGAACAAGTAAAGTTGTTCAGATTGATAATATAAATAAGTGTGTTTATGGGAGTATGTTGAGAGTTGATGTGATGAACAAGATTGAAAATATGTGCATTACAATTGTAAACAGACCGAAAATAGGGGTCACTTCGGGAATAAACTGGTATTTATTGGTGAATCGAAAATTATGATGTTAGTGGGTATATTGCACAGTGAGTTATCCTTAAATGATCTCTAGAATTACTGAATTCGGAGTTTTGTGGACAAAGTTATGACCGATTTATGGAGACTGCACAAAATAAATTGGAGCTGTGCACAGTTTTTTACAAGGTTAATTTTAGAGGTCATGCGGTGGTAATTGTATTTTTCACTATGAATGAAAGCGTTGCGAGACTTCTTAAGCTTTTTGTATTGGGGTTTGAGGTCTCAATTTGAGGCCGGGGGTGAAAGATATGAACTATTTGCGACTGCACCTATTAAGCCTCTATAACCTAAATTGTTTTCCTTGGTTCATGTTACTCTAAGTTATCTTATCTTGGTTTAAACTAAATTACCATAATTTATTTAGTTTTGTATCGTATCAATGTAAACTATCTTATATTTACTCATTGAAGTCTGAGTGCCCTTTTGAAACCCATTTCTATTAAAGTCATAAATTATGAGAATGAGAATTATTTACTATCTATGTATATCTACAAAGGCATTTCTGAAACAGAATTGGAGCCTAGTCTATCGTTTTTCTTTTGTGCATAAATATTATCCAACTAGATTGCATTAAAAATCCTAGGTACATTCATTGTTTGTATCTTTAGAAATCAGAACATATTTATCAAAATTATAATGTTTTGGCAAGTACATCAATGCATCAATTTAATCAGTGATTTGTCACATAACTAGTGACCCCATCAGCTACCAGCTTTTGGGCATTCGCCCTTCAGTTACCCGACCAGCCTCAGGCCAGCTGCCTAGATCGACTGGGTAGGTGTACACCTATCTATAGATCATATCAATTCTCATGGTTTCACTACTAAGTAATAACTAGCAATGCAGTTTTACATTCATCTCATTCCCTGTGTTTAAATTAAAATGAATTGCAAAGTGGGCCTAATCGACATTTCAATGATCATTTAACAGTACAGGAATGCAAGTACTCAGCTTTGTTTGCTATGTTTTGTTTTAGGCAAGTGCTCAATGAACCGCCCCCATAATAGCAAACCTACTGAGGATGATAAGTGAGCTAGGGAACTTGGTTAGATAAGGAATGGTGTACTGCACTTATGTTTTTGCAGCTGTAATTTGAGTTATCTTGTGGCTGGAACTATAACAAGAATGGTGATTTGACTACTATGTTGTATGAACCCTATGTTTGTTATCATCTACACATATATGATTTTGGATGGTGTTGAACGTTTATGGACTTGAATTATGCTCAAGTATAATATCTCTAGTGTAATTGCTTTAAGCCTTGTCCGTTTTGAGATGGCGGTAACACCCCGAGCATTGAGATTATCACTTCTAATCAAGAGAATTATTTAAGGAACTGGAAATAGTGAAGTATGTTCATTTCGAGGTGTTACAGATAACAAGTTTTTAGCGTTGTTGCCGAGGAAGTTGATTATTTCAAAGTCAAAGTCGACCAAAACACACTATATTAGGCTTTTTCTTTTTCTTTCTTTCTCTTTTGCTTTTCTCTATCCTTGTTCGGACTTGCTTATGCTTAGTATCATTCTTGTTTTGTATGCACAAGCACAGTCAAGGGAATCAAATCTCATTCCCTTGAATCCTAAGATCGAAGCTACTGCACGAAAGCAAAGCGACGTCTGCATGAAGAAGAAAGCAGAGGCTGCGATGTTTGGAAGAGACAACTGAGTTTTGAGGGACTACACTCTAGCTTAATTGTCAGGTATCAATTCATCCCTAGTGAATCCAATGGTAGAGATAAACAACTTTGAGCTCCACCATACCCTTATTTCTCTCGTACAAAGAGAGTAGTTTGGTGGGCACCCTTCTGAGAACACCAACATGCACCTTCACAATTTCCTTGCGAAATGTGATGTCATCAAGCTGAATAGGATGTCCACTGATGCCATTCCACTGTAGCTCTTCCTTTTCTCCCTGAGGGATATAACCAGGGATTGGCTTCAAAATGAGGAGCCAAACACCTTTGCTACATAGGATACACTATCCAAAGTTTTCCTCAGTAAGTACTTCCCACCAGGAAAGACTGCAAAGTTGACGGCGGACATCACTTCATTCGCGCAGCTTCATGGCGAGCTAGTACGAGGCTTGGAAGAGATTTAACGATCTCTAATGCTAATGCTTGCACCATGGAATTCTCAATTAGCTCCTGATTCAAACATTTTACAATGGACTAGATCAGAAACTAAAAATGTCCATTGATGCTGCAGCTGGGGGTGCTCTTATAGAAAAATTGATTAAAGCTGCAAAGACTCTACTGGAAGACATGACAGCTAATAATTATCAATGGTCCAATGAGCGTGCCACTTCAAAGAAGAGTAGTGGGACATATGATATTGATGTTGTAAACATGCTAGCAAGCAAGGTTGTTGCGCTCGCTTAGAAGCATGATAGAATGGGGACTCCCAATCCAGGGAGCTCCTCTGGTATGATGTATGAGGTTAGTGTTCTTTGTGAGGTATGTGGCATCCAAGGACACTCGGTAGTTGATTGTTAAGCCCACTTCCAGGGAATTGACCAAGTCAATGGCATGCAAAATTTCAACCCATGTCCACAAAATAACCCATGCTCAAACATATATAATCGGAGGTGGAGAAATCACCCTGACTTCTCCTACAAAAATATTTGATGTTTGGGGCCTTAAGTTTATACTCGAATGAGACGCCCCTCAACTTCAACCTTGAAGTTGAAATATTCGATGTATGGGGCCTTGACTTCATTGGACACCTTTCCTATCTTCGAAGGGTAAGAAGTTCATTCTGGTTGGTGTGGATTACGTCTTAAAGTGGGTGGAGGCCATACCTAGCCCTACCAATGAGTCAAGGATAGTGGCTAAGTTGTTCAAGAGGATCATCTTTCTTCACTTTGGGGTCTCGAGAGTGATTACCAGCGACAATGGGATGCACTTCACAAAGAAGAAGCTCGATGTTGTACTGAACAAATATGAAGGGTGCCACAAATATGACCTTCGCTATCATCCTCAAACGAGCGGCCAAGTTGAGATATCCAACCGAGAAATCAAGTTAGTGGTTGCTAGATCATGCAACCATTGGGTGGATAAGCTTGATGATGCTCTTTAGGCCTACCGAACGACATTCAAGACTCCAATTAAGATCACTCCTTTTTTCTTAGTCTATGGTAAACCTTGCCGCCTAACTAGAACACAAGGCCTACTAGGCCATCAATTACCTTAAATTCGATCTAAAATCCACGGGACAAAAATGGTTGCTACAGCTAAATGAACTTGAGGAAATTCGTTTGGATGCCTATGATAGTTCTAAGATCTACAAGGAGAGAATGAAAATGTGGCATGACAGGTTTATAAATTGTTGTGAGTTTTGAGAAGGTGATTTAGTTCTTTTGTTCAACTTAAGACTGAAGCTCTTCCCAGGCAAGCTCTGCTCTCGATGGTTGGGTCCCATTAAGGTGTTGAAGGTTTACCCTTATGAGGCCATACAGATTGGAACGGAAGCCACTACTGCATTCAAGGTGAATGGTTCGAGGCTGAAGCAATATGTTGGTAGTAAACCCATAGAAGGGAAGACTACTTGTGCCCTCCCTGATGCATCTTATTCATAGAAGCCATCTATGGTCAAGCCTAAGACCTAAAATCAACGCTTCTTGGGAGGCAACCCAAGCTTTTGTGCTTTCAAAAAAAAAAGAAGAAGAAGAGAGACAAAAAGAAAAAATAAGAGAGGAAAGGAGAAAAGAATTGAAAAAGGGTTGTGATTTGTTATTATTTAGGCTAAAATTGAGTTTTGAGGTGAGAGAAGAAAGATTCTGAGGTACACGGATGTGCCTTAGGGACGCGCGAGCACTCAGAGGATCAGAAGCTACGCACGGCCAGATGCACGACCATGCGCATATCCGCACTGTTGGCTAGAAGTTGCGCACGGTTGGACGCATGGCTATGTGCCCACTAGTGCATGATAACCGGAAGGCATGGTTGACCATGTGTCGACGCACGATCGTGCGTCCCCTTTTTCTCCCGATTTCATACTTTCCTCTTCTCTCTTGCTCAGTTTTTCTCTCTCCCCTCTCTACCCCACGCTGTATCTATGTCTCTCTTCTCCACTAACACAACCATCATAAAGCGCCACCACCACCCACCACAGCAATCTGCCGGCACTGGCCACCTACCCACATTTACCTTATCTCTCTCACTTACCCAAAGCTTTTCTCTCTCTCACTCGCACTCCTTGTCTCACTCTATCTCTCTCTCTCTCTCTCTCTCGCTCTTAGCCCACCACCACCAACTGTTCAGATCCACCACCGCTGTCCACCACCCTTCACTAGTGCTCTTCTCGCTGGTGCTCTCCCTGCTGGTTCTCACCAGCAATCGCCCCGCGTTGCGTTCTCTTTCCCTCTCTCCGCTACGCATTCTTTCTCCTCTTTCCTCAAACCCACCAAGCACTCGAACTACCACTAGCGCCACCTCCCTTCGTTGGCGTGGTCGCCAGCTGTGCTCCACCTATCTCCCTCACCACCTTGCCCCAAACATTCTCCCGATCTCCCCCCAACAAAAATTCAAAACCCTAGCTTTTGGGGGTGTTTAAATCTAACTAAGAAAGCAATTGTCAATTTGGGGGTGTTCAAATATCCCAATCCGAAACCCTAGCTTTTGGGGTTGTTCAAATCTTACCTTCCATCTTAGTGGCTCTTTAGCGGATTAAAGTCCTTTGCTAGTAATTTGGAGGTGCACTTGTGATTACTTGCTTTTGTGACCATCTTGAGCTTTTTGGTTTGTTTTACAACTCCCTCCACCATCACCATGGCTCCTAACAAGCATTTGAACTCCACCGCCACCTCTAATAGCTGCACCTAAGCAGCCCGAGTTAAGCCCTCACTTCCTCATATCATTAATAAACATAGAATTGTATTTGCTGACGATGATTATGTTAAATGGAATGATGCTATTGTCACTCGAAAAATCCATGCCCCTAGCTACATTGACGAGCAAATGCTTGCAACTTTGCATTTATTGGATGATCAGAGTGGATACATTTTGTGACTTTGCAAGACGATGTGTATGAATTGCTAGTCTGTGAATTCATGAGCTCTATTGTGGTAGACTTGAAACAGGCTTTTTAGGGGATTGTTGGGTACATTAGGTTTTGATTGTTCAATCAAACATTCGAGATAAACCTCCTTATTTCAATAAGCTCTTTCACTTGCTCAACCACGGTGTACTGACTCCTGTTCATGATGCCTTTATCCAAGGAGACTTTTGGTAAACCCTCACCTGTTCCACACACCATTATGAGGCCAGGTCTACCAAAGCAACATGGATTTGCAATCTTGTGCTTTCTTACTTGCAACACCTCACAGCAAACCATGTGTTTGCCCATGCTTATAGTTAGAATGGGGTGCGTAAGGGGGAACTATTTATCCTTTGGGTTGCGTTGCATAACCAACCCTTTAACACTGACGCTTTTATCACCTCTAACTTCGAGGAACAAGCCCAAACCTCAAAAGTTGGCATAGCTACTCGGGGGCTTATTACCGTCATCATTGGGCTTTAAGTTTTGGCTGCTAAGTTGACAATCTCTCAGTTTTATGCAGTCGTAGGTGCATTGATGTAGTTACTTGCATCAATATGAAGCTTTTCAAAACCCTAGATGGCGTTCATATCTGTCTTAACCATCATGACCCCTTTTCGTCCTCTCGAACCTGATGAGGCTTCTGACGATGATGGCGCACCGCATGGTACCCGAGCTCGACGAGCCACTGCCCCTCCTGGTACTGGGTCATCTGGTGCTCATGCACCTAAGGCCAATCCTCCTGGGACCATGGGCCTTTCCATGTTTCAAATGGTCCTCGATTGTCTCGATCAGCTGCAAGTACAAAAGCAGGGAAATACTTCGAAGCTAGTAAAACATGGCTCATCTGGTTGATTACGCTTATGAGCAGCACTAGTGGTTGTGTCCACCACCTATTGACCCCCTTATAGTCCCCGAGCTCCTAATAGTGCACACCCTCGATCCTTGCATTTGTATGTTTATTTCTTTCATTGGGGACAATGAAAAGTTGAAGTACACGGGGGGGGGGGGGGGAGGTGATTGCCTTGTTGATCTATTTAAGCTGCAATTTGGGACTTTGAGATTGTGTTTCGGACATATGCTAGTGTAGCATACGTACATCTTTGCATTTAGTATTACTACCTATCGATCTTAGTTGCATATTTACTATGCATTTAGTCTTATTTTCTTTTTTTATTTCATAAAGCACGTGGTTCAAAGCATATAGGTTAGATATTGCACTGCAACAAGGAGACTTGAACGAGTCAGGCACACATAAGCTTTCGAGGTAATCCTTCTCACCCTTCTCTTCATTATCCTTCATGTGTTTTATTGCTTTTTTAGTTAGATTTATCACTTTCAAAAAAAAAACAAAAAACAGAGACACTTTTTGATTGTCAGAGCCCTTCTTATGATGACATTCAAGGGGTAATGGTTTTGATAGATAGTTGTGGTAACTTGTGGCAAATGCGATTCGATTAAGGCCAATATCTTGTGAAAATGGTTATGAAAATGTTCTAGTTGTTGGGCTAGGTGTGCTTATGTATTTGCCGTGGAGAGTTTCTATGATGTGGATTGGTTGAACCTTGTTTGTTGGCTAATCATTTGATCTAGTTTTGGATTATGGCAGAAGACCTAGTGAGATTTTTTAAGCCACGATGAACATTCATTATACATGGTCTAGAACATCCTTTTATGAGTGTTCAACCCCCATATGTCAGCATCTCTAAAACTTAGCTTGACTCTCTTCAAAATCATATTTGGCATGTGCATAATTTTGATACAATTGAGGCATTTGTTTGACTTATAGACCACAAGAGCCAAAAAGCCACCTCGCATGCTTATAGTCCTTTTGCTAACCCCTTAAGCTCTTCCACCTTTATTTCATTCACCCAAATCTACTAAATTGACGGCCTGAAATGTACAATCCTACCCTATGCCAAGTTAGAAGAGCAACAATGTGAGTTATTTTGATTGGGAATTATGTTTATGGTTGCACCCCAGTGTGGTTGTTTTGATTGTGGTTAGCTTTTTAGGATTGGGAGTTCAAATTACTCTATGACCTATACCATTCATTTCATTTCTGAGAATGAAAAAGAAAGAGAAAAAAAGAAGGATAAAAAAAGAAGAAAAAACATGTAAATAAAATGCTTGGCATAGAAGGTTCTATTCAACATGGGGACAAAGTTTTAATCCCTTTACTTAATGTTAAGTTGTTATTCGGGATATGGCAACAATTACGTGAGAGTTTGGAGTTGTTATTAATTGCTTTGTGCTTGGCTATTTAACGCCTCCTACCTAAATTGGATCCTTCCTTTCCCTCAACCCTCGCCCCGCTACAACCCTTAAAAACTCCTTATGATCAGCATTAGTGCATTTGACTTCACGCATGGAGAATTGAGAGTTTCACCAAGCCTATGGTACTCTGCATGCATGGAGGGTAGTTTGGAGTTGTCATTTCTTTTACCCTAAACACAGGTGAGGAGCATTCCCGTTCTTATCCTTATAGTGAGAATCTATCAATCTAGCTAGCTCACCAATAATTAAGGGGGGGGGGGACGACATTTGCAAGCAATTCAGTATATGGTATTTATTCTTGCATCAAGGTCTAGTGATTCACATTTTAGAACAAGTGTTTTTGAAAAAAAGAGTTTTGCCTTTGTTGAGTTTCTTAACTGTGAATTGTCATACTTATTGATCGAATTGTCATCGCTTGCCTAAGAAGGTGGGAACCTCGAGGTGAAGCTCTTCCCTTCTTGGTGTTTTGATTAATGATCTTGTTTGGGGACAAGCAAGAGATAAGCGTGGGAGATTGATAAACCTGTATTTTGATCCCATTTGAGCTCCTATTCGACCTAATTTCCCTTCGTTTCAAGCAAAGCCACGATAAGGAAGAGGTCAAATTTTCTTCCTTAACTCGATGTTGTGCTTATTGTGTGATTTTCCTCATTTTCAGGGGTAGAAATTAAAAGTTGAGGAAATTCGGAAAGGAAGCCTAGAAGACGAGTTTCGTGCAAAGAAAGTGGTCCTGGGGCATGCAGCGGGCACAAAAAGAAGGTTTGAGAAGCCCAAGAGGGCGCACGATTAGTTAGTCACAAGCGCACAACCGTGCACCTTCCATCTGGATTTAAATCCCTAAACTAGTAGCTGCGCACAGTGGCACATGACCATGCGTCTAGCCGTGCATAAGGAGCATGATTGCTCGTGTGTTGGCACATAACTGTGCACTGTAGCGATTTTCACGATTTGATTATTTTGCTAGGACTTCTCATGGGATATCTTTTATTTTGGTTAGGGAGCGCTTGTGAAGGGCGATTCTAGGGTTTACATTCTGAATATTTTTACACACCTTTCTAGTTTAGATTTGTGAGTTTAATTCAATGATTTTTTGTTGACTTGTTGTGGGAAGTTTGTATTCTTTTCTTCTCCTATTACAATTTCAATCCAAGTTTTCAACTTTTGTCATGTGCTTGAGATTAGGGTTTATGATTATGACTATGAATATGTGTAGAGGCTAATTCCCCAATCTTAGGTTGGGATTAGCCCCTACTATGTGAAATTGAATAATGTTCTATGTTTTTACAAAACGTGCCCACGTTTGCAAATTTAAGTCTCACATACTATGCTAGGTGTTCGGTAATTGCTCGAGTGAGATTTATTCATTGTTCTTGATTTGGGTTTAGAAGATCAATGAAAGTTCAGTCCTTTATCTAGTGCGACTCTGTGAGTGATTGAACTTCTTGATGTGAAAACAGTTAGGGTTTCAATTGGGAATTTTTGATTGATAATTCTAATTTCAAGAAAATAGATAACTAAGATTGATTAGTAAGTCCAATAACCTTCGAGAGAAGGCGTGGATATGTTTCAACATGTAATCATTTTACTTCAATTATTTGCATGGGCCAGTTCGCATGATTCAATTTACGATTCGTAGAGCATAATAGTGTTGTGAATCCCAATCTCAAATCTTTATTATTATTATATCAATCAGATTTATTTGCATTCAGCATAATAGAATTCTTGTTCAGTAACTATGAACTTGAGTAGATTTTTGCTTGAATTGAGTGTTAGGAGTCTGTTTGGTGGTTGGAATCAAGGACACGACCCGCACTTGCTAGTTGCTAACTACAACTATACTGTGCACTTGCGATAATTTTAGATAAAACATTTTGACCAGAAAAAAAAATCAGTTTGACGGAGGGTTGGAATTTGATAACACTTCTCTCAAGCATGACTATTTACCTTCTAGTAATTTTTTAGAAAATCATATCCTGACACTCAAGCACAGAATGATGTAGCTAAATGTAAGAATAAGTGCATTTAGGAGATGGTTAGGACCTTTCTAATTCAATTTCTTATTCCTTTTACTTACTGGGTAGAAGTTGCTTTTGCTGTCGTCTTTACCATTAATCGTTTACCTACACCTATTCTTGATAAGAAATCAGCTTTCGAAAAATTGTTTAATTGTATTCCTGATTACCCTTTTCTATGGACTTTTGGTTGTGCTTGTTTTTCTGACATCTCTCCTTCTTCATCCAATAAATTACAACCATGGTTTGTTCATTGCGTTTTCTTAGCATATGCTAATCAATACAAAGGCTATTGTAGCTATGATCCTGGAACCAGCAAGATTCATATAGGTGGACATGTTCGCTTTTATGAAAATGTTTTTTGCTTCCAATAGTTATCTTCTTCTCATGCGGTCCCCCCGCCCCAACATAACACATAATTCTTATTACTAATGACATTCTTTCACTTCGTTCACTTCGGTGTGCATGTATTCGTGTCCTACATGTGTCATGGTACTGTTGTCATCAGGCTGCGTCCCCTTAAGCACTCAACCCAGCCCCACCCCCCCCTGATAGCATCACTTGGCCCATCTCCTATGGCCCAAGAGGATACTCAACAACCTCGGCCTGCTCCCTTGTTCCTTGCCTACTTCGCCCATTTGACCTTGAGTCTTATGGCTAATACGACATTTCCCCCACCCGTTCGCATTGTGCCTGTGTCTGCTTACCCTTATGCCACTTCTCTCCCCCGACTCTACTCTGAAGCCTCGCTTCAGACTATGGAGTTGCCTAGACCTAGTGCGTCTGGTACTAATATTCATGATATGCAAAGTAGGTCCAAGTTAAGAATTTCCAAGCCCAAACACATTTTGTCACTTGCTACTAGGTCTTCTGAATCAGAACCTTCTTACTGTAAGGAAGCTATGTCTAATCCCAAGTGGAAACCAATTATGACTTATGAGTTTGATGCTTTGATTTCTAATGACACTTGCGAACTTGTACCACACATAGATGGTCGTGCTCTGGTGGTGAGTAAGTGGGTTGTTAGGCTAAAATACAATTTTGATGGGTCATTGGAACGATACAATGCAAGGCTAGTTGCTGTAGGTAATCATCAGCAAGTAGGTATTGATTACCATGGCACCTTTGCTCGTGTTGCTCATCTTGCCACTATTTGCCTTGTCTTATCTATTTTTGTCACCAATAAATGGCATATTCATCAACTTGATGTTAAGCATGTATTTCTTAATGGCCTCGTTACTGCAAAAGTTTACATGCGACAATCTCTTGATTTCACTTATCCACGTTTTCCTTCTCATGTGTGCTGTCTCAAAAAGGGCATCTATGGCTTGAAACAAGCCCTTCATGCTTGGTTTCATCGCTTTAATAGTTTTCGGTCGCACATAGGTTTTCTCGCAGCCAGTCAGATCCATCCATGTTTACTTTTTGGTCATGCCTGTCACATTCTCATTCTTCTACTTAGTGTTGATGATATTATTATGACTGGCAGCTCCATGTCTTTTCTTTTCTCTTTTATCTCCACTCTTTCTAAGCAATTCGCTATGAAAGACATGCGAGATCTTGACTATTTCCTACGAGTGTAGGCTATTGGTTCCTTTCCGGGATTGTTTTTATCTCAACATAAATACATATCTGACCTTCTTCTCAAATTTCATCTTCATACATGCAAACCTATTCGCAGTCCTATTGTTGCTATGACTGCTCTCACCCTCTCAGACGGTGAGTTACTTACAGACTCCACAGAGTACCACAGCATGGTAGGTGCATTCTAATATTTGACTATGATGCGTCCTGGCATTGCATATGCAATTAAACTAGTTTTCTAATTTATGCATGCCCTCAGTACTACTTATCTTTCTGATGTGAAGCGAATTTTCAGGTATCTACAGGGCACCTCAACTGAAGGGATTCACAGCCGACTTGCTACATCTTTATCTTTGATTATTGCCTATTCTGATACAGATTGGGCTGGGTGCAAGGATACTTGTTGTTCCACTACAAGTTATGCCATTTTCTTTGGACCCAATCTTATAGCTTGGCGCTCTAGGAAGCAACAGATAGTTTCCAAATCATCTACTGAAGTTGAGTATCAAGTTGTCACCTACACAGTTGCTGAAACCATTTGGATTCAGAAATTGCCAGCTGACATTAGGATTCTGCTTTCGACTTGTGTGATGTGTGACAACATCAATGCCACATACCTTACTGCCAATCCTAGCACTCATCATGATCGCTCCAAACACGTACATTGCTATGGATCACGATTTTGTTCGTGAGCATAATGTTGCTGGTGATGTTGTTGTGCGTTATGTTCCAACTTAATTACATTAGCTGATATTTTTACGAAATGGTTGTCTTCTAGTTAGTTTTCCTTTCTAAAATCTAATTCATCCATTTTTTCTTCTCCTCTACAGATTGAGCCAGTGTAATAGAGGATAAGGACTATGATGTAAATTCATTGTAATTTTACTTCTATATAATAGAGAGCCTATCTCCCAAACTGGGTGAGCCAGAGCCAAACACTTCCAAAACCTCACATGTATATACAATTATTGCACATCAAGTGTTTTATAGTTATTGAGAATGCTTGAGATTTTTATCATTTATTTTGGTGGTATTCGGATGTTGGATATACTAATTTAAATAATATTATGAATCTGTCATGGCGGAAAATGTTTTCTCAAGATGATAGAATGAACGGGTTTTGAGAGTTATAGAAGTAAAATGGGGAGGGATTAAAAGTGAAACAAAAGTAGGCAATTACACCTAAGTTCTTACATTAGAGCAAACAATATCTTAGGATAAATCTTAAGTCACAAAAAGGAGTCATAGTTCGACCATATTGCATTCAATACAATATCGATGCTAGAGTATAAACCTATTCACCCATAAGCTTAAGATTTTGGTTGAGATGCTTCTTAAACGTGGTATCAGAGCCTTTCAGACCAAGAGGTCTCGAGGTCGAATTTCAACAGCCCCCACATTGATTTTTTGCCCAAGGTAGGGGAAGCCTTTGCAGTATCCATGCTTCAAGCCGAAAAGACATTCACATGAGGAGGCATGTTAGAGTATAAACCTATTCATGGATCTTCAACCATCAGCTTAAGCTTTAGTTTGATATGGTTTTCGAACAATCGATGTCAAACATCTTAATAATTGAAAGAATGGTGGCCTTCGAATGACATTAATTAGCTTTCGTTTAACGAGTATAGTAACATTGGACAAAACGGGGACTATGTGAGATATTGTCAATTAGAAGTAATTAAACATTGGGTGTGTCTATATATATATATATATATATATATATACATATATATATATAACAAAAAAAAAATCAAAGGGCCATAAAAGCATCTAGAAGTCTACTTTTACTTGAAGACAAGGCGAAAGTAGAATAGTTCATAATAAGTGTTTTGAGCGTGTACAGGGTATACTCTGATTATGGGTGCAGGACAAATGTTGGAACTATAGGAAAATCCTCATATTAGTGGTCGAAACCTAAGGACTTTAGGGTGGCATGAATTGAGCGAGGTCAGGCATTTTTGCATTTGAATGTGGTGTGACTCTGGAAAGGGTTATGTTTATTAGACTTTAGAGACCTATGTACAATCAACGAGACAATAAGATCAGAGTTTGTCATTAAATCATTAAAATTAGCTATGTCCAACAGGTAAGATGTGATAGTTTTGCATAGGAACTAAAAGTGTGGTACTTTCCTTACCCAGGGCAAATTCATTCATCGAAGCTTTGCGTTAACCTTTGAACCTTATGACTACACTTAACAACCCAATGTTAAACATTTTTTTTGGTATAATGTTATAGTACGCTTATTCAATCTCTCGTTGATTAAACGCATTTTTATTTCTTCTATACAGGATATTTACTAGGATTCATATTTCGCATTAACTCACGCTATTAGGAATTAGAGCAAACTAATAGCGGAAGCATTAGGATCAACAATGATATTCAATAGTAAACAATGATAACAAGAACAATAAAGAACACAGATTTACGTGGAAATCCAATGTGGGAAAAACCACGGACGGCGACGAGCCCAAACAATCCACTATGAGAAGGAGTACAAGGGCGATCACAATCACGATGTGTGATTTGATCTAGTACAATATTACAACTCGCTTATAATCTCTCTCTCACAACTCTAAGAAAGTGGAAGCAAAATACTCTGTAAGTATTTCTTACTGGTCTAGGATTCAGGGATGATTATTAGCGCCTAGGCAAGGCCCTTTATATAGGGTTTAGAGGTATAAAGATGCAAAAAAACCCTAGGAGCAACCCTAGTCGTCAAGACGACGAAACCTTAGCCACCACGGTCCGTAGCCCAAACTCCTTGAAGCCCGTGGGGATCTGCGGAGCTGATTTTAGGGCATTAAACCCAACAATCTCCACGTTGGACCAAAATCACCAACACTAACTCTCGCACACCGTCATAGCACCCCGAAGGGCGGACCCCAAAGGGTTTTTAAGCGATCTGAACACCGGTTGAGTTCAAGTGATACTTGAACTTAGCTCTGGGAGATGACTTGTATGAACCTTTCTTCATACAATCTGCCGTAGCAGATGCTTGCAAGACATAGAGGCTTCCTTGCCTCAAACCCTTCAACAGAATCCGACTGCCGTTCGAAACCTTCAGAACTCCACCTTCAGCTGAATATTTGCACCCCTTGGATTCAAGGGCGCCTAAAGAGATGATGTTACGATTCAAGTAGGAACGTGGCAAACATTCGATAAAGTCTTGACAACACCATCATGGGTCTTAATTTTAATAGCACCGATTCCAGTTACATTACATTGGGCATTATTGCCCATGTGAACAACAGTTGAGTCAACTGGATTATATGTTGAAAACCAATCCTTATGAGGACACATATGATAGGCACACCCAGAATCAAGAATCCAATCAGAATCGCTTCCCCTTTCAGTAGAGGTAGCAAACAAAACGTCACCATCTGAATCAGATTCAACAAACGATGCTCCAGTAGGCTCATGAGAATTATCTTCTTCTTTCTCCCTCTTGTTTTGTAGTTGCCAATAGTTAGAAACAATATGACCCAATTTACCATAGTAATTGCAGGTCTTACCATCGTGAGGATTTCTAGGCTTAGAACGGTTCTTACTCCATTACCGTTCCCCTTTTCAGTTGTTTTACCCCTTACTACTAATTGCTCAGCAGAATCAGCATGAATGTCAAGATCAAACTTCTCCTTAGACAACAGGTTTGACTTAACATCCTCAAACGATATAGTATCAGAGTTACTATATAGCATGATCTCCTTAAAGTGTTTATATGAAGGGGGTAGAGACACAACTAACAAAATAGCCTTATCCTCATCCTCAATTTTCACGTCTAAACTTTCAAGGCCAACTACAATCGAATTGAAATCATTTAGATGTTTTTGAACAGGAGTACTTTTTTCCATTCTGAAAGTGTAAAACCTTTCCTTCAATCGGATCTTGTTAGCGAGACTCTTCATCAGGTAGAGTTCCTCTAGCCGAATCCAAAGACCCACTGTAGTTGTCTTATCAAGCACCTTTCGCAAGACATGTTGTGCCAAGCACAACTGTATAGCAGAAAGTGCCTTCAGCTCTAGTTCCTCCCATTCGTCGTCCGTCAAAGAACCATGCTTCTTCTTTTGCTGCTCCACCCATTGTTCATCTGTCATCTTTTCGGGTTTCTTGTGAGGTCCTTGTAGAAACTTCCACAACCCATGCTAGATGAGAACTGCTCTCATCTGTACCTTCCAGAGATTAAAACTAATCTCCCCATCAAACTTCTGAATATCAACCTTCATAATTGAAGACATCCTAAACCTAATGCTCTGATACCACTTGTTAGGAATTAGAGCAAACTAATAGCGGAAGCATTGGGATGAATAATGATATTCAAAAGTAAACAATGCTAACAAGAACAATAAAGAACATAGATTTACATGGAAACCCAATGCGGAAAAAACTACAGATGGCGACGAGCCCAAACAATCCACTATGAGAAGGAGGAGTATAAGGGCAATCACAATCACGATGCGTGATTTGATCTAGCATAAGATTACAACCTCTCTTATAATCTCTCTCTCACAACTCTAAGAAAGTGAAAATAGAATACTCTGTAGGTATTTCTTGCTGGTCTAGGATTCAGGGATGATTATTAGAGCCTAGGCAAGGCCCTTTATGTAGGGTTTAGAGGTATAAGAATGCAAAAAACCCTAGGAGCAACCCTAGCTGTCAAGACGACGAAACCCTAGGCACCACGGTCCGTAGCGCAAACTCTTTGAAACCCGTGGTGGATCTGCAGAGCTGATTTTGGGCCATTAAACCCAACAAATGCTAATTCCCGAGTTCTCTTAAATGGTAAGGTTCTCTTCCCTTCTATATGGGTTCTCTACTTCTAGCAACCTTGTTTATCCTTCTCAATTGAAGTTATTGTCCCCCAACCACCTAGGGTCATTCTATCAGGACTTATCCGTCCCTTACTAATTTACATTCAGGATGATTGCTTTTACTCCTTGTTATTGACCTTTTGCTGCATGATTCCCATATTCAGTCAGCTTCGTCTCAGTCATTTGATATCTGGTTAGGAATTATTCTGTGGATGGCCTTCATTGAAAGACTAAAGTCATACAACTTTCCATTAATTGGACTTTCCTTGCTATTTATCATCTTGAGTCAATAACAAACACTGGACTTCACTTGCATTCATAGCTTGTTTGTTAAACTGTTGTTGCATCTCGGTACTATTTTGCTTAATGCTTCTTATGAAGATTGTTAGCATGAACTTTACCTTTAGGATCAATGATACCCGGCCTATACATTTTTTTTGTTCATCTTATTTCATAAAATATAATCTTTCAAATTAAAACCAAAAGTATACTCACCTCTTTTCTTGCAACAGCCGAATAGATTTTCTTGAATATTGCTCGCAGTCGTTTAGTATATTCTTTTTTCTACAAATGATTGTTCAGAACTAGACTTTTGTTCTTTACGACCTCTTAATCACATGCATACTTTTCTTACGTCGTTAGGAAGTGTCATCTTGCTACCAATATTTCCTTCCTCCCATTATTCAAGTCGTTCCATTTTCATAGTTGGTTGACCGGCTACTACATTTCAACTCATATTGATCTAAATAAGCTTTTGCCAGCTCTATTCTATGATGATTATTCATTTACCAATCAGAGTTACATTTCTTGTGATCGTTTGCAAGGTTTTTGTGCTCCTTGGTCTCACGTAATCTGGAAGCGATTTGCCCTATATTTCATTGGTATTCTACTGGGGAGAAAAAAAAAACTATACATCACTTCTCCATTAACTGTTCAATGGTGTAACTTGAATTCTGAGATGACTTAAATCCAAGGCAACTATATGATTTTCTTGTTTATAGTTTAGATTTATACCAAGGCAATCTACCATTTGGAAGTATTCTTATTCCCGTGTGTTATACTATCGCCATAATCGACCCTGGCATCGTTAGGTGGGAAAAAATATTTCCCTTGTCTTAGACTATTAACCTAATGGAAAGGACATAAATGTCCCATCTTTGTCACTTGTTTTACTACTGATCCATTTCCTACTTGCGTTCCTTTTGTGACTGACATTCGGATGTATCTATTGATTAGATTTTCGTTTATTCTCAAATTCAGTGTCCAGAAAGACTTCAACAACATAATGTATTCTTGATAATCTTTCTTTGTAGCTATTACCTACTCTGTTATAACTTTATATTGATATCTTTCCCCAGACATTATTGATTAAGTTACGCATTGATTACTTATCTGATTTCTTATCAATCAATACTGTCTAACTAATATTAATTTCTTGTAGGCTTTTCTATCCTATAATCCTTAAATACTCCATCCAGTAATTATCTTACCCATGAGAAAAAACGTTTTTCAAGATATTACTCTCTTAAGGCTGATGAACAAAATTTTTCATAGTTCCACCTTATGCTTGTAAACACATCAATTGGTTGAGCTCAGCGTGCAATATTGAAAGGAGGGGTCACTATGGAAAATCAAAAAAAATTAAATAGAGACCAAATAGCTGAGTGTTTGGTTGTCCACACTATTTTAATAGCATGACAATTACCATGCTCTAGTTAGGTTGATGAAGATACACCTTTGCGTTGGAAAAGTTATAAACTTATGCCATTGATATATTCTGAGGAACCTCTATAAATTGTGGATTGAGGTTGGCAAAAGGAAATATGTCTCTGTATTTTCTCTGTGTACAAGGTATGCAATATAGATGAAAATCAGTTGTATATTTTGAATAACAATCATTACGAAGTGGTCAGGAAATGACAAAAAAAGGGGTCAAAGGTAGTTCCATAAGTCACATTACCTGTTTTTACGTGTATAATAATTGTTGAAAAGAAAAGGTGGTTCCATAAGTGAACTAATCATCGATGTAATTTAAGGTCTAGCTTGAGCCTGTGAGGAACTTGGAAATGGTTTATCTTTAAAGTAGTTCCCTAGCTCTCATCCATATATTCTCTTTTTTATGTTAACTGAGAGATTTGTGAGTTTAATAACATCACCCAACCAACATGGATTGTATCCAAGGAGGGCAATCAAAGATAATGTGCATATATTTGGACCATTTTAGGATATTAGGGTCATACCTCTTGCGATGCAAGGATGTAGTTCAAACATATTTAAAATTGTATCGCTAATGGTAAAACCAATTATTAATCCAAATAGTAAAAAAGAAGAAGATATGTTAGATTATTCAATTCACGAATAGTTGAGCATTTCTTTTTTTATTTCTTTTCCACTGAAATAAAGTGTACTCTTCATTCTTAATGTTCAACTCACATTGTTTTTATTCATTAAAGTATCTCTTTATTAAATTTATATTTTACACAAATGTTAAATTTTATTACTAACTAATAAGGGGTATTCACTTTAATATGTAGAATGGATATTGCAATAAATCTACACCCATCTTAAATAGCATTCTTATCCCTTATGTTACCCTGCGTGGCATACAAGGACTTCAGTCAATTTTTACTTTAATTTTATCAATATAAATAGCAGAGAAAATATGTCAATTTTAAAAGTAGTAATCATCCTATTACAACAAAATTATTGTTTTTGAGTTATAATTATTTATTTTCCTTTTTCATGTAAATTATCACTTCAAATTTCTATTGTATTTGTACGATAATAATTCATTTACTATTTTCTCATAAATCTCTAATATATGAGACTTTTTTTTCGTGGAAAAATTTAGAAATTAAAAAAACCAACTTTTTACTTAATTCTTTAAGAAATGTTATATTAAATTTAAGTCATAATAATTACTAAATAAGTTATGCAAAAATGTAAATTTCTTATTTAAGGGAGCATTTCTATAACTTAGCCTATGAGGACAATTACGTAGCCAAGTAATCCCATTTAATATTACACATGTTATCCCAACTAGCATTTATGTGCTGTTTCTATCCAACTTCTAATATATATAGATATATACATATATATATATATATA
>JACYFF010031956.1:35295103-35337554 GCA_017589665.1 Selenicereus undatus | reverse complement strand
ATATATAAGGATGATAGAAGTCCATGTCATTTTATGGTTTACTGGACTAAAGGGTAGTCAATTTGACTACAACTAGTTATGTAGATTTTCTTTACCATTGCGGTACCTTGCGGCTAAGTGCGTGATATTTGGAGTAAGGGGTGACTCTTGTTGAACAAGGTCGTCAGTGAAATTGATCATGATCAAAGATCGATCATACTTCGGTGTATGGGATATCCATAAGGTTATATATCGTGGAGGATGATAGAATTTCCTTTCTCCGGAGCGTATTCTCAATTAACGCATATCAGGATACCCATGTCAGAAGCACTTTCTTACTTTTTCACGCAAATTGCGTTTCATATGTGCCCTGGGCGAGTGGTTTTGACGTTAAATATCAAATGAAAAAATTATTAAAAATGGAACAATCACTTGAAAAGTTGTTGATAAATGCTGTGCACTATTAGTAGAGTGCATGATTAATGAACTGGGAAGAGGGTATCAACATCTTTATGGGCGGTAGCCTCACTCGTGTGGTTAGTCTGAGTCCACTGCATTATGAAAGGCAGCCATCTAATGTCACTTATACTACAAGTAACCATGGAGAAGTGCACCAGATACCGAGGCTCCCAAAAAACAAAGAAAAAGCATTAGCATGGTAGACTGAAGCGCTTCAATGCCTAAACTTCGGCAAGCAAGCAAAGATGAACTTAATCTCCTTCTAAAACTCCACTAGGTCCCTTAGGGGATGTTCCCCCTAACTCGTTTACATGCCACGCTTATGCACTTCAGAAGGGTGGCAAAGGCAAGGTCAGCCCAGTCAAGATTGCCCACTACGGTAATGTCCTCTACGTTTGCCATCAAATGAGGATGGCATCGATTTGCCCTTCTTGACAAAAATGGTGCAATAAAGTAGATATGCCATGAAAACGTGGAAGATTTTCCCATAACAGAGGTCATTCGGGGAACCATATAAGACCTTCTTAGTCAAGGAGTACGTAATGGAGTAGGATTTGAATGGCTATCTGTCAACCGAGGACCCAACTAACTCCTCATGTCTTTGCCTCTCCACCTTGAAGGCTAGCCTAGTAAGCATACAGAAATCTTTGGGGATGATAATCATCTCACCTAGGGAAAAATGAAAGGTTTTGGTATTTTCTCAATGCATTTCTATCAAATCCCTTATGAGGAACTGATAATTTGCCTTCTAGGGCCAATAGACATACATCACCTTTATTTTGGCAACACTAGAAAACAGTTTAAGAAGGCATTCAATTTCCTATAGATTCTCATACCCTTTTGCAAACTCTTGCTTCTTCAAAATGGAAATCAAGATTGTCATACTAACTTTAGAAAATTCAAGAATTACTAAAAAACTGATAGCATCAAACCATAAGGAAAAAACCAATCACATGCTGGCGAGCAATGGTACAAATGTCGTAGTGCTTATCTTTCTAGTATGACAAGTTGGAAGTGTCAATCCAACTGCTGTGGTCCACGACATAACCCTATAATCATCCTCAAGTAGGCTACCATCGCTTCGACAATTGAGGGCCGGCGGAAGGTTGTGAGCAAGCAGTAATGTGCATGCAAATATCAAAATTTGATTTTCAAGTCAAATGGGTGTGGTTCAAACCATCTATAGCACTCAAAAACAACACAATGCAATTTTAGCAGCAGATATGTATGTGTTCAACGAAACCAAAAACTAAAACCTACATAAACAAGTAAGTAGCAAGAACAATGCCTAAGTTTCAATGCTATTGTTTTTCTATACCGTTGACGCATTCCCAACAAAACTGCCCATCAAGTCTTCGAAAAAGGGCATTTACAACCAAACCAACCAAACCCTCAAATCTGGATGCACGGCATGAAAACTAATATTTCAACTCAAATTATGAAGAATTAAGCAAGTTGTGTGAAAATAAACGAGAATAGAGTAATTAGCTCTTGAATTGGATACCAACACTTGCGTTTTCACAGAGGACAGGTCAGGGGTTGTACGCCCAAATGAAGAAGGTTGCAGTAGCTTTATGTGTGGTACGCAGGATGACCAAGTAGCTACTACTACGTAACAAAGCATGTCACTGGGGCTAGGCGGTATGTGTAATCAATGATCTAGAAAACATGAAGATGTTAGGAGGGCCCCATACGAGCACCCGCAAACCAGTCCAGAACAAATACTTCTAGCAACCCTAGGTCTGGAGGCCCTTACTTCAAAGCCCAGCACAGGAACCACTTAGCGGCCCATCAGGTGGACAACCTGAGTGAAATTACTATTTTTCCCTTAGCTACAGGAATTACAAATACCCCTGACCTGCCTTGGAAAAAGGGAATTGCTTTTCTGGCACATACCCCAGATCGGCATAAATTCTCTCTTAACTACTCTATCTCTGACTAGGACCCCTATTGACTTGATTGTCGAAGAGGCGTTCCCCGGATCTCAACTCGGGGGTGCCCTTTTTTGTAAGTTCGGCGGTCGAAGAGACGATCGTTAGACTTTCTGTATGTACTATCACGTAAGCCCACCCTCATCCCACGTCATCTTTAGCAATCCCAGAAAGTCCTAAAATAGATTCGACGCCATATGAGGGGAGAGAGTGGTGAATGATGGTAGTCAGTGAAGCTACAGAGACACGGCCCCGAAGAAACAAGGCACCCATGATAGAAGCCCCGGTACCCCCTGAGGTGCAAGACGCCTCAAAAAGCTCCCAGGCGAACCCCACTCGGTCATGCAGGGCCCACCCAAACGGGAGGCCCACGTCGCAATGGACGTGCTCAAAAACCTCATGTCCACCATGACTGACACAATCATCCAACTAGTGACCGAGCAAGTGAAGAAGGCCATGGAGGCAGCAAACTCCACAAGGCCTATCCCTACCTTTGACTATGTGTCCACCCCGGGCTGCGAACCATCACATAGGCACGCCCCCGTCGGGTCACATCGTCGCAATGAGGAAATGAGAGAGGCTGTTGCCCCACAGAGGGATGGACTATCCCGGGATGCAAACCGCGATCGGTCCCATGGAGCGGCGCCATGTAAAATAATCTGCTAAATTTCGAAAGACCTGCGAAATCAACCACGACCTTATCGACGTACGCAACTCATTCTCGTCGTACTGTCTGGTTCGAGGAGTTGGAATAAACCTCGAAGGGAAGCCTTAAGAAGGTAGCACACCCCTCAGCGTCGCTCAACTAGGGAATGCACTCGCAGTCCTCTTTTTAGTGATGCGCACGGTCAACACTCCCGCCATCATGGTGTTTGGAATGGTCTCCCTGATGGGACCCATCCCCTTGTGTAGCCCTTTCAACGCGGAGAAAATTAACCCCCCCATTACGGTAAGGTGAAGATGCCCACCGTGGACCTGTATGATAAGACCATGGACCCGGAGGAACACCTGGGGGTATATAAGGCACATATGTACATCTAGGATATGGACGACGCCACGTACTATCGTTACTACTTCGCAACTCTGAAAGGGGTACCACAATCGTGGTTTAATGGCTTAGCTCCAGGAAGCATTTCCTGTTTTCAAGATCTTACCGATAGATTTATCAGCTAATTCATTGCTAGCTATAAAGAGAGGCGGACTAGAATCCACTTATCCAAGATCAAACAGGGGTCGCAGGAATCCCTAGCGGAGTTTGTGAAACGCTTCCATGAGGAGGTGGTCTAATTCCTCGATTTGGAAGATGGGGTGGCATACACCTCTTTCTTGAACGGCTTAAAGAGTGGGCAATTCAAGTTCTTTTTCGTCAAGAAAAAGGAAACCACCCCAACTGAGGTGCTCAGGAGGGTCGCTGGCTTTATTAGTGTAATAGAAATCTGCGTAAAAAGTACGGATGCCTCCAAGAAAGCCAAGATCCCGGTCGACAGGAACGCGAGACATGGAGAGAGGAGGCCGAGGCTCGAGGTCATAGACCCATACTTCACCACGCACCCCCAAAGCATGTTAATGGAGATAAGAGCATCCAATGCCGAGGAAACCACAACCTATGACCACAGCACCGAAACCACACAAGTCCTGAAAGTACTGTGAGTTCCATGAGTAAAATGGGCACACCACTATGGAATGTAGGGAGTTAAGGAAGGCCCTTCATGAGTTGGCTTACAAGGGACAGATTGATCGTTTTTTGAATAAGGGACCACGATTCCTTCGAAAAGAACATGAGCCCGGACGATAAGAGCCTCGAGAGGGCATCCCTCAGTTCGCTTGGAAGGCTCGGCTACGAAGAGCATAGTAGGTTCTCACGGTCGAACAGGGGAGCCGCGTTACGGTCCCTACGATGAAGTTCGATGGACTGGGGGGCCGCACTTTACCTTACCCCATCATGACCCATTGGTGGTCGAAATGAAGGTGTCCAGTGCCATTGCCAGATGAATCTTGATTGATATTAGGAGCTCAGTGGATATCATTACATTGGAATTTTTTATGAAGCTCAAACACACGCGAAGAGAGATCATCCCTTTGGTACACCCTACTCTGAGCTTTGGGGGGAAAGAGGTGAGCCATACGGGAGTGATTTGCCTCCCATTACGCTTTGGGACAAGGCCAAGGTAAGAAATATAGAGGTGGATTTCTTAGTAGTCGATGCCCCCACGGCCTACAATGTCATCCTGGGGCTGCCAATTTGCACAAGGTGAAGGCTGTCATTGCCTCATACTTATTTCACCTTCAGTTCGGAGATGGTGATGGAAGTGTTGGCAAGTTACAAGGAGGCCAACGGACAACCCGAGAATGTTACCTTGTCAGTATCTAGCCACTCATGGAATGATCAGTAGAGCGTGGACCCACAGGGCCCCCCCTTGGACAAAAAGTCGCAGACTACATTTCCTTCCCTACCGAAGCCCTAGTGATACACTCGCTAGCTTCGGCTGAACTCGATCGACCACGCCCTAAGGCCGTCAGTGGTGTGGAAGAGATCCCCTTGGATGAGGGACATCGTGATCGCACAGTTTAATTAGGCCAATAGATGGAGGCTACTACCATACACTCCTCGGTGAACCTCTTGTAGGAATATCGGGACGTCTTTGCCTTCGGTCCCGAGGAAATGCCCGACATTGACCCAGCGATAATGGAGCACTAACTAAATGTGGATCCAACGTACAAGCCGGTGATCCAGAAGAAACACACATGGGCCTTGAGAGGGCTACAGTGGCTACGACGAAGGTGCAAAAGTTATTAGAGGTAGGCTTCGTTAGGGAATGTCAGTATCTTGAGTGGATTTCAAACCAAGTCCTTGCTAAGAAAACCTATGAAACCTAGAGGATGTGCGTAGACTTTACGGATTTGAACAAGGCGTGCCCAAAAGACAACTACCCCCTACCAAAGATCGACTAGTTGGTAGATGCCGCAGCAGGGCACACCATGCTGAGCTTTATGGATGCATTTTCGCGGTACCACTAGACACCCTTATGCTCCGAGGATCAAGAAAAGACGTCATTTCTGATCGACCGGGGATTACACTGCTACAAGGTGATGCGGTTTGAGCTAAAAAATACGGGGGCCACCTATCAGCATGTGGTAAATAAACTTTTTAATCCCCTCATCGGGCATACCATGGAGGTGTATGTAGATGATATGATCGTTAAAAGTATGCTCGACGCTAAGCACGGCTGGGATTTGCGGAAGACATTCGAGATCCTTCAGATGTTTGACAAGAAGCTCAATCTGAAAAAGTGTGTTTGGACTCCGGTCAAGAAAGTTTCTTGGCTTCATGATCAACAGCCGTGGGATAGAGGCTAATATAGACAAAATATAAGTTGTGCTAAACATGAATCCTCCACAGAACGTCAAGGAAGTCCAACGGCTAACTGGGTGTATTACAACCTTGGGATGTTTCATGTCCAGAGTTGCAGATAAATGTCAATCTTTTTGCCGCGTCCTGCGGAGATGTGCCATTTTCGTTTGGGACGAAGGAGCCAATGAGGGCTTCTAGGCACTTAAAGCATACCTAGCTCATTTGCCAAAAATAGCCAGCCCCCTCTTTGACGAGACACTCCTACCTTACCTAGCCGTCTCAGAACAGGCCGTGAGCGTGGTCTTAGTGGTAGAGAGAGTGAAGGAACAGACCCCGGTTTATTATGTAAGCCACGCCCTAGCGGGCGCTGAAGCAAAGTATCCTCTAATCGAGAAGTTCGCTTACGCGCTGGTGATGGCTAGCCGGAAGTTACAACCATACTTCGAGGCATATAAGGTGACTGTCTTCATGGGCCAACCTCTAAACAACTTTTTGCAAAGGCTGTATGCCTCCGGAAGGTGCTTGAAATGGGCGGAGGAACTATCTCAATATGACCTCATCTTCGACACACGACAAGTAGTTACGACCTCAGCCTTAGTGAATTTCTTGGCCGAAGGCGCCAACACTCCTCCTAAAATGGCATTGCCTACCCTCTCTTGGAATCTTTACGTGGACGACTCGTCCACTAAAGGCGATAGTTGCGCCGCCCTGATTATCGAAAGCCCTTAGGGAGAGAGGCATGAGCATGCCCTAAAATTCATGTTCAAGGCATCTAAGCATGAAGCTAAGTATGAGGCTCTAATAGTAGGTGTGGAATTGTGTTACACCGCAGGGGCAAACTTAGTCAGAGCGTTCCCGAATTCTCAACTCGTGGTTAGTTAGCTCAATGTGGAATATAAGGTGAAGGATTACACTATAGCGGCCTAATTCCGGTGGGTACCGGAAGCCACACTGCTATTGATGCATTTCTTGATAACGCATATACCGCAGTTGAAGAAACGACAAGCGGACACGCTATCAAAGTTGGCTAGCTCCTCAATAGACGGGAAGCCTAAAAAAATCTAGTAGGAAACCTTGATGGAACTGAGCATTGATCCTCACGAAATCCTTTGGCTGGATAGAAGTTCCACCTAGATGGACCCCATTCGTGTGTACTCGGTAGACTTTACACTGTCGTCGGACTCCAAGGAGGTCGACCGCATAAAAAAGCTGGTCAAATTGGTTCATACTGTATGGCGAGATCTTGTATAAGCAATTCTACGCCCAACCACTTCTACGCTGCGTGACCCCAGAGATGGGAAAGAAAATTCTTGAAGAATTGGATGGAGTATGCAGTTCCCATATTGGTGGGTGCGCCCGGGCAGTCACCGCAACATGGACTTGCTAGTACTGGCCTTGCTTACTCAAAGATGTGATGAACTTAGTCCGCATCTATGATAAATGCAAGAAGTTCGCCCCCATCCAACAACAGTCCACTACCCCCTGACACTAATCATCAATCCTTTATCGTTCGCCACTTGGAGCATAAACATACTAGGGCCCTTCCCCAAAGCCACAGGTTAACGAAATTACCTCTTAGTCACGGTGGACTACTTCACAAAGTGGGTAGAAGTCGAGGCTGTAGCCTTTATTACCGTAGTCGAGGTCCGAAAGTTTATATGGAAAAATATCATCACCCGCTTTGGCATTCCTCAAGCAATGTTTTTCGACCGTGGGCGGCAGTTCAACACAACAAAGGTCACCAATTACCTAAACACCTTGGGGTGTCAAGCTCGGTTCACTGCAGTGGCCCAACCTTAGACAAATGGCCAGGCTGAAGCCGCAAACAAGGTCATCTTGCACGGCTTGCAGAATAAGCTCAATGAAGCTAATGGAAAACGGGCCACGGAACTACAAGGCATCGTATGGTCAATCCGTACGACCGAAAAGACGACCATCGAGGGGAAACACCGTTCATGATAACATGTGGGTCAGACGCCGTACTTCTTATCGAAGTAGCATTCTTCACCCATCATCTTACCACATTCCAAGAAGAACTCAACAATGCAGCCCTCCGAGAGGCTCTCAATCTCCTAACCTCTGTCCGGAGGGATGCTCTCCTAAGGGAGACTCTACAAACTCCGGGTCGCCAGACTCCATGATTGCACAATCAAATTTTATCCCATCAGGGTCAGAGACTTGGTCCTCCGCCGAACCGAAGCTTTGGCGCGCGTAGGTGAGCACAATAAACTCATGGCAAATTAGGAAGGACCCTACAAGGTAACGGAATAAATGCGGTTGTGTACATATTGCCTGACAAACCTAGAGAACACCACTGTTCCCAGAACATAGCATAACAGTAATCTGCGGAAGTATTATCAATAGCAGTCTTTTTCTACTTGATGTAATGTACTGATGTGTTTTTTCTGAATACATACATTGACCGCATATGCGTTTATTGGCCCGACTCGCTCTTTTACACCTTTAGCCCCAAAAGCGGCTCAGGGTCCTACAGCACAGCCTGGGGGTCGGTCGCTGTCCCTTTAGCCCCCAAAAGGAGCTAAGGGTCCTACAGCACGGCCTAGGGGTCGACCGCTATACCTTTAGTTCCACAGGGGGCTAAGGGTCCTACAGCGCGGCGTATGGGCTGATTGTTAAACCTTTAGGTCCTGCATGGGGCTTGGGGTCCTATAGTGTGGTGTGATGGCCAGTCGCTATACCTTTAGCCCTGCGGGATGATAATGAGGGAAACCTAACTCTTATCACTTGTTATTTCCCTTAGGGGGCAGAGGCTAATAAAACACCAGCAATTGTAAAATAGATACGAAGGTAAGTGCACAAATAGACGCAAGTGAAACAAGTGAAGAAGTAAATGTCAAAAGTCTAAGATTTCATTGAATATGAGGGAAAAAGTATGAACACTAATATGGATCAAACAAGCTGAAAAAGAGAAGGGCTGAAACAAGCAGGGGCTCTGCTACATCAAATGGATGGGTCCTCATCATTGCCTGCCTCATGAGCTGCGGCCTTATCATCATCACCATCATGTGTTGCGGCCTCACAAGGTGCGGTATCCTCATCAGGATAACCCATATCGTCGTCATAAGATGCAGGCGGTATGAAGCCTACCAGCTTAGGATTCCTGCCCTCAGTGTGGGCTTGGCGATGGTCTTCGATGTACTTGACGTACACCTTGAAGTAGCCCTCTCGTTGAAAATCATCAGGGGCCAAGGTCCATAAGAACTCCCAAAAGAACTCCGTACGGTCTTCGTGACCGCGGTGGTAGCCTTGCTGTTTGACTGTGGCCGCCCTTTTGTGACCGCGGTGGTAGCCTTGGTGTTTGACTGTGGCCGCCCTTTTGTGCCTCGCAATGGACTCGACCTCTATCCTGATGAAGGCCTCTTCCAATTGGTGCCGCAGCTCGACCTTTTAGCCTCCCAGGCCTCCTTCTCTTTTTTCAGCTTCTCCAAGCAGCGTTTGTACTTGGTCGCTGACTCCTCCAAGTTCTAGCGCTTTGTTTAGAAGTCGCCAATCTGCCGAGAACTATCAAGGTCACAAATCTTCTTTTCCAACAATGAGACAGGCGGTATCGACCTCGCAGCCTTTAAGGATTTGACAAAGGCCTGGCAAACAACTCAACATGGTTAGCCAAAGAGAAGAAAAATGTCAAGGAAAAGAGTAGAGACAGGCTCGACCTTACCCTGCCACCTGCTCCACCTTGGCTGGCTTCACCGAACCAGAAGGGGCCAGGGCCCACGACCAGACAAGGCTTTCAACCAAGGCTGACTTAGATGGGAGGTCAGCCTCAATGAAATTAACGGCTTGCGTTGTCATATTCATAGAGGCCTCCTCAATAGGTAGTTGGGTGGCCTGCTGGCTCCCTCGAGAACCTCCTAGAGAGGGAGATCTTAGTGCCTCGTTAGAGTTCGCGCATGTCTCAAACACCCTACACAGGGGAGGCCTCTAATCCTCACACCTTTAGAAGGGGGTGGGTTGGTCCTCATGGGGGTGGGGGCCGAGGTCGCGACCACATCTTGCCCCTCCTCTGTGCGATGGCGCTTGCGCGCATCCACAAGGGGGATGCTCAAAGACACTGTGGGGGCCTTCCGTCCACGCAGCATGATCTTTGGTGCCTGTTAAAAACAATAAGTCAATGCTTACATTAATGAAAATTGGAAAGGGAGATGGCATTTTACTTAACAATTAAGCATGGCATGATTTGTGCTCCGTCTGTTGTCATTAGCCATAACTCTAATATGTGAAAGGGATAATTGAGTCCCGTGAATGGCTCTTTCGCACTTCACACTATAAGGGAAAAGATTGAGCAATAAGGAGTAATAGAAAGCAGTGCACTTTAGCTTGTAATGATCGGTTACAAACAATGGAGAAGATATAAAGGAAGAATGTGAATAGGTACCTTAAACAGGAGTGAACGGTAAACATGAAAGGTCGTAGGAATTTGCAATCACATGCAGGCAGAAAGCCAAGTGATTGTTTAATTTCAGCATAAATAAAAAGAATTGAAATTTGGGGTTTAGAGCTTGGTTTCATGGCATTAATTCTTTATTCAACTTAGATGTGTTGGACATGTAAGTTTTGTTATAGGAAAAACAGTTGGAAGAATAATGAAGGTCGACAATGTAAGGAGTATACAAACAATGACAATCAAACTGGGCGAAAGTAATCATCCCATTTAACATTGACTTAGATGGGAAATGGATTGTCACTAACTATGTAGCTAAACATAACCATTCTTAATATGGTGCTAATGAGAGACGTCCTTCACATTGTCATCGAAAAGGTTTAACGAATGACCTTTTAGTTTATTCATTCTGTTTCTTGATAGCACAAGACAGTGGAAGTCTTTTTGTGGGTTTTCAGCTGAATGATTTGCATAATAGGATTGGGAAAGATGAGAAGAGGTCATTTGATGGCAGGGAGGCAATTTTACAGATTGAGATAGTTAACAAACGATTCAATAATGAGATAGTTTGTTTTCATGATTTTCAAGTTGATGTAAATGGTTGTTTGGTTACTTTTTCCTTGGCCGAATGAGCAACTGCTAAAGGATTATAAACTATTTGGTGACTTCTGACACAACTTACCAAACAAATAAGCATGGCATGATTTGTGCTTTGTTTGTTGGCATGAGCCATAATTCATATATGTGAAAAGGAAAATTGAGTCCCTTGAATGGCTTTTTCGTACTTCACATTACCTGGGAAACGATTAAGCAACTAGGAGCAGCAAAAAGTAGTACGATTCAGCCTTTAAAGGTGGGCTACAACAAATAGAGAAGATATAATGGAAGAATGTGAATAGGTACCTTAAAAAAGAGTCAACAATAAATACAGAAGGCCAAAAGAATTTATAATCACATGCAGGCAGAAAATCTAGTGATTGCTTAATTTTTAGCAAAAATTGAAAGAATTGAAATTTGGGGTTTAAAACTTGGTTTCATGGTGTTAATTCTTTATTTAACTTAGGTGTGTTGGATACGTAAGTTTTGTTATTAGAAAAATAGTTGGAAGAGAAACGAAGGCCAACAATCTAAGTAGTATATAAGTGTTGATGTTCGGACTGGGTGAAAGTGATGAGCACATTTAGTATAGGCTTAGATGGGAAATGGATTCTCACTAACTATGTAGCCAAGCATAACCATTCTCTTTGGGGTGCTAATGAGCAACATCTTTCACGTCCACATTGAAAAGCTTTAACAGATGACCTTTTGCCTGATTCATTCTGTTTCTTGATGACACTAGATGGTGGAGCTCTTTTTGGGGGTTTTTAGCTTATGGATTTGCCTAATAGGCTTGGGGACAATGATGAAAAGTCATTTGATGACAGTGATGTAAATTCACTGATTAAGATATTTAACAAACGACTCAATAGTGACATTGTTTGTTTTCATGTTTTTAAGGTCGATGTAAATGGTTATTTGGTTACTTTGTTCTTGGCTTGATAAGTAGATGCTAGAGGAGTACAAACTATTTGACGACTTCTGACACAATATACCAAACAAACAAGCAAGGCATGATTGGTGCTCTGTTTGTTGGTGTGAGCGGTAATGCCAATGTGTGAAGGGAAGAATTGAGTCCCTTGAATCGCTCTTTCACACTTCACACTATCTGGGAAAAGATTACGCAAGCGATAAACAGTTGCATGCTTTAGCTTGTAACGATCAGTTACAAAAAATGGAGAAGATATAAAGGAAGAATGTGATTAGGTACCTTAAACACGAGTGAACGATAAATGCAGAAGGAATTTACAATCACACATAAGCAGAAAACCAAGTAATTGATTGCTTAATTTTTAGCATAGATTAAAAGAATTGAAATTGTGGTTCAGCGCTTTGTTTCACGGTGTTAATTATTTATTTCACTTAGATGTGTTAGATGTGTAAGTTTTGATATTGGAAAAAAAGATTGGAGGAAAAATATAGGCCAACAATGTGAGGAGCACATAAATGTTGACGTTCGGACTGGGTGAGAGTAACGAGCCCTTTTGGCATTGATTTAGATGGGAAATGGATTGCCACTAACTATGTAGCTAAGCATAACCATTCCTTATATGGTGCTAATGCACAACATCTTTCACGTCCTCATCGAAAAGCTTTAATAGATGACCTTTTGGCAGATTCATTCTATGTCTTGATAGAACAAGATGGTGGAGCCTTTTTGTGGGTTTTCAGCCAAAGGATTTGCATAATAGGCTTAGGGGGATGATAAGAAGTCATTTGATGCTAGTGATTCAAATTCACTCACTAGGATATTTAATAGACGATTCAATAATTAGATTGTTTGTTTTCATGATTTTGAGTTCGACTTAAGTGGTTGTTTGGTTACTGTTGTTGCGCTTGATAAAAAGACGCTAGAGGAATACGATCTACTTGGTGGCTTCTGACACAACTTACCGAACAAATAAGCGTGGCATGATTTGTGCACCGTTGGGTGGCATGAGCCACAATTCTCATATGTGAAATGGAGAATGAAGTTCCTCGAATGGCTCTTTTGCACTTTATGTTATCCGGGAAAAGATTAAGCAATTAAGAGCAATAAAAAATAGTATGCTTTAGCTTTTAACAATCGATTTCAGGAAATGGAGAAGATATGAATGATGAATGTGATTAGGTACCTTAAACAAGTGTAAATGATAAACAAAGGCCATGAGAATTTACAATCATAGGTAGGCAGAAAACCAAGTAAGTGATTGCTTAATTTTTAGTGTAAATTAAAAGAACTGGCATTTGGGATTTAGAGCTTGGTTTCACAGTGTTAATTCTTTATTTAACTTAGATGTGTTGGATATGTCAGTTTTTTTTATTGGAAAAACGGTTGGAAGAATAATGACGGTCAACAATGTAAGGAGTATACAATTGTTGACGATCGGATTGGGCGAAAGTAATGAACCCTCTTAAGATTGACCTAGATACGAAATGGATTGTGACTAACTATGTAGCTAAGCATAACCATTCTTTCTATGGTGCTAATGAGCAACATCTTTCATGTCGTCATTTAAAAGCTTAAATAGACGACCATTTGGCTGATTCATCCTGTTTCGTGACAGCACAGAACGGTCAAAGTTTTTTTGTGGTTTTTCAGCTAAAGGATTTGCATAATAGGCTTGGGAAGGATTAGAAGAGGTCATTTGATTGCAGTGATGCAAATTTACAGTTTGAGATATTTAACAGATGATTCAATAGCGAGATTATTTTTTTTCATGATTTTCAGGTGGATGTAAATAGTTATTTGGTTACTTTTTTCTTGGCCTGATATCAACTACTACTAGAGGATTACAAACTATTCTGTGACTTCTAATCCAACTTACTAAACAAATAAGCATGGCACGATTTGTGCTTTATTTGTTAGCGGGAGCCATAATTCATATATGTGAAAGGGAGAACTGAGTCCCTTGAATGGCTCCTTTGCACTTCACACTATCTGGGAAATGATTAAGCAATTAGGAGCAGTAAAAAGTAGGATGCTTTAGCTTGTAACGATCAGTTATAAAAAATGGACAACATATAAAGGAAGACTGTGATTCACAAGAGTCAATGATAAATATAAAAGGCCACAAGAATTTACATTCGCATGCAGGCAGAAAACTAAGTGATTATTTAATTTTTAGCAAAAGTTAAAAGAATTGAAATTTGGGATTTAGTGCTTGGTTTCATGGTGCTAATTCTTTATTTAACTTAGATGTGTTGAATGTGCAAGTTTGTCATTGGAAAAATGGTTGGAAGAAAAATAACGGCCAATAATCTAAGGAGTATATACATGTTGACGTTTGGACTAGGTGAAAGTAATGAGACTATTTAATATTGCCATAAAGGGCAAATGTATTGTCACCAACTATGTAGCTAAGTATAACCATTCTCAATGGGGTGCCAATGAGCAACGTCTTTCATGTCCACATTGAAAAGCTTTAACGGACGATCTTGTAACGCCCCCAGGTCACCGCTAGCAGATATTGTCCGCTTTGGCCGAGGCCTCACGGTTTTTAAAACGTGTCTACTAGGGAGAGGTATCCAACCCCTTATAAAGAGGTCTTCGTTCTCCTCTCCATCCGATGTGGGACAAGTCCCCCTTGTTCCCTCCTGGGAGCTCAGCGTCCTCGCTGAGACCTTGTTCCCACTTGGGAGCCCAGCGTGCTCGCTGGGACACCGGACCGTTGACTGACTCTGATACCAAATCTGTAACGCCCCAAATTAAACATGTTTCACTGTTTATATTCTCCTTAATCTTATATTTGGGATGGAAAACGCTTGCGTAAATCATATTGATCATGAACAAAGGTTATCTCAAAGTCGGTCCTTGTGCAATGATCAACACTATGAAGTTGATTAAACTTGTGTAATCTGCCCAAACTCTTGCCATTGACTCCACCTCCATCCGTGAAGGAGACATTACTCTTGAAAATATTTCACTGCATTTTCTGGTAACTTACCATCTACCATTGTCCTTGTTGGATTAGCAACTGTTGAATACTCCTCACTTTGACCAGGGGCTTCATCTTTTTGTCTTCATGGCATCTCCCCATCAAGTTTCCATTATCATTTACTCTCATGTCACATCTTCATCAGATTTGGTATCAGAGCCAGGTTGAGAATTTCTTTATGGGATATAGAGTATGGAGTTAAGATACTGAGAAATTGGTTAGTGAGGGCTGAGGATTATCATGATATCATTGGAGATTTGTGGCACTGGTGATGTCTGCTTATCTCACATATATTCTACTCGTATATTCTTCTTTGTCATATGGATCCATATAAAGTGTATATAGCTTGATCTCAAGCAGCAGATTTGATGGAGATTTGGAATAACAAGTTGAAGGTGCTTCAATGCATTTAGGTAAGCATGGTCATATGAGCCACCCATCTGAATGGTATGACATCTGTTTAACTGGAATTGTTTATTTTTGAGATGTAAACTCTTGTACTCCGGGCGTGTGGCCCGTAGAGTTGTGGTCTCCGGTGTGTAGCCGTTGAGCTTGATTTTATATCCTTACGTACTTCTAGTCAATGCAAGGGATGTGATGTAAGGCTTTAAGCCTGGAAAATGGCCAGTTTGCAGGCGAAACTCTGTCCGTTTCGCCCCAAAAATTTAAGAATCACTAACACTCCTAGCCATAGGGTTGGGGGTTGTTATAGATGTATTCTATGAAGGCCCTTGACTCATTTTGAGGGAAATGCAAAGGGAAAATTAAGTATGGGCAGATTACACAAGTTTAATCAACTTCATAGTGTTGATCATTGCACAAGGACCGATTTTGAGATAACCTTTGTTCATGATCAATATGATTTACGCAAGCGTTTTCCATCCCAAATATAAGATTAAGGAGAATATAAACAGTGAAACATGTTTAATTTGGGGCGTTACAGATCTTTTGGCTGATTCACTCTGTGTCTTAATAGCACTAGATGGTGGACCTCTTTTTGTGGGTTTTCAGCTTATGAATTTGGATAATAGGCTTGGGGAGGATGATAAGAAGTCATTTGATGGCAGTGATACAAATTCACTGATTGGGATACTAAACAAATGACTCAATAGTCGCATTCTTTGTTTTCATGTTTTTGAGGTCGATCAAAATAGTTTTTGGTTACTTTTTCCTTGGCTTGATAAGCAGATGCTAGAGGAGTGCAAACTATTTGACGATTTATGACACAATATACCAAACAAACAAGCATGGCACGATTTGTGCTCCGTTTGTTGGCATGAACCGTAATTCCAAAGGGGGAATGAAGTCCCTTGCATCGCTCTTTCACACTTCACACTATCTGGAAAAAGATTAAACAAGCGATAAAAATTAGAATACAGAAGGCCACAAGAATTTACAATCATATACACGCAGAAAACTAAGTAATTGATTGCTTAATTTTTAGCATAAATTCATTTGTGGTTTAGAGCTTGATTTCATGGTGTTAATTCTTTATTTATCTCAGATGTGTTGGATGTGTAATTTTTGTTATTGGAAAAAAAGTTGGAAGAAAAATATAGACCAACAATTTGAGGAGTATATAAATGTTGTCGTTCAGACTGGGTGAAAGTAATGAGCCCTTTTGGCATTGACTTAGATGGGAAATGGATTGCCACAAACTATGTAGTTACGCATAGCCATTCTTTATGTGGTGCTAATCTGCAACATCTTTCACGTCCTCATCGAAAAGCTTTAATGGATGACCTTTTCGAAGATTCATTCTGTGTTTTGATAGCACAAGATGGTGGAGCTTTTTTGTGGGTTTGCAGTTGAAGGATTTGCATAATAGTCTTGCAGAGGATGATAAGAAGTCATTTAATGGCAGTGATTCAAATTCACTGAGTGAGATATTTAACAAATGATTTAATAGTTAGATTGTTTGTTTTCATGATTTTAAGGTCGAGTGAAATGGTTGTTGGGTTACTTTTCTTGCGCCTGATAAGCAGAAGCTAGAGGATTACAATCTACTTGGTGTCTTCTAGCACAACCTGTTGAACAAATAAGCATGGCATGATTGTGCTCCGCTTGGTGGCATGAGCCACAATTCTAACATTTGAAAGGGAGAATTGAGTCCCTTGAATGGCGCTTTTATAGTTCACGCTCTCAGGGAAAAGATTAAGCAATTAAGAGCAATAAAAAGTAGTATGCTTTAGCTTGTAACGATCGGTGACGGAAAATGGAGAAGATATGAAGGATGAATGTGATTAGGTACCTTAAATAAGAAGGAATAATAAATGGAAGGCCACGAGAATTTAAAATCACATGTAGGCAGAAAACCAAGTAAGTGATTGCTTAATTTTTAGCATAAATTAAAAGGGTTGAAATTTTGGGTTTAAAGGTTGGTTTCACGGTGTTCATTCTTTATTGAACTTAGATGTGCTGAATGCATAAGTTTTGTTATCGGCAAGAAGGTCGGAAGGAAAATAAAGGGCAACACTGTAAGCAGTATACAAATGTTGACGTTCAGACTGGGTAGACGTAATGAGCCCATTTAACATTGACTTAGATGGGAAATGGATTGTCACTAACTATGTAGCAAAGCATAACCATTCTTTATGTGGTGTTAGTGAGCAACATCTTTTACGCCCTTATCGAAAAGCTTTAACGGATGGCCTTTTTGTGGGCTTTCAGCTAAAGGATTTTCATAACAGATTTGAGGTGGATGATAAGAAGTCGTTTGATGGCGATGACACAAATTCACTGATTGAGATATTTGACAAACAATTCAATAATGAGATTGTTTGTTTTCATGATTTTGGGGTCGATGTAAATGGTTGTTTGGTTACTTTTCTTCTTGGCCTGATAAGCAGATGCTAGAGGATTACAAACTACTTGGTAGCTTCTGACACAACTTACCGAACAAAAAAACATGGGATGATTTGTGCTCCATTTCTTAGCATGGGCCATAACTCTAATATGTGAAAGGGACAATTGAGTCCCTTGAGTCACTCTTCTGCACTTCATGATAGCAAGGAAACGATTAAGCAATTAGGAGCAATAAATGTAGTATGCTTCAACTTGTAATGATCGGTTACGAAAAATGGAGAAGATATAGAGGAAGAATGAGATTAGGTACCTTAGGTAAGAGTTAATGATAAACGCAAAAGGCCATAGGAATTTATAAATCACATACAGGCAGAAAACCAAATAAGTGATTGCTTTACTTTTAGCATAAATTAAAAGAATTGAAATTTGGGGTTTATAGTATAGTTTCACGGTGTTAATTCTTTATTTAACTTAGATGTGTTGGACGTGTAGGTTTTGTCATTGGGAAGAAGGTTGGGAGAAAAATATTGGCAACAAATGTGAGGAGTTTATAAATGTTGACGTTCGGACTGGGTGAAAGCAATGAGCTAGCATTGTCTTAGATGGGAAATGGATTGCCACTGACCATATAGCTAAGCATAACCATTCTTTACGGGATGCTAATCCGCAATATCTTTTACGTCCTCCTCAAAAAGCTTTAACAGATGACCTTTTGCCTATTTCATTCCGTGTTTTGACAGCACAAGATGGTGGAGCTCCTTTTGTGGGTTTTCAGCAGAAGGTTGTACATAATAGGCTTGCGATGGATGATAAGAAGTCGTTTGATGGCAGTGATGTAAATTCACTTATGGACATACTTAACAAACGATTCAATAATGAGATTGTTTGTTTCCATGATTTTGAGGTCGATGTAAATGGTTGTTTGAATACTTTTTTCTTGGCTGATAAGCAGTTGGTAGAGGATTACAAACTACTTCATGGCTTTTGGCACAACTTACCAAATAAAAGAGCGTGGCATGATTTGTGCTCTATTTCTTAGCATGGGCCATAATTCTAATATGTGAAAGGGAGAATTGAGTCCCTTAAATGGCTCTTTCACACTTCACACTATCAGGGAAAAGATTAAGCAATTAGGAGTCATAAAAAGTAGTATGCTTCCACTTGTAATGATTGGTCACAAAAAATGGAGAAAATATAAAGGAATAATGTGATAAGGTGAGTTAAACAAGGGTGAATGATAAACACAAATGCCATAATAATTTACAATCACATGCAGGCAGAAAACCAAGTATGTGATTGCTTAACTGCTTGCTTTGAAATGCTAAAAGGGGTTATAAGATTTAGGGTTTCTTTAGATACTCTCTTGCCAAAAATGAGTGACTGGGCAACAGTTATTGCAGCAGGATCACATCAACACACATTTCTAAAAACGACTCCACACATGCTCAATCAAAAGTAGACTTAAAGTTGAACGACAATAATCCCACCTTTGTGGTATTGAGCAGCAGTAATCCCACCTAAGATGCTGGATGTCGACAGGCTAACATGTGACCCAGTTTTTTTTTTTTTGGGACCTTCATCGAGTTAATTAGACTAGAACTCAACGGAGGGTTGATGTCGCACGTCACAATTGTGACTTGGTAGTGGGGGAAGGAAAGGAGGAATTGTTCTTTTGTTTTTGAAAGTGCACAGTAAGCATTTGACTTGTCAACCTAATAAACTCAAATGAGCCCTTTTAATTTCCTTGTCTTATTCACCAACCCCCACCCCAAAAACTATGCCTTGTCTCTCATCACTTTATCTTTCTGCACTTTATTGCCATATGCAAAACCGCTTTTGCTCTGCTTAAAATTCTCCAGTGTTCTAACCGTAAAACCTAATTGATGAAAATGCATGAGTGGGAGGATGACAACCATGATAGTGGTCAAGTTCTGGGAGAACAGCTAATACCAACGAAAGTAATAAGAAGGTGAAATACTATCACAGTATTATTGTAGTTCATCAAACTTGCATGAAGCCCCCAAACAAGGGCAAAAATTTGTATGATTGTCCATTATAGAATGTAAACTATTTGTGGATTTTGTTATGGGTTATTGTGGGAGAGGCTAATCTCAAATTAGTTGTCAGAAACGATTTGTGTTTTTTTGACATTGATAGGCTAAATAAGATTGTGGATATTTCAAATGAGACCAAGATGATGATATGGCATTAAAGGAGAAGAACAAGCTATTGGAAGATAGGGTGGAGGAGTTGGTGGGGGAATTTCAGAAGCTAAATATAAAGACAGTAAAGGGGGAAACCAGCATGGGTGTCGTAGATGATGAGAAGATACATGCAACAAATCAGGTGAGAATGCTACTGGACGAGAACTCAAGACTGAGAAGTAAGATTGCAAAGGAGAAGGTGAAAAGGATAAATTAAGAGGAAGATTTGATGATTCTGAAAGAAGAATTGCTGGAACTAGAGTTGACGGGGGGTGGGAATTTATGATGTGAGAAAATGTGGACTTGTTTAGTTATTATGGTGATTGTGGTTTTCATTATATTGAGGTTGATGTAATAGCTTAAACTAAAGTAGTTTGAATCAGAATGGAATTTGTACTATATTTTGGTGTTCGGCATGCTTGCGTTATATGTTGGTACTTGTTTAATGAAATATGCATTTTGAATTCGAATGGGATGTGTACTATCTATGAACCAAAGTAGCACGTAAATCAACATGAATTCAGGCAAGATGAAAGGTGTAAGAGCACAACTGTAACTTGTCAATCGTGATGTCCATTAATAAAGGGAGTTCAAGTTAACATGCTTAGTACATTCCCTAAAAATTACAACCCTGAATTGTCACAAAATAACAGACATTAATCACAAGCCTAAATTCCCATCCTGCTTGTATCAATAAATTGTCGAACATATCACAGACCTTAATCAAAAGTTTGTAATATAGTGCAGCATCATTAGTTCAACTCTTCAATTAAAACAGTGAAAGCCCCTACAAATCAAGCAACTCGATAACAGAGTAAGCATGATTGCAATACTTCTTTCCTTCCAAACAAACCAAGAGTCTTCACTGGCTTGGATGGGAGCTACTACAGGCTATTGAGACTTGACTGAGTGTAGATGGTTGTCGTTATTCAAGCATAGAGTCTTGAGTACTTGTTGAAGCAATATTCTAAAAATTTTAACCGTTTAAAAACATTGATATATGCAATAGTATTACAAAAAGAGAGAATAGAATGTAAGTAAGTACATTGGCAATGGATCTTGACATGTCTCTTACCCTTCCGTTGCTTGTCCTATGTTTCGTATTCCACTTCCTCTTCCTCTGCCCCTCCTTCTAGTTGAGTATAATGTTGTTGTGTCTTCGGGTTGTACTACAAGAAGTTTCATAGGCCTTCCTCTTCTTGTTTTCGCTGTTTGGGCCACATCTTCCTATTGTTTGTCTATGTCAAGGCAAGTTCTTTTATTATGCCCAAGCTAATGGGAGGTCCTCTATCTGATTTCTAGACCATGCCTTGTGAGCTTCCCTAATTTGTTGGGATCCTTATGTGGATTTTTTTCTTCTTTTCCTCCTAAGTCTCCTACAATCCACTTTAATATCAAGAGGATCTAATGGAAATTCCTTTGGGGCCAATGCTTTTGACCCAAACTAGGTAGGATGGCTCCGTCATATGCTTTCAAGTATGTTGATTTCTTGAAAAATGGGTGGGCAAAGGCTTCAGCATTTTGTTTCAACCAAATTGCACATGTAATTGCATGAAAAGAAGGGATTCCAATCAGATCCCATTTTGTACAGGTGCATGTAGACAATTTCGTGTCAACATGAAGGCTATCAAGCTTATGGCTCATTTCGAACACGCCATTTCCAGATAGAAAAGGGTGATAGTTTCTAGCCTCATCCCTTTCTTTGTGTAGCCTTTTTCTAGGGCTGTCAAATAGGTCAGGTCGGGTCGGGTTCGTGTTCGGGTCGAAGTTAAACGGGTTGAAAACCCCCTGACCTGAACCTAACCTGTTTAATAAACAGGTTGAAAAATCCAACCTGAAACCGTTTAACATTTAAACGGGTCAACCTGATTTTGACCTGTTTAACCCGTTTAAGTTAAACGGGTCAGAATCAGGTACCACTTACCTGTTTAACCCACTTAAGTTTCAAACTTTAAATAAACATGTGTGTGAGTCTGAGACTGCAGCTGGACACTTTGTAAACAATACATGATTACATGAATTCTTGGTATACCAACTACTGAACGAACCGGCTTCTAAGGAGATCAGTAAGTCCTAGAGATCAGCAGCGAGGAGATCGGGTGAGGGGAGTGGAGAGGACATGGGGAGATCGGATCAGTAGAGAGGATAAGAGGGGGCTGACTGAAGGCTGAAGCAACTCAAACAAGCTCTATCTCTGTGAGGAGGAGTGGTATTGCGAATGAAGAACTGAAGAAGGCAAGAAGCCTTTTATATCTAGGGTTTTCATATGATAGGGTGAGCTTTATGGGCTTAGGAACAAAAAAAGTGAAAAATATAAAATTTGAACTCCCCACCCCCTAGCCAAAAATCTGAAAATTAAAATTTTAATGGCCCCCAAAAATGTTAAAAAAAACTACACATAATTATATACCGATAGACGGGTTAAACGAGTTACTGTAAATGGGTAAACGGGTTGACCTGTTTAACCTGTTTATTTAAACGGGTTAAATAGGTATTTTTTCGTGTCGAAAATTTCAACCTGAACCTAACCCGTTTAATTAAACGGGTTAATCGTGTCAACCCATTTAATTAAACGGGTTGAAAATCTTTACCCAAACCCACCTAATTTCGTGTTCGGTTCGGGTCGGTAATCGTGTCGGGTCAGCTTTTGACAGCCCTACCTTTTTCTAACTCTAGGGCAAATTTCATCAGCAACTTTGTCCATGTGTCCCCTCTTCAAAACAATCCTCTCCATGAATGGTAACCTAGCGTCTTCAAGCATGTAAATTAGATGGTTGGCTCTGGCATGCAAAACATATGCATTAGAGGTTTCTTCCATGTTATTCACCACAACATCACACTTTGTTTCAGTGCTCATGCAAGCCCTGTACAGAGTCTTGGGATTCTGAGCTAGGAAGTCTTCAGCTGCCTTTGGTGAAGCAAATTTTAACTAATCCAAAGCTAATTTGAAGTTAGTTTCATTATATTCCTTAGCAGCATTCCAGAACAACGTTTTTGACTCATTACCTATATGTTGTATGTGCCAATTGGCATAAATATGCCTTGCACAACTTCTATGCTCGCTCAATGTAATAACTGAGGATTTTTAATTTTGGGCTTGCTATTTAGATTAATATTTTCATTAACTATGTTTCATTGAATTAGTTATGTTAGACTGATTTTTGCGTGCTGATTGAATGTAATAATGTATGTGGACTAATCTTAAGAATTTTCGTAATTTATTTCGTGATTAAATGAACTTATTGCGTTCCTTAAAAGTTAGGTTGAGGAATAATGACATGAAAATTTGGCAAGTTAAATTAGGATATTTGGGGTCGAGATCAATTGAGGCTAGATTAATTAGAACCAAATGCATTTTCGGTTTAACAAGTAGGAACATAAAAAAAAAGAAAAAGAAAAGAGATGGGGGGATTGAGTCCCTGGTCTTGATAGAGAAGGGGAAAGGCTTCTGCCCTTCGTCCCAATTCTCGGGGACAGACCAGATAAGGACAGAGGGAGGCGAGTAGAGAGAGAGAGAGAGAGAGAGAGGGGAGAGGACCGGGGTAGAGACCGACGATAGGCTATGGGGGAAGAGTTGGCTGGGTGGTGGCTGCCCCAGGCTGTGGCATCACTCGGCCTCTAGGGCAACAGGAGATGGGATCGGGTTTTGAAACCCTAAGTACATATACTTCTTGCACCATTGGCGGTCGGGGTTGACGGCAAAGCGAGCAAAAGGGGTGAGAGCGAGAGGAAAGGGGCGCGAACAGCAGCATCAACAGCAGATATGATTGAGGAGGATGAACAAGACATGACAGTGACCAATAAGAAGCCAGAGGCTTGAACCTAGCCGTAATTGGCCCAATTAGACTAGGAGTTGGGTCCTTATCTTGGAATCAAGGTGAGTGATTCTCAATCCCTTCAAGCTATAATTAATTTTAAAGCTTTTTCGCTGCCTTGTGTAGTCTATGAAAGCGATTTATATATAGCCACTGTTGTTGAAGTTTAGCAGTAGGACGAGGGTGCAAAAGTTATTTCAGTAGCTATTAATTCGAATTTGAGGTACACTTTGGGAGGGTGCTATGATGAGGGAGACCGGGCCATGAGTGTTAGAATTGGCATCATGAGTTGGGAAGTGTCGTTGTGATTGCTACATTTGCACTCAACTGTTTAATTGACTAGCATATTATATTTATGGTGTCGTTAGTTCGCCAGCCCACCTTTGGGATTTTGTCAAAAGCATGCTCAGTAATTTCCCTTGTCTATGTGTGCATGCGATGGTTAGGAGCAAGGCTGAAAATGGGGAGCGACTGGCTGAAAATGGGGAGCGACTGGCTGGTCGGTTGAATGGAGAATCAATTTTGGGATCTGAGCAGTGGTTACCCCAGTTCAGCCATGCCTTTCTTTCAAAGGGCTTATAGATTGAGTGTATGACTGTGTGTTATGGGTCGCAATCTTAATTGCTCAAGGTCGCTTGTGCATTTAACAGTCTCATACTAAATGAATGGACTATGAATTCAATCCGGTTGAAACTTGGTTGATTCTCTTTAAACATGTCCAGTCGATTTTATATTGAGAGCTTTTGAATGATTGAAGTCCTCATGTGACTAGCTTAAGGATCACTTGCCTTGCTACATTGACCAAAGTAATGTCCCACTCAATAAGTAATGCAAGTTTTAAAGTTTCCTTGATTGCTTCTAGAGGTTATTCAAGTGAGAGGCTATTCAAGTGAGCTGTCGAGTTGAAAACAATTTGAATTACGAATATACTAAAAGGCCTATGTGGATAAGTTTGCAAGTGATTTGCTTTGATATGGCGAGCGTTCTAAGATATGTGTTTAACGGGGACTGTTAGACCATTCATTTGTTAAGAATGAATTATAATTAAATGTTACAGACTCTTTTATAACTTATTTGATGCTTCATGTGACTGCACAGAGTCTTGCGTGGTGGTATGAACTGTTTTACATCTGAAACAATGAAAAATTGCGATGTTTATGCATAATTGCAACTACTAGCTTTTTACTGACTGTTAATATCACACCCTTGATAGTGAATGGTCATATGGCCGCTAACACATTTGCATGCATACTTTGCAAAAGTGAGTGGTTTATGCTTTCAAAAGTCGACTTGAATTCATTAAGGCTTTTTAGCCATCTTGAGAATGAAAATGCTGTTGTTTATGATACATTGAAAATTTTGATGCAAGTGTACTTAAATTGAGATGCATCTAAAATGTTTTGGGCTTGGAGAATGGTGCTAAATGTGTAGACCGATGTTTAGGGAGTAGAACCGATATACGAGAACACAACTCCTAGGGAGTAGAGCTCGAAGTAGGAACCCTAGAAGATCGTGATAAGGGTAATGGCCCACCGATTGTAAGAGGCCCCAAGGATAATATGAAGGGCAAGTATATGTCTCCCCTGAATAGCACAACTATGAGAATCCGATGCCCTATGAATTGATTTCATACTTGTTATGTGATGTAAACTCCTCATTCGAGGAATCAGCTAGTGCTAAGATTTGCAAAAGTGCATATAGTCTTGAAAAGAGCTTTTATTGAGTTCCAAATGATTTGCCAGTGAATAACAATTGTTTTATAAAGACTTTCGTTGGTTTAAGCAATGGTCCTTGTCTTTTATACATTAATTCCAATCTCTTACTAAAGCATCCCACTTGGTGATTTTAATTGAACTCCGAGATGATATATGTTTTGGTGTGAATTGAATGCTCTACTGTTCTCTATGCTTGATTTTCCACGTGAGTCAGTTTGCTATTGAACCTCGTATGTCTGCTATGTGATGTTTAGCAAGTGATTGTCACTAGTAAGCTACGAGACATATAGTTTAGGTAAGTTGAGTATGCTTGTACACGAAATAGGAGGCTAGGGATACCATTGAGTCTGGAAGGTTATCGATGCAATAATGAATATGGGAGGCCCTACATGATTATTACATGATACTACATATCAAATTGTGTGTGAATGCTACCTAATGTATTGTGTGCAACTATTTTTTTTTTCTCGGGGTTGAGAATTATTCACTGAGCGTATGGTAGCTCATCTACTCTCTATTCTCTTTTTTTCCAAGTTCTTGAACTGACACGTAGAAGTCGGTTCATATAAGTCGAGATGCAGTCTCCCTTGTTGCACTTGAAATGGAATTATGTGTTTTATACATGGATTTATGAGTTTAGTAACATATTGTGTTGTGTTTAAAGTTCTAGAGTATATGTAAGTTAATTGCTGTTATTCGTATAATCAATATTGTCTAGAAATCAGTTTGAATGGTCGTGTGGGCCAGCTGTCTGAGTAGCCGGCCGTTTCGCTTAGTTGATGATAGCTATTATGCGATGTAAATCCTAGTGCTTCGGACGTGTGATTCGTTGAGCTGTATCTTTTAATTATCCCTTTTTTTGAATTTTATACTTGGTGTACTTTGAGAGTGTGGCTTGTAGAGTTATGGTATCCGACGTGTAGCCATCGAGCTTGTTTGGGTATTCTTTATGTTTCTATTGTTGCAGGGAACTAATGTAAGGCTATAAGCCTAGGATATTGTCAATTTTTAGGCAAAACTCTATCCATTTTGTTCGAAGACTAAAGAAGTCACTAACAGCTCTAGCGCTAGGGGTAGGTGTGTTACACTCAAAGGCCATACACTTGAACATAATGCAATATTGCCTATTCGAGTTGCCAAACAATATAGCATATTAGTTCAACATCCATAAGTAATTGCTTCTTTATAAAAAAAATAAACATAACAATTTTGAAGTTGTACCTTGTGATGATCAGAAATGATGGACCAGCCATTGCCATCTGCCACACCTAACACTCATTTATGTTGGTCATGAACCACACCCAACTCTCATTATTGTCTAGCACTACCTATGCAATTAGAAACATCTAATTTTTCCCATTTATACCAGTTACAGCCAACAAGGTACCCCCTAAGAAAGTCTTCAAGAACCCTGCATTTATGCAAATTACTGGTATACACCACTCAACAGTCTTTTTCTAAGGCCAACAAAGCAGATAAAAAATTATTGGAGGACTGGAATCTCTTTTGTGATTTTGGGGTCAGTCTCTAGCTTGAAAATACTGTCCTTATGGGATCTTTTAAGCTCTTCTAAGTACTTGCCTACATTGAAGTACTGATCCTTTATGGACGCATGCAGCAACCTATAGGGTGCATGCTTGATTCTGCAAGCATGCAACTTGGTTATGCAACCCGAAAATCTTTCTTGACCTCACGCATTAGGTCCTTTGCTGGCCAGTTCGACTTCTATCTAAACTTGATTAGATAATGCTGAGCAACCTAATATTATTTCAGTTGGGTATTCTTCTGGATGTTTCTTACACATTTGTGGTGATTGTTGGCTGACTTAACTCCATAGGTTGCTATCCTCCTATCCCATAAGGTACAAACCTTGAATTTACGTCATGATTTGTACACTGCTGACATTCTCTTCCTAGTTGCATTTGACACATTGAACTTCAAGTTATACCCTTGAACGAAAGCATACTTGATTACACTTTGAACTTTTCAATAGTGGGGAAAGTCATGCCCACTTGCTTTTCTAGGGTCATAGAGTTTATGGTCTCATTAATTTTTGGAGGCCTTTGCTTCCTCCTCAATAGCGTGTTCTCTTCATCTTCACTCTCCCTAGGAGTATCCTTCTCCTCATTTGAGTCTGCATATTCACTATGAAACTCACCAGGCATGAATCTTGTTGGAGCATCCATATTAAATTCACTGCTCTACTGCTGCCTAAGATTTATCTCATTGTCCTTAATTACTTTTTGGGCTCTCTCTTGCTTGAAATATTCTGCTTTACCTCTTGATAGATCCCACTCATCATCAGTGGTTTCTACATGCTCAATTTCGGTGTCATTTTCATCATCTGCCTCATCAACTTCATCATTATTTCCACCCAATTCATCACCCTCTATAATTGTCTTTTACTTTACTTTGGACTCAGGTTAAATGCATCACGTTCATTCATCATCTCTAGATCTGAGTCATCAAATAGGTCATTTACAAATTATCCTCCACTACGGCCCTTTTCATATAGTGTAGGCTGGTAATCACTATCTGAAGATGACTTGCTTAATGATGAACCCCCAACTAATTTGTCTGATTAGTAATTTAGTCCTAGGATCCTCCTAGTCATATTCCACATTCTGCTGGCTAGGAGCAAGCGTTTGTGGTTTCTTAGTTTGTCTTGTCGTCATTTTGGGTGGGGGGCTACCTGTTAGAGTGGTTGTTTCAGTTGAAGAAGTAACACTAGGCTTTCTGGTTTTGGGGCTTAAAGAACTCTTTCTAGATTTTGTTGGGGTTGATTTAGGGGTTTTGAACATTTTTGGGCTTTTGCTTTTGGATTGGAAGTTTTCACCGCATTGGATTGTGACCCACAGGATTCCTTTGGTTGTGTTCTTTGACCCCCACTTGTTCCCCATACATTAGTTTTAGTAGGCGGAGCCTCAGGAAGTAATTGTGGTTCATCAATCCCATGAACAATGTGCAAGTCAACCGCCTTTGGACCCCTACAAACTGCTGCCGCATCCCTTGCATCACCATCTTGTTCTTCTCAACCCAGTGTCCAAAGTGCTCCCAGTTACACACAATAAAATTCTACTATTCCTTCATACCCAAAGTTAATAACATATCCTTTAAACTGAAAGAATGAAAACTGATCCAAATTAAATGGCTGAATGCTAATTTCAGCAGCCCCTTCATATGTCAGCTCTGTGCTATTTACAAATTTTCCCCCATGATGGATATTTAGGATGACCAAGTCCTCATCCATTTTCTTACAATTACACTAATCAAAACTTTAAAAAAATGCAATTACACACTGAGCAAACATATTGTCTTCAGAATACGCAACTGAAGCATAAATTATAATTGCATTAGAACACATAACCCTTTAAACCCTAAATTACTTAAGTTCGCTACCTAAACCCATCCACTTTCAAATAATTGAATGTACTATCATGCCTAACTTACATAAAAATTTTAAATCCACATTACTTAAAGAGCATACATTGCCAAGCTTCTGGGTTTTGACTCCACGTCTTTCATAACGAAGGCTCTTCAACCGCTTCCAAGTTCTCCATAATTCTATTTCTTTCCTCTTTGATTAGTAACTTTTAATAGCCCTAATTTCAAAAGTGTCGACAATCTCACTTCTTCTCATGCAATCGCCTTCCAACAATTTCCTTTTTCACAGATAATGTGGGTTTTCTTCTTTAAATATGGGTGGACTTTGACATTCAATGGCTTTGCGTCTAGAAGTGAAGTGCAGAGAGATAAATTGAGGATAGAGAATGCATGGTTTTGGGGATGGGGGTAGGTGAGTAAGACATGGAGATTAAAAAAGGGTAGTTTGGGTTTATTGGGTTGACAAGTCAAATGATGACTATACACTTCCCCCCCAAAAAAAAAGAACAATTGCTCGTTTCCTTACTCCATCATTAATTACGACATACCATGTTAGCTCTCCACTGAGTTCTAGTCCAGTTAACTCTATGGAGGTCCCAAAAAAAAAAGTGGGTCAAAGGTCAGTCTGTCCACATCTAGCAACTTAGGTTGGATTATTGTTGTTCAATATCCACAAAGGCTGGATTTTTGTTATCTAATTTCTCTAAATACAATGTGAAATTTTTTCAAACTTGGCTTCACATGAAGCAGGTGCAAGCTCCATTCATTTGTTTAGAAGCCTTCATTAGTTTGATTCACAAATTAACTAATTTAAAAAGACTTTCCAACACCATTTTAATGGCATTCAATAATAATTCGTATTGGTATAGGCTCATAGTGCCCATAAAATCATTTTGATTTGAAATCTTTGTTCAAGTAGGGCAACCATATATCTTCAATTGGTTTATTTAACAAGTTCAATTTAGCAACTCAGCACGTTCTAGCAATCTTCCACACACCACAAACATAAAAAAACAAAGACGAAGAGGATAAAGATAAATTGGGTAGTTCCATTGCTGTTCGGTTTGCAAACGAAGTCTAGGGTTGGATTGGTTTGCTAAACCAAGTGTTTACTTCTCCCACGCCCCTCAGTAGATACTGAAATAGACATGGTCAAACACATAATATTTTCTCAGTAAGTTCATAAATTAGAGCCCAGCAAGTCACCTTTATCGTCTTCGTTTTTCCTTAACTAATTTTAGTAGTTTAAGGATGTAATAATGATGTTATGCATGAGCAATAGTAGCATAAATGGTGACAAACAAATTCGAAACTCACAAAATTAGGCTTAATACCGATGATGCAAACATACATGAATATGCGGTGCAAAAATTTATCGCGCTTTGATGTGAGGGGATTACGTTGCTTTGGGTTAGACAACCATGTTTCATTGAGCAAGTGATATTGGATTATGATATAACTTGCCCCACTTTGTAGTTTGGTAATCCTACTTTCCATGTCCTTCACTTCAATAACTAGGAAATATGTCCTCTAATTGAGGAATTAATCCCTGGTATGGGTTCTTTTGAACCTAAAAGAGCGGTGCCTTCCTCTTTAGGGACAAATTTCTCCCACCTCATGCAAACCTTTCTTGCTTGAGGGGCAAATGAGGTCATAAAGGCTAAGGACGTTGACATTGATTGTGCATATATTGCTTGTTGATTTTGGCTAAGTCTAAAGATGATTATGGCTCCGATGATGGAAAAAAGGCCACCCCTTTTTGTCCTACAAATACAATCTCGTTTCTTAGTCAGAGAGGATTGGCTTTTCGAATTCGCCCAACGGAAGATTAATTGAGTGTTTATTCATATAGGCATATTGTTCTTGCTAAGACAATCTTGTGCTTGGATGGCCTAATTGGCAATTATGGCAATGATTTTGTTTAGAGCATTCTTCTTTTGTAGACAAAGCTCCAATCTTGCTATATGCTTTGATTTTGTCCCTCTTAACGTTTTAGTGGAAATTTGATTTGTATTTGGTGGTCTAGTAAATTCGGCTTTTAAAGTAATTTTGCTAGGTTCATCCCCTAATCTTCATATTGGGTTACGAACCTAAACACCTCACCATGAACAAGTGCTCCTATGAGTTTCCTACTCATACATAATGCAAAGCTTTAGCTTTCATTCAACATAAGAAAGCCAAAATATATTGGAGCATCAAATGGTAGCGCACCTATGCCTGTGGAGTTCCGAGAACAGATAGGGTTTATCTTCCTCCCTTAGGGCTTAGTACCTTCATCTATACTTCTACTTGTCCTTTTCCACGCCGAGTTTTGGACAAGCTATTCAGAGTTGCAATTATAGTCCTCTTTATGTTCAAGCCTTAACTGCAATGTTCACCAAGTTTTGAACTCAAATGTCGCTAAAGCTCATGTGGGTAGCTCTGTGAGTCAAATAACATTTGGGGTAGGAATCGGTAAGCATGCGAATGGAAAGATTGAATTGAGTTACAATGTTTGTGCATTTATATTATGTTGTAAGTATTTTAAAATTTAAGTAGTTAGAATAAATCCGATATGAGAATTGTAGGACTTTAATTCGAATACCTAATGATTACATAGTGGTCATTCCTACTAATATTAATGAAGAGCTTAGTAATATAAGTAACTCCTGCGTTGGGCATGTTATGCTTTTTTGTACAGCCTAATGTGGGCATTGGTTTTTATTTTATTTTTTTGGTCATTTTCTTTGTTTGTAAAATCTTTTGCCTGAAGTGCGTCATAAGTAGTGAGTAAGACAACAAGGAGGAACAAAGCACCTCACAATTTGTTATAGACGAGGGATAATAAGAAATGTTGTTGCTTAAATCCTTAGACCAACAGCAAGGTGCTTGGCATGTGTCATGCTCAGTTACACTGTTTGCTGCCAAGTACAACAAAGCCTAGCTTTTATGGCATCTAGGTTGAAATACTGAGATAATAGCATTTTTGTGCCAATTTGAGAAATTGCAACAGAAAGTCCATTACAAAAGGCTTTTGTGCCAAGTATTGATTTACCACAAATAGTGTAGCTTTTGTGAAAAAATTTCATTTGCCACAAAAAAAAAGTTGTAGTAATTTGAAATTTGTAGCAAGTGAAATGTTCACACAAAGCAACATTTGGTGGAAAAGGAAAAAATTTATGGGAATGTGATTGGGCCAAAAACCACATTTGAGAAGCAAATTCAAATATATTTTGTGGGAACTCACTTTTGACATGAAATATTTAATTTTTTAATAAATTTTAATTTTTATCTTCAATGTGTATTATAGTTACATTTTTCATTATGTTTCATTATGTTTTATGGGAACATGCTATCACGTAATTAATGTATGTAGCTCATAATGAAATATATGTCGCACATAATACATATGACTGATGAATAGAAGCAAATAAAGAGAATCAAAGTAATAATTCAAAAGTTAAGTTGCACTTCATATATAAGAATTTCACTCACTTACATGCGAGGCTAATGAATTCTTCTCATCCATACTTTCCTTGTAATTTGTAGTCAATGAAAAAATTCAAAAAGTATATAGAATGCTCAAATGCTGGGGGAAAAGAGCTTTGGATTGAGTTTGTTATGGAGAAAAGGAACAAAGCTTGAAATCTTTAGGCTTTAAGTTCGTTTCCCATGCATTTAGTTTGGGGTTTTGTGGTAAGGATTTTGAAAACTCCAAGTTTCAAGTCCTCATCCTCCAAACGAAAAAATTAGGGGAACTTGAACCCCCTCTCACTTAGGGGGTTCAAGTTCTCCAAACCCGAGGGTTCGACAAGTACAACTACCAGAAAGAAATATGATCCACAAAAATATTATTTTGCCATTATTGTGTTCAACCCTTTGCACTTTGAAGACCGATACAGATAGAACTTACCCTAGTTGTTGGCCATTAATACGGTGAAGATTGATGACCTCTCCATCGGCACCATGAACGAAGAAAAGATTGGTGCTTTAGAGAACCTAGATCTAAAATGCAATGGTTATGGAAATCCATATCCAAATTTCAAAAATAAAAAAAGAATCTGAATAGCTTGGTAGGGATTCTAATCAAATTAATTGACACAGATTTCATATGCGATAGGGTTAATTGTGGCCAACAAAGTGGGCGTGTTTCGGGTCTGGTAGTGGTTATGCTATTTACACAGTGGCTATGACGTTCCCAAAGATACCTATAGAGCTGCATAGTTAAATTTTGATTGGGCTATGTTGTGTATCTAAAGTATCTGGCATTACAATTTCTTAGATTCCCTCGAGTTTAATTCCACAGGACAAGAAGAGTTGATAACAGTGGTTGTGTGGAGTTAAGCATAGTGACAGCATATATAGTGAAGAGAATGGTAAAGAAATTAAAATATAAAATTAAATGATTTTATTTCATTCCATAACTCACCACCAAACAATAAGGATTGGAACTTGATTCCGTTGTTACTCTCTACCAAACACACGGAAAAATGAATCAATTTCCATTCCCACACTCCAAGGTATCATTGTTGATTTCATTCTATTACTTTTTCACCATACCAGATGGACCATAAGTTGTACAATTTAACTGACAAAGGAAAAGAAAAAAAATTATGCCTTCATCATTAATATTTTATCTTCTTTGCTTCTTCATCCTTGCTCCGAATAAATTATGTTGATCACCTGCTGGTAAATAACGTAAAAAAAAGAAGAGATTTATTTAAATATGCATTAGTGCTAATCGTCAAGATAAAAGAAGAATATCAATTTAATTTTTCATACAAATTCTCGGATAAACCAGAAAACAAAGCGACAACATGCGTGGCGATGCTACAAATTAAGCGCATTGTACCAACCCTAATGAACGTCAAAACCAAGTGATAACATATGTTGGTAGATATAGTGACACCTATTGAAAAATGTAAGTTGTTTACAAGGGGTATAAGAGTGTGGGCAGAGCCCTAATTTACAAAATGCTCGTTGTTCAAACAATAAGAAAAAAAAAAAGACACAAAAAACCTTATCAAAATGAGCAAATTTGATAATGAATGTACCATCTTTAAGTTAAAAGTAAATCACATGAATGTTAAATTAGCTAACATATGTTTGAGCAAGGCTAGTATCATAATGTATTGGGCTTAATATCATAACAGACACGAACTATACCAAATTGCCAGCACTGAATCTGAGCATAGTATCTTCTATTTCACTTTTTACCAATATGCTACTATTGAGCTTCTCACCAAGAATTTAGGCAAGTTTGGGTGCATTACCTATTTTGGGCACCTCGGTATGTGATGGGTGGTTAGTTTCTTTCTTTCAATGCTTCTTGATTTCACTTCTTTTAGGACTTAATTAGAAATTTGGATCAAGGTTGCTTCCTATAAATGCCATATGTAGATTGTTTTTCGTTCGAGTAGGAAGCTAATTGCCATCCTTTGATTCCACTAAGGTTTCTTAGACTAGGAATTAGGGTTTTCATTACTTTGATATGGCTACATTCCAAGTCTCTAGCATTCGGCTACTTCTATTTTCAATTTCATGCGCCCATCCCACAAACAATTTATGTGGTTCCTGGGCTCTAGCAATGGAAAAAGAGCAACGTCACTAGGGACTCAAGGAAAAAAAAACCTGAGTCACAGGAGTTGAGGAAAACCCTAATTAGATGAAGCACAACATTTCATATTGAATTCAGATTAGACCTACATGAAACTAGAGTGACAAAATCAAAAAACTATAGCGAAGATAATTGAAGTTGTGAAAATTAGAAGAAAATTGTGGTATGGAACTCATAAGGAGATTCAAAGCTTTTGAGATTCCTCAAAACTATAGGGAATCTAGTTTAGAGGGTACAAAGCTTGCGAGATCATGAAACTATGGCGAATATACTCTTGGGAGATCTAGAGCTGCTGGGATTCCTCAAAACTCACCAATTTTCTAACCATATTGATGAATTGCCCTATTGCTCACTACACAAGATTTCAATCCCCAATCTAAGGTGAGTGACACAAGGCAAACATTGAATTTTAGGGCTCTAAAGGATTTTAGAAGGTAAAGCACTTTGATTAGAATAGTCTTGATCAAGAAGAGTTTTTTGTTTCCCTTTTTTATCACGTATGAGAGGAGCCTCTGTCTTTTTTTTTTTCTTTCCATTTCTAAAGCAATTGGAATGGTAGATTTGACAGTTGCTTTCCAGCTCCTATAATTGTGGTAATTTTATAAAATTGCCACAATAGGTTAATGCTATTGGGCAAATTTTATTTGCTATAAATATTTCAACTTTTTTAACTTTTTTTGCAATTTTTAATTTGCTACTTACGAATTGCTATCAAAAGTCATTTTTCTTATAGTGGCTAGATTGTATTAGAGAAAGAAGTGTTTCAGTTATCCATATCCACGAGTCATGTCAGCTTTTGTCCATCTACATCCATCAATTTTACAACACTTCCACTTAGGATCTCCTTAATAGATAAGGGTCTATCCATTGAGGTTTGAACGTCCCTTATAGATTGGTGAAGGGGATTCTAATTTCTATGAACACCAGATCATGAACTTTTATGTTTACACTTCAATTCTTGAAATGACATACATAGTCTTTTATGAGTTGACACGAGATTCCATGCCGATAGATTACATAATTTGTTTGGAATGTACTAGTTTTTTTTTATGTGAGCTTAACACAAGATGTGGTTTCAACCCACTTAGTGAATCGGGCTATGGCTACTATGATGTATTCACGCCGCTTAGTCCCTTTAGAAATTTATGTTTATCTATGATGTCTATTACCGTCACTGAGAAAGGCTAAGGAGCGGTAAAAAATGTATAACAAGGAAGGTCACACATGTTGCAGATTTGTATGTTTATTACGTTTTACACATATTTCTACAAATTTAATATAATCTTTGTCATGGTTGTCCAATAATAATCTTGACATTACAAAACAAAAGGAATCGAGAGAAAAAAAATGTACAAAGGTATAGATGGAGCATAGTTGTCCTTGTTTCCAATGGTCAAGAACGCATGACACACCAATAAAAATTCTCATTCTATAATCTGCAATTCTACTAAATCAACACCTAGTATTACTGAGATTGGAGATCTTGATAAGATTTGGTTGATAACAACCTAATGCCAGTAGAAAAGTAGTTGGATCTGTGACTAGAAATGTAAACAACTCAAATGGAATTGCTTTGACATAAATTGATCTCGAGGCCTTGAATAATGAAATTCAATTGAGCTTTGCAAGCTGGATAGATGGCCTTAGAAGGAGATGAGCTTCCAATTACTAAGGAAATGTGGAGGAAGTCGTGGAGGTAAAGCACGAAACCTTCCATATAAGTGCCGCAAACTTAGGGCTTTAATTGAGTTGTATGCTTGTTGATACATAATTGAGTAAAGATTTAATGTATTGAAAATGAAAGCATTAAATTTGGGTGTGAATTTTTACAATCACCCATTTCGTAAATGGGACCTAATCCTCTACATAATTTGATAGAGAACAATAGAAAAAAGTCATAGGTTAATAAGGGCTGTGATAGAGTTGTAGCTAAGTTAGGAGGAGAATTCATTATTAGATTCTATTTTACGTAAGAATCATATGTTCTAATAGGGGTTGTGATAGACAAGGAACTATGCCCTTGCCAACTATTAGTTACATCCTTATCCTCCCCTATGTCCAATCAAAGCCTTCAACATTATGATTGCCTCTATCTCAGCATTGGTGCTGAATTTGCTATGGGTTTGCAGCTATTAATGAAGTCAAACTTGTGGTTATTCATGATTCATTTGGGAGCAATGTAGATCTATTATGTGAACGTAAAATAAATTCTAGTAGTGCTTCTGATTTGTATTCTCTAAAATAGCGAAAACTCAACTATTATAGTGCAGGTTTTAGCTAGTAAATTTACTGAATTTGGGCAAACTATGGAAATTTCTTTTTTAGTTTGCTTCCCCAGGATCTATGTTTTAGTACATATAAAATTTGGATTGGACTCCATTGAAGAGAGAAATTGTTAAGATTATGCGGAATGTGCACAAAATTTATTTTTAAGCAATATGATTGTTGGCTCAAATTGCGAAATTTACACCTGTAATCGTTATAGCTTTCACACATGGACTGAACCTACACCTATCAAGGAAGATGCTCTAGGGGGGAAACACTCCCATTAGATTAGTATAACTCCCTTAAACCATCTTAAAATAGAGAAGAGATATCCTAAAATTTTGTGTTCATGAATTTCGTCATTATTTTTGCCATTTGGAAGTACTTCTTACGATAATTTGTTGCACTCTTATTGTGCATTTACACTATTGTGAAGTCGTTTCCCTTTCTTTCAAGGATTTATAGACCCTTTCCTCCATTGTACTCTCAAATTGGATTACTAAATGAATTTAAAAGCAAAAGTCATTTTCTCTTAGAAATCTCCAAATCTTTATCTCTTCTTAGAGTGGTGATTTCCATCTTTCATTCTGTATTTATCTCTGAGGGCTAGGAGCTGCAAGGATAGAGATTGGGTGGGATATTTTTTTAACATCTTTTAGGTTCTTAGTTTTGGGGTCTAATATGATAATCACATTGATTGTTACAGATTAAATGCAAGGAGAAGCATCCATTCCTTATGTTGTGACTAAGTATTCTTGATCTTTAGCTTTGTTTAATCATCCCCACCATGTGTTGGCATCAAGGCCTAATCCATTGCACCCCAAGTCCATCCCCCAAACCCACACTTTGATTTCACCAAAAATTTATCCCACTTGCCTATTTTCATCATCATTCAGCCCATAAAGCACCCTTGCCTCAAATATATAACTACTCCTTAACACAATCCAAAATTACACAAAATCACCTAACCACACAAGAATGGCCAAAAATCATAAAAACCACACAAGTCAAAAATTTGGGACAACTTGCCATGCTACTCAGGACGCCCATGCCGCATCTGACCATACATTTTGCATACAAAGACCTAGCATTTTCCACCACTATTGTAGAAGATGCTAGTGTTATGTTCCTACCCTAGCTAAATACTTGACACCACCTCCGCATATCCCTCAGCATGCATGTGCTATACTTGCTTTTATCGTTTTACACCTTCTCTTCTCTTAGCAACACCAAATTATGGCCAATGGTGGTGAATCCTCTCAACCTAAAGAACTCATTGAGCTCCAATAACCACTAAATATTGTCTCATAGGGGAGCTAAAGAAAGTGATAGGATTTGCATCCCCTGACAGAAGATTGTATCACTGCAAGTGAGATATGAGTCTCCTTGATATCACCTATTCCTCCTCTTATAAAGACTATGATGACGAGGATAAGATAGATAGGAGAAAGATCTCAAAGTGGAAGCATCATAGTTTGATGGCACCCTAGGTTGGATAGCTACTTAGATGGTGTTTAATATGTGGAGAGGCTCTTTGATATTAGAGAGCATAATGGTGATAAACCGTTCAAGATCGTTATTCTTAAGATGGAGTGTATGCATTCGTATGGCGTAGGAACTTGAAAAAGAATAAAGCAACTAAAGCTAAGTCTAAGATCAAGACATGGACCAAGCTCAACGAAGACATAAAGCAAGTAGTTTGTACCATCCCCGGACAAGCAAGATCTCTCCCTTAAGATCACTTCTATTAGCTAAGAGAATATCATGATCAAAGAGTGTATTATGGAGTTTGAGCAACTCCCAACGAGAGCTGGATTGACCGAAGATCCTAAGCCCACCGTTGTTAGATTCATTAAGGGTACATATAATACCCCAAATGCAGATAACCCACTGTTTGCATCCTCTGCCTTAATTTCACTAATTAGAACTGATAACCAAATGATCGGGGCATTACCGCCGTCCACAAAGGACAAGGATTTGCTTATAAATACTAAACATAACAAAGCTGAACATCGTTTGCCTCCAAAAGACATTCATACAATCACAAACCATCAAAACCAGACATGAATGGTTTCTAACTATCTTAAGGTTTACATCAAAATATAGTGACTCTCTGTAGAGTATGCAGTTCTAACATCAGAATACCTCACAACACAGTTCTAAAAACATATTAGAAGTAATAACACCACTGTTCCTTTCGGACTTCCTTGCTCACTTATCTCCACCGGTCGGCTTGCTAGCCTGAGGGTGATGCACTGAGCATTTGCCAAAAATAAAACATGCAAACATTTCGAACCGAGAGCCGAATCTCAGTACATGCATTCCTGTATTATTAAATGTTCATGAAAAAGCTGGTTAGGCTCGCATTGCAATTCATTTTAATTTAAAACAGAGAATGAGATGGATATAAAACGGTATTGCTGATTATTATTTGATAGTGAACCCCTTGTAACTGTTTCGATCTGTAGATATGTGTGCAGCTGCTAGGTCGATCAGAGGACCTGGCCTAAGGTCACACGAGTAACTGAAGTGGCAAGGCCCTGTAACTGGTAACTGATGGGACCACTAATGAGGTGAGAAAGCACTGGTTAAACTGATTCATTGATGTACCTACCAAAACATCATACTTTTGATAAATACATCCTACTTTCTATAGGTACAGGCAATGAACGTACAAGGGATTTTTAATGAAATCTCACTGAGTATTACCATACAAAAAGGAGAGGAAGCGATAGAGTAGGCTCTGATTCTATTCAAAAATGTTGTTATAGGATTATAAAGTTAGCAAATGTACTTATTGTCATAGTTGATAATTTTAGTAGAACTTGATGATTGGATGGCATTTAGGCTTCAATAAATAATATAAGATAGGTCAAGCTAAGACGATGCAAAACTAAACAAACTATGAATACCTAATTTAACTCAAGGTAATATAATTTTGAGTTAAAATATGTACCTTGGCAATTAATTTAGGTCATAAGGTAAAGCCTTAACAAATGCAAAATTAATTAATTTGTAACTTGTACTCCTGACCTTAACTTGAGACCTAAAACCCCCAACATGAAAAGCTTAAGAAATGCCGCAAAACTTTCATTCACAGTGCAAAATTCAACCACTACAACACGGTCCCTAAAATTGAGCTGTAAGATAATTGTGCACAGCTCGGGATTGTCTTGCGTAGCATTAGCAAAGTAGTCATAACTCTCTCCACACAACAAGGAATGAAGTGATTCAAAAGGAATTTGAAATATAACTCACTAATCTATCTACCACTAATAATCACAATTTTTCAATAGGCTACACAGTACCATTTTAATCACAAAGAGACCCCTATTTTGGGTCTGCTGACAGCCTACTGTTCTTGCTTTCCCCTTTCTCTTCACATGATTCCCCTCTAAGATCACTCATTCGAATGAGTAAACAATATTTGTTCTTCTCATCATCTTATATAACCATATTACCTGAACATGTTCCATAATTATCTTTATATATTCTCCAATTTTCCTGTTTACAATAACACTCAAAATACAATCATAATCAGACGTATGTGCATATATGAGCTAAATAACCTATTTTAATCCATTGAAATTTTTTTTCGTAACTTAATACTTTATGCAAACTCACCCCTAGTCATTTTCCAAGTCAAACAATACATCCAAGATTCATTTTACATCAAAGTATATACAAATAACACGCTTGATGTCAGGAACAATCCAAAACATGCATAATCACCACAACCCTAGCTTATGACAAACTTAATTCATCTTCATCTCATCCAAAATCACCAAAAACACCATCATAGTCATCAATAGGATTAAAGAATACAAAATCAAATGCAAAACAATCCAAATCATGTCCAATAACTCTTCTTTCCATCCAAATAATATGATTAAAACTCAAATCAACGTAAACAAGAACCAAAACTAAAAATCCAAAGAAACAAAGTTAGCATTACTTACTTTAATGCCTAGGAGAGAGGTGGAAGAAGTGGTTGGTGAGGGTGGGGGCTGAGAGGAGTGGTGGCTTGGCTATCAAGTGGTGGACTGGTGGCCAGGGGGGCTGCTCCGATGGTGGTAGCGGCAGTTGATTAGCAGCAGCAAGGGGGTAGGTAGGCCGTGGCTTGGGGTGAAGAGAATAGGAGAGAAGTTTGTGTGTGATATATTTTTTTTTACTTGTCTTGAAATGATCTAAGGGTTTAGTTGGCTAAGTTTTATCCTCAAAGTAGCTTTTAACTAACTATAATTAGGCATAAATCAAAGAGAATAAGCTAAATCAAAAGCACAAACTTGTTGGGCCTAAAATTGGGCTTATATGGTTTGGGCTCGTTGAGTAAAAATGCTTCTTTCAAATCAAATTTTTGCATAGCTCGGGATAAAATATTTTGGTTGTTATGAACAATAATTTAATCTTTTGAAACATTTTATCTGGACTGTCTATTGATTCATCTGAGATTTTATGAGAATAAAAAACCGAATTGCAAATTGGGGCCCAAATGAATTTTTCCCCACCAGGATGCTTAAATGTGATAAATAGATGCGAGAAAAATCATTAACATGATGTAATTAAATAATAAATATGATTTAGGGTTGGACTATTACTACCTTCCCCCCTTAAAGAGTTTCGTCCTCGAAACTTATGAACTTTATCAAAACATGCAAGACTACCTCAAAGAAATGTGGGTTCGTGGCTTTCATTTCCTCTTTAGTCTACTAATTGGCCTCTTGGGAGGTATGGTTTGTCCAAAGCACGTTAACTTGAGGTTTGCTTGTTGCGCAGTTGCTTAATTCTACGATCTACTATCTGGACTGGGTGCTCTTCGTGCAGCAGATCCCTAGTGATGTCAATACATTCAAATACCATAGTACGGTCTGAAGCGGGAATATATTTCCTGAGCTAAGTGATGTGAAACACGTTATACACATGTTCAAGTTTTACTGGTAGGTCCAGCCGATAGGCCACAGGATTCAACTTTTTAATGATTTCATAAGGTCTAATATATCTTGAACTCAATTTGCCTCGCACTCCGGACCTTCTGATACCCTTGGTTGGCGAAAATTTTAAAAAAACTTTATCGCCTGCTTGGAACTCTAGAGGCCTCCCTCTTTCGTCTGCATAGTTCTTTTGCCGGCTTTCGGCAACCCTAATATGCTCTTGACTTGTTTCAATTGTTTTTTGAATCATTTCAGGTCCTATAATCAATGTCTCAACCAATTCAGTCCACCACAATGGGAATCTACATTTTCTCCCATATAGAGCGTCAAACGGGGCCATTTTTATGGTGGACTGGTAGCTATTATTATAAGAAAATTCCACCAATGGTAGATTGTCTTTCCATTTCCCTTTAAACTCCGTGACACAAGCTCTTAGCGTGTCCTCTACACTTTCATTCACTCTTTCGATTTTCCATCAGTTGCTGGGTGATAAGAGTTGCTAATGTTCAATTTGGTCCCAAAGGCTTTTTGAAGTGCTTGCCGAAAATGGGCGTAGAATTTTTGATCCCTATTTGATACTATGTCTAAGGGGATCCTTGTAATCGAACTATCTCTTTAACATACAGCTGGGCTAGTCTTTTAACTCCCCAATTATCCCTAATTGGCAGATAATAGGTTGATTTGGTAAATCGATCGATTATAACCCCAATAGCATTCTTCTTCAAAGAAGAAAGGAGTAAACCCATAACGATGTCCATTAAGATCGAGTCCCACGTCTAAGTGGAAATTTCTAGAGCTTGTAGTTTAACCACGAGATGCTGATGCTCTACTTTAACCTTCTGGCAAGTCAGACACTTGTCCACATAAACTACGATTTCCTTTTTCATATTATTCCACCAAAAATATTGCCTCAGGTCTCTATACATCTTAGTGCCTCCTGGATGCACCGAGTAGCGAGTGTTGTGAGTCTTCTCTAACAACTACTTCCTTAATTCCTCCTTTTTGGGTACACGTAGGCTATCCTGGAATCACAAGGCCCCATCTTCATGCATCACAAATCCAAGAGACTTCTCTTTCCTAAATTTTGCTTTATTCTTTG
>JACYFF010031956.1:35275488-35295093 GCA_017589665.1 Selenicereus undatus | reverse complement strand
CCCGGTTTGGGGCGTCGACCGACAGGGGGATGGCCGGGCGCGCGTCGCCGGTCGCCGGCGACCCACTGGCGCCTCCTTCCCCCTCTTGCTGTCGCTGACCACTCTCTCTCTCTGTGTGGCCTGCTCAGTCGAGGGCCGGTTGGGGTGTGGGACGGCCAGGGTTGTCGGCCAGTGACCTCCACAGCCCCACCGCCCTCTCCCTCTGCGCCAGCTGGGGGGTCGACGAACCCCCCCTCTACTGCTTCCCCGAGCCTCCTCATCCTCTTCCTTTTTTTTTTCCTTTTTCATTTCTTTTTTTTTACATATATTGATATATATATATATATATATATATATATATATATATTAATATATATATATATATATATACTTCAATGTAATTAGAAAGAGGATTAGGTTCGGGCCGTTACAACCACGGTGCTCAGGCTATGCTGAGCTTTTCCACTCAGGGCATCTGCTACAACATTTGCCTTTCCTGGGTGGTATTGAATTGACAAATCATAATCTGTAAGAAACTCTAGCCGACGTCTTTATCTAAAATTGAGCCCGTTCTAGGTGAATATATACTTCAGGCTTTGATGGTCAGTATAAATTTTGCATGGTACTCCATCTAAGTAATGCCTTCAGATTTTCAACGCATAAACCACGACTGTCAACTTCAGGTCATGGGTAAGGTAATTTTTCTCATAAAGCTTGAGTTGTCAAGAGGCATAAGCCACTACTTTGTCTTCCTGCATTAGAACACACCCCAAACAATTGTTCAACCCACCACTAGAAAAAGTATGCTCCTTACTTATACTGATAGGGTTAGGATTGGGGTGGTAGTTAATCATTGCCTTAGCTCTTAAAAAGCCCTTTCATATTTCTCTGTCCAGTCAAATTTAGTCGGTTTCTTAAGCAAATTGGTCATGGGCGAAGCTATTTTCTAAAATTCCTTAACAAACCATCGAAAATAGCCCACTAAACCCAAAAGGCTTCTAATCTCTGTGACATTGGTAGGCCTTGACCATTCTGTGATTGTTTTCGCCTTCTAGGGGTTAACTTTAATTCCTTCTTTTGTAACCACATGTCGCAAGAATACCACGTCTTCTAACCAAAACCCACACTTCTTTAATTTGCCTATAATTGATGTTCCTTCAAGGTCTGCAACATTGACCTCAAATGATCAAAATTTTAACCTCCATCCTTAGAGTATATCAAGATGTCGTCTATGAACACTACTCCAAACCTATCTAAACAGGACCTGAAAACTCTATTCATAATATCCATAAAGGCCTTGGGGGCATTAGTGAGGCCAAAGGGCATCATCATAGCTCATGGTGACCATATTTGGGCCTGAATGCAGTTTTGGGGATGTCTTCCGATTTGATCCTAAGCTGATGGTGTCAGGACCTCAGAACAATCTTAGAAAGACTCCTCATTATAACTGATCAAACAAATAATCTATTTGGGGCAAAGAGTATTTGTTCTTGATGGTAATCTTATTTAGCTCCCTATAATCAACACACAACCTCAAGGTTCCATCTTTCTTCTTTACAATTAAAACTGGGGCAACCCAGGGTGACACACTTGGTCTGATAAATCCCTTCTATAATAGCTCATATAATTAAATCTTTAGTTCCTTAAGTTCAGTTGGGGTCATATGATATGGAGCTTTAGAGATGGGTTGGGCACCAGGAACTAAATCTATCTCAAAATCAATTTCCCTCTGAGTGTGTAGTCCTGGTAACTCTTCTGGAAAAACGTCTCTAAACTCACAAACCATAAGGATACCGTCTGCTTTTTCCTCCTGTCTTTGACCGTCAATGGCATAACACTAGTACCCAACCCATCCTTTGCACAATAGCTTGCTTGCTTTCATAGTAGAAATCAAGGGACAAGATTTTTCCTCTCTCTGTCCAAAGAAACATACTTATCTCCCTTTTTCATCTTTTAAAATAACCTCAAGATCCTCACAATCAATTTTAGCCCCATAGATATGTGACCGGTTCATTCCCAAAATGATATCAAAGTCTGATAGGTCAAACTGAATCAAGCCTCTAGAAAATGCAATCCCACCAATAGTAATGGAAACATGTTCATAAGAGATAGCAAATTCAACTATAAAATCATTGGGTAACTTGATCATATAGTTTCTACCCTCCTATTCTCAAGGTTTAATTGCATGGTAGACCGGGTGGACATAAATGAATGAGTGTCACCTGAATCAAGTAACACACAAAATGGATTTGAATTTAAAAAAAGAGTTTCGGTGAATACCGTACTAGAGGTAGTAGCTTCTTTCTTGCTCACCACATTAGCCATTCCTGCGATTGCAGGCCTTGCAGGTGGGGTCCTTGGCGGAGTGGAGCTAAGGGCTTTACTGTACCCTTATCTACAACCTTCAATCTTCAGAGGCATGCGGCGATGAGGTCTTCCGGGCTTCCACACCACATACACTTGTTGGTTCCCACTCAACATTCAGGGGTTGTGTGATTGTTTCTTCCACATTTTCCACAGCGCTCTGCTGAGCCTGCAGGACAACTCCTGGGAGGAGCGAGAGTGGGTTTCTTCTGGTTGACACTCTCGCCCGGAGCACTTTGGTCAATCCTTCTTCTCTTTTAGTTGATCGGGTTTAGAGCCCTAAACTCTGTCTTCACTAACCCCACTTCAGCCGCTCACTCTTATGGCTCTTGGTAAGTCGAGATTGGTTGACTAGCTAACTATTTATGAATATAGAAGGCCAAACCCTCTTCAAACCTTCTAATCTTTAACCTTTCAGATGACATAAATTCGGGAACAAACTTGGATAATTCTATAAATTTACTGGCATTTCGCATTATACTCATACTACGACTCATCTTTAGCTCCATAAACTCTTTCTCCTTCTGCCGTTGAACCACAACTACGTAAAATTTAGCCCTAAGTTTATCCAGGAATTCACTCCAGATGAATTCAGGCCCTAAGAGCCGACCCCTTAATGGTGTTCCACCAGATATGTAGAACGTCCCAATGTTCACCCTTTTATCCTCCGGGACCTCTACCACTGTAAAACTTTTCTCTATTCCACTAATCCAGTCTTTCAACTCCACTGGATTATATTTTCCATCATACATTTTAGGGTTGCGTTGTGCTACCCTATCCGCTAACTTATTATCTGTAAGAGGGCTTTGAGTAGGTACTTGGGGAATCTGTTTCATCAGTTTAGCTATTGAGGTCGGCCAGTAATTGAGGTCCCCAACATTGTTAGCTAGCTCATGGGGAATTAGGGGCATTTCACCAAGGTTTGGTGGCACGTTACACAAAGCTTGCATACTAGATCCCTCGTCCGAGTTATCCCCCACAATAGTCTCCGCATTGTTTGGTATATATTTAGGCATTTTGGTTATACATTAAACAAAATGATTCAATCACTGGAATAACCCAACATATAAGATAAGTATACCCAACAAATACATTGAATATGGGTCAAATATGTTTTACAGAAACCAAAGCTCCATTATATCATTCCATAACTGCTTGTTTACATAGATAGATGCTTCTTTATTTACATGATAAATAAAAAGTATATCACATCTGACTAACTAAAGAAGGTTAGCTCTGACTCCCACCGCAAACCAAAACACTAACTAGACAATAAATCTATCACAAACCCAAAAAGAGAAATGGACCTAGTGCACACAACCGGAAGTATCTGACTAACTGTATACAATGCCATAAACTGCACAAAATGCATTCATCCAAATGTAGTGCGCTATGTAGAAGCAAGGCTCAAAATGCAACCTACTAAAATGAACTCCTAGAAGTATATCCAATGCTCCTAACTTACCTCATCAATCTCTTGATCAACCTGCTGCTCCCATACTACCTCATCGATCACCTGATCCACCTGCTGCTCTGCCATTGCCTCATCGACCTCCTAGTCAGCCTGTTGCTCTCTACTAGCTCATCGATGGCATTGGGCTATCGGGCATCTGAATAATCCTTTACTGGTGGATGGTCCTCGGGCTCTTCCATAGGCTCATCATCTGAGCTAATCATCGCCCCATCTGGTGAGTTAGGGAGATCCACAATGACCTTAGCCTCCCCCGATCCCGATGGCACTGGGCTATCGGGCATCTGAGGAGTGCTCGATACAAGAGACGATGGTGATCCCTAAGCTGGTGCAGGTGCCGTGGGTGGCGGATGTGCCTAGTGTAGAGGAAAAACATGCTTTAGGGTCTCTATCGTGATCTCCCTCTGTTCAAACTCCTCCCTAAAAGTCTGAGGTGATCGTAGCCTAAGCCCCCTAGATCTAAAACCTAGGTCCATCCCAACCTGGGTTTCCTGTCATCATGAAATCATGATAACGAAGTCTAAACTCAACCAACGGATCAACTGTAGGTAAGGACCATAACAGTCTAAACGCACGGACTGTGATATTGTACAACTTAGACTGTGCATAAGCTATCATCCTAGCGTGTAACAGTGAAATATGGGTGGCCATAGATGCACCATGTAACATATTTACTGCGTAAGGATCCATCTAGCAAGGAAAACATAAATGCGGGGCATGTAGAAGATAAGCAATATACATTTCAAATATCACAGTCTCTAAAGCATACGATATCCTTTACTAATAAACCTTCCAACCCTCCTATATCTAAGCTTCATACTCCGTATCCCGTCAAGAAAATCAAAACCTGGCTCTGATACCAAAACTATAACACCCTAAATGCATATAAACCACTGTTGCATTCTCTCCATTAGTTTCACTAATTAGAAGTGATAACCCAATGATCGTGGCGTCACAACCGTCCAAAAACGACAAGGCTTTGCTTATAAACAATAAAGATAACCAAGCTGAATATCGTTTACCTCCAAAAGGCATTCCCACAGTCACAAACCATCAAAATCAAACATAAACAGTTTCTAACTACATCACGGTTTACAACAAAATATAGTGACTCTCTATAGAATATACAGTTCTAACATCATAATATCTCATAATATAATTCTAAAAACATTTTAGAACTAATGACACACTTGTTCCTTTCAAAATTCCTTGCTCACTTATCTCCTCTAGTCGACTAGCTAGCTTGAGGGCGATTCACTAAGCATTTGCCTAAAACAAAACATGAAAATATTTGAACTGTGAGCTGAAGCTCAGTTATACATTCCTGTATTGTTAGATGTTCATCGAAGTGCTGGTTGGGCCTCTATTACAATTCCTTTTAATTTAAAATAGAGAAGGAGATGAATATAAAATTGCATTGCTAATTATTATCTGATAGCGAATCCCTGGTAACTGTTACGATCTGTCGATGGGTGTACAACTAGCAAGCCAATTGGGGGACCTAGCCTGAGGTTACGTAGGTAACTGAACGGTAAAACCTTGTAACTGGTAGCCACTGGGGCCACTAATTAGGTGATAAATTACTGATTAAACTAATACATTGATATACTTATGAAAATATCATAATTTTGATAAATATGTTATGCTTTCTAAAGATACAGTCAATGATCGTGCTTGGGATTTTTAATGAAATCTCACTGAGTATTATTATGCACAAAAAGGGAAGGGAACGATAAATTAGGCCCTAATTCTGTTCAAAAATGTCATTAGAGGAATATGTAGTTAGCAAATGTACTTATTCTCATAGTTGATAATTTTTGTCGAAGTTGATGATTAGATGACATTCAGACTTTAACAAATAATATAAGATAGGTCAAGCTAGGATGATGCAAAACTAAATAAACTATGAAAATGTAATTCAACTGAAGGTAATATAATTTTGAGTAAAAATATGGACCAAGGCAATTAATTTGGGTCATAAGATAAAGCCTTAACAAATCCAAAAGTAAGTAATTAGTAACTTATGCTCCCAACGTCAACTTGAGACCTAAAACCCCAATATGAAAAGCTTAAGAAGTCCTACAAAACTTTCATTCAAGTTCAAAACTTAACCACCACAACACAGCCCTTAAAATTGAGTTGATAGACAACTATACAGAGCTAGGGTCTGTCTTGTGCAACCTTAGCAAAACAGTCATAACTCTCTCCACACAATTTGGAATTAAGCGATTCAAAGCCCATTTGAAAGATAACTCACTTATCTATCTACCCACAAAAAATACATTTTGGAATGGGCCAAACAGTACCAGTTTCATAAAAAAGCAGCCCATGTTTCGGGCCTGTTCACAACCCTACTATTCCTGTTTTGTCCATTCTTTTCATATAATTCCCCTCTAAGATCACTCCATAAAATCATTAAATAATACTTGGTTCTTCACATCATCTTATATAACTATATTACCTCCACATGCTCCTTAATTATCTGTATATATTCTTTAATGTTTTGCTTTACAAAAAAGCTCAAAATACATCCATTATCACATTTATTTGGATATATGACCTAAATAACCTATTTTATCCCATTAGAGAAATTTTACATCAAAGTATATTCATCTTATATAACCATATTACCCAAACTCACTCCAAGTCTTTTTCCAAGTCAAACAACACATCAAAGATTCATTTTACATCAAAGTATATATAAATAACATGCTTGATGCCAAGAATAATCCAAACCATGCATAATCACCAAACCCTAGCTTATGACCAACTTAGGACATCTTTATCTCATCCAAAATCACCAAAAAAACCACCACAATCATCAATAGTATTAAAAGAATAAAAAATCAAATACAAAACAATCCAAATCCATCATTTTAACTTAAGCTTGCATGATTAAACCCTAGCATGTTTGAAGCTTAGCCAATAATTAAAAATATCAAAATAACTCTTGTTTCCAAATAACATGACTGAAACTCAAATCAACATAAACAAGAATCGAAACCAACAATCCAAAGAAACAAAGTTAGGGTTACTCACTTTAATACCTAGGAGACAGGTGGAAGAAGTGGTCGGTGAGGGTGGGAAGTGAGAGAAGGTGGTGGCTGTGCTGTCAGGAGGTGGACTGGTGGCCGGTGGGGTTGCTCTGGTGGTGGCAGTGGCAGCAGATCAGCAGCAAGGGGGCAAGTAGGTCATGGATGGGGGTAAAGAGAAGAGAAGAGAAGTCTGTGTGTGATATATTTTTTTTTTTACTTGGCTTGAAATGATCGAAGGGTTTACTTGGCTAAGTTTACCCTCAAAAAGTAACTTTTAGCTAATTATAAGTAGGCATAAATCAAAGAGAACTAGGTACATCAAAAGCATAAACTTGTTGGTCCTATAATTGGGCTTATATGGTTTGGGCCCGTTAAGTAAAAATACTTCTTTGAAATCAAATTTTTACGTAGCTCGGGATAAAATATTTGGGTTGTTATGAACAATAATTTAATCTTTTGAAACATTTTCTTAGGACTATCTATCGATTCATCCGAGATTTTATGATAATAAAAACTCGAATTGCAAACTAGCGCCTAAATAAAATTTTCTGCACTGGGATGATTAAATGCGATTAACAAATGTGAGAAAATCATTAACATCATATAATAAAATTAATAAACATGATTTAGGGTTGGACTATTATAGTATATACCCCAACATTGCTAATGAAGTAGACTTGTAACCTTACCTCTCATTTGATAATGTCCACAATCTCGCAATCAATATGGAGAAGCGACTTAAGAGTAGAAAATCCTTCCCAACCCCCTATGCAAGTCGATCTTATATTGTAGCAAAGTGGTTAACTCATCAAATCAAAATCGAGACTAACCCAAATTCCACAAAGGTCCTGGATAAGGGTATGGGAATTACAAGTCAACACCCAAAGAAGTTCGAAGGAAAGACTTACCTGATTAAAATGTCATAGCTATGGAAATTTTCTAGCCAATTGCCCCTAATACAAAGATCCTATCGATTAGCGAGGTGGAAGATATCCAAGCCATTAAAGAGGAGACTAGTGAGAAAGAGTTTGAGATCGAGGATAAAACCTGGTCACTTAAGGTTCTAGAGAATTATTGGTACTTCAAAGAGCTCTTGAAGTCAACAAAGCCCTTCTTAGGCCTAGGCAAAGGAAGCAAATATTCCATGCTAGGTTTACAATTGGAAGCAATGTGTAAGTTGTTCATTTGTTGGGAAAGTTGTGCCAATGTAGTTCATTGCACTCATAGACAAGCCATAATTGCCAACCAAGGTGCATAAAATTCCTTACACTCTATAATAGCCAAACAAGGGAACGGGGTGGCCATTTCCAAATAAGCTCTCATTCCACTTTCGGTTGGCCCGTGCTATGGTTAACTTGTGTGATATTGCTCCCACAAATACCTGTCATTTACTACTTAGTAGACTTGGTTATATGATAGCCATGTGATTCATGCTCATGGCATGCTAACACAAATGCGTGCAAGTAGATGGGGTGTAGTCTCACTTTGGCCCAACTATCTCCACATAGCATGAATTAACAGAGCCATTAGTAAGAGCAATACTTTACTTGGGTAACTAGTTTTGCATTAAACATAAGGAAGTCAGACTTATGTGTCCTATGGATCAACCACTTTTGCGAGAGTTTAATGATGTATTCCCCATTGAAATACTACCCGAACTCTACCCTTTAAGAGGAATTGAGAACAAAATTGACTCTTATCAAGTGTTCCATTGCCTATCAAGCTAACATATAACTGTAATCCTAATGATTAAAAAGTGCTCAAAGGCAAGTCCAAGACTTACTTGAGCATGGGTATATTAAGGATAACATGAGTCTTTGTATGGTTCCCGGCTTTTACAAGCCAAACTAAGATAGGACATGGCATATGTGTGATGATTCCAAGGCCATAAATAACATTATCATCAAGTATAGACTTACTGACCCCAATTGGGTGTTATGCTTGATGAACTGCATGTGCACAAGGTCTTCTCTAAAATGAACCTTAGAAGTGCGGGCGAGCAATTTAAAATGAAGCAAGTTAATGAACACAAAACTGACTTTAAGATAATGTGTGATTTGTCAGAGTGGCCTGCTATACCTTTTGGCCTATCCAATTTTCCTAGTATCTTTATCAGACTTATGACGAAAGAGGTTCTAAGGCCTTTCATCGAAAAACTTATTTTGTTCTATTTTGATTGTATAGTTGCGTACAACCATGAGGATGCATCTTGTGTTAGGCATTTCACCATAAGAATATATTTTATGTTTGAAAAACGTGACCTATTCTCACCCTACGTTATTTTTCTTAGCCTTATTACACATAAGAGGACTAATCCAAATTTGAAGCTATCAAATATTAGCCTACACCTACCTCTGTAACGGGGGCTCGTACCTCTCATTTTTGTCATAATTATATCACTGGTTCATCAAATACTTTAATTCTATTATGAATCCCTTGTCCAAGAGCTTAGAGGGGTAGTTTTATACGGATAAAGGCTTCCTAAAGGGCCTTTAAGTAGTTAAAGAGGAGCTACGTACACAATGGTTTGATGCTACTGGGATTGGCCAAGGCTCAGTCAATAGTCAAGCTAAGGGGCCCTCAGCCTATTTGCATCAATATGTTAAGTCCAAACATTCTATGTTATCACTCGGGCTCTTAGCAATATGATTCACTATATCAATCCAAGCCTTTTGTGTTACATGCGAATCACAAGGCCTTAGCCTACATCAATGAAAGAGTTATCCTAAACTCAATGCATGCTAAGTGGGTGGAGTTTCTCCAAACTTTCTCCTTAACATGCAGTCATAGTGCTGGCAAGGAAAATATAGTGGTTGAAGCTCTCTCATAGATATACATTTTTCTTTTTGTTCTTTAGGGAAAAAGCTTAAGATTTTACACTATCCAAGGATTGATGAAGGATTATGAGTAATTTAAAAAGGTCATTGCAAACCCCTGGCTCAAGGCTCATGTATTTTGTAAGATGGGTATTTCTTTATGAACAAGTTGTTTGCACCAAGAAGCTCTTTAATGGAGCTACATGTGAGGGACACTTAATAGTGGTGCATTGGGAGGTCATTTCCACAACGACAAAACTTTTGACATTCTAGAGGAGAACCTCTATCCACCCAAGATGGCAAGTGATCTATAGTATTATCTGCATGTGTGCTATATGTCATGGAGCCCAATAACATTTTCCACCAATAGCTACACAATCCATTTCCAACCCTAAATGGCTCTTTGAAAAATGCAAGTACGAGTATAATTTTGGGTTTGATGAGGACCATAAGGGGGAATGATTCAATTATGGTTGTGGTTGACTAGTTCGCTAATATGGCTCTCTTTATCCCATATCATAAGGAGTGATGACACCTCTTACATTACTCACCCTTACGTCTACAAAATTATCAAGCGTCATGGGGTGCTAATAAGAATTGTCTCTCATTGGGACACCAAATATGTATCTCACTTTTGAAGTTGCTTATAGAAATTCTTGGGAACCAAGCTCTTATTTAGCACTACTTTACACACTGAAACTAATTAGAAAATGGATGTTACCAACCAAGCTTAATCCATATTTATTAGAGGTCTCTCTTATGATTCGTGTTTTTTAATGGACTCAATTGTCCCACTTCTTAGATTAATTGGAAGGGTTTATAGTACCTTCTATTGTAAGTGGAATGTTAGACTTCTTCATGTTTATTTGACTTCACGCAAGCTATATCAATAGGGATGACGGGAGACATCCACGTGTCTCGTTGGCCATTTCACATATTCTATTGGCTTTACCCCTTACGAGGGACCACAAGTCAATTCATCTACCACAATAAAGTCATTGAGGATGAAACGCATTGAGTTAGCTTAATAATTGGGCTTGGTTGCATTCGAAATCAACAGAGTTTCGTGGTCTCTACATCATGTATACCATGTTTTGATGCTACCTATTGATTGGTGGAATGCCTCTTACTATAGTGGTAGTTGCAAAAAGCATTCATTTCATATTTTCTCATCCCCTTTTTACCACTATTACCTCGGGTATGGGCCTGATAGGATTTAAGAGCCCATGATTTCAAGTCTTTTTAAGGCTTCTAAGTATTTCATTCCGAGTAAGGTGAAGGCCATTTAAGGGCGGCGAGGTGTTTGAACCAAAAATGAGCTTTTTTTAAGGTACTTTTACATCTATTTTATGCTCGTTTTAATCGTGTTTTTAAGGTTTTTAACTGATTTTATTTTATTTTGCAGATTTTTAATAAATGTGAAAAAGGGGCTAAAAATGGTAGAAAATGGCGAAAAATGTTGGGTTTTGAAAATGGGCTCAAGAGAACCGGGCAAGGAGAACTGAAGAAAAAGAAAACCGGTCCAACAATTAGAAAAAAACCGGACCGGTCGGTTCAATGCTGATAAAAAAGCCCCCGGTTCATTAAACCCCCCCAAACTCGGTTCCCGATTCACTTGAAACCCCTTCGCGTCCCCCTTCTTCTTCTCTCTCTTCCTCTTCGCGTCTGCAACCCCAGAACCCTGCCTTCGCACCGTCATCCTCGTCCTTATCTTCTCGTCTCTCTCTCTCTAACCCAACCACCCCACCACTGTGTTTCACACTGCCCACGCCAACACACCACCACAGTTGTCACCATCTCCATCGTCCACGCACGCCATCACCAAATCGACGGTGAAAACCAGATGGGTTCGGGTACAAAGGCTTGCGGACGCCATTGAAGAGGAGGCTAATGAATTTCTAGGTAATTTAGGCTAGGTAATTTTTAGGGTTCTAGTTTAGGCTTAATTTCAGTTTTAGGTTTAGATTTTAGTTTTAATTTCAGTTTTATTCCGAATTTCAGATTTAGGGTTTCATGCATTTTGCTAGGTTTCGATGTAATTAGCCGTTAAATCTCTTATTTTCTAGTTGTAATTCATTATTTGGGTTTGATTTTACAGAAATCATATGTTAGTTGTCAAGTTTCATTCAAATCCCTTTTCCCTGAATTTTCTGTTTTGTTCGTGTTCTTCTGCCTTTCCTCACCGTGTCTGGGTTGTTACGGTGGTCGTGGTGACGTTCGTGGTGACCATCGAAGTTGAGTCGAAGATAGGTTTGAAACCCCTCCCCTACTGTCGCATTTCGTTGCTCTGCTTTCGTTCCCTAAGCCCCCTTCCCTACTGCTACTTTTTTGGTTCTGTTGTTGCTTCGCTTTTGCTGAATTAGCGCTGAAGTGGTGATAATGGTTGATGTTCATGGCTATTTTGTGAATCTTGGAATAGGATTGTTAGATTAGTTTGCTTTTGTTCTATTAGTGTTAGTAGTTGGTTAATGATCATGATGTTGCTTAGAGTTAGGGTTAGATTGTTCGTTGGGTTGAATTGACACTATATTTTATTTCGGAATAATGTTGGTTAGTTGGTTGGTTTTGAAACATGTTTCATTGGTATAGTGTTAGAATTTAGTTTACTCGAATTCATTTAATTTACACGCCTCTGTTTTGTTTAGTTCTTAGGTTTAACTCGTTTAAGTTCATTAATTTAAGTTGTGTGCCTTTGATTCAATTGAGAGTTTGGATGATCGTTTAGTTGAATTAGGTTGTTAGATTGTTTTGAATAATATCACTTAGTTTAGTTAATTAGTTAAATCAATTTGTTATAAATGACTATAACCTCAACGTCATCCCTGTGGATCGACCCTCAAAGTACTACGACCGACAATCGAGTGCTTGAGGTTTTCTTTTCTTTAGTTTATTTTGCCACCCCCTCAAAAATCACCAATAATTTTGGCGCCGTTGCCGAGGATGACGGCATGAGATTAGGTCATATTTCGTTATTAGTTGTGATTTGGTTTATTAGTCATCTTGTTTAGTTGATTTGATTTGTTTAGTTGTTATTTACTTAGTATTTCTTGCTTAGTCATATCGTAACTTTATTTTCGTATCGATTCTTAATTTCTCTATTTTGGTATCATTTTCGTTTTCATTAGTTTAGTCCTTTTTGAAAAATCCAAAAATCCAAAAAAAATGAAAAATCTTAAAACCCCAAAAACATTTGAAAAACTTGAAAAATCCAAAAAAAAATAGAAAATCCAAAAATCCAAAAAAATTGAAAATTTTTTGAAAAAATTTAAAAATGTTTGAAAAAATTTAAAAATTTCACAATGCCTGTTTTCAATTTCTGTAATTTGAGCGTGAACCTTTTTGGAATTATTTTTCAAGGCTTAATGATTATCGTGCTCAGCTGAATCATAATTTTGAAAAATGGAAAATTTGTGAGGTCATTCTTAAGGGTCTAAACATTGAGTCAAGGAATTACATCGATTCAATTTTTCCTAGAGGTTTAAGAGAATTGTTATCTAAAACTCTAAATGAAGTTTGGGAATTCTTTGAAAAATTGGCTTGGGAAACCTATACATTTGAACAAGTTAACGAGCCTTTTAGATACCCAACTCATGGAGAGTATGATTTTCATGCTAATTCTTACCCTTGAAATCATTTTATGTATTCCTCTGACTCATGTAACTCTTATATGCCTCCTGTTTTGTGCAATTATTGTGAATCCCCTTATCATGATGCTTGTACTTGTCCTTACCATGATTATGTTGATGCTTCCTGTGCAAGTTTTGAAAAGAAAATTAATGATATGACTAATCACATGATAGAGACTATGAAAATGAGAATTGCTTAATATTCTCAATTTTTTGTCCAAAATAGGTAAACTTCTAGTGAGATTGATTCTAGTTTAGGATCTCCTAAACCTGACATTAAGTCTCTATGATGATTTTGAACCTTCTTATTTTGCTATGCCTGATTTGAATGAAAACATATTTCTTCCTAGTTTAGAACAAGAAAGTAACCTCGCTAAGTCTTTATCAACAGACCTTGCATCTTGCACTAACTCACCTAAGGGCGTCACTGACGATGTCCTAGTTTCTATCGACCTACCCACCACTTTGAATGACTTTCGTGAATTGGAAGTGGGTAAACGATCTGACCTTGATAGTAAGCTAGATATAAGCATCGCACCTGAAATTGAGCTTCATGAGTTAGATGATTCAAAAGATATTTCACAGGAGTTATGTGATGAGGTGACTGTGACTGAACTCACTATGTTTGACTTTGATGATGATATTCTTGGTGCAGAATATGAATCTTTTTCATGCGAGTTTGATGTTACCAAAGGTCTTGATGTGGATTCTCATGTTGAATATGAAACATTCTCTTTTGATCCCATCATCCCTGACCTTCTGTTTAAATTAGATGATAATATTCTGCATATAGAATATGAATCTTTTTGTGAGTTTGATGTCGATATGAGTTTGAGTAAGGATTCTGGTGATGAGTATGAATCATTTTCTGTTGATCCTATTCAAACTGTCATCCTTTTTGGAAATTGCAAGTCTGAATTTGTTGAGTCTGAGAACATTGCCACTGAGACATTTGACTTAGACTAGACTCTTGCACACATTGACCTTAAAGGACTTGTGGATTTAGGACCCTTTGCTTTGCCTAGACGGTTCATTCATGCTAATCCAATTTCTAGGCCAATGACCTCACCATTGGTTCCTTTTGAGTATGTTCATTTTCTTCCTGATTGGGCCCTATTGTTTGATAAGTCGAAACGGGCCCTTACCTGTGCTTTCTTGGCTATATGGATGTACTCAATCTGGTTCCAACTCACTGCTTTTCATTGTTGCTATACTATTGAGAGTTGGGCTTCTATGTTTGATAAGCTGTTGCGTGCTCTAACGACTTTTGATGTTAATAGCACTTTTTTCAACTTAACATGGAGTGGCTGATGCTCCATAAGCTTCATAGTTTGGGTACAATCTGTATCCAACCTGGTATGATCGTTCCACCCTTCTTTTCTTTTTCATTTCTTTTCTTCCTTTTCGTACTCAGTTGTATATATTAGGATTTTGCAAATACTTGTTAGTTGTGGATATCTAGGGTTGTTTTTATGTTTCACTTTCTTTTATTTCTTTATGTTGGTGAGTCTTGGTGTTTCTTTAGTTTAATTTTTTTTATTTAATAGTTTCCTTTTGTTGTAAATAGTATGTTTAGGTCATGTTTTGTTTTGATTTTGGTTTTGGTTTTGATCTTTGTTTTCCTTTCTTTAGTAATTTAGGTTTGTGTTTGTTTTGGTAAATATGTGTGTTTTCTTTGATTTTAGTTTTGATTTTCATTTTCATTTTGGTTTTGTTTGGTTTTTGGTTTTGTTTTTGATTTTAGGTGGTGTTCTAGCTATATATATATGGTTTTATGGTTGTATAGCGTATAAGCTTGCTTTATAGCGCCTTAATTCCCACAATGAGGACATTGTGAAGTTTTGGTGTGGGGGTGGGATGCCCATTTTTTTTGAGAATTTTTGAAGAATTTTTGTTGTTTTTGGGGACGTGTGTACTTTTTCTAATTAGTTTAAATCTCCTGTACTTTGGTTATTAGCTTGTATATAAATAGGATGTGCATGATAAGTCTTCAACCTCAAATGTGATATTCTAAGCCCTGATTCTAACTCCAGTTGTTCATTATAGGTTGTGTAAATCCAATCTTTGTTTATTCCTTCATCATTATCTTTAGGTCTTGGGTTTCCATGAATGATTCTCCCACTAGCTTGTGGCATGATTACTTTGAAAAAAAATTATATTATAAATAAAGAAAGAATAAAATTTGGAATGACAAGTATCCCTTTGAGGCATGCGCTACTGGGCGTTACCCTTTGAGGCACGTGCTACTGGGTGCTACCCTTTGAGGCAATACTGCTACTAGGAAAGCTTGCTTCCAAAGTCAGTATAGTAATAATGCAGTTGTGTCAACCAAGTGGGATTGAGTCTAATTTTGGTCAACTTAAGCCCTGGGATGATGATACACTTGCACACGAGCACTGGGATGGATTCGGAATCTTGATGTTCAATGGGGTGAAAAATTAGTGCTCTGATGTCATTTAGGAGGTAGAGGGCTTTGAAGTACATTTTATGTATATACAAGTTACTAATTGAGTACATGGGTGATTTAACTTATTAGAATTTGTGCATATGTTTCCCAAGTTTTGTACATATTTGTTTTGAGACAAACCCAAAAAGATTTTCTTTTATTTTTGGAATAATTTTGTGGGTATTTCACTTGGAAAACCCTCACGAGACCTCACTCGTCCACTTGGGAGTCCAAGGGGTCTAAACGGCTTGTTGCATAGGCTAAATGCAATCGTGATTCCTACGACAGTGAGTTAGGATTTTCTGTTCCTTAATTTCATTTTCTTTTAGTTAGTTTAGTTTGTTTTACTCGAGGACGAGCAAAATCTTGGTGTAGGAGTATTTGTTTGAACAAAAAACGAGCTATTTTTAAGGTACGTTTACACCTATTTTATGCTCGTTTTAATCGTGTTTTTAAGGTTTTTAACTGATTTTATTTTATTTTGCTGATTTTTAATAAATGTGAAAAAAGGGGCCAGAAATGGTAGAAAATGGCGAAAAATGTCGGGTTTTGAAAATGTGCTCAAGAGAACCGGGCAAGGAGAACTGAAGAAAAAGAAAACCGGTCCAGCAATTAGAAAAAAGCCGGACCGGTCGGTTCAATGCTGATAAAAAACCCCTGGTTCATTAAAACCCACCCAAACCCGGTTCCCGGTTCACTTGAAACCCGTTCGCGTCCCCCTTCTTCTTCTCTCTCTTCCTCTTCGCGTCTCAACCCCAGAACCCTGCCTTCGCACTGTCATCCTTGTCTTTATCTTCTCGTCTCTCTCTCTCTCTAACCCAACCACCCCACCACCGCGTTTCATGCTGCCCATGCCAGCACACCACCACAGTTGTCACCATCTCCATCGTCCACACACGCCATCACCAAATCGACGGTGAAAACCAGATGGGTTCAGGTATAAAGGCTTGCGGACGCCATTGAAGAGAAGGCTAATGAATATCTAGGTAATTTAGGCTGGGTAATTTTTAGGGTTCTAGTTTAGGTTTAATTTCAGTTTTAGGTTTAGATTTTAGTTTTAATTTCAGTTTTATTCTGAATTTCAGAGTTAGGGTTTCATGCATTTTGCTAGGTTTTGATGTAATTAGCCGTTAAATCTCTTATTTTCTAGTTGTAATTCACGATTTGGGTTTGATTTTACAGAAATCGTATGTTAGTTGTCAAGTTTCACTCGAATCCCCTTTCCCTGAATTTTCTATTCTGTTCGTGTTCTTCTACCATTCCTCACCGTGTCTGGGTTCCTACAGTGGTCCTGGTGACGTTCCTGGTGACCATCAAAGTTGAGTCGAAGATAGGTTTGAAACCCCTCCCCTACTGTCGCATTTTGTTGCTCTGCTTTCGTTCCCTAAGCCCCCTCCCCTGTTGCTGCCTTTTTCGTTCTGTTGTCGCTTCACTTTTGCTGAATTAGTGCTGAAGTGGTGATAATGGTTGATGTTCGTGGCTGTTCTGTGAATCTTGGAATAGGATTGTTAGATTAGTTTGCTTCTGTTCTGTTAGTGTTAGTAGTTGGTTAATGATCATGATGTTGCTTAGAGTTAGTGTTAGATTGTTCGTTGCGTTGAATTGACACTATATTTAATTTCGGAATAATGTTAGTTAGTTTCTTGGTTTTGAATCATGTTTCATTGTTATAGTGTTAGAGTTTAGTTTACTCGAATTCATTTAATTTACACACCTGTGTTTTGTTTAGTGCTTAGGTTTAACTCGTTTAAGTTCATTAATTTAAGTTGTGTGCCTTTGATTCAATTGAGAGTTTGGATGATCGTTTAGTTGAATTAGGTTGTTAGATTGTTTTGAATAATATCACTTAGTTTAGTTAATTAGTTAAATCGATTTGTTATAAATGACCATAACCTCAACGTCATCCCTGTGGATCGACCCTCAAAGTACTACGACCGACAATTGTGTGTTTAAGGTTTTCTTTTCTTTAGTTTATTTTCCACCACCTCAAAAATCACCAACACGAGGCCTGGGGGATTCTACTATATTTACCTTATTTATGGTTGTAGCAATGGAGGTTTTAGTCATTTTCTCATCATTGAAGGAGTTTTTATTGCTGTACTGGGTATTCTTTAGGCCTTATTGCATTTTTCCTACTAGCATTCCTGCATCATATAGTTGTATAAATATATTCAAAGGTTTAAACCATTTATGTCAGTGATAATTGGGCCATAGGTTAATGAGAACCATACATGCCTTTTCTTTCCCTTCCTGAAAGCCTAGCATCAAAGATGCTATTGCCCTTTAACGGGCCACATAGTTTAGGAAACTTTCCTTTTCCTCTTATTTTAATAATTCTATGTCACTATGAGTCACATGCAACTCCATACTGGAAGAATATTGTTATAAGGATTCGTGGGTACACTTTCCCAAGTGCTAACCATTTGTGCTTCGAGGGAATGGAACTAACTACTCATTGTTTCCACTAAAGTGAGAGGGAATACTTGTGGAAAAAGGGCTTTCTCTGTGAGCTTTAGGATCATAACGTTAATGGAATTCATAAAATGAGAGAGCCAGTTGCCAAAGTTTATAAATTTCACATTTCATGGAGGGGAAAACTTACCAGACAACTTTCCCTTTTGACAATGAGAAGCGTCCCCTGAGCCGACCTATGCCAGGGAGGTGCATGAGATTTTCTAAATGAAATGCGTAGCAGCAAGCGTATAGCTTTTGCTATAGTACTTGAAGGTCGTCTCCTCAAGAACGAAGCTGACATCGGATCACATAACTTACTAATTACCGTTCAATTTAGACTAAATGAACTACTTAGTCATGAACCTAATGCAAATATGTTAGTTATAAATAAAATAATTCAAAGACAAAGCACTAAACTCAAACTCGAAAGCTAACACTAGATTAACATTTGTAAGATGAAATTAAATAACTAAATCAAAACTAAAACTAATTTTATTAGGAAACAACACCGAAAATGACAAAGATTAACATCAACTTCCTACTTTCAAGGACAACAAAACAAATTAGCCTCCAAGCATCGTCACTATGATATATCAATACTAAAAACATATATCAAGGTGCATAGAAGAAAAGAAACAAAGATAATAGGTAATTTGAATGAAACGCCATTATAGGGATGGGAAAATTTGAAACTACTAAACATCACAGAAAGAAGAGGAAAGATGAAACAGGGGATGAAGAGGGTACGAATCTTAGGGCCTCCTTACTCTATGGCTTGACCCAACTTTCACCATCCACCTCCATTGATGGACACTCAAGCAACAAACAAGCCAAACTCAAACTTCACCATCCAAAACAACAAAAACAACCAACAATTTTGAGGATTCGAGTTAAGCCACCAATAATCAACATGGAGCAATACAAGAGATGAAGAACATAAACCAAACCTAGACCATGGGATGATGACAGTGATGGCGTCGAGCGAAGAAGCAGACAAGGCAATTAAACCATAAATTAGCGAGGGTAATATAGACGAACACCTCACATTCAACACAAATATTTATGAAACTGCAAACAATAATAACAACAACAAACTTAGAGTTATTGAAATCACAATTTATTGTCTGAATTCAAAGACTACAAAATCATATATCGAATCGCAAAACAGAGGAGAAATTTAGATAAACTCAACCTAAATCTATCTAAAACTAAAATTGAAACTACACATGAAGAACCTAAAACCCTAAATTAAACCTAGATGCCTCATTCGCATGGCAGATCAAGATGGTGGAGATGGATAAGAATGCTCGTTCATGCTGGCAATATGCCAAGGAAGAAGACAGACAGCAAAGGGAGGGGAGATGTATTGTAATAGCCCGACCCTAAATCATATTTATTTATTTAATTAAGCGAA
>JACYFF010031956.1:35189242-35265488 GCA_017589665.1 Selenicereus undatus | reverse complement strand
TTAAGGAGAATATGAACACTGAAACATGTTTAATTTGGGGCGTTACATGTATCGGGTCTAAGGAGAAAGTGCAAGGAATAAGAGAGCGGAGGAGGTGTCATGTGTGCTGTATGAGGCCGGGATGGTGAGATTTTTGTATGTTGTTTTTATTTTCATTTTTTCTGCTATTGTTCTCTTCTTTATGGGTCATGAGAAAGAGTGGCCTGATGGAGATGATGGGCCAAATGATGTAGAAGCAGCCTAAGCTCTCTATTTAACTATTTTCTTCATTTTTTCCACATTTTTTTTGATTTATTGTATTACCTCCAAAATAAAATAAAAGCAAATAAAAATCTAAATATAATAATTATTTCGAGCATACATGTGAACAAAAAATGGTGGGGTTCTCAGACTGAAGGGCCTGCACCCTTATCCCCCAAGCTCAGAGCGCAAAGGGAGAGAGCTGAATCTCTTATTTCACGTGCGTAATCAAGTCGTTGCAATAGTGAAAACCCTAAGAGGAGATTGCATATTGAAATGGGGAAGAGTAATCCCCAATCAAACATCGATGAAGGATCTATTTAAATCAAAGGCTCGAACTTCTGTAGAGCTTGGCTGCCTCACTAGAGAACACCTATCTTTCTGGGTCATGATGCTCGCACTCGTGGAAGCAAGCGTGAGGCGAACATCAATTATCGCTTCTCACAACTCATGATTTTTTCCTTCTGATTTTGGGTAGGGGTTACATTTTTTACGAGCTAGCAATGAACTAAAAGGGTTACGCCGAGATAGGGAGGTCGTGAGGTTTTTGTCAAATGAACCCCAATAAACCACAACAGTCCAGTTAAATTAAGGTTCAGTTATTTTACAGTTTCCTAACTAGCTTCGAAATTAAGATTCATATTTGGTGGCCCATAAGGTTTGATTTAGCTTGTTGTACACAAAAAGATCGTCTCTGAGCTTCTATACCATATGCTTTATTCAAGTCCTTTACTGATGCCCAAATGAAAAGGTAATTTAGTATTTTTATTTAATCAATTATTGGTCTCTTGGTGCAACTTTTGTTTCGTCTAGGGTTTGTGATTTTGGATTTTCTAATGGCACAAAAGCATTCGTCTAATGAGCATTATGCTTTGAGATTTGCTTTCCTTTTTCCCCATTTAAAATTGTTTATGTGATTCCTACTATGTGAATTCAAGAAGTTGTTGCTTCATGATGCCGTTGGTATTTACTGATACATTCTATAGAAAATTTGATCCTAGTTACTTGATTATGGTTTTTAGCCCGGGCATCATACCTAATGCTAACATCTCCTACGTCGGTGTTGTTTGATGTAAACTCATCGAGCGTATGTCCCTTAGCTAATTGTCAGTTCTTTCCCGCTTCTTGTTTTTTTGGGTAATTGGGATTCCTCATTTTGGTGTCATTAGGACTCTTCAACTGATTGTCTAATGATATTTATAGGTCTTGAATTGGAGATGGTGTCAGAGTGCTATTCGTAGCTGTAATTGTTTTGCTATTTCTTTTTGGTGAAAGAAATGGTTAGCTACTATCTTTTACAACATCTTCAACATTGTTATAGTTTCTGAGCTTATTTTGTTCTTCTTGTGCATATGGTGTCACTATCTTTCTTGTATCTTTTCATTATTGCGATTTTGAACTTATAGAAGTATCATTTAACTGTAGTTGTCCGCTTGATTTTCCTTCTATTTGCCCTCCACATTTTGGCCTTTTGCCTGTAATTGACAGGAGCTCTTCAAGATGCATATGTCGTTAATGAAGCTATGATATTTAATTTAGCTGGAAAAGAGAGTTGTTGAATCAATAGTTCAGACCTAAGAAGATTGTGGAGGTTTTGATACATTTATGCACACACACACATGCATTTGGTGAGATATCTGCCATAGGGGGAAAAATCAACTAATTCAATACAATTCTTGTTTACTGTTCAATTCAGTTTTTTTAGTACATCTTTTCTCACAATGTACCTTACCTTCTAATTTTTTGGAAGCTTTTGTCGATGCAGCACCTTTTCTAGCCAACTTCTAGCACTGTTGGTCAGAAAGCTACAATTGCTTTCGAAACGCTAAAGGTAGAATAAGAATGAAAGCTACAGTCGATCTTTGCTTGCCTCTTCATCCTATCCTTTAGGTATTGTTTTCGTAACTCACTTTTTTAATGGTTTATTTCTCTAAGGTTGTACTAATTCTGAATTTGGAAAGACCCATGTGAAATTTGCCTTGAACAAACCATAATTTAGACTAAACGCCAATAAAAAGTTCCAAGGTTTCTTCTGTGTTCTTGTTGCTGTAAGCATAGGATGTTTTCTTGGCTAGAGCCTAGTATTCAAAAAGGAAAGGGAATTAGTCATTTGTTATTGTTGGCTTTGTTGCCTTGAACTTCAAGATCCACTAGCTTATGGGTTTGAGATTTGTTTTTAACTAAAGTAAATATCGGTGTTTCCTAAAGCTTTCCTGGTCTTAAAAAGCATACATGTAGCTCACAGAGTTCAGTGTACACATTTTGATATTCTTACTATTCCCCTCGACCCTGCTAACCAACATAAAGAGAGATTTGGGCGGAGGGGGAAAAGATGTCCAGTCCCCCTAGGGCCTCATAGGGGTCATTTGTGCTAAAAACAAAATTGCAGTGTTAATATACAAAGTGAAACATTTTATGTTTGACTTATCTTTTGTGGATATATATTCTTTAATTACTTGGGTTCTTATTTGATGTCTGGACGAACTTGGTTGCTTTTTGAGACATAATGGTTTTCATAATTTTGAGACCCATCATACTTTGTTTAATGATTTGTTTCTTTGATACGCTAGCAAATTATTTCGAATTGGAGGTTGTCGAACACAATATGTGTGGTATATGTACAACATCATCCTCTCTTTTCTTTTCATAATACAGTTGACTCTTGTAGTGGTTTTTTATTCATATATTTTGTAAAAAAAAGTTGTTTGGCGTGTCAAGTTGCTTTTAGTATAATTTATTGCTTAAGTTTTGAATTTGTAGCAATTCCCTAGGAGAAGTGCATGACGATGCGGATGACGTTGATGCTGAGATGATGAAAGCAAATAATTTGGAATGTGAAGAGTGGACTGTTGAGAAAAATGAAGAAGATAAAGAACATTATGAGTGAAATATGGGTTGAATTATTCTATTTTGGCTACGTTAGTTGTCCATGACTTAGCAAATATTTTACCAATAACTGTTTATATGTTTTTGCATTGAAGTTTTGAATATTTGGCGATATTTATCAGGTGTCATGTATCTTTACAATTATAAGCATCTAATGAAATTAAGATTTTGTTGTGAACTCGATTAATTTACTTGTTCTATTGCAGTAGGTGTATCATATTTTCAAATTATTTTACCTACAATCTATGGGTTTAATTTTCACCATATTCGTATATTCGTTGTAATAAAGGAATTAGATTACGTACACATAGCTTCATTATTACGAGCGGATATATTCATTATAAAAAGGGCAGAAATCACATTACCGAAATATTGTTTTCTTGGATAAGAATGATCAAATATGATGGGAAGACAATTACCATTAAAAAGATTTTGTTGGAAATGCTTGTAGTGTAGGGAAAAGAACAACACCAATAGGCATATTTTGTAGTAAAATAAAATATTAGCAGTACAAAAGCATTTGTTGGTATAACTATAACAATACTCGCATAATCATGTCTGCTGGCACTAATGATCAATTGTGACAGATGACTATATCTATTGGTGAAACTTTTACCATTAGGTTTTTTACCAATAGTTTAGTGACAAATATTTATTTGTTGGGATTGAGTTTTACAAACAGAAAAGACACTTATACTAGAATGCAAACATTGTTGGTAAAAGCAACTTTTGTTGTAGCGTGCCTGACTCCCCACAACAGGCTGGCTCTGAGGACGTTTTTTATTCATAGTAAAGTTCGGGTGCCTCTCGTGATGTTCTACCACTGACGGATCTAATGGATACACGAAAATTATTCAATTTGAGCTTGGAAGAGGAGTTCGAGCCTGAGGAGAAGGAGGAGGAGATTGAGCCTAAGGCAGAGGAGAAAGAGCATGAGCTTCAGAAGCAGCTTAAGAAGGAGCCAGCAGAGTAGGAGGAACATAATGAGGATGAGGGTCCTGACGTAGAGATATGTCTGATGGCAACTTCGTGTCCGACAAGGAGGGCAATGACTCATCTGACCTAGATTATGATCCATCCCATGATACTTACAGTTTAACTTATTTTATTCTATGTTTTGGACTTTCACTTTGCCTGTATGTACAATATGGCTAGCATGGGGTGATATTCTTTTACACATTGCACGCATATGTGATGCATATATATAGGCTAACCTAACCACATATGGTGACATAATTTGCCTTTTCTTTTGGGTTTAGGACAGATTTGACTAGTGATAAGTGCTTAATATGTACATCTTTTTAGGGCTATTTTGCTTCGTTTTTAGGAGATTTTGTACTTAATGATGTTGTTTACTCTCTTATTCTCGATTTATGCTTGCATGTAATTGTTTTATGTGTTTTGCAGGACTTTTAGCCTATTTACCCAGCATTTGCCCTTTAATGGCTGTGTTTTGACCTCCGCCACGGTCATCCATGAGTTGCTATGCCCGTTGAGCAAAGAAAGAGCAGGAAACCGGTTCTAGCGCAGACTACGGTCGAACTGTGGTCTGCCTATGACTACTGCCTCTTTGTTTTCCTTTGGCTGTGTGCCTTATATCAACATGAATTTTCTATAAATAGTGACATTCAGCAGCGAAGGAAGAAGACTCAAAACCATCCCAAGCAAGCAAGCAAGTAGAATGAGTCTAGTTTAGCTTATTTTCTCTCAAATTTTGTTCTTTACTTAGTTTTGAGTGTGAGAGTTTTGATCCTGAGGCTGTTCTGAAGCCTTTGGTGAAGGCCATCTCAGTTGAGCCCCTTCCGCTCAGATTTCACCGATTTTTTGTTATTTTGTCTTTTATCATGCCTGAGTGGTTCTCTTAGTCTAGGAATTTAATAGTTTGTGGAATTGTTATTGGATCATATTTGGATTTAAAGAATTGTGCTTATTTTCATGATTGGTTTGATTTCGTTCTATAAAGTGTTTGATATGTTGTGGGTTTATTTTTGGCCAAAGTTTACTTGCACACTTGAAACAATCAAGTGAACATTCGAAAAACGATATTTGGTTGTTGGACTGCTTGAATGAACTTAGCATAAGTTCGTCTCAAAAGAGAGATTTATATGTTAAGAGGGCTAGTAACTAGTCAAATATATTAAACTTGGATTAAGTCAAGCTAGTTTGAAAGAATGAGGCTTGCTTAGTTTAGGCAAATTTGATTGATTTCGAAAGAATAGATCAAGTTTCTGTATAGATTGCAATTCTGCGAAATTAACCAATTAGAGAATAGCACATGTTTATTGATTTTGATCTAATTCTCTTCCATAACTGTGAAAATTCCTATAAGTTTTTCTCTTATTCATTTAGACAAGTTAATTTGTAGTAGTTAATCGAAACCATTCGAAATAGAGTTTTGCTTAGCATATTCTGACAAGACTAGGCTCAATATATTACTTTAGTCCCTGATGAACAATATCTTTTATCTACACTCCAACTACCCGTGCGCTTGCGGTTGATAAGTGCTTAACATATATATTATTTTAGGGTCATTTTACTCCCATTTTAAGAAAAAGTATATGCTTTATGTGATAATTTATATTCACTTTCCCATTTTATGCTTTGGTATGGTTCTTTTTTGTGTTTTGCAGGATTCTAGAACTTTTTGCCCCTGCTTTGACCCTAAATGAGTGTATTTTGACTCCCCACGGATGTCCCTAAGTTGCTATGCTCATGGAAGAAAAGAAGAGAAGAACAATTGAGAGCTAGCCAAGACCACAGTCACCCTATGGTGGATGGCACAGACCATGGTGGAGTTAGAACTGCTTGTCTCTTCATTTTGTGTCATCGTGTGGCCGAGATCAATCAAGCTTTCCTATAAATAGGGTGCCCCTCAGCAGCAGGAAAACATACCATCCATCCCATTCCATTCCTTTTCCTCTGTTCAACTAGATTAGTTTAGGATTTAGATTAGAGTAGAGAGAGAGAGAGTGGAGAGTTGAAGGAAAGATTTGCAAGGATTCCATCACGGGTTTGCACGACGGTTCAAGCACGCATTTTGGCTGAGCAAACTCCTCCCTGTTCTCTTCTCTTTTCTCCTTAGATTTATCGTTTAGAGTAGTTAGTTGTTTAATCTTTGATTATGTGTGAGTAGTTTGCTTTTGTCTAGGAATTTAGTAGTTTATGAAAATATAGTTAGATCATGTTTTAGCTTATTTAATTGTGCTTATTTTTATGATTGGTTTGATTTCGTTCTTTCAAGTGTTTTATATGTTGTGAGTTGATTTTTTGCCAAAATTTTCTTGTACACTTGAAACAATCGAATGAACATTCGAAAGACGACATTTGATTGTTGGACTGCTTGAAAAGGCTTAGCATAACGTCCTCTCAAAAGAGAAATTTACATGTTAGGAGGGCTAGTAAGAAATCAAGGACATTGAGCTTGAATTAAATCAAATTAGTTTGAAAGAATAACATTTGCTTAGTTTAGGCAAAGTTGATTGATTTTGAAAGAATAGATCAAGTTTCTAGACAAGATTACAATTCCTTGAAATTAATCAATTAGAGAAAAGCACATGTTTATCATTTTGGTCCAATCACCTTTCATAACTATATGAATTCCTAGACATTGTTCCCTTAATTGATTTAGAATTACTGTACTAGAAATTGTTAATTCGAAACCATTTGAATTTAGATTCGCTTAGCATATCTTGAGGGGATATAGCCCAATAGATAGACCTATTCTTTGTGGGATCGACCTTGATTTACTACAACACCACCGTGCGCTTGCGACCCTATCAAGTTTTTAGCGCTGTTGCCGGGGACTAGTGTTGAATATTGGGTTTTTCCTGGTTGGTTTGACTAAGCATTTAGTTTTCCTATAAAAAAATTGAAAATTAGAAAGAACAACTGAAAATTTTAAGACGACAAAAAAACAATGGCAATTTTCCATTTCCCCCAATTCGAGCATGAATTAATTTGGAGGTATTTTAAGCATTTAAGTGCTTTTCTTGCTCAATATGGTTTTCGTGTTGGTAAATGGAAAATTTTTGACATTGTTGATGAGGGTATGAATAGTAAAACCTGAACTCCTTTAGAATATTGGGGTTTTCATAGTAAAAATGTTGACGAAGCATGTTATTTGCTTGAGTGGGTTGCTTGGGATTCATTTAAATTTGAGAAGGCTACTACTATTTCTAAATATTCATTTCCTGATCCTTGCGCATTTTATACTAGATCGTATTATGCCCCTTTTTGGTGTGATTTGTGTAATTCTTCTGACCATGCTACTAATTTGTGTCCTTGTTATGCATGCTATAATCAACCTTATTTTGCATCACCCATAGACAATACTGACGTTGTCCTGACCTTACCTGACTCGTCCTTTCCTTTAGCTCAGTGCAGGGGCCTTGGGGAGGATGATTCTTTTGGGTTTGATGCTAGGTTTAATGTGTTGTTTATGTATGTTTTAAGTCAGAAGATATTTTTGAAAAGGTGCATGATCTAGTTGAGACTCCTTTAGAGGAGTCACATGATGTGTTTATGTATGAGGAGTCTCTTAGCCTTGGTTTTTATGATAGTGTTGTCCCTATTCTTCCTTGATGATTTCCATGTTTCCCCTATGTGTTCACAACCCTCTCATTCCCCTCAGTATGACATTGTTGAGCCCATTGATAATTCTATGATTCGTAATGCCAATATTGATTTGGGCTATGAGGATAACGAGTTTAATATGCTTGGTGGGAATGTTGATGATTATGCGTCCTTAGGTTACTTTAGAGGGTATGATCCCTTCATTGACCCATATTATTTATGCCTAGAGGACTTGCCTAGGAAAATCAGATGGACTACATTCTTTAATCTTTCCTGTGATTTTTCTAAGGCTATTGATAAGGTTAACAGGATATTAGTCATCTTTGATGTGATTTTTGTTATTTCCTCTTACCTTTTATTTTCTGAACTGTGGTCTCAGGAGTTTGATAAGCTCCTACGTGCGTTGATGATGTTTTCTTTCATGAGCCAAGTCTTGAAGATATGATGGAGTGGCTGATGCTCCATTTGCCCCATCTGCGTGGAGGCCTTACCTTAGGTGTACTACGCACCTAACCTGGTGAGATCGTTATGTTTTGTTTCCTTTCCCTTCTTTTACTTTCTTTCCTTTGCAAAATAATGCTTTATCTAAGCATGGGGGAAGGGTAGTTCTATGTTTTTCTATTTTGGTTATTAGCTTGCATATATGCTAGAGCATACAGTTTTAGGTTTCTTTTTGTTTGCATGTTGCATTTAGTTGATTTTTAGGTTTGCATATAGGATTGCATGTAGGGATAGTGTGAGATAACCTCCAATGATGCTTTTGTTTAGGCAAAATAGCTTTCATGAGCTTGAATATCTTTTGATGTGTAATCCCTTTTATTGCTAAAATTTTTGAAGGTTTTGTAAATTTTTCTTGTTTTGACCTTTGTCTTGATTGAGAACTTTGTTATCCCTTAGACTTGTTATGACTAATGTCTGCACATTGGAATAATTTCATGAGCTTAATGAGACTTTGATAGATGTCCTGTGACATTTTGAGCCTTATTTGGACTAATTCATTATATTTAGTCTCATATTTCTTTCATGTGTGTGACTCTTCCATGTTGCATCTCTAGAACTTATCCTTACGATTGTTCAAATCCACATTAGTGTGTGCATAGTTGATGATATAATAGAGACATTCTTTGTTGTTAATGATTTTAGTCACAAAGCCTAATAGCCTACCCTTGTATTACATGTTTATTTCCTTTGCTAGCCCTCTTGAGCTTATATCCGTTTTTGTTGTGATCCCTTCATCTTAGCCCTTGGCCAAACACATATTCCTAACCTTTAAGCTAAATCTATGGAGCATCACTTCATCTATATAGTGGGTGGTTTTAGGGATATTTGAGTTTAAGGTGGCTTTGGTATGTTGGTTTATTAAGGGATTGATAACATTGAGCATTTGTTTTGGTTCTCTCTTGTTTGAGTTGTATACATAAAAATTCGGTTGTGAGTTGGTAGTTAGTGATCCTATGTCTTTCAGTAATGCAATTTTCCTTTCATTTTCCGAAAAAAAAACAACAACAAAAAAAAGAGAAGAAGAAAAAAAGAAAAAAAAGCAAAAAAAAACTAAGTGATTGGCATGGGATACGTACATAGCTTGTGTTCCTCCTTTGTCAACTCATTTCCGATGTAATTGATTGGGATATGTTCAATGTATTTTGGAGTTTGGAGTGTCGGTGAACTTATTAGCTTCTTGGTGGTTGGTTGCTGCCTAGTCACTCGGCTAAGTAGCTCCATAGTGCCCAACTTCATTTGTCCACTCCTTTCCCTTTATAGCCCACATTACAATCCTATTAAAGTCCTCTTGATTGTCTTGTGCACATTTCATTTTAGTAGTGGAGAGTTTGAGAGTCTTTGCAAGCTTATGGTAGATCGCATCTTTGGAATGAGTCTTGAGTGGACCTATGTTATATTTCAAACACATGAGTGGGAGTGTTCCACATTTCCGAAAAGTGAGGTTCTATCGGTCCATTTGCCTCTATACAATTCCATGTACTTGCATGACGTGCTTTGTGGTTCTATGGGGGGTGATCAAGTTTGATATTAAGCTTGTGGTCTTATACCTTTTCGAAAACCTTCTTTTCCTTCAGATTTTGAAATGTTTTGTGCACTACTTGGGGTTGCCGTTGATTGTTATTCTTACTTGTGACATGCTATGGTTTTCCTATTTTAAATATGTTCCGTTGCATCTTCCTTGGTTGGTTTCTCTAGTGTTTAGTTGAGGATAAGCAACGGTTTAAGCATGGGGGAGCTTGATAAGTGCTTAACATATATATTATTTTACGGTCATTTTCCTCCATTATTAGGGAAAATTATATGCTTTATGTGATAATTTATACTCTTTTTCCCATTTTATGCTTTGGTATGGTTCTTTTCTGTATTTTGCAGGATTTTGGACCTTTTTGCCCTTACTTTGACCCTAAATGAGTGTATTTTGACTCCTTATGAATGTCCATAAGTTGCTATGCCCATGGAAGAGAAGAAGAGCAGAAGAATTGAGACCCAGCAAAGACCATGGTCAGCTCGTGGTGGATGCCGCAGACCGTGGTGGAGGCAAAACTGCTTGTCGTTTCGTTTTCCCTCATCGTGTGGTTGAGATCAATCGAGTTTTTCTATAAATAGGGCGTCCCCCAGTAGTAGGAAAACGCACCATCCATCCCATTCCATTCCTTTTCCTCTTTTCAAGTAGATTAGGTTTGGATTGGGATTAGATTAGAGAGAGAGTGAAGAGTTGAAGGGAAGATTTGCAAGGATTTCATCCCGAGTTTACACGACGGTTCAAGGACACATTTTGGCTGAGCAAACTCTTTTCTCTTTTCTTCTCTTTTCTCCTTAGATTTATCGTTTTAGAACAGTTAGTTGTTTAATCTTTGATTATGTGTGAGTAGTTTGCATTTGTGTAGGAATTTAGTAGTTTATGAAAGTATACTTGTATCATAATTTAGTTTATTCAATTGTGCTTATTTTCATGATTGGTTTGATTTCGTTGTATCAAGTGTTTGATATGTTGTCAGCTGATTTTAGGCCAAAATTTCCTTGCACACTTGAAACAATCGAGTGAACATTCGAAAGACGACATTTGGTTGTTAGACTGCTTGAAAAGACTTAGCATAACTTCATCTCGAAAAAGAGATTTATATGTTAGGAGGGCCAGTAAGTAATCCAAGACTTTGAACTTGAATTAAGTCAAATTAGTTTGAAAGAACGGCGTTTACTTAGTTTAGGCAAATTTGATTGATTTCGAAAGAATAGATCAAGTTTCTAGACAACATTACAATTCCTCAAAATTAACCGATTAGAGAAAACCACGTGTTTATCATTTTGATCCAATTACCTTTCATAACTTTATCAATTCCTAAACATTTTTCCCTTAATTGATTTAGAATTTGGTGTACTAGAAATTGTTAATTCAAAACCATTTGAATTTGGATTCGCTTAGCATATCTTGAGGGGATAGAGCCAAATAGATTAACCTAGTCTCTATGGATCGACTTTGATTTGCTACAACGCTACGGTGCACTTGCAGCCCTATCACCGGTGTTGGTTAGTAGTTACTCATCAAGTTTTTGGCGCCGTTACCGGGAGACTAAATTGCTAACTATTGAGTATTGTCTTACAAATGTGACTAGGCATTTTATTGTTTTCCTTTGTTATGTTTTCTCGTTACTTTTCTTTTTCCTGTTTAATTGCGCTGGTAGTATTGGTGAAAGTGCTTGTAGGAAATTATCCTGGTTTATGCGAAGTCTGATTTTGTACGAGCCTGATCCTAAGATTGAGAGGACTTTTCACTTAAGGAGAAAAAGCAAAGGATCGAAGAGCAAAGGCGCGAGGTGAGAAGGAATTCAAGCAAGGCAGGTGAAGAAAGAATGATCGTTCGAGATTTCGTTACTCCCGGAGTCCAAGGGATCGCCTCAAGCATAAGTCGGCCTGCTGTAGATGCCAACAACGCCGAACACAAGTTAACTCATATTTCCTTGGTGCAACAATCTCAGTTCGGCAAAATTCCTTTGGAAGAGCCAAATATGCATTTCTCGGTCTTCTTAGAGGTGTGTGATATGCTAAAGTTGAACGGAGTTTCCAGTGATGCGATTCGGCTGCGCTTATTCCCTTTCGCCAAAGATTTACTGGGTTTGTGCCCCCATCATGGTCTTCAGTGCTGGATGATTATCCAGGCCTTTTATAACGGTGTGACCAAGGCTGTGAGGTGCACCATTGATGTGGAGGCAGGAAGAACTCTAATGAGCAAAACTGAGGATGAAGCCTATAACCTTATTGAGGAGATGGCACTTAATAACTTTCAATGGTCCACTAAACGAGCCCAACCCAGGTGGGTTGGAGGTAAGCCTGAAGTTAATCCTATTACTTTACTTTCTGCTAAAGTAGATGCCATGACTAAAAGACTAGACCAAGTGAATGTTAATGTTGTGAACTCAAGTGCCCGTTCCCCTTGTGAAATTTGTGGTTCAATTGAGCATATATCTTTGCATTGTCAAGTTGGGAGTCCTTTTGCATAGGACCCTAATGAAGTTAACTATGTTCAAAATTTCAACCCGAGACCGACCAATGACCCTTACTCTAACACCTATAATCCGGGTTCGAAGAATCATCCAAATCTCTCTTATACCTCTAATCCAAACACTGTGAATATGCCCACTGTGAATGCTAGAGTACCCCTTGGTTTTCAAAGACCTCCGTTCCCTTCTTAGATGCCCCAAAAATATAATTTGGAAGTATTGATGGAAAACATACTTATGGCACAACAGAAACAAGATGAGTACATTAGGAAATTAGCCTCAAAGGTTGATGTGCTTACAACTCATAATAGGATTTTAGAGGCCCAAATTGCCCAAAAAGCTGCATTTTCATCTACACCCTCAGATAGACTACCTAGCCAACCTGAATTTAACCCAAGGGAGCAATGCAATGCAATGCTTCTATGAGGAGGCAAACAACTAGATGGACCTAAGGAAATTACCAGCAATGAATCCTCATATGATAGGAATGAGCATGTCGAGAATGTTGAGCGACAAATATCTTCACCTTCTAAGGAAATAATTGATGATGTTGCGTATAAGCCTGCCAAGGTTCTTGAGGACCCTAAGACCATTTTTCCAAAGTCCTACACACCACCTTTACTATTTCATCAAAAGATGGCTAAGGCGAAACTTGATATGCAATTTGGAAAGTTTTTAGACGTCCTTAAGAAACTCTACATAAACGTACCGTTTACTAAAGCCTTGATTCAATTGCCTTCATATGGTAAATTCCTAAAAGAAATTCTGTCTAACAAAAGAAAGCTAGAAGAATATAAGACTATAGCTTTGACTGAAGTGTGCAGTGCAACAATTCAAAATAAGCTTCCAGCTAAGTTAAAGGATCCCGATAGTTTTTCAATTCCCTGCCCGATAATGGATGTGCCTATAAACCGTGCCTTGTGCGATAAGGGTCAAGCGTAAGCTTGATGCCCCTTTCTCTGTGTGAAAAAGGGGAATTAGGAGAGCTAGGACCAACTACTATCTCCTTGCAATTAGCTGACTGTTCTAAAAAATACCCTGTGGGAATTTTGGAGGAAGTCCAAACAAAAGTAGGGGATTTATGCATACCAATAGACTTTGTAATTCTGGAAATGGAAGAGGATACACAGACCCCACTCATTCTTGGAAGGCTATTCTTGGCCACCATAGGGTGCCGCATCGATGTAAAAAATGGTACACTAACTTTTGATGTGGGAGATGTTCAAGTGGAATTTAATTTACTGAAAGCTGCTTAGTTTCCTCCTATTTCTGATGAATGTGATAAGATTGATGTGGTTGATAGTTTACTACGAGAAACCACATCTAACATTAATTCAAATGATCCACTTGAGCACTTGATGTTGAATAATACCACTGCTGAGGATGAAAACCCCGAAGTAGCCGAGTGTGCCCAATTGCTAGAAGTCTCTCCACCAATTCCACCTTCCATTGCTAAGGTGGAATTATGGCAGGATGAAAGTAAGCCCTCGTCTGAATGGGCAGAAGCTCCTGAGGTAGAGTTAAAGCCTCTCCCTTTATCACTGAGGTATGAATTTCTTGGACCAAAATCCACATATCATGTGATTGTGAATACAAATTTGAATGGTACCCAAATTAACTCTTTGCTTAGAGTGCTTAGGAAGCATCGTAAAGCCCTAGGATACACCCTAGATGACTTAAAGGGGATTCAACCTTCCTTGTGTACGCATCAAATCTTAATAGAGGACAATTATAACCCTTTAATTGAACAGTAAAGAAGATTAAACCCTAGCATGCAAGAAGTGGTTAAAAAGGAAATTTTGAACTTACTTAAAGCCGGCATTATCTACCCTATCTCAGGCAGTGCATGGGTAACCCCGGTCCATGTTGTACCAAAGAAAGGAGGGATGACTGTTATCAAAAATGAGAATAATGAGCTAATCCCTACCAGGACTGTTACAGGATGGCGAATGTGTATCGATTATCGAAAATTGAATTAAACCACCCGTAAAGACCATTTCCCCCTTCCTTTCATTGACCAAATGCTTGAACGATTGGCAAAGAACTCATATTTTTGCTACTTAGACGTATATTCGGGATTGTTTTAAATCCTTATCCACCCAAATGACCAAGAAAAGACTACCTTTACATATCCATATGGCACGTATGCTTATAGACGAATGCCATTTGGGTTATGTAATGCCCTGCCACATTTCAACATTGCTTGATGGCCATCTTTTTAGATTTTATTGAGGACATAATGGAAGTATTTATAGATGGTTGTTTTGTGTATGGTACAACGTATGATCATTGCTTGGATAATTTATCTAAAGTTTTGCAAAGATGTGAGGACGTGAATTTGGGCTTGAATTGGGAGAAATGTCATTTTATGTTGCAAGAGGGAGTTGTCCTTGGTCATGTTGTTTCTAACAAAGGCATTGAAGTTAACAAAGCAAAGGTGGAGGTGATTAAGAAATTGCAGGCACCAACCTCTATAAAAGGTGTAAGAAGCTTTCTTGGACATGTCGATTTTTACCGACGATTCATTAAAGATTTTTCAAAGATTGCAAAACCTCTCACCCAATTACTTGTCAAGGATGTGCCTTTTCAGTTTAACGAATAATGCTTGAGTGCTTTTCACAGATTAAGAGAGGTGTTAATCACCGCCCCCGTAACGCAAGCTCCAGAGTGGGAGTTGCCTTTTGAAATAATGTGCGATGCAAGTGACTATGCCGTAGGGGCTGTTTTAGGTCAGCGAAAGGACAATAAACCATATGCCATATACTCTGCAAGCCATACTCTTGATGAGGCGCAAGTCAATTATGCCACGACCGAAAAGGAGTTTTTGGCAGTTATCTTTGCCTTGGAGAAATTTCGATCCTATTTTATCAATTCCAAGGTCATTGTTTTCACAGATCATGCCGCTTTGAAACATTTAATGAAGAAATCCGATTCCAAATCTCGACTCATTCGATGGGTTCTCCTCCTTTAAAAGTTTGATTTAGAAATCAAGGACAATACAGGATTGGCAAATGTGGTTGCTGATCATCTGTCTCGTTTAGGCCTAGAGGCCACTCCTAGTGAAGAGCTTTCCATTGATGATTCTTTCCCTGATGAGCAGTTATTTAGCTATATCCCAATAAGCTACTCCATGGTATGCTGATATGGTGAACTTCAAAGTATGTGGTGTGTTACCTCCAAGATTGTCCCACCAACAAAGAAAGAAGTTCTTTACAAATGCTAAATACTATGTGTGGGAGGAACCCTTCCTTTATAAGCTATGTAGAGATGGGATTTATAGAAGATGCTTGCCTGAAGAAGAGGTCAGTAGTGTCTTACACCAGTTCCATGCTTAAACCTATGGTGGTCACTTTGGACTAGATAAAACCATTTGAAAGGCACTCTAAGCAAGTTTCCATAGGTCCACACTCTTTAAGGACATAAGAAAATTTGTCATGACATGTGCTAGATGTCAGCGAGCAGGGAACATTTCCAAGAGGCATGAAATGCCTCAAAGTGGAATACTTGAAGTAGAGTTGTTTGATGTATGAAGGATCGACTTCATGGGTCCTTTTCCTCCTTCCCATAACAACCTTTACATCCTTGTGATGGTTGACTATGTTTCTACGTGGGTGGGAGCCATTGCATCCCTGACAAATGACTCCAAAATTGTCCTTAAATTTCTGAAGAAAAATGTTTTCACACAATTTGGCATACCGAGAGCTCTTCTAAGTGACAATGGCAAACATTTTTGCAACAAGCCTCTTAAGTCACTTAAAAAAATATGGGATATTTCATAAGGCTGCTACGCCTTATCATCCCTAAACAAGTAGGCAGGTGGAAACTCTCGAACACATAATTGAAAAGCATATTCAAAAAAACGGTGGATCAGTCCTGCAAATATTGGTCCCTAAAGCTTGATGATGCTCTTGGGCATACCGAATCGCTTATAAGACTCCTCTAGGCACCACTCCATACTGGTTAGTGTTTGAAAAATCTTGTCACTTGCCAGTGAAAATGTAAAATAAGGCCTATTGGGCTATAAGGACACTCAATTTTGATCTTAAAGCGGTGAGAGAACGAATATTCCTGCAACTAAATGAGCTCGACTAACTAAGGTTCAGAGCTTTTGAAAATTCACATATTTACAAGGAGCGAACTAAGAAATGGCACGACAAACATATCATGATGAAGTGTTTTGAAAAAGGTGATATGGTCCTCCTATTCAACTCAAGGTTGAGATTGTTTCCTGGTAAACTGAAATCCCAATGGTCGGGACCGTTTACCTTTACCAAAGTTCAACCCAGTGGAGCAGCAGAGATATGGAGTGAGTCTACCGGAGCTTTCACAGTCAACTGATAGCGATTGAAGCCATACCTGGTGGGTCAACCAATTGAAAACGTCAATGTTCATATGCTAACTGATCTGGTTCAACCATAGAGGAAAGGGTCAAACACAGCAAAGTTTTCGGGTAATTTCTCCACCTCCCCCTCTCTGATTATAATTTCTGCTACTCCCCTTCTCTTTTCATTATGATTTGCTCACATTGAGGGCAATGTGTGATTCACGCATGGGGGAGTTAGTTCCTATATTTGGCATCTGATGCCTATTTCAGTTTTGGTGTTTGTTTGTATTTTCTATATATATATTTTTCTAGTAGTTTTTGTAATTATTGTTTTAGTTTTGTTTTACAAGTGCATATACTTTTCTTCTAGGTTTCATTTTAGTTTCTTTCTTTTGCAGTTTAGTTTGCATAGTTTGTTGGAGCCTGCATGCATTAAAAAAAAAGACGAAAAAAAAATCCTTTGACGATGATCGTTATAGATTTGGTACACTTCTATGGTTTAGTTTGATCCTTTGATTCACCTAGATTGTGCATAAAAGTTTACGAATAAATTTTTGAACTATGCTTCATGTTTTGACCACATGTTGGATGCAAATTGATTTTTCCCCATGATTCTTTACACGAAATTTGGCATGTGTGTGCTAGTGAGCTGGTTTTGTCTTTGGTAGATGTCCCGTGAGACTTTGAGCCTTTAGAGATTGTTTATCATTATTAGTCTTATATTTTCTGTCATGTGTGACTCTTCCTTGATGTCATTTCTCTAAAACTTGCCTTAATTCTCATTTAAGATTACATTTTGCATATGCATTTAGGCAAAATGATTGAGGTATTTTTCTTTCTTTGATTTATTTGAAACCCACGGCCAAATAGCCATCCTTGTTATGTATTGTATCCTTTGTTAGCCCCTTTGAGTCTATAATCGTTTTTCTTGATTTAAACCTCCTATTTTTAGCCCATGGGCAAATACTTGTCTTACTCTTCAGCCAATGCTAGAGGAGCATTACATACTTTTGCATCTAGTTTGATCGGGCATTAGCAAGGTGGATTGTTATTCTCTTTAGTGAATTTTGGTTGTTTGGTGTAGGGATGTAAACATTTGATAAATCCCTTGTTTTATTGTGTAAAGTTTAGAGAAGAGTTCGATTTTAAGGGTTCGTTATGAAATTCCCTTGGCTATTCCTTTTTGAAAAGAAAAAGAAATGAGAATAAAGACGAAAAAATTATATATATATATAAAAAAACAAATGAAAAACCAAAATTTTTTTTGAAGATAGTGATTAGCCTTGATGGGACTGAAAGATACTTTTAGTTTTTGACTATATCTCTTTTTATGTTGGCATTTATGTTGATATGGTTCGAGAAAGATGTAGTAAGATGTAGTATTATGCATTGGAATTGCTTAAGCTCTTAGTCTTTGGCTTTTAGCTCCTCATTTCCAAAATATTTATTCCCCTCTTACCTTTACCCTAAGTCCCGTTACGTCCCTATGAAAGTCCTCATTATTGTTTAGTGCATTTGCATTTTAGTGGTGGCGAATTTGAGAATCTTGTCAAGCCTATGGTAAATTTGTGCCCGATGAATGAGAATTGAGAGAACCTATATATGTACATTGTCAAACACATGAGTGCTAAGTGCCACAAAACTACAGTGAGGTTCTATCAGCCTTGCTAGTCTTACTCGTTTTCAAATGCTAGAATGATTGTATTTGACGCTTTGAAGGAAGATTGGTTCACGTTTTGCATTGTGGTCTATAAAAGGTTTTTGAAATTTCATTCCCTTTTCTGTTTATTAATGATATTTTTACATCTTTTTGGGCTACCATTGGATCATCTTTGCCATTTGAATGTTACCTATGTCTATCCTAAGGAGGCTGTGTATATTTTTAATCCTTGCATTGCTTGAGGATAAGCAACATCTTTTTAGGGCTATTTTACCTCGTTTTTAGGAGAATTTTGTGCTTAATGATGTTGTTTACTCTCCTATTCTCGATTTATGCTTGGGTGTAGTTGTTTTATGTGTTTTGTATGATTTTTAGCCTATTTACCTAGCATTTTCCCTTTAATGGTTGTGCTTTGACCTCCCTGCACGGTCATCAATGAGTTATTATGCTTGTGGAGCAAAGAAAGAGCAAGAAACTAGTTCCAGTGCAGACCACAGTCGGACCGTGGTGCATGCCATGGACCATGGTAGGCCTCTAGCTGATGCCTCTTCATTTTCCCTCGGCTGTGTGGCTGAGATCAACATGAACTTTCTATAAATAGTTACATTCAGCAGCGAAGGAAAAACACTCAAAAGCATTCCAAGCGAGCAAGCAAGTCGAATTAGTCTAGTTTAGTTTAGTTTATTTTCACTCAAATTTTGCTCTTTGCTTAGTTTTGGAGTGAGTTTTGAGTGTGAGAGTTTTGATCCTGAGGCGGTTCTGAAGCCTTTGGTGAAGGCCATCTCAGCCGAGCCCCTTCCGGTCAAATTTTGCAGATTTTTTGTTAGTTTATCTTTCATCATGTTTGAGTAGTTTTCTTAGTCCATGAATTTAGCAGTTTGTAGAATTGTTATTGGATCATGTTTTGATTTGAAGAATTGTGCTTATTTTCATGATTAGTTTCATTTCGTTCTATCAAGTGTTTGATATGTTGTGGGTTTGTTTTTGGCCAAAATTTACTTGCAGAGTTGAAACAATTCAGTGAACATTCAAAAGATGACATTTGGTTGTTGGACTGCTTGAATAGACTTTGCATAACTTCATCTCCAAAGAGAGATTTATATGTTATGAGGGCTAGTAAGTAACTAAAAATATTAAACTTAGATTAAGTCAAATTAGTTTGAAAGAACGATGTTTCCTTAGTTTAGGCAAATTTGATTGATTTTGAAAGAATAGATCAAGTTTCCGTATGGATTGCAATTTCTCGAATTAAGCAATTAGAGAATAGCACATGTTTATTCATTTTGATCGAATTCTATTCCACAACTGCAAAAATTCCTAGAAGTTTTTCTCTTATTGATTCAGACAAGTTAATTTGCAGTAGTTAATCGAAACCACTTGAAATAGAGTTTTGCTTAGCATATTCTGACAAGAGTGGGCTCGATAGATTACTTTAGTCCCTGAGGAATGATATCTTTTATCTATACTACGACCTCCCGTGCAGTTGTGGTGTTAGTTAGTAGTTACTCATCAACTAGGAAAATGAATCAAGTTTGTATTTATGAAGGAGGCTAGGCTAGAAATCCCAGCTGAATTGCAAGAAGTGCTGACGTGATGTTTCACAAAATTCTTTTTTTGATCTTTATATATACAAATGCAATGAAAGTAGTTTTGACCTAAAATTGTGTTATGATTTTGAAGGGTTACTCCTTAGTCATAATGTTATGAAAATTTAGATAACAATCTTTATTTATGATTAAGTATGTTGGAGTCTCTAAATAAAATTCTGAATCGTAATGATCGTGAGACCCAAGGGCCAGGCAACCAAGTGCTCAAAAACCTATAGAAATACTTTAATTCCCTTGAAATGTCTAGTCATGTTGAAGCTCTGGATTACTAGAAGAATTTGGCAGCTGAATTGATGAAAATGATTCCTCCTGTACCTCCTGAAAACCCCCCAAACCTGATACGATGGCTGATAGGATAGCTCGAGGCAACCCTAAAATTTATTGTAAGAAGCTTGACCCTGTAGAACTAGAGGATTGGATTAGGGGAATGGACTTGTCAACCAATTCAAAATTGTTAACAGTTATACGAACAAGCTGCTGAGGTGGAGCAAGTGGAGAGTGAATTGAGGGCCTTGAACCCCAAGAATTAGAAGAGAAAATGGAATAGTTGTGGGACATCAAGCGAAAGTGTAGCCAAGAACAAATCCATCACGGCCCTGCCAAGAGCTATCCAACAGCTTTAACAGAGCCTTGTGGGAAGTCCGGTCAAACAAACCATACCACAACAGAGTGTTATGTAGGTACTACTAAATGCATGTGGTGTAGAAGCCCTGGTCACTCAATTGTAGCTTGCCCTATAAGACAGAAAGCCATAGAAAAATGAGTTGCAAGGCTGTTGGAACTGCCACATTAGCAACCCTGCTATCTAAACCTACAACGACAGGATGACATTATGTAGTGAGCAAGAAGGAAGCTACAGTTTCTGCTACGGTAGTCATTGGCACTCTCTTTTTTAATTCAAAGTCATTTTATGTTTCGTTTGATTCAAATGCTACCCAATCGCTTATACCCACCTGAACCACAGTGCAATTAAACTTGGAGAAAGATAAAGTATGAACGAACTACATGTTAGTTTGCCAAATGTGTGAGTGATATAGTGTGTTATTTTCTATAAGCACGTTCCTGTTGTGATTACTGATCATGAGTTCCTTGAAAATTTGATCCAATTTGACATGTTGGAATTCAATTTGAACTTGGGAATAAACTGATTGGCGACTTATAGGGTAACCATAGATTGTGAGGATCTTAAGGTGCCTTTAAGGGGCTAAGAGGGTTGAGAAATATGCTTTTATGATAAAAGAAATAGGAAAGTGCATCCTATAATCTCAATTAGGAAGGCAAGTTATTAAGGCAAGGGTGTATAGGATATTTATTTTATACCATAAACGTTAAGGAACATGAGATGAAAATAGAAAATATCGCTATGGTGTGTGAATTTCCTAGTGTCTTTCCTGATTAGTTGGCTGGTTTACCTCCGCAAAGTGATATCGATTTTGACATTGAGCTAATTCCTAGTCCATAACCCATCTTGAAAGCTCCATATAAGACGGCTCCAATAGAGCTCAAAAAGTTAAAAACCCAACTGGATATATTACAGTAGAAAGGGTTTATCAGGCCAAGTGTATCACCCTGGGGAACCCTAATGTTATTCGTGACAAAAAAAGCATGGAAATTTGTGACAGTGTGTAGATTACAGAGTGTTACAAAAAATTACTATTAAGAACAAGTATCCTTTGCCGTGAATAGATAATTTATGTGATCAATTGCAAGGAGTTGGGGTATTTTCGAAGATCATTTTGAGGTCTAGTTATCACCAACTTAGAATTAAGCTGATAGACATACTCGAAATAGCCTTTAGGATTAGGTATGGTCATTTTGAGTTTACAGTGACGCACTTTGGACTTAACAATGCCTCAACTGCATTCATGGATGTTAATATGGTTTTCCAACCTTATTTGACAAAGTTGTGGTAGTATTCATAGATGACATTCTAATATACCCTAAGTACAAGGAGGAGCATGCTAATCATTTAACGACTATGTCATAAACCATGAGAGAACACGAGAGACATATGCTAAACTGAAAAGTGTGAGTTTTGGTTTGTTGAAGTGACATTTTTGGGGCATGTAGTTTCTGAAGAGGGATCACAGTTGACCCTTAGAAGATAAAGGTGGTTACCAAATGGCCCAAACTACCTAATGTCATAGAAGCATGGAGTTTTCTGGGCTTTAGCAAGATTCCATAGGATGTTCGTGATGGATTTGTAAAAAATAGCATCCCCACTAACAAACTTATTGAAGGAAACGACTAAGTTTGAGTAGTCAGACAAATGTAAGGAGGCATTTCAAGAATTAAAGAGGCAGTTAGCCACATCTCATGTCCTTACCTTGCCCGTAGAGGGTAAGGAATACACTATTTACAGTGTTGCTTCTAAGAGTAAGTTAGGTTGTGCATTGATGTAGGACAGCAAAGTAATAGCTGATGCCCACAAGCAACTCAAACCTTATGAAAAGAACTACCCAACTCATGTTCTGAAGTTAGTTGCGATGGCTTTTGCCTTAAAAACCTAGCGACGCTAACTATACAGGGCATTGTGTAAGATATACACCAACCATTAGTGCTGAAAGTATATCTTTACTCAAAAGGATATCAACCTAAGGCAAAGACGATGGTTGGAATTACTTAAGAATTATGATTTGTAAATTCAATATCATCTTCGAAAGGAGAATATGGTAGAACTTGCAGTAGGTAGGAAGGACCAATGTAATTTAAGCACAATAGTAAGTGCCCAATATGTTATTGTAAGAGATATAGAGAATATAAGTTTTGAACTTGTGTTACTATGGTCAACAGATGGGCTATTACCAACGTTAGAGCTGCAACCATCAATAGCAGAAGAGATCAATGTGAGTTAAAAGGATGATGCTAAGTTAGAGAAGCTTAGAAAGAATAATGCACAAGGAAAATTTCCTAGCTTTGTAATATATAAGGATGGAACCTTGAAGTTTCAAAACCGACTATATGTGTCCGATAAGGAGGAACTGAAAAGAAAGATCTTGTAGGAAACCCGTAATACTCGCAACTCAGTGCATCCAGGAGGAACAACAATGTATAGAGATTTGAGGGAGTTCTTCTAGTGGGATAACATAAAAAAAGAGATTACAGAACATGTAGACAAATGTGTGACGTATCCAAGGGTGAAAGCTAAATGTTAGGGTCCAGTGCGAGAACTGAGGCCTTTGGAGATTTCTATCTAAAAATGGGATTAAATTTCAATGGATTGCATTATGGGATTGCCCCTTTCGACTTCAAAAAAAGAATGTTATTTGGGTCATTGTGCACAGACTCACCCATTCTATCAATTTTATATCAATTCTTGGAACTTGGGCTGTAGAGATACTGGCACAGTTGCATGCAAAGGGAATAGTTTGGTTACATGGCATACCAAATGACATAGTGTCTCTGACAGAGACCAAAGATGTCAAGCTCAATCTTGGGAGGTCATGTAGAAATCTTTCAGAACCAAGCTAAGTTTTAGCGGTTTATATCACCTTAAGACCGATGGAAAACTGGAAGAGTGAATCAAATCTTGGATGATATGCTTAGATCATATGTGCTTGATTTCCAATGCAATACTTAATTTCTTCTTTTGCTCAAATCCTTTAAACCGAAAAGGCAACCGAGTGACATAGCATTTAAAATTCAAGAAGAAGGGTTCTTTATGGATGAGTTATAAGTCATTTACCTTTAAGGATTCTAGTTGACCTTTTCAGTTCATAAATAAGAACATTTACCTACAATTGGTTCCTGATTGCTCTTCTCCAGCAAAAGCATTAATGTCTAAGGCTCTACATAAGTAACCTCGCCCTAATTGAAAATAAGCAAAAAAGAAAATCCAAAACCAATGCTTACTAGTTTCTTGTATAAGTGCATTTGCTAGAGGAATACATATGATGAAGAAGCATAGAAAAGCATAATTTCTTGACATTTCAACATTTTGAAAACAAAATATGTCAGCCTCAAGACAGCTTGTCAAAAACAAGAACAACACTAACAATGTTAGCATAGGGTACACATATTACCAAAACTGCGAAATTCTATAAATAATTTGAGAAAAAAGAAAGCATAAATGAACAAGAAGAGCAATTAGCTAGACTTTCTCATATTAACAAACAAATCTGAAGCTTTTTTAATTATGTTGACCAATAAGTTCACTAAGAAATTGCCCATATTTAAGTTGATCAATGAAACATCATTAGATTCTTCGTATAGTAAAAGAAAAATGAATTTCTAAGTTGAAACACCCTAAATTTGAGCGAAAATACATGAATATCTTAATAGCCACCAATAAGCCGGTAAAATCAAAAGCAGTTGATGAATAGTCCCACATCCATTTACAATAGAAAAACTAACAATAGCAAATCCCTACGTCTAAGTGGTTGTATTCTTGACAGTTCCAACCATGAAAGTTTAAAGGCTGATCAACATGGGAAAAAATTCTAACGCACCACCAAGACTAACCAATACAAATTTCTAACAGGTCACCAACATTACTATGCAAAATTTAATTGTGCGTTCACAACACATAAGACAATGGCACCATGCATCACTTTGCTTTCCAAAAAGACAAAGAAATATAGATAGAGATAGAGATAGAAATAGAAAAAATTGACATCCATGCGGATATAGACACAACGGAAATAGAGATAGAGACTGAATAGAGATAGACACATGTATAAATAGAGATAAAATGAGAGAAGTATACCTAATCAATGTATACATCACGATCCAAATAGCACAACATCTGCATGACCTATGCTCTACATTTCTTTTCTTTATCTATTACTTATTGCTTATGTTCGAGCTCTTACTACCTGTTCCTACTTGAATTTGTTATATCTTTCTCTCTATCCCCCTCTGTCTCTCTCTCTCCCAATGTCTCACTGTCTCTCTCTCTCTCTGCCTTCTCTATTGGATCGAACTTTGTTCGCTCTGTATCTACATGGAGCACTAATTAGTTGATTGGAGCTCCCTATCTTAAGCTCTTAGTTCAACCTCCATTTGTCGCAATTCATGGATCTAAGCAGGGGGCTCCACCCTTGCCTCATTAGATCCTCTTTTGCCTTTCTTTAGGTGGAAATGGACCAAGCCTAAGCCCTCTGTGATACCCTGGTACTTCCTTCATAAACAAGAGATGGGGACATTATCGACACCATTCTTTTTGTAACACCCTAACTCATTATCACCTTATTGACTTTAGGTAGGTGAGCTTTAGCAACTAGACCTATAATAGAATCCGGGTTATGGCCTTGCCACCATACTCAAGTGGACAAGGCCAGATTAATTATTTGCATAAGCACAATAATGTCCTTATGTCACATAAAAATGAAATGATATGCACCTTGTATATGGTCTACCTCGAATGAACGCCCAATACCGTAAAACATACTTTTGCATGACCCTAAAGTTCATAGAACACCACTGTAAGCTCGTCCACACCCATTGATCATCTTGTTGTTTGTTTTTGAAGACAATTGCCTAAATTCCTAAATACTACACCTAAAAAAAAATACAAAGATACTCGTCCGGTGAACTTAAGCATAACATGTTTATCCCTATACTGTGAAGAAAATAAATTCATATTTTTTTAATGGCCAGCAACATTTCAATCTATTTTAACTTGAAATAAGAGTGAGAAAATTATGCCAAAGCTGTTATCAGTTGTTACAGGGAATCCAAACTTATGATTTCATCTATGCAATGTGATCATTTAGGTAAGTGCACATCTCCTAAGCCAATCAGGAGCCTGAGATGAAGTTGCGTGGGTAAATTGATGGGCTTCGGCCCTAATACTTGATAATTGATAGATCCACTTGATTAAGTAGAAAAATAGTACTTTTAAATGATTCATTAAATACTTGTGTATTATACAATTTTAGTGTACATAAAATATATATGAATTTTTGAAGGGTATAGGCAATAGACGTATTTGGATCCTTTAAAATCTCACCCCCTTTTGGAAAAAGTTGCTTCTAGGTCGTTAACAACAAAATTGTCTTTGCTTATGCTCCAAATAGATTTTCTATTATTAGTAAAGTTAAAATAAGTTTTGTTGTTAAAGTCAAAATTTTGTGAATAACCGACAATTTTGATTGGTATTTTCCTATTTCTCCATATCCCACCATTAGTTTATTTAAAGAACAATCAAATCTCTATTTTTTCTTATTTATCATTGATTGATGAAGTTTGTTATATTTGGTGCAAAGATATCCTAGAGGCTAAAGATTTTAGGTTCAGTAGGTTAGTGAATAAATACTTAAAATGTTAATTCAATGACGGGGGTGGTGGTATCAACGATAAGGTGACTGTTGGCAGTGTGGCTTTACCTAGGGTCGAAAAGCTTAGGTGCCTAGCCTCAATCATTCAAGAAAAAGAAGGTGTTGATAATGACATCAATCGAATAATATAGCTAGGATGGCAAAATGGAAGAATGTCTCAAGGGTGTTGTGCAACAAGAGGATCATGCCAAGATTGAATGGGAGAGTTCATTGTATGGTTGTTAAAGCAATATTCTTGCATGTGGCAGAGTGTTGGCCTTTAAAGAAGTATTGAGTCCAGAAAATGAGGGTTGTGGAGAAGTGGATGCTTTGTTGTATGTATGAACACATAAGATTAGATAGAATTAGAAATTAACAAATTAGGGATAAAGTTCAAGTGGCACCGCTAACCACAAGATGAGAGGGGCTAGACTTATATGTTTTGGTCATATTAGCAGAAAGAGTATGGATGTACTAGTGAGGACATAGGAGAGGGTTTTTCTTATGGAATGTAGAAGGGCTCGAGGTAGACCTAGGAAGAATTAGAACGAAGAGATTAGATTGAATTTGACGTCTTTAGGATTAATGAAGAGCATACCTTAAGATAGGAAGCTATGGAGGTTTAGGATTAATGTTGTTAACTTTAGGTATCATGTTACTTGTTCTTCAGTAGGTCCTAAGGGATCATGAAGAGCTAAGGCGTTGTCTTGGGTGCTTTTACTTGTCTTGTGTTTCCAACTCTTGTATAATGTCTAGTAATTTTCCTATTCGTCGTATGGGTTATCATTTATCTTATTGTTATTTATGGTACTGTGTGTATCTCTTTTGTGTATTCACTATTACTATCTGCTGGTTTCCTTTGTTGGTTTAGCCGCCGTGCTTATGTATTTACTATTACTAACTGTTAGTTTTCGCTATTAGTTTAGCCTTCTTTTCTTAAAAAAAAACCCAAATGTTTTCTCATATCTTTTGTGGCCTATTGAAATCACTTTCTTTGTGGACAGTGATACCTACAAAGGTAAGGCTACTTACATTTGAATTTCCCAGATGCCAAGCAAGCAAGACCCACACTAAGAGTAGTTGTTAATAGTGCCCTCCCCTTGTATTGTTGTTATTGTTGTTGTCATTTGTTGTTGTTATTATTGTTATTATTACTATTATTATTATTACTGTTAGTATTATTGTCATCCTTGGTTTATAAGTAGTTCTTTTTATTCCCATATCCACTTTTCATACCTTAGTGGGTTCTCACAAAGGAAGTTAAGCTAAGTAAAACCAACTTATGAAAGATGCTAATGCCTAAAACTGGCCTATTTTAGCTATCCCTTACTTGACTGGACCACCAAGAATTAGGTCCCTTATTGACCACCCATTCATGCAAAACTCACCTTCTAATTATTTCCTCGGTGATATTTACACTTTAAAGTCATTTTTAATACTAATTAGAACTTATAAGCATCACTACTTCGATTTTGCTACAACATTAAGCTCACTGTTGGTCTTAAATCATTAGGGCTGTGTTTGGTGGGTTGGAAACTATTTTCCTAGAAAATGATTTTTCAAGTGAAATGATTTTCAACTCATACTTTCAATTGTTTTGTAAAAGGGGAAATGAATTTCTAGAAAATGAGTTTGATTAGCAAAAAATGAAAAAAAAAAGCTAAAGAGAGACACATTAGTAAAAAAACAAAAATGAGTACGATATTTAGAAAAATAGGAATTTATATTTTATTCTTTAGGGAATTATATTACAATGGTGGTGTTATACAGATCAAAGTTGTGACAATATATACATTTTCAATTTTTTTTTGATCTTAACAACTGCCAAAAATTTGATGCTAGCAACACTTTATCGATTTCTCACCTTTGAGTAGGAATCTAAACCAAGAAGAGGAAGGACCTAGTGAGTTTCTATATCTTCTTAACCTTGACGATAAAGTGCAAAGTGCTTTGGATTTTGGTAAAATCATGGTTATCAAATTCACCAGTATCGATATCGGTATCGACATCAGGATGATAAAGTTTCGCTAATCTTTAATATATTGCCTTAATTTTTGAACTATATGTCACTGCCTTAATCTTCGAACCATATGTTAAGGAAATAGACACGGAAGACTGAAAAAATGTGAAACTGTGTAAGCGCCAAAGAAATGTAAAATCAACTTATGCTCCATTTAAAGTGAAAGTATTTTCCCTCATTCTAAGGAAAATAATTTTCCACTGAAAACAAATTTACCCTCCTTATATTACCAAACACCGTGAAATGAGAAAATTATTCTTGAGGAAAATGATTTTCACCCCTACCAAACACACTCTAACTCTATTACGTTTTGACATACAAATCACGCCTCAATCTCTTCAAATTAAACCTCAAATTAATATTGAGCTAATTTGTTTCCAAAGCCGCAAAATTAACATTTCTTTCCTTCTCTTCTTTAACCTCAACGTCTATATTTACTTTTAATCACTACCATTACTTAAGTTTTAAACTAAAACACTATTACATCTTTCTAAATTAAGTCTCAAACATCATGCCAACTTAATTAATTTCCAAAATCCCAAAAAGATAGGTTTCTCCCCTATTCCTTCGTCTTCAACCTCGACTCCTTTTCATCCCCTTAAACCGTTTTATGGCTAACATGCAACAGCCACAAAATCAATCTCTAATTCATGTAAAAGCACGTCAAAATCACTTGAATTTCTGGTCAATCAACTTACATGAACTCAATTTCACCATCCAAACTATTGCACGCTTCGTGCATAGGCACCCACAAACATCCATGCATTTTAGTGCAAAAAATTGTCATTGTAAACTCTAAATTTATGCCAAAATGGAATTTATTTGTTGTTAAAGACATAATTCTTAACCAAATCAAGTGGTAAGTGACAAAAATAATTGAAGAAGGATTTAGAGTTCACTTAAGGAATAACTCAAAAGTAATAGGAGATTGGAGGTGGTGGCATGAATAGTAGTGGTACCAATGACAGGGCAAGCAACGAATTGCAAGCTGCAATGCTCGGCCATTGGCCGACCGAACATGCTTGGGGCAGGCATAGGGGGCTATGTGAGGGATATGGAGGAGTTGGAGAGAAAAGGAGAAAAGGAGTTTGGTTAATTAAATCTATTCCAGTTTTTTATTTTATTTTATTTTGTTTTTTCTATTTGTTCCGTAAATCTCAGCTATCCTCACTCTTCTTCTTCAACAATTTTGGGCTTTTACTTAGTCTCTATCATTATGTTTTACCAAAATGAAATGAGCTATCACAATGACACAATTAAGCCACAAAATCTGAACTCCTTCAAGTTATGAAATTTACTCATTCACGCCCACACTACTTTGTTTTTAGTAATTGCATAAATTATTTGCAAACATAACCAATTTTATCTGTATTCATCAATACATATCTTCATATTCATTTTTATTCATTTGTTCGAATTATCGTATTTTTTACATGGCATAGGGAAAAAAAATAATTATAATAGGTATTCTTACTTATTATGTTGCAAGAACAATATCACATTTAGTCAATTTTTACAAATATGTTAATTTATATTCATTTATGGGTATTAAATGATTTTTTATGAAGCTTTATTAAATTTTGAGGCCACTTTGTCATCATAGCCTATGATCGCATAAATGCTTCAATTGTCAAATGGAAAGGCAACACTCAACTTTGTTAAACTGAAATTAACAAAAGTAATTAACATCAACTAGGTTCAGGGTATTATAATTTTCAATTTAGGTCAGACGGAGTTCTTAATTCATCATACTGTATTGCTACTGCAAGATCGCATGATCCATCTCCATGCCAATTCACGATATATATAGGAACTTGCGTAATTTGTCGGATAGGATTTTGTATGGGATCTTCTGTAGCATTTTGGCTAGGATCTATAGTACATCCATAAGGTTTCATTAGTCACATAATTATCTATAAAATAAAGAGCACGGTGAACATAAACAATGAAATTATTTGTTAGTGTGAACGTATACTTGCCAACTTATGTCATCATCATAAATTCTATCAATTTACTTCGCCACAACCTGACTCGAATTTTTGCACTTATGAGCTACCATATTATAATAAGATAACCATTAGTACAAGAAACCATTAGAAAATAACCACCTTAATGTGAACCTTGACAGTAAGAGTGATCATAGGATGGTTGTGGCTTTGGATTTGCGCAATCCTTAACTAGCCAATCCCACTCAACCTTGCACCCTTTTAGAGGCCTTTTCTCAATTGTCTGTGTTGGGTTTATGACCCAAATTCTTTCTACCGGCTACCAGGCATCCAAGATCATATTGTGTGTTTGAGATCTTCTATATTATGAAAAATATGTTATTTTCATATTTTCGGTAGAAGACCTTTTCTTTTTGGAAAAGTGAGACTTGGTGGCCAAGATACTGTGGTGGCTAGGGTTTCGTCATCCTAGTCTTCTTGATCTCTTTAAAAAGGGCATAACGCATCAACCATCCTCCATCATCATCAACAACACAATAGTATACAAAGATATTAGTTGTTGTGAGCGTTCTAGTTCCACGATTCTTGTCTTCAGAGAGAGAGTATTCTAGAGTGATGGTAATCACTAATTGATCTCTCCTTAAAGCATATCGCTCTGAGATCAATCTTGTACTCTTCCTTGTTATAGTGGATATTTTGCTCATCGTTCGTGGTTTTTCCCACCTTAGGTTTTCCACATAAATCTTGGTGTTGATCGGTATTTTCTCTTTAATATCATTGTTGTCATTCTTTGTTACTTTTAGTTTATTCCTATCCAATCGTAACAAGTGGTATTAGAGCATTGGTTGTAGGATGTCATCAGTCACAAAATTCCATATATCCAAATTCGTTGGAAAAATGAGTTTCAACATCTGGAAGATCAAAATGATGACAATTCTTACCCAGAATGGGCTAAAGAAGGCTATCACCGAAAAAACGAAGAGATCTTCAACCACGACAGACGAACAATGGGATGAGCTCAATGAAAAGGCTCTCTCAACGATTCAATTGTGCTTGGCAACTCATGTTCTCCGGGAAGTCCTGGATGTGACTACCACGACAGATCTCTATTTCAAATTAGAGTCCTTATACATGACTAAAAGCCTTGCAAGCAAGATTCAACTACAGGAACATCTATACACATTCTTCGTGGCTGAAGGTACTCTTATTCAAAATCATCTTGATGAGTTCAATTCTATTATTATTGATCTTGAATGTCTAGATGTGAAACTTGAAGATGAGGATAAAGCAATGCTGTTGGTTGTCTAACTGCCCCTTTCCTATAAGCATTTCAAGGAAATTATGCTATACAGCAATAATGACACTTTGTCTTTTGATGACGCTAAGGGTAATCTAATATCAAAAGAAAAAATTGATCTTGAACTGTGTTCGGTTGACAAAGCTGAAGACTTATCAGTGAGTGGGAGAACCTTTGAAAAGGAGGGCGCAAATAAGAGAAATAGCATATCAAAATCGAGGGGACATAAATCTAACAAACTCTGCAAATACGTAAGAAAACCAGCACATTTCGTAGTTGAATGCTCCAAACGGAAGAACAAGAAGGCAAAAGAAGAGAGGAATAATCAGCCTGTAGAAGCTTCAGTTGTTGACTCTGGGTGAGATGTTCATGTCCTACTAGTCACTACAACAGATAACCAAGGTGCCACTGAGTGAGTTGTTAATTCAGGCTGTACCTACCACATATGTCTCCACAAGGATTGATTTTATACATATGAGCCACTGGATGCTGGTGTTGTACTCATGGGTAATGATGCCTGATGTGATGTTGTTTGCATTGGCACCATCTAAATCAAGCCTCACGATGGTATACTGAGGACTCTTTCTAATGTTCACCACATTCCTGACCCGAAGTGCAATCTAATCTCAATTGGCACCCTTGAAACCAATTAGTGCAAGTATTCAGTTGAAGGTGGAGTTTTGAAGATCTCCAGAGGTGCCTTGGTTCCTATAAAGGGAGAATGACGAGGGAGTCTCTACATTCTCAATGGATCTACAGTGATAGGTTTTGCTACCATCACTACCACCTCAACGATTGAAGACCATACTCGATTGTGGCATGCTTGCTTGGGCTACATGAGTGAGAAAGGAATGACAATCCTAAGCGAGTGAGGTCTACTAGGCAGCAAAGGTATGGGCAAGCTTGATTTCTATTATCATTGTGTGTTTGGAAAACAAAAGAAGTTTAGTTTTTCCATAGCCATACATCGTACTAAAGGTACCCTTGATTATATTCATTCTAACTTCTAGGGTGCTTTTAGAGTTCCTTATTTTAGAAGAAAACGTTATATGTTGACCTTTGTAGATGACTTCTCTAGAAAAGTCTGGGTTTATTTCTTAAGACAGAAGAACGAGGCTTTTCCTACATTTAAGAAGTTTAAGCGCTCGTTGAAAACCAGACTGGGAGGCAGATAAAGAAGCTCAGGACTGACAATGGTCTTGTGTTCTATGAGACAAAGTTTAATGAGTTTTGCATAACTCAAGGCATCACTAGACATAAGACCTTGGTTGGGAAACCTCATCAGAATAGGGTTGCAGAACGCATCCATAGGAGTCTACTTGAGAGAGCTCATTGTATGCTTTCAAATCCTAATATGTGGCATTGCAGAGATTTTTGGGCAGAGACTGGCCTCCGCACTCCTCAATTGAAATCAAAATTCTAGAAGAAGTCTGGTCAGGTTATCCTGTTGACTACTTTATCTTGAGAGTTTTTGGATGTTCTACTTTTGCACATGTCAACAATAGGAAGCAAGTCCCAGGGTAGTTAAATGCATGTTTGTAGGCTATGCATCTAAATCTAAGGGATATCGGCTTTGGAATCCTAACTACAAAAGGTTATTCAAAGTTAGGATATTACCCTTAATAAAACCATTATGTTCTTCATTAGAAAAGAATTTACTATTCCTACATGTGATCAACATGATGACATCGAGATGGTGGAACAAGAGGTTCCTTCAAATTCCCCTCAAGGTGAAGATACGATACTTCATTCTCAAAGTGAGGACCATATTGAAGAAACCAACTCCAATGGCTATGACATCCCAAGTTCTGAAGAGTAGCAGACTTTAGATAACTACTCCATTGCTCGTAATAGGCTATGAAGAATCATCAAAAGACCTGCACGCTATTTCGCTGATGATGGACTAATAGCATACGCCTTAGCTGTTGCACAGGAGATACCTGAAGTTATTGAGCCTTCTACCTATTCTAAAGCCATCTCCTACTCCAACTATTCAAACTGGGTTATAGCAATGCAATAAGACATTGAGAGTTTGCACAAAAATGAGACTTGGAAGTGTTGTGAATTACCCAAGGGTCGTCGTGCCTTGATGGCCAAATGGGTCTACAAAACAAAGGAGAGCATTCCGGGAGCTGAAGATGCAAGATTGCAGGCATGGCTGGTTATTTGAGGTTGCAACCAAAAGGAAGGTGTTGACTTCACTGAAGTCTTCTCTCTTGTAGCACATCATACATCCATTAGAATGTAACTTGCATTTGTTGCTTTATTTGATTTAGAATTGGAGAAACTTGATGTGAAAACTGCATTCCTTCATGGAGAGTTGGAGGAAGAGATATATATGAGACAACCTGAGGGTTTTATAGTTCCTACCAAGAAAAATTATGTATGCCGCTTGAAAAAGGCTATATATGGCTTGAAGCAAGCACTGCGGTAGTGGTATAAAAGGTTTGATGCATTCATGATAGGACAAGGCTATACATGTTGTCATCATCACAATTGTGTGCATTTTTAACAATTTGGTGATTCCTTCATTTATCTGTTGCTATAGGTTGATGACATGCTCAATTCCTTCAAGAGCAAGTCTTTAATTAGCAAGTTGAAATCTCAACTTAGCAATGAGTTTGAGATGAAGGATCTAGGGGAATCTAAGCAGACAGCTGCCATGCAGATTCACAGAGATCGAAAGGCTGGTAAGCTTTACCTATCTCAAAGGAAGTACCATGGAAAGGTTCTTGATAGGTTCCAAATGAGTAAATGCAAACTGGTTACTACTCCTCTAGCTACTCACTTCAAACTATCAGCTGAGTCTTATCTAGCATCTGAAGAGGAAATAGAGAAGATGTCTCATGCCCCCTATTATAGTGCAATTGGGAGCCTCATGTATGCTATGGTCTGCAGTAGACCTGACTTAGCATATGTAGTTAGCGTAGTGATTCGCTATAAGTACAATCCTAGTAAGGATCATTAGGAAGCTGTGAAATGAATCATTCGCTATATGACGGGTTCTCTTGACAGGTGTCTAGTATTTGATAAATCCAAGACTACAACCTATGATGTTGTAGGATTTGTTGACTCTGATTTTGGTGGAAATCTTGATCGTAGGCGCTCTATGTCAGGCTACGTCTTCACTCTATGTGCGAGGGCTATCTATTAGAAAGCATCTCTACAACCTATAGCAGCTTTATCCACTACTAAAGCAGAATACATTGTTGCAACTAAGGGAGTGAAGGAAGCTACATGGCTAAGAGGCCTTATCATACAGTTTGGTGTTCCACAAGGTGTCACTACAGTGTTCTCAGATAGCTAAAGTGTTATCCATCTCACCAAGAACGATGCATATCACTCCAAGACCAAGCATATCAATATCAACTACCATTATATCAGCGATATCATTGCTGCGGGAGATATTGTTGTGAAGAAAGTAAATACATTAGATAATCCTACAGATATGCTTACCAAGCCACTTCATATTGCTAAGTTCCATAATTATCTGGACTTAGTTAGTGTTCAGTGTTTTTGACTACCCTTCGGGGTTCTCTTCTTGACGACATATTTGTTCTAAAGTTGGTGAATTTGGTGCAAGGTGTAGATTGTAGGGTTTATCACGTAAATTCCTTTTACCAGTTACGTGGCATCTAAGATCATATTGTGTGTTTGAGATCTTCTATGTTATGAAAATTATAATATTTTCATATTTTGGGTTGAAGATCTTTTCTTTTTGGAAAGATTAAACTTGGTGGCCAAGATATTGTGGTGGCTAGGGTTTCCTTATCCTAGTCTTCTTGATCCCTTTATAAATTGCACGGATCAAGCCTCCTCCATCATCATCATCAACATAGCAATATACAAACATATTAGTTGTTGTGAGCGTTCTAGTTCTGCTATTCTAGTCTAGAGAGAGAGAATATTCTAGAGTGATTGTAATCATTAATTGATCTCTCCTTAGAGTATATCGCTCTGAGATCAATCTTGTACTCTCCCTTCTTATAGTAGATATTTTGGTTATCGTCCGTGATTTTTCCCATATTGGGTTTTGCATGCAAATCTTGGTGTTGATCTATCTATGCTCTTTAATATCGTTTTTGTGATTCTTTGTTGCTTTCAATTTATTCTATCTGATCCTAACAGTCTGGGTAATAGTCTTTCTTGCAAAATGTTCCACCTTTAATTTCAGTTGCCAACCTCTAAGCAACAACATACATTGTAGCTCTAATGTACTAGCCCCATTAATTCATTCAGCTTCTGGTGGCAAACTCCATTCTCCCTTGATTTGTGCAAATAAAAAAAGATAAACAAAAAAATGATAGTGAACCTCATGACTCGATTGGATTTTATTTTATTAAACTAATGAAATGGAAATGAATCACAAGTGTAACACCTTATTCTTAGAACTTCGACATCTCAAACTCCTACAAAAAGTAACAATGTATAATAGGTATAGTTCATAAGCATAATAATTTTAACTTAGGATCTCTAAATATGTAAATCCATGAAAACACTTATCCCGGAGGTGACAGCCCCGTAAGGGCCTGTGGGAGTGATACGCTTAAGGCTCCTTATGCCTTAACCAATTTTTTCCCCCATGGAGCACCCTTATTAATGAAAAGTAGCAATTTCATGGAGACATGTGGTAGAATATATCATAGCTTCAATTTTTAGAGTTGCCACCACGTTTTAAGGAAATGCATAAGCCCGTAATTTTATAAAAATACCTAATTTATTTTTTCAATCAAATCCTGAAAGTGAAAGGACAAATACAGTACAGAGGACATAATGTTCAATGAGATAAGGCGTTTTGTTTATAAATTATAATTCAGGACAACTTGAATGGGGATTATTGATGGGGACCATCCAAGTCAACCCTCCATGGCACCTACCCACACTCTATCCACTGTTTTGGAGGCCAAGATGGTCAAGGAAGTGCACACTTTGGTCAGAAACCACTTGTGCAAAGAAGAGGAAGAAGTGGCCAGTTCATACCGTTTCTGGCCCAGTTTTGTTTCACTTCTGGAGCGAAATTCTGAAGGGAAAATTTCCTGTACGCCCTACCAAATTAAAGCTTAGGATCTAAGCTTTCCAACAAGTACTCGTGCAGAATTTTTGGAGCCCATTTGGTCAGTCAACCAAGGCAAAACCTGAAGGTGTTACACTGCAGGGGGCAATCCAGCACTGTCCGAATGCAAGGCCCGATTGATTGACCTATTGAACTCCAAATTTTGTCAAACTTTAGGGCATGAAAATACATATAAATATTTATCAAATCATGGCCCTAAAGTTGAGGTGAAGGACTGGCTTGTGCTCCTTTTATCCAGCCAAAGAAGGAACAAAATGCTAGTAACCGGGTAAAGGGAGTAACCGGCTGCCACATTGGGTTTTGGTGTGTATCTTTGTACTTGTTGCAGATTCACGGCCCCAAGCTGCTGTCCTAGAGTCATTAGATGCATGACACCTCAATTTTGAGATTAATTAAGGTAGTGAGGTGTCAAGGTTAGAGTATATCACTTGTTTTATCACTAGTACTTGTAATTTAGCCTAGGCCTAGTCTCTTAGCTAATTCTCAGCTTGTGTAAACAGCCTTGGCCGAATGCAAGAGGGGTTTGGGCTATAAATACCCCCTCTCTTCCATTTGCAAGGGTCTTTTGCTGAATTTATCAAACACATTGAGCATTGCTCTTTCTCTCTCAAATTCCTAGTTTTATATCTTAAGTTTGGCAACTTAAGTGGTGTCTAGGTCTCTTTAGCTCAAGTGGGTGGTGTTTCTGTATCCCATTTGATCTAAGGAGATTGCCCTAGTATTCAATCAAGAGTGGCTCTTCGGATTATCTCTTGAAAGATACTAGATTTATCCTCTTGTTCTTGTACTTGCTCACATCCAAATTCCTCCATCTCTCACTCCCTCTCAAGTGCAAGGTTGAGATACATCAATTATTAAAGGTAACTCCATGGCTATACACCATGGGAATGAATATGAGGTGATGGTACAGTCTAATGGATGATGAAAACCACCATTGGACAATCTCCTTCAAAATTGGCATCTACAAAAAATGAATGTGTTGGAACTTCAAATTTCCTAGCTCCATGAAAAACGCCTTTTCAATGAATTTAGTTTAATTTAATAAGACAATTAATGAGACACGTATTTTGGTGACCACTTATTAGCAAACCATTTCTATAAGGGAATTGAAATGCACAAAAAGTGATCACTTCGGGAACAATTTATTATGAACATGGTTTTACTACATGTGAAAAAGAATGCTAAACAAATGATAATAAAGGATCCAAAAAACAAGATTATAAATCCAGTACCTAGTGCAAACTTTAAGCATGCTATTATCTTTAGTCAATGGCACTCAGAACCAACCTCAATCCGAGTGGTCAGCAACACTGTGTGCTCTTGATTTCTCATAACCAAGTATGTTAGGATAGGATAAATGCTGGTATAGTTTCAATAAGGTTTAAGGGGAGATTTTAATCATATTTTGTTTCTTAAAAGTTCTTTTTGTAAAGACCAGTCTAGAGATAAGATGAGTTTCTCCTAGGGATAGTATCTAGAGGAAAAACATAGAGTTTTGTCTAGGTAGCATATGTTATGAATGAGATGGAGAGGCTACCTTTTTATAGTGCTAGCATGGCAACCTTAATAGCCAAGCTACAAAAGCTATGACCAAAAATTAAATTATTTTATTCAACAAATTTTCATAAAGAATAGCAAAAAACCTGGTTACTACTAATGTTGCTATAAATCTTGTAATCAGTTGAATTGCAACAATGTCACAAATAAAAAACCACATGGGATACATGAAATGGGGAGCAAGTCAAGACCCACTGAGCTTCATTCATTACGAGCAGTACCTATTGGGTAGGTCAAACTTGTTACTAGGTCCCAGCGGCTGCAAGTACCATACTATTAGCCCTTATTTTCTATCTTAAATGAATTTCGTTGGAGTTTAAATGTAAAACAATGTGTATTGCCAACTATCCCACGCACTCGTCCTCAAGGCCATTGGTTTAACCTTCGGTGCTAGGAAATTGCGCAACATCCCAATGGTTTTGACCCTTTGGAAAAGTTTTGCATTTTCAAATCCTTCTTAAAAACATCTTAGGATTTTTTATTTATAAAATTCTTGGGAATTCCATCATATGGTTGTTTTACCCATGGTGGATTAGGTAATTTTCGCCACAAGGCAATAATGCATAGGACAGGAGGGCATATGGTCCATTTAAGGCGCCTTGTGCACCAATGTGGTTCTTATAGAAGACCCTACCTTGGTCAAGGCCATTAGGACAAAGAGCAAAGCATCCATTGTTATGTAGGATGGATATAGATGTAAGAGTGAATAAAAGAGCACTTTTGAGATTTAAGCCTTGTCCGAGATTTCAAGTCCTATTGAGAAAAAAAGTGTTCAAAATATTAGACTTGGTTTTAAAAGGTCCTGGGTCAACATGTCACCCTAAAACTTGAGTCCCATTGATATAATTAAAATTATTAAAAAATAATTCAAGCTTAAAGGCCTCGAACCTATAAAAACATTTTGAGGCTTGAAGTTGTATCTATAAAAATATTTTGCGGCTTTAAGGCCTTACACCTATAAAATCATTTCGACGCTTAATATCTCCATTATAAAAAATCTCACACCTATGAAAATTTTGAGGATTGAAGTCTCGCACCTATAAAATTATGTTGAGGCTTAAAGGTCTCACAACTATAAAAGCCTTTTGAGTTTTAAAGATACAACACATATAAAAATATTTCTAGGCTTGAAGGTCTCATGCCTATGAAAATAGTTTGTAGTTCAAAGATCTCATACCCGTACAAGCATTTTAAGACTTTACGGTCTAACACCTATAAAAAAAAGTTTGAGTGTTGAAGGCCTCGGACCTATATAAAATAACATTTTGATGAGAGGAAAAAAAATCTCTTTATGTAACAAGAAAAGCTTGAAAATGTGCTCACCATTTACTGCGAATAGTTTTTTATGCTGAGTTCCATGCTAGCCAATGGAGTTACTCATGCTAAAAGCCAACAAATCATTGCTTTAAGTTCGACCTTAGTAGCACAACTAGCATAGCCACTTGGTCTATAGCTATTGTGGTAGAATAATGTGACATGTCTCTTACTCTGAGCAGCAAACTTTTTAGTGTAGTGGCTGCCTCGTTTTGCGTTCGCATGTGGCCAAGGCACACGTTCTATAAGTATCTTATCACGACTATTCCTATCCAGTTTCACCCTCTATTTTGACCCCTTTTCACTCTGATACAATATTGTCAGCTCTCCCAATGCTTCAAGAACTGCAATTTTTTTTTAGGTAGTTAATCCTATCTTTCTTATTTTGTGTATTATTTGCTTAATCCTTGGCATTTTTAGTTGAAATGCCAAATTTTGTGTTTATGGGGTGGGTTTAGGACCTTTTGTGGCTTCGTTATGTGAAGCTAATTTGGAGTTTATTGATGGACAAACTCGTATGTTTTGGACGATTTTAGAATGTACAGAACTATTAGTAGTTGCACCTAAATTAGTTTATGATCCTTGATTGTCTTGCAAATTAGAGTTTTATGTTATGTTAATTTCTACTAAAATACCACTGAAAATTTTTCAAGGTCTTTGTATGTCATAGGGGACTTGACTCCTTTTTAGTTGCTAAACTTAAATTTTATAGTATTTGCATGTAGAGAATGGCTAGTGTACAACCATGCCATTACATGAATGTAGTGACGATATATTATTGAAGGATGCATACAATTGGGTCTTGGAACCGTACAACTAAATTGATATCTCCAACCCTTTATGCTTGGATGATAACCACCAACACACCTCCATCATTGCTTGGCCATCGTAAGCTTTCCTTTTTCTTTAAAGCTAGTGTTCATTTCTTTCAGCAATTCTTAAATTTTGTTGGGTTCATTTAGATGATCCACGTGCTATTACTTATGGTGTTTCTCTCCCTCCCTCTCTCTCTCTCCATCTTTATGTTTTTTTTTTTTTTTGCATAATCAAAAATTTGTTAGAGCTTACAAAAATGTAAAGGACATTGAGCGTATCCATAGGAGGCTTCCTAGTGATATCAAGGCTATGGTGACGTGTTATGGCTTCAACCCCTTGATCAAGCTCTGTAAGGCTTGAAGGTGACAGACTATGGCTTTAATAGAGAGGTTTTATGACACCCCCAAACAACGTCGATTTCTCTCCTAAAGAGATGATCACCACTCCCACAAATTTCTACATGGTAACCAAGGTTCATTTTGAGTCGAACCATCTGAAATACGACCCAAATTTAAGCTGGAGTAGTAGAACCACATTGAGTTTAGCTCCTTCATAGGGAGATGGCCGAAAAAGTCTAACTTAAATCAATGCTCCATAATTAAGGACGTCTTGAGGGGTTTTAGATGACATCTCCAGTAAGCAACTATTTTGCCTTTTTATAGAATACTTGCTTGGTTGTTCCATCTTTGCTTACAGGGCAACCGGTGTCAATTGCACTAGATGACAAACTTGGAATCATACAACACTGATTGCCAATCTTCTGGGTGGGACATATAGAAACTCATGATTGAGACCTTGGAGGGTTTTTTTGGATGGGGCTTGAGGTAGGCATTGTTGATTTGCTTTGTAGTCTTCTTAGTTATTGGGATGCTTTAACTTTGTAAACCTTATGTTTTTTTGTTTTTTTTGTTTTTTGGTTAACAGTTCTACACCCTTAATTCTTGGACTACTTCCTAGGATTCCTAATAGCACCAAGGATGCTAAATGGGTGCCACTAATAACATGGCGGATTAAGAGCAACTGCACTAGTGAGGCTCCTGCCGTTAAGTAGATCAACCACTTCAAAGTTGCCTTGAGTGGTCACACCTTAAGGATGTAGCAACTTCTTATTTGCTTTCTTTTTTCTATTTACCTTGATGTTTTAAATTGTTCAACCTTGATGTTTTAAATTGCTCAATTCTAGGAAAACTCATATGTTTGTGCATTATGTCGTGCTATAAATTGATTCATTTTTTTGATAGGTAGCTTAACTGTTTATCATGCCAAATGGCATCATGTGGTATTGTATGATGGAAGTAGTTTTTAGTCATCCTCTACGAACATTTTTGTTTTGATAATAAATGACATAATCACATACGAATGACAATTGGTGATGCCCTATTGTGTGATCTATTACCAAGTTTATATGTGGCAAATGGAAGTCCTCTTTTTGAGTTACCCTCCTTTGTTCCGGACAATCCACACACATGTGGACTCATCCATCTATTTTAGGAACTAGAATGATGTTTGCAATCCAATCAATATAATTGCAAACCTATAGAAAGTTCTTGTGTAGTTGCTTTCACAATTCTTCTTTTATCTGCAAGGCCTATTCCAGACTCACTTAATGAAGCTTCTATTTAACAAGATTTGCAAATAAATGTAATACGACCTTTTGCTCAAAGATCTCTTAATCAATCACAGGCTTGTCTTTGTAGGACCACACAAAGACATCCTTGAGATTTAAATTTCTCTTCATCTTCGGGAGTTAAGGATGAACCTGACTTGAGCTCCTTTGATTCTTTATTTCTTCTAACATTTATTGTATGCATTTCATCAGGTAAGTTATATTATTTTCATCATTCATTAAGTGTTTTGGAGGGATTTACTCTTTATCAGTGAAGACATGGGAAACATACTCAAAAAGACTCATTTTGTTGAAATCCTGAACAAGTATATCAATTTCAGCTTAAATTCAAATTGACAAAGGGGAAGACTATCTCTCATACATAAAGATATAATTTAGCTTAAAATTAAGGTTTTAGTTGGGCTCTGTAGTAAGGCCCATAGGCTCTCAATGCTCAATTTGATCCCTTTTTCCCATTACCTCCTATCTGAATTTTGTCAACACCCTTTCCTTCAACTGCATTACGATCATCCTTGTAGGGTTGAAGCCCTCGTCAACCACTTCTGACACCCTTATGGGACCTTTGTGCTTCCTCAGTTGGCAATCGTGGCCTCTTTCATAACCAGGTCCTAGGTGGATTACCCATGTTCTTCATTATGCAATGCCCTGACCCCTCTGAATCATAGGCAATTAATGGAATGGCTTCACGGATTGTCGACTCACCCTAAAAATCACCACAAGCTATTCTGGCGTGCTTCATCCTTGCTCACATGCTGCTTGAAAAACTTCTCAAGAGGTCACTCATCCTATGATTTCTCTAGAGTAAGCACACTTAATATGGAGTTCTTAACAGTGGGCTTCCCGAAAAGGAAGGTGCAGCTTTAGTAATCTAAGTAGTCACTTCAAATCCTTTAGTTCGTACTTGGGGTGTTACATTCACCCCTACTTGAGGCACATAACGTCCTCATTGTGCCTCACAACCCACCGACTTACACGTCCTCTTAACCAACGGTCCATACCCAGTATCTTGTCCTAATCGGTGACTGGCTGGGGCTCTATTACTCACTAGCACAGTTCACAGTCGCAGGCCAGCTTTTATAGGCATCTGTAACCCCCGACCCCTCATAGGTCGCAGACACTTACCAGGAACGACTTCAAGCCCCATCGACTGCCCTACCAATCACTATAGGCCTTTTCGGGCACTTCATCCTTGCACACTTGGCATCTGCGAGGCTTACCAGGCGGTCACCTATCACAAGATTTCTCCACAGTAAGCAGACTTAACTATAGAGTTCTTAATGTAATGCTATGAGTGTGGCTTTAAAGTATTGATGTGACTGCTTATATCACCAAAGGTGCACCTTGCTTTTCAGCAAGCCAGCTTATAAGAACTCCATAATTAAGTTTGGTTGTTGTAGAGAAATCTTATGAAGGGTGACCTCCTGGAAGGTTTTCTAGGCAATGTGTGGGCGTGGACGAAGCATACTAGAAAGGCTTGTGGTTATTTGTGGGGTAAGTCAACAATCCTCAAAGTCGTTCCAAGTAACTATCTGCAACCCGAAATGGGCTAGGGCGTTACAAATGGTGCCAAAGCTGACCCGTGACCTTGAACCGTACCAGTGGGATGGACAACCCTAGGCAGTCATCTAGCGTGACAAAGATACTGGGTATGGACTACCGGACAAGAGGACACGTAAGTTGGTTGTGTTGTTAGGCTCAACGAGGACGTTTCCGCTTCACGTGTGGCTTAAGGAGATTGAAGAGGCTATTATGTCACAAAAAATGCACCTTCCTTTTCGGGAAGCCCACTCGTAAGAACTCAACAGCTAAGCATGCTTGCTATGAAGAGTACGACTTAAAAGGATCGAAGCAACTACTTATATCACCAAATATGCACCTTCCCTTTCGAAAAGCCCACTCCTCATAACTCCACTATTAAGTGTGCCTGCTGCAAAGAAATTTTATAATGGATGACTTTCTGGGAAGTTTTCCTAGCAACGTGTGCGAATATAAAGCACGCTGGAAAGTCTTTTGGTGAATTGCAGGGTCAATCGACCATCCTTGAAGTCATTCATGGTAACTGTCAGCGGCAAATGAGGGGTTAGGGCATTCACATCATGGCATTAACCTAGCTTTATTATGCAACTCTAGACTAAGATTCACTTTATGGGTTGCCAAGGAAGATGAATTCTGCCTAGCCACACTTTCCCCCTGTAGCATAAGGGACCTCATCCACAATTTTTTGACCATGGGTTTTCTTTTGGCATTACTCTTTTCTTCAACATATAGGAGGCATTCTAGGACAAACACACCCTTATTCAGCATAGTACGAGTAAGGCTGAGATCTCTGTAATTATCGATAAAGAGAAGGTTCTCATCTTCCGTCCCAATTTGGCATCTTTTTACCCCTCTCTCCTCAGCATTCATAAGAATCTGTAGGCTCTCACAAAGTTTGAGATAGTCTTAACAACGTTATACTATGAAAGACGATTCGAAATTAGAAATGAAGGAACAAGTTAAAGCGTTAGGCTGATAAAAACATAGAGATTCCTTAAGATTTTTGGACGACACAAAATATCTAAAGTATGCTCTTTTTTAGATCAGTAAGGTGTGGCGCCACTATATTTGCATAAAATGGCGTCACAATTTTTATAAAATGCATGATGATGAAGTTCATAACCAATCTATTTAGTTGGCAGCCTAATAGATTGATCATTAATTCAAGTCTAAAAGAGAAAAAAAGAAAAAAGGGGCTAGAGAGCATAGGATAGCCTGGTGGGCAAGAACCAACCGGAAACCCAAACTTGTGCTTCAGTCACGTACTCCATATATAGGATGTGATTCACGAGGCAGTGTTTCATCCAGATTTGGTTGTCCGTTCAAATTAACCTAATAGTAGTGGGATTAGGTTTCCTTTTTCTATTCAGCTCTTACCACCTTTTAAGCACTAGAAAAAGGGGGCTACCACGAGGGGTTAGACATACCGAAAATGGATAAGAAAACTCCTTAAAATTTGGAGAGAAAGAGACAAAAAAATATTGAGAGAAAAAACGCCATATACATTATTGAGAGGCATAGAAGATGAGAAATTAGTCGATCATGAAAGAGGCGCCAATCTATTATCTTCTCAAATAGATCAGGTTTGTGATCATGAGGGCCCAATATCAACCTTCCATAATTCTTCCTCTCTCTCTTTTCTTTGATTATTCTATTTAGTCTTAAGTGATTAAGGATGTAATTTTTAATTAGCTTACACGTCACTTGCAATAATTATTTAATCGCTTCTTTGGATTCCGTTAAACTAACATCGTTCTTTTAAATTTTGTTATCTGCTTTGGTTGATCATAATATGTTGTATGCTTGCTATTTTAAATATAATTAGATTTCGATTGCCAATCTTCATTAGTAGAGGTCGTTTGTGATGACATGTGGTGATTGATGCACTACATCACTTCTTCTACCATTGCCCTTGAATCTGGATCCTCAGTTCGAGCCTATCAAGTTAAGTGGTGCCCACTTCAGGGATTGTTCAGGGATCTTCCCAGATCTTTCTGTACCGAACCTTTTTGTCCCTTTCAGTGTCCCTTCTAGTTTGGGGTTTATTTCAGAAAGTAGATTCAGTTTATAAGTGGTTCTAAAAAACACACTAGTGACAATATTAATTGAATTTAGATTTTATTTTATTTTCATTATATCATTTCAGATTGGTGCAAAGTAGGTTCTGAATCCTGACAATGGCACTCTTTGGACCAGCAACGGAGTCAAGTTTTGGTCAAGGAAGCCAGAACAGTGTTGGCACCATGTTTGTTAGACCCGACATGCGTTGCTGCGTAGAACCAGGCTAAAAAGCTAGACCTAGCTCTGGCCCTCTTGGATCAGTGCAGCTCATTGGGCCGAGTCACAGTTTTCTTACATTTTGGCTTGTTTTATTTGGGGAAACAAAAAGAATAATCAAAGCAAAATTCATGAGCAAACATGTTCAACCACTCATGGGGGACGTTACCCGAGTACGGGGTTGTGGTCCCTACAGTGCCAGGATCTTAAGAGTTTGCATATCACTGAGCCAGTTAGATTGTGGGTAGGCAAGGGCCCAACGACAACCTAGCAGGACCTCAAAAAGGTCAAGTTTGAGAAGCTTAGTTGTTTTCAGTCTATATCCAGTCCGCATTCATGACATGAAGTGATCACGCTAGGCTCTCAGCATTATGTGTTAGTTCATAAGTCAACAGGTTTCATTCGGTGTCTTCACTTAACTTTTGTATAAAAAATATTGATAAGCTAGTCCTGAGCAATTTTTATCATCAATCTAGATAGGGAAGGCTAAGAAGGTACATGAATGGAGTCCACAAACTTGAAGGTTACTATCTCAACAAGAAGATCGGGAAACTCCACCTGTAAGATCAAAGTCAAAGTCAAAGTCAATGTCCAACCCCTTACCCGTCTCGATTGTGTATAGCAATGAAATGGCTCAAATTATGAAAATGCAATGCAAAATGGATGAAAAGGAAAGTAAGGAAGAATTGGTGGCCAACCCCCTCTAAACCATTATCCACCACACCCCGAAGGAAGATGGTGAAAAAACTCACAAGGAGAAGATGATGGGAAAGGAGAAGTAGATGGCAAGTAGAAAAGGGAAGAATGTAACAAGGATGCTATAAAAACCGGTCTATGACTACGTTGTACAAGTTAATTACTTAAGCAATCCTCAATGTGTAATAACTATTTCACTCATTAAGCGAGATTCAATTACCAGAGCAAGATCATACCCAAAATTCACCATGCCTGATATAAATTACATGGAACTAGAGCCCCTCACCATCATCTGAGGAACTTTGTTAGTGTCATAACTTTAAAAGGCATTAAGAAAGATATTTTCCATGCCATATTTCCTTAGGAATTTGACAAAGATGTAATGAGGTGGTATAATGTTGTTGACCCACATAAAATCATGAGTTGGGATGACCTTTGCAAGCAATTCCTATATCAATACTCATACAATGTTGATTTACCAATCACACTTAGGGACTTCGAATTAATCAAGCAAGAGGAAAAACAAGGCCTTTCTAACTTCCTTACTCGATGGATGGCAAAGGCTGCTCACATGGTGGATCGATGCTTAGAAGTTGATCAATGAGGTTCTTCATCAAGAATCTATAGCCTACATACAGGTAGCACTTTACATTTATACCCTTTGAAAATTTCATTAAATTAAGAAATGTTGGTATACTTGTAGAGCAAGAATTGGCTAGAGAAGCACCCAAAAAGGTTGGTCACAACTAGTAGAGCAACTATCAAAACAAAGATCAGAAAATTGGTTACTGTACAAGTAAACAAGTTCATACAATAACCGCTACAACGAGTGCATCCCTATAAAGACTACTTACACTCAGGCTTTCGAAATACATTGGCTAAAGGAAATATTGAACTTCCTAAGGTTAAACGAAAAATCAAGGTTGCTAGGCAGTTCAAATCCTTCGATCCAATTAAGCACTACAAGTATAACTAGACACATAGATGTGACACTAAAAATTGCTGGACTTCCAAAATGGGTTAGAAAGAATGTTTAGGTCCGGACAACTTTCTTTGCCTAAAGCACCCAGAAGCCTAACAATAATAAAAACTCACTGGTCGACCACGATGGCATCTTCACTACTGACAGTTGTCTAGAAAAGGAATTTGACCCACTTGCATAGATACTGAGCACATGTGGACCAAAGACTATGGTTCACATGCCAATACAATATATGATCTATAGGAGAGCAATGAAGAATGTGCGTACGAAATACAAGGAGGCCATTGGCATGCTAAAGACAATGATGACGATGACATATGGGGAGAAAAGGATGATAATGGCTTTTGGGGATAAAAAGACCACAGCGAAGTCCAACACCTCTCAAAGACTGGGTGGCATCAAGCCAAAGACAGTTCATAATAGACATAAGAAAAAGAAAGGAGGGTAGATAATACAAAGAATGATCTCATATTAAAACAACTGAAGAAGCTTAAAGACGATGTTACCATATGGCAACTCATATCATCGTCCCAAAAGCATGGACAACTTTTAATTAATGAACTAACAAAGATTGGCTTGTCCATCAAAGCCATGCATGAAGAAAGGTTGGGTTTAATCACTACGGGAAAGGATTGCAACCTTTAGTAATGAGGATCTCCCACCTAGAGGTCCAGCGCACAACAATGTCCTATACCTTATTGTCACTTGCCTGCACAAATATAGAAATGTTTGCTTTGGCTGATAATGCATTAGCTGTGAACTTATGTCACTGGAGAACTGCAACGAGGTTAGGAATCAAAGAATGTCAATTATCCAAGCCTACTACGCATGTAAAGGACATATGATAACCCAAAAACAGGTGTTCTAGGCACCATTCTTCTTCCTATTAATGTTGGTCATATTGATAGGACTGTGGAATTCTAGGTTTGGATATTCTAGTGACCTTTAAGCTACTATTATAGAGTTGCTGTCTCTATGAACATCATGCATTGTCATCCACATAACATTAGAAGGCAAAGATGTTGATAAAAGGATAAGTGGTCACTGTTGAAGGGATGATCTATGTGCTGCCATTACTAACGAAGCACCAGTGTTGGAAGTGTAACATACTCATAATGATCAAGAGCTTTATAATTTTGAAACAGTGGCCATCTTAGAAAATGATCAAGCCCCTCTCATCCTCAATCCTCAATCCTCAATCAAACATGAATGTGAATGCTATTCTCCAAAAGTGGGGATACATAACAGGAAAAACTGTGGGAATAAAAGCACAAGGAAATGAAACTTTTCCCTTAACTAAAAGAAACTACAAATTTGGGTTAGGAGACCAACCTAATCCAGAGGAAATAGCTCGCACTAGGGAAGAAGAAGAGCGTCAAAGAGCTGCTGCTAGAGTGGGGAACCACGAATATTACATAAAGCCTTACATGCTAATTCTTAATGAATAATTTTTATACGAAGGAAATAGCTTCCCCTATTATGGTTTCCCCAAATTCCACTGTGAAAAGGTGAAGGGAATCTGGGTCCCTTGACTTGGAATATTTAATGATTGCCAATTCTTAGAAGATGAGTAATTATCTAAACCAAAAAGGACAAGCATATACAAGAATGGAACCATCTAGCTAAAAGCAATTGGGATACTATTTGGACAGGATTATAGGAAACATGAGTTCCCAACTGTCGTTATCTCTTTTACCATGTCCAACTATAGCTTTCATCCAGCAAAATTCATTACTTAAGTGGGAACAGAGTGCTACAAACAAGTCACTGGGATTGCTAAAGACGAGGGAAAGATATTCATAGTAGCCTTAGGGGGCATTTAAACTAGTCTAGCATAGAATCGAGGATTGAGCCTAGGAGTCAATCTTCAATTTTTGCTTCCACAAAGTCTATGTTAGGTGTGCTTATTTCTAATTTTAATAAATGAGCTCTGCTAGTTATTCTTATTCCCCTTCTCTTAAATGCTTTGCCTCTAGTGATAATCACAAAGGATTTAATAAATGTCATAGAAGATCAAGAAAATCAAACTTCCATAGTTGAGGATACAATATTATTTAGCTTGGGGACTCCAAAAGAACCCCAAGAGCTTAAAATTGGAAATCCTTAACTTTAAAGGAGCAAGAAGAGTTCACTTAACTCATATGAGAATTCATAGATGTCTTTGCTTGGTCTTACAAAGACATGTCAAGCATAGATCGAGGCATAGCTGATCATAAGATTTTTCTCTATCTAAATGCCAAACTAGTAAAGCAAAAGCTTTGCATAATGAAGCCATAATGGGCTTTGACGATAAAAAAAGGTTTTGAAACAATTAGATGTCAATTTTGCCAAGGTCACACAATCCCCTCAGTGGGTAGCAAACATCGTGTCGGATCCAATAAAGGATGGAAGGGTAAGAATGTATGTAGATTTCATGCAATCTCACTAAGGTAAGTCAAGAAGCTGACATCCCACAGGCACATTTAGATGTCCTAGTGGATATCACTGCTGGACATGCCCTTACACCTTCTTGTTGCCTATTCCAGTAATAATCCGATGAATAATGGCGGAAAAAGACATAAAAAAGAGTACCTTTATCACCCCTTGGGAACATACTGTTACACCGTAATGTCATTCTGGTTATTAAAAAAAGCACCAAGATAACTTACCAAAGGACCACTATTACTCAATTACATGAATCAATGTAGAGGGAAGTGGAAGTGTAGGCAGGAGATATGATCGTGAAATCTAAATATGGAGTCGGTATGTCCCAACTCTTCAAAAGTTCTGTTCCCAGCTAACAAGGTATACTATCCAGTTAAACCCACATAAATGCGCCTTTGGCATCAGTTCTAGGAATTGGGTTATGAAGTCGACCCCTCAAAGATCAAGACAATGCAGGAGATGGCACCACCAAAAACTAAAAAGGAGATTCAAGGATTCTAGGTCACCTATAGTATATCAGTCGCTCCATATCGGAGTTGACTATGGTATGTAAGCCTATTTTAAAGGAATTTAAAAAAGGAGTAAAGCTGAAGTGGGATGAGGAGTGCCAAGAGGCATTTAATGAAATTAAAAATTACTTATCCAATCTACCAGTCTTGGTACACCTACAACTAGTTATTTCTCCTATGCCATGTCTCACAACAATAATAACAACAATTGGAGCCATGTAGCTCAAAGGATAGAAGGCGAAACAAGGGCTATTGACCACTTGACTAGTAAGTTCTTGGAATATGAAACGTATCATTCATCCCTAAAAAAACTTCAATAAGGTATATCAAAACAAAACAGCTAAACTGTTAGACACTACATGCTCACTCACATGGTAGAAGTCATGGTAGTAATGGGCCTAATACAATACCTATTACAACGACCCATAATCAGCGATAAAGTTGCCAGATGGATATTAATGCAATTGGAGTTTGAGCTACAGTACATTCCTCTAAACTCTATTAAAGGGAGAGTTGTATCAAACTTCGTAGATGATTTACCAATAGTGGATAAAAAACAAAAGGCTTTTGAGTTCCTAGATAAAGAAGTTCTAGTAGAGAAGGATTCCTGGACAATGTATCTTAATAGAACATCCAATCAAAAGGGACTTCGAGTGGGCATTCTTTTGGTATCACCAAAGAGGCCACATACCCCCACCTATATGAATATTGACTTGGAGGATACTAATAATGTAGTTGATTATGAGGCATGCATTATCATATTGTAAGCTATTTCAGAAATAAGGGTGAAGAATATATAGGTCTATGAAGATTGTAATTTAATGATAAAACAAATCTCACAAAAGTGAAAAGTCAGGAGTGAAGCCTTGGTACCATACCAAGCTCATTTGGTTAAGCTCACCAAACATTTTGCTCGTATTATTTACCTGTACCTTCCCCATGAAGATAACTAATTTGGTAATGCTCTTTAAAAGTCGACTTTGATGATTAACATTCATAGTGGTATTCATTCAACGCTGTCATCGATGGAGAGAAGAAATAAGCCAGCTCATTGTTATACAATAAAATTATGTAGCATCGACTCTACTAGTTATTCTTATGACATCTACCAATATTTAACAAAGAAGGAGTACCCCCTGGGTTCTGCCGCAATAGCCCAACAAGCATTGAGATTATTGGCTTCGTAGTACTTTGGCGATAAGGGGAAAATATAGAAGAAAACAAATATGGGTATTAACCTGCTTTGCGTAATGATGAAGAGGCACGAGAAATCATGAAGAAGGTCCATAGTGGGGAATATAGGCCATACATGAATGGTCATTTTTTAGCTAAAAAGGTTCGAAGGATAGGATATTATGGGTCTTTAATGGAAGGTGGTTGTCATGCATATGTAATAAGATATCATAGATGCCAAATTTATGAAAATCTACAACACCAACCGCACTAGTTTCTCTCAACACTTACTACATTGTGTCCTTTTTGCCTAAGGATAATAGACATATTTGGAAGAGTAACACCAAAAGGTACCAGAGGCCATAAATACATGCTAGTAGTAATTGCCTACTTCACAAAGTATGTTGAGGCAGCCTTCTATGCCAAAATTACCTCAAAGCTTGTGGCAAAGTCTATAATCAACGACATCATCTATACATATGGAGTGTCATATGAGTTAATAAGTGATCAGGGAAGCCATTTCAGCAAAGACATGGCAAGTCCACTCGAAAACTATAAGATTTAACAACATAAATCCTCCTTTATCTGCATTAGATAAATGGAGGGGTTGATGCAGCTAATAAGAATGTATGGAGGATAATAGATAAAATAGTTTAAAATTAAAAAAAAAATTAGTCCAATAAGCTACCCTTTTCCTTAAACAGATATTGAACTTTACTTTGTACATCAGCAAATTCAACATTGCCCTCCCTAGTATACAAAATGGAAGTAATACTTCCTATTAAAATCGCTACACCCTCACTTAGGGTGGTAATTGAAAGTCAAATCCTAGAATCAGAATGGGTGAAAGCTCGATCTAACTAACTAGTCATACTAGATGAAAGGAGGCACTAGGCTAGCTTTACTTAACGTCAAGTTGTACTAAGCTCGAATCTCTATAGCTTCTAACAAAACAGCTAAGCCTCAAGATTTGTGAGCGAGAGACATGGTTTTAAAATAAGTTAGGGCTCCAATTACCCATGGAGAAAGTTTAGGCCTAGTTGTCAAGGCCTATATGTTGTAAAGACTATCATACCAAGTAGAGCTATGAAGCTAATGGATATCGCTGGGGAGGAATGTACACAATGTACTATCGCTGGGGAGGAATGTACACAATGTACTATGCCTAGCAAGTTTATCCATGCCGAAGGCCCATGATAGAAAAAGAAGAACAAAGTTCCACAAAATAAAGCCTATAATAGGCTCATAAGGCCCCTATTTGATGCAATATAGACACGAGGTCGAGTTCCTTGTTGGATCTGGGCTGGGATCCCAGCCATCTGCCATCAGTAGTTGAATTGGGCCTTCAAGTCTGAGCAGTTCTGCAATTCATGTTGCAATTAAAAAAAATTAGTTAATGGTACTAGAAGAAAAAAATATTCATAAGCTATAACACTTTTATTGCCACTAAAAATCCAAAAAAACCATACAACTTATCATGAAAGTCCTAATAGCATTACACTATAAGAGATAAATGAAGCTTTATTTCAAGTATTGTAGTAAGAGTCAAACCTAATTCATAATCTTTCTTGAACTTCTTGTCTTGAGGAGTTCTCTCAGTGGAAGCAAGATCCTTAGCCCTCTTCCTTCCAGTTCAAGAGGAGTCCCCCTTTTCCTCGCTCACTTCCGCCTTCTTAGTCTTTGAAAAGCCCTTGCATGCCCCATGACTCTCTCCTTTTCATGAACTGTTTCCCTTGATTCAACATCACACTCATTCATCCAACTCAGGTAGAACTATGAAACGCACATAGAACGTCAGACAAGTGGCACGGTGATGATTGGGCGGTGCAACCAATATTCCTCCCAAGACTTAGAACAAGAAGGGTCATTCTTCCAACTTCTTAGGGGAATGCAATCCATCTTTGTGGTAGTTTTCCTATACCCAAACTGCCTCACTAATCATCCCCTGAGAAAATAGGTTCTCATTGATAGGCTAATAAGGCATACCTAGGCACTGTTGTCTCCATGTGTCACAAATTGTCACACATTGCACCAGCGGACTACTTAACGAATAGGGGAACACTTCCCTAAGATTCCCACCCAATCCGCCAAAGACCGATCCTTGAAGAGTCTCCTCCTTTGGAAAATTTGTAAGCCAAGGCAGGTACCCACGTTCTTTGGGACCTAAACATGTCAAATGTGCTCTAACAGCCAGATCTACATGCAAACGAACAATGGACTCAGGGAGGCAAAGGATTACATATTTATGCATATGTATACCTTCAAGACCCTGCCCATGTCCCCTTTGGAAATAAACAATCAAGGACATAAAGCCCACCTCGTCTCCGACAACAATATTGGATAATTCCTCCTTGCTTTTGCGCAAAAGGCAGTGATACTACAATGACGTATTTTTTAAAGATGATGGACGATAGGAGTGTTGTAAAGTAGGAAGCCTAGTCTAATGCTAAAATCTTCAATCAAGGGATGCAACTCACATGCCTTAACCAGAAGACATGAACTTCAGTGTCCTGAAAAGTTGTACCGACTCTAAGAAATTCCCACGAGATTTTAACCTAATGTAGGACAAAAGTTTTTTAGTTCATGCATAGCTTTAGCATCAAGGGTTCATAGCTAAGAAGATATGGTGTTTTGAAGGACACTGTCAATTATAAAAGAGTGCTTTCATATGTAGAGAAAATAAAAATGCCCCACCGGAAATTTATAGCTACATAAAACAGATTGACCAAAGCCAAGCAACACTCTATGTGATTGACTAATAGGAGCCTGGTCAGGATTCAATTTTTGATGAAATAGTAGACTAACTCCAAGTTGGGCTAGCCTTCATTGACCTAGCTTAGAACCTAGTCGACTTCTTCGATGATCCAAGTGAATTTTTAAGAATTTTTTATTTTTCAGTTTTGTCCTCTTCTCACGTATCGAGTTATATTTATACTCATTTGTAACTCCAATTATATTTAAATGAAATTTAAGGTATTGCTACTGAGGACCACAACGATCTCGATACTTGTTGAGGTCAATTTATTCTTTTGTCAGTTTTATTTTAGGGCGAAGTCGGTACTGTATTTTGCATAAGCATGGTCCTAAGATAATGATTTGTACATTTTGCGTAAGCATGGTTTTAAGATAGTCATTTTCATAAAGCTTAGACGATTTGAGTTGCATTACAACAGCATTCTAGGGTTACATTAGTATCATACATAAGTCCATCACCATTACTCTTCCTAATCATATGGGAGCCCACTGCTACTTCCACCAAAGAGGTAATAAGGATAACTTGATGGAAACCCAAAGCGGACTGAAAAATGGCTTGTGACCATATAAGGTCAAGAATTGCCCCTTGTGGTCCAGGAATAATGTTGAGGATTGCTATGCATTTCTCCTGACAGAGGGTCACTATGCAAGAATGTGGAATATCTTACAGTCTAGTGGAACGCCTTCTTAAGTGAGACACATGGAGTCTATCTTGCCGGATGATATCTTCTAGCCCCATTACAAAAAGAAAAGGATTAGTAATACATAAAAGTCACCACAGGAAATAGAAAGAAGCGGATAGTTACGTCACCCCTTTAGGTGTATCGATAAGCAAAGAGGTTTGCAAACCCGCACTTGACTGAATGGAAATACAAACTATTATGCCCCGATTGCTCCCAATTGTATTACAAGAAAAGGAAAAAGGGATGAATACATATAAGTGTTTTATGATACCAAAGTAAGCTACACGCTTACTCCTCTAAATGTTGGAGCAAATACGAGTTCAGGACACTTGAATTCCATCACTAGCAGGATGCTTGCATATACTTGAGGCGCTCCTTTTCCCACCACGTTAACACGTAAGCCCAGTGTATAGCAGCATTAACAGGAATCCCCTATAAAGTCACATAAAGATTAGCATTTATGAAAATGTTAATGATAATGGAGAAAGTGGTTGTAGGCACTCAAAATTTGTTCGTGCCATACCAAAATTAAATTTAATTAATTAATTGGGTTAACCCTTTTAATTAATTTAATCAAGCCCAAAGACTCACAACTCAAGCCCAAGATGAAGCCCAGATGACTACCAAAACCAAGTCCCAGTCCAGTTAAAATTCGAATCAAAGCCCAAACCGAGACTTAGGACGACTACCAAGTCAAGCCACGACCTAAAAGGCCGAATGACGTTCAAGTGATGGCGCGGTCAAAAGTCAAAGTCAAAGTCAAAGGTCAAAGGTCAAAGGTCAAAGTCAACATCGACTCACAAGTCAAACATCAAAGACGACTCTCAAGTCAACGTCCGGTTAAAGCTCGAGGCGACTTCCAAGTCAATGCTCGGTTCAAGCCCGGAAGACTCCAAAGTCAAAGTCAAACAAATGAAAGTCAGATAGCCTAGGATAAGGCCTGATTGAAAGGCCCAAAACCTAGGTCAAAGCCCATAACCCAAGTCAAGGCTTCCTTGACTTGCTTGACTTGGGAGGAGGAGTTTCCCTATAAATAGGTCCCCACCCCCTTTGTTTCAAGGGTTGGAAAATCTATCCTTGAGAGAGAAAGAATCAGAGAATTTTGTATCCATAGAGATTGTAACTCAATTGAATCTATAAAAATTCAATCTTTGTAATTTGTGATTACAAATTTGGCACGCCCGGTGGGACAATCTCTACCTCTCATCTCTTTCTCTTAAAAAATCAAGACTTTCAAGTCACAAGAACATCATCTTCAACGGAGACATGGCTGCAAAGGATGTCGCTGCGCAAGCTTCGAAGAAGAAGAACACAGGATCCTTTTCTCTTAAATCCTGTGAAGCAAGCGTCACTTCTAGCCAGCGCACTCATACCATGAAAACCAGGAGCATGGAAAAAGCTGCTCCGTCGACCGCTGTTAGGAAGACTGCGTCGTCCCCATCCAAATTCCAAGACTTAAACATGCAACACAAGGCATCGTCTGGGATGGATGAAATTCAGAAACTTAGCCTTCAAGCTCCAATCTGCGAGGTTGAAGACTACTATAGCAGTGACTCCTCTGCGCCCTCGCCAAAGGAGGCGCACATGTCAGAGATTGAAGCTGAATCTTCTGACACTGTCATCATGCCATTCATGATGACAGGAGCTGCTAACCTCGAAGAGCAGCTGGCAAGTATGAAAGCTATCTTGGATAGGCTCTCTAAAGAGAGTGATGAGAAGGACGCCCAAATTAAACGCCAGAACGATCAGATCGCTGAACTGACAAAGAAGATGGAAAAGAAGTTCTCTGAAGCTTCCAACAAGGGTTCGGGTGCTGAAGACTCTGACAAAGAGTCACATCACAGCGAGGAGTCTGACAATGACCGCAAAGCTAAGAAGGATTGCTCCTTAAGTTCAATGTCAGTTGAGCAAATTCAGAGTTTGATAGCGAACGCAGTCAAGGCTCAGCTAGGGGTAGGGTCTCACAAGACTCACTTATACACAAAGCCCTACACAAAGAGGATTGACACGCTGCGCATGCCCCATGGCTATCAGCCTCCCAAGTTCAACCAGTTTGATGGCAAGGGCAACCCCAAACAGCATGTCGCACACTTCATTGAGACGTGCAGTAATGCTGGCACAGAGGGAGACCGACTGGTGAAGCAGTTCGTCCGTACTCTAAAAGGGATCGCGTTCGACTGGTACACAGACTTGGAGCCAAAGTCCATTGACAGTTGGCAACAAATGGAGCAAGAGTTCCTCAACAGGTTCTACAGCACTCAACGCATTGTTAGCATGACAGAGCTAACAAACACCAAACAATGGAAGGACGAGCCAGTGCTTGATTATATCAATCGCTGGAGATCCCTTAGTCTGGAGTGCAAAGATCGTCTGACAGAAGCTTCAGCTGTTGAAATGTGTGCGCAGGGCATGGAGTGGGATTTACTGTATGTCTTGCAAATGTGCAAGCCAAGGACTTTCCAAGAATTGGCAACGAAGGCTCATGATATGGAGATGACAATTGCAAGTCACCGTGGCAAGTCTTCTTCCTTACCTGACTCTAGAAAGGACAAGGGTGAATTCAAGAAAAATCCTAAGTCCTCCAAGTCCTCAAACAAGGAATCCATGGTTGCTTCAACTGGGGAACCGGTTCGAATCTCCGGAAAGCCTAAGTATGAAAACAAGAAAACTGAATTCCCCAAGAATGCTGTGAAGAAGCGTCCTACATTGAAGGAATTGCAGGAGAAGAAGTACCCCTTCCCTGATTCAGACTTATCAGGAATGCTTGATGATCTCCTTCAAAATGGGGTTATCGAGCTTCCAGATCCAAAACGCCCTGAAGAAGTTGGAAGAGTTACCGACCCAAAATATTGTCGGTATCATAGGGTGGTTAGCCACCCTCTTGAGAAGTGCATAACGCTCAAGGAGCGTATTATGCAACTTGCTAGGGACAGGAAGATAATATTGGATTTGGACGACACTGCCGAGATAAATCATATCTCCACTCAGCTGGAATATTCCTCATCGCCCAGGAAGCCAAAGCATACTCAACCTCGTGGTAGAGTAAACACTGGACTAATTTCCTCCCTTAGAGAGAAATTAGTTACAATCCAATTTAGAAGTTTGGAGCTTGTGGTGGTTCCAATTGCAACTAAAGAATCCTTGATAGAGACTGATCCATTTGTGGATGTCTCTGATAAGGCTGATGTGGATGAAGAGGGATGGACTCTTGTCACTCGTCGGAGGCCAAGGAAGCAAAGCCAAGCGCAATCGCCACCTCTCCGCCGCAGGAAGAGACAAGGAAGAAAAAAAGGTCCTCGTCACTCAAAAGGAAAGGAAAAGTCCAAGAGTGTCAAAGGGCACGAAACTTTGCCTATTGACCTCCTTGAGCAGGAGCCGCTTGTCCCTGTTACACTCCAAGAGTTTTTCCCAACAGGCTTCTTTGAGAAAGTTGCGGTCAACATGACCTCATGTTCTGAACTCGAAGAAGAGGAAGACGAAGGAAGCGACAGGCAAGAGGAGTCTCCTCAAGTAGCTGATAAAACCTTAACTATCTTGAAAGCTTTGCCATCTCATGTGGGCTGGGGGCAAATCTTTTGTTTGCCTCGCGAGATGCGCCAACATGTTGTTGTTGCCTTAAAACACCCAGAAATTTACGCTGATAAAATCAAGGATGTGGGAGCATCAACAGAAGACCCTGTTCAGTGTGCCTCTTGCAATACTGCAGTCACGTTCACTCACGATGATTTGCTGTTGGGATCTAAGCCCCATAATCGTCCTTTGTCTGTAACTGGTTATATCAGGGAACAAAAAGTCAGGCGCATTCTTGTGGATGGAGGGTCAACTGTCAACATCATGCCCAAGTCAACAATGAACGACTTGGGCATCACAGTGGAAGAACTGTCTAAGAGCCGAACGATGATTCAAGGCTTTAATCTTGAAGGTCAGCGTGCAATTGGTATGATTCGCGTTGAACTAATGATCGGAGATCTGACCACATCTTCCATCTTCCATGTAATTGATGCCAAAACATCCTACAGGTTATTACTTGGGCGACCATGGCTTCATGAGCATGGGATAGTCGCTTCCACTTTACACCAATGCCTCAAGTATTACCGCAATGGGGAGAAGAAAATAAATGGGGATGTCAAGCGATTCACCAAGGCTGAATCTCATTTTGCAGATGCAAGGTTCTTTGAAGAAGGTACTGCACCTAAAGAAACCATGTCGTCAACCATTTCTTCCACAGGCAAGGGTGTCGCAAAGAAAGCCCCTCAAGCAACAAAGGATAATGTTCCTAAGCAACAGCTCAAGAAAGAAGCAAGCAAGCAAGGTGGCACTACTTCTTGTGTTGACCCAGTCGCTAAACAAGTTGCCGCTTCAACAGGATCAATACCTCCAATTTTAAGGTACATACCTAGGTCTCGCCACAAGGAGGGCGAATCACCCTTCGGCGAGTGCACGGGCAGTAGCAACGAGACCAAAGTTGTTAAGGGTGAGGCAGCTAGCATAACTTCTCTAAAAGGGAGTGTAACAGTTCCAACCCTTAAGATGTGGCAAGCAAAGGTGAGTCGACCTCCTATTCCGGGTTTTGTTGTTTCTTCTAAGGAAAACGATGACTTACCAAGCGTGCGGACTAAAGAAGGATTTGATCCCAACGCCTATAAACTGATGGAAAAGGCTGGTTACGACTTTCGAAACCCAGCTACCTTAGGGAAGGTAGTTGAGGTCAAGCCTCATGGACTTAATGAAACTCAGAAAAAGATCCAAGAGCAGGGAGGTTCAGTAGGCGTCTCAAAAGTTGGACTAGGTTTCATGCCACCTCAGCCAGTCAGAATCTCGGGGCGGCGAAAGGACAAGAGAGTGGCAACCCAACACATCTCAACTGAAGAGGTGGATGAGAGTGAAGAGGAAAGTGCTTCACCTAACCCAAAACCCTCTGTGTTTGATAGGTTGCAATCGCCCGCTTCGAGAAAACGTCCATCAGTGTTCACCCAAATGGGGAAAGGGAAAGACAACGAAATCTCTGTTTTTAACAGAGTCAAAGATGTTCCCCAGTCAAGGCGCTTATGGTTTTCCAGGATGAAAACTGGTAAAGAGTTTTCAAGCTCCCAATTTCAGCAGGAGAAAAGTTCTGTGTTTAGCCGCTTGGGAGTAATAAATGAAGTTCAGAGCTCTATCCCTTCTCGTATGAAGCGTTTCTCCAGTTTGGATGTGAAAACGGACGGGTCATTAAGAGTAAAGAGACGTACTGTGATCTTCACGGGTCAACAAAACAACTCCAACTCTAGCAATGAGGCGGAGGAAGAAGAAGTTGTTCCTTCCAATCATATCACAGCACATGAATGTGATGACTCAGACTCAGAAATAGAGCTGGCTGAGATTCCTGAAACCTTCGAAGATGGGGGCCAAGCTACAGTTGATGAGTTGAAAGAATTAATTCTTGGGACCAATGAAGAGCATCGCCCTATCTACGTAAGCTCATCACTTACACCCGAGGAGGAAATACAGTACTTGGAACTCCTGTCCGAGTACAAGGATGTATTTGCCTGGAGCTATAAAGAAATGCCTGGGTTGGATCCAAAGGTAGCAGTCCATCGTTTGTCTATCAAAAGGGGTATTTCACCTAAGAAGCAACCTCAGCGACGATTTCGCCCAGAGTTGGTACCGGAAATTGAAAAAAAGGTCAACAAACTCATAGAGGCAAGATTCATTCGCGAGGTCAAATACCCAACGTGGATCGCAAACATCGTGCCCGTCAGGAAGAAAAACGGGCAACTTCGTATTTGTGTGGACTTTCGGGATCTCAATGACGCTTGTCCTAAAGATGATTTCCCGTTGCCTGTCACGGAACTCATGATCGATTCAACCACAGGGCATGAAGCGTTGTCGTTCATGGATTGTACGGCAAGATACAATCAGATCCTGATGGCACCAGAGGATCAAGAGGCCACAACTTTTCGCACACCTAAAGGCATTTTTTTCTATAAGGTGATGCCCTTTGGACTTAAGAATGCAGGAGCAACTTACCAAAGGGCAATGCAAACAATTTTCAACGATATGCTTCATAAAAAATTTGAGTGCTACGTCGATGATTTGGTGGTCAAATCCTAGACGAGGGCAGACCACTTGCAAGATCTTCGTCTAATCTTTGAGCGATTACGAAGATGCCAACTGAAGATGAACCCACTCAAGTGCGCATTCGGTGTCACCTCCGGGAAATTCCTGGGGTTCATCGTTCACCATCGGGGAATTGAGATTGACAAATCGAAGATCAAGGCAATTCAAGAGATGCCTGAGCCGAAGAATCTCAGAGAGCTTCGCGGACTTCAAGGTCGCTTGGCATACATCCGAAGATTCATCTCAAATCTTGCAGGATGCTGTCATCCCTTCAACCACCTTATGAAAAAAGGAGCATCGTTCGAATGGGATGACTCATGTCAAACGGCTTTCAAGAAAATAAAGGAATATTTGTCCCATCCTCGGGTGTTGGGAGCACCCATCCCTGGCAAACCTCTTCGACTGTACATTTCAGCTCAAGAGCAATCCTTAGGAGCATTATGTGTACAGGAAAATGAGGAAGGAAAAGAAGTCGCCCTATACTACTTAAGTCGTACGTTGGTTGGTGCTGAATCTAAGTACTCCCCCATTGAAAAGATGTGCTTGTCGCTCATCTTTGCCGTCCAGAAACTCAAGCATTACATGCAGGCTTATACAGTACAAGTGATCTCCAAAGCTGATCCCATAAAGTACATCTTATCTAGGCCAATTTTAAATGGGCGGCTGGCAAAATGGGCGGTCATCTTAAAACAGTACGACCTTGTCTATGTACCCCAAAAAGCGGTTAAGGGATAAGCGTTGGCAGATTTCTTAGAAGATCATCCCATTCCCGATGATTGGGAGCTAAATGATGATTTGCCGGGAGAAGACGTGTTCTACATCGATATCCTCCCTCCTTGGGAAATGTATTTCGATGGTGCGCCTAGGCGTGATGGCGCTGGTGCAGGAGTGGTCTTCGTTTCCCCTGAAAAGCACATTCTCCCATATTCATTTGTGCTTACTCAGTTATGCTCTAACAATGTGGCGGAATATCAAGCGCTTGGCTTGGGTCTTGACATGGCTATTGAGATGGGGATCACCGACCTTAACATATATGGTGACTCGCAGTTGGTCATCAATCAACTACTTGATGAATACGAGGTTAAGAAACAAGACCTTGTCCCATATCAGAGGCAGGCATTACGCTTGCTAAATAAACTGGAGACGGTCAAGTTAGAGCATGTGCCAAGGAGTGCCAACAAGATGGCTGACGCATTGGCAAACCTCGCAACCACTTTGGCACTGGGGGCAGAAGAAGGAATGACAATTCCAGTATGTAGCTGCTGGGTCGTTCCGCCTGATGATGAGGACTTAGATGACGACGTTAATATGATCTGTGTCCTTGAAATAGACACAGAATACTGGCGCCAACCTATAATTGAGTACTTAGAGCACGGGAAACTTCCTAGTGACCTAAGGCATAAGACGAAAATACAACGTAGAGCTTCGAGCTTCCTGTACTACAATGGAACGCTCTATCGACGCTCTTTTCTTGGCCTTTGGTTACGATGTTTGGACCTAGAAGAGGCAAAGCAAGTGATGGCAGAAGCTCATTCAGGCGTGTGTGGAGCGCACCAATCAGGGCCTAGGCTACATGATCATATTAAAAGGATGGGTTACTACTGGCCCACTATGGTGCAAGATTGCATGGATTATGCAAAGAGATGTGATGCTTGCCAGTTCCATGCTAACTTCATACATCAACCCCCAGAACCTCTTCACCCAACTGTTGCATCCTGGCCATTTGAAGCATGGGGCCTTGACGTCGTTGGACCAATCACGCCTAAGTCGTCGGCTAGTCATTCCTACATCTTGGCAGCCACTGATTACTTCTCTAAATGGGCGGAAGCAATTCCACTAAGGGAAGTTAAAAAATAAAATGTGGTCGACTTCATAAGGACGCACATTATTTATCGATATGGTGTGCCGAGATACATCATCACTGATAATGGTAAGCCCTTCGTCAACAGCCTGTTGACCAGCCTATGTGAGAAGTTTAAGTTCGCCCAGCATAAGTCTTCCATGTACCATGCCCCTGCAAACGGCCTGGCAGAAGCCTTTAATAAAACACTTTGCAACTTACTCAAAAAGGTTGTCGCAAAGTCTAAAAGAGATTGGCACGACAGACTAGGGGAGGCTCTTTGGGCATACCGAACTACATACAAGACGCCGACACAGTCGACCCCCTTTGCTCTGGTGTATGGAGTTGAAGCCGTACTACCATTAGAGCTTCAAATTCCGTCGCTGCGCATCGCCATACAAGAAGGTTTAACAGAAGACGAAAATCACAAGCTTCGCATAGCTGAGCTGGAGGCCCTTGATGAGAAAAGACTTCAAGCACAACAAAAGCCGGAATGCTACCAAGCCCGTCTATCAAGAGCGTTCAACAAGAAGGTTCAACCGCGGTCTTTCCAAGTCGGAGACCAGGTATTGGCAGTAAGAAGACCGATTATTGTCTCCCACAAATCTGGAAGCAAATTCACCTCCAAGTGGGATGGTCCATATGTGGTAAGAGAAGTTTACACAAATGGAGCCTACAAGATAATTGGTGCTGATGGAGTGCGCGTAGGACCCATAAACGGAAAGTTCTTAAAGCGCTATTATCCTTAAAGTAGAATGTTGTAAAGCTCCTAAGTAAGAGCCTAAACTGCTCGTTCTTTCAAGTTAAATTCACTTGTAATACTCCTAGCCCGCAAGAGTATAAACTGTGTACGGCAAAACAAATATATACAAATTTATTTTGTTTTATTTTTGTTGAACTACGTGATGACTTGATCTTATTGGGAATTGCAATGTTTCCATAAGTACGTAGGCAGCTTGGTAAATTAAATATCAAGTTCAGTCAAACAAAATAAAAGAAAGACAGCAGGGTGGCGGTCAAATTTCATATAAAGAATGACACAAAGTCTATTACAAGTATTTGAGTTCAAAAAAAAAAGAAGGCTGTTAGGATCAATCGGTGTCCATCCAAGTGCTGGGATCAAGCGAGGACTGCAGTGCTAGCATGATCTGCTCGTGCCTCTCCAACTCCTTGGCATCATCAGAAGAAAGAGTGTGTACCATCTCAAGGTCGGCAAGAGCTTTGGATCTCACATTGGTTTCCTCCTCAGCAGCTTCCAGTAGGGAAGATTGGACTTGGACGTCACCTTTAAGCTGGCGCTCCTATTCCCGGGCAAGGAGTAGCGCGTCCTCCAAATCAACAATTCTCTGCGCCACCCCCTTGAGTTTCCCCGTCACCGCACTAAGATCGGCACGCGCAGTGGCAAGGCGTGAGCGCGCAAGATTGACCTGCTCGGTGCACAACGCCTTCTCCTTCGCTACATCATTTGGGTGGCGGCACGAGGAAGCTGCCTTCTTTAAGGATAAGAAGGCTGACACGACGCTCCCATAATCCTCTACCCTCTTTTTCAAAGGGGTCGGGTCTCCACAAAGCCGCTCAATTCCTTTATAGATCATGGGGGCACTTTGAAGTTTTCCCTCAACTTCTTCAAATTTCACACTCTTCAGACTGGTCAGATACTCGGACCCCATCACTCGAATGGCGGCGGTAAAAATACTTTGAGAGCCGGGTCCGGGACAAAAGGAGGTAGTGGAGGGAGCAGCTACACGGGAAAGTTTCCCTTTCGAACCCCCAGGAGTGCCAACATCAGTGTCAGCAGAGAGTAATCCCTTAGAAGTAACCTCAAGCGAGTTAGGGCCATCGACTGAGTGATGACTCTGAGTAGTCGGTGTGCGCAAGGTCTCTGTTTCCCTGGAAGCTGAACTCCCAACCTCATGAGGGGATGTTCGCTTCCTCACGATCTCAATGTCCTTGCCAGTACCCGGGGTTGCCTTGGGGGCAGAAGATTTAGCAGCAAGGCTGACGTCCTCAAGTAACAGCTCAGCGACAATGGGTGTCACCTCCTGTGCTAGGTCAAACTCCCCAATCTGAATAAAAAAAAAATGGTAGAACAAGATAAGTATAGAATCATTCTATGCTGATCAAAGCCAAAGCAGCAAAACAAAAATAAATGACAGTAAAGGGCGAGGGAATGGTACATACATCCTCAAGATCGCCCGGCTCGCCTGAGCAGCTCTGGACGTCATCAAAAAAGTCATCCCCAAGGTAGACTCTGGCAGCTTTGGGGGTCGCGGTCTCGCGCCTCTTACGCCCCCCGTGTCTGAAGTTCACATCAGACTCTGGCTCGCTCTCACTGTCCGACGCCAAACCTCGCTTTCTCTCAGTAAGGTGAACTCTCAGAGACCCATGAGCGTCATCACCAGACTTCGGACCCTCAGCATCTAAATCGGTCACCGGATCCTTTCCTTTCTTCCCCTTGACCTTTTTCGACGAGCCAACCTCTGCATCTTTGTCTTGCCGGGATGAACTTGCTTCCGTACTCTTTTGCAAAACGGAAGCGCTGGAACGAAGGTCACTAATGGTCACCTTGGGCCACCAAATCTTGTAAGCCGAAGAGATGTGTTGGTTCAAGGCTAAGGAACGATAGGGAAGAGAGCCCTGAGATGCAGTCCCCAAAAAGAGTAGCCATTTCCAATATAAAAGGGCATTTTCGTATGTCACCTCCCAGGTGCGAGGATCTTCAAGAAGTACCCCAGGGATCCCCTGGCAAAACCCAAATTGCCTACTAAATCGGTGCGGGTTATAGGGTTCGACATAGAAGGTCGTATCCCGACGGATGGGAAGGAAGCCGTCTCGAAGAGAGATAAGGTAGTCTGACTTATCCGAATCCAAAGTCCCATCGTCAATAAGGGTCTCTGATCGGTTTTTCCCCAGCATTAGACAACCCATGTCAGATATTCTCCCCTCATGTATAAGCTCGTGAACATCTCCAAGGTCGTTGTGCGTCATATGTGACCCGGAGTAGCGCACCATCAAAGGGCCTGGAGGGGGAGGTTGCAAGGCATGGTGAGTCTTGAAATAATGGGCAAGCCAACCATGGAGATAGTGCCAGGGGAAGAATGACCGTGAATGAGAAGGCTTCGCAGCCATAGTAAGCCCGTTAAGGCCATGGTAAATACTGGCTAGCACAGGGATAGCTAGGTTAAAGGTAGTTCCAGACGCCATCAGGCTGGCAGCCTCAAAAGTGCCCGGGTGAATGACTTTCTCCCCGGTCTCTGGAAGCGCAAAAACACACAACCAACATGATAGATACGCTGCCAGATAGGTGTTTTCCCTCCTCTCTTTCGGAACCCCCAAGCTTTTGAAGACTTCTAACTCTTCACGACTCCAGCAAGGATCTTGAGGTTGAATGCGACCACTTGGATTTTGCGTCCTTGTGGGAGTCGAGCTACACGGGCGACACCGCGTCGGTGGGTTGTGAATGAGCTTCTTCTTGCACTAGAAATTGATCCAACCCTTAGCATTGATGCCTTTCTCACAAGTAGACATCCTTTCCAAGCATCTAAAAGCAACAAACAGAAACTTGCAGGAAGATGGCATAGTCCTCAGATTTTGCTTGTCCCGATGTTCAAAGGCTTGGAGGTAGGGGATTGTCTCATCATAGATCTTCCCGTTAATTGGGAGTCCACCAAGCTTGTGCAAATCCCATAACGAGATAGACATTTCTCCGGATATCGTGTGAAGAGTGTTGGTGGTAGGACACCAACTCTCACAAAAAGCACGCACAACATGGACATCCCGACTGTAAGAGTAGAGCGAGGCATACACCGCCTCATATAAAGCGCATCTTCGCAGGCGTGCCTCAAAACAGGAAAGCACATGCTCTGTCCATCCCCAGAACAAGGGAATATAGCCGAAGTCGCCATAGAGGATCATGTTCGGGCCCCATCTCGATTGCCCGGATATGATGCGACGCCCGAGCACAGGAAATTCAGTAAGAAGATTAGATTTGTCATGATAGGTGCTCTACAGAAAATACCCGACGGAACCATCTTCTGCGCCCTTTTCCACCCGGATAGAAAATTAAGAAGGAAAGGATGATGGCTCTATAACAGGTGTCTGGTTGGCTTTCGGCCTCCTTAAAGAACGGTAGATTCGGAAGCAATTCCCTGACCGAGGATCATCGCCTTCCTTATCTACGACGGAAAGAAGAAGCCTGCCGTCATGCTGAAACTCCTTAAGATGTACCATTATAAATTACCTGAAAATAGAAGAAAACACAAAGTTAAATTCTTTTTCAGGAAAGAAATCAGTAAGCAAAGCAGCATCTGGACAAGATAAATGCTAGAGAGGGGAGAAGTGTAGAGCAAAGTCAATCAAAATGTTGGTTGACACTCGCGCTAGCTGCTCCTTGCTGTCCACACCACTTTCGTGCGTATCAGTTCCGTTCAAGGCCCGTGCCCAAGCAGCGAACTGTGTCGCAAGTGGTTCTTCAAGTCTTCACACCACTTTCGTGCGTATCAGTTCCGTTCGAGGCCCGTGGCCAAGCAGCGAACTGTGTCGCAAGTGGTTCTTCAAGTCTTCAAATCACTTTCATGCGTATCAGTTCCGTTCGAGACCCGTGGCCAAGCAACGAACTGTGTCGCAAGTGGTTCTTCAAGTCTTCACACCACTTTTGTGCGTATCAGTTCCGTTCGAGGCCCGTGGCCAAGCAGCGAACTGTGTCGCAAGTGGTTCTTCAAGTCTTCACACCACTTTTGTGCGTATCAGTTCCGTTCGAGGCCCTTGGCCAAGCAGCGAACCGTGTCGCAAGTGGTTCTTCAAACGCAAGTGGTTCTTCAAATCTTCATACCACTTTTGTGCGTATCAGTTCCGTTCGAGGCCCTTGGCCAAGCAGCGAGCCGTGTCGCAAGTGGTTCTTCAAATCTTCATACCACTTTCGTGCGTATCAGTTCCGTTCGAGGCCCATGGCCAAGCAACGATACGAGCGCAACAAAAAAAAGGAGGGGGGGTTTCGGCACTTAGAACAAATATATAGTAAGCATAAGCGACAAAAAAAATGCGATCTTCCAATAAGTGAACATGACGTCGTGATACGAGAAAAGTGCGACAATAAATGAATGTGACGTTACGACGGTACAAGCAGGCATGAGAAGTCGTTTCACGCTTATGAGTTCAAGCTCTTCATTTTTTACACATAATTTGGGCACAAAAATTCCTATGCCTAAAAAATTAGTAGCCCACTTTATTCAAGTTGTTAGGCAAAAAAAAAAAAACAAAAAAAAAGAGAAGAAAAAAAAAACCGCAATGGGGCTTCATTTTCACATTCAAAGAATGAGAAAAGGGTAACTGTGGGAATTATAAACAGCAACCAGCCACTAATGCGTAAGACAAAGAGGAAGCCAACACCCTGGTGAAAATTGGCCATTTCATTTCCATCTCTCCATCGAAGGAACAGAGGCGTGCAAAGGAGAAACAGAAAAGGGCAAGCTTCAATCTTTCACTATCTCTGTTCCTCACAAGCACACCCGGTTTGTTCAAACCACCCAAACCCAAACAAAAAAAAAAAAACACGCACCATTTTTACTGAAGATGATGACTCTTTCATGGCTCTTTCATGAAACCCAAACAAAATCCAATGAAAACCAGCCAAGTCAAAAACAAACAAACGAAACAAAAAAAAAAAACAAAACCAAGCATCACAAGTATCACAAGCATCATCCCCAAGCTTCTCCATTTCTTCCCAGTCAAATGCACAAACCCAACAAAAAAAAAAAAGGGAAAGCACGAAGAAACAGAAACAGAGCAACAAAAAAAAGAAACGGAAACAAAATGGAGGATGATGAGCAAAGTTGATACCTTTATGAGGTTTTGGAAATGGTGTGCCAAAAAAGTCGAGTCTTTGAGGATCACACTCACCCTGAACGGTAGTAGTGGTGGCTTTCGAGGAGCTCTGATCCTCGGTTTCGATGGGTGTCGAACAGCTAGTGGAAGGAAGAAAAAGGGATGTGTGCTTGACTGCTGTTGCTGGGTGGCTGGAGAATGACGCTAAAAAAAAAGGGAGCTGGCGTCAGGTTAGAGTTTTGGTTGGCTGTGCTGACCGAAGAGAAGGAAGAAGAAGCGAGACCACCGTGCTAGGTCTGCGAAATGGGCACCTGAAATGGCGTGTTTCAAAAAAATTCGAGACATCGGTCACCTCACAAGCGACAAGTCTCGTATGTGACCTTGTCTCGAGGGGGCAATTTGTAGGCACTCAAAATTTGTTCGTGCCATACCAAAATTAAATTTAATTGATTAATTGGGCCAACCCTTTTAATTAATTTAATCAAGCCCAAAGACTCACAACTCAAGCCCAAGATGAAGCCCAGATGACTACCAAAACCAAGTCCGGGTCCAGTGAAAATTCGAGTCAAAGCCCAAACCGAGACTTAGGACGACTACCAAGTCAAGCCACGACCTAAAAGGCTGAATGACGTTCAAGTGATGGTGCGGTCAAAGGTCAAAGGTCAAAGGTCAAAGTCAACATCGACTCACAAGTCAAACATCAAAGACGACTCTCAAGTCAACGTTCGGTTAAAACTCGAGGCGCCTTCCAAGTCAATGCTCGGTTCAAGCCTGGAAGACTACAAAGTCAAAGTCAAACAAATGAAAGTCAGGTAGCCTAGGATAAGGCCTGATTGAAAGGCCCAAAACCTAGGTCAAAGCCCATAACCCAAGTCAAGGCCTGTCTTAACTTGGGAGGAGGAGTTTCCCTATAAATAATTCCCCACCCCCTTTGCTTCAAGGGTTGGAAAATGCATCCTTGAGAGAGAAAGAATCAGAGGATTTTGTATCCATAGAGATTGTAACCCAATTGAATCTATAAAAATTCAATCTTTGTAATTTGTGATTACAGTGGTATGATGGGTCACCACATGGGTCATGATTCGAAGAAGATGTGTAGTAGAGTCATATTCTTGATCGACAAAATTGATGAAATCAAGACCCATTTTCATGTCAACCATATCCCTCAAAGATAGGTCCTGGCATAAAACATGTACTACCGAGGATCTTTGGGGAAAACAGAGGCGATTGGTTGCCACTTTGAGCAGTCACCCTTTCACCCAAATACCAAATAAAGTTATACGAGCTCTCTATAAGGATCCGTCGTTGGGTGTAGTATTGTGCCACCTACACTATAGTGGATGACTTTCCTATGGGTGAAAATTCACCTACAAAAAGAGATAGTTAGAAAAGCCCAAAGTGACCAAGTAGACTAAGAAACAATAGTTTTCTACAAATGTAGACATTCAAGGCAATGATACCATGCTCAATGCATTTATTGGTTTTTCAAACCACCGAGCATTCCAACAAAATCTCCATTGAACTTGATTCTCCTTGGTCCTTGTCACATGGTCAAAAAATGAGTAGGCTTCCTGGATCACGATGAAATTTTAGGAAAGTACTCGTAAAACCAAGGCCGCAAAAGTGAGAATCAAGGGCAACAACCTAAAAGTAAGAAATGATTTTAAAATAAATCACTACCTGCATAAACCACTGACAAGTAAGCCAAAATTGTGCTCACTAAGAGTTTTATCCATTTTCATGCCTATATTCACATTCCACAAATAACGGTGGAATACGTGGGCACCCCCAAGTTTATGTGTTTCACTCTATCAAGACTAGCAAGATTAACTAGGTAGTGGAAGTGCCAATCATTGCTTAACTTGGAAAAAATGGTAGTCCCAAGGATAAGTGCTAAAATAATGTGGGCCTGTTAGTTCAACACTTTGCCCATCGTTCATCATCAATTATCACATTAAAAAAGTATACTATAAGAGAAGCGTAAGGAATTTTGTTCATGGCATGACCAAAAAGTTATAATAGTTGGTCACCTAGTAAGTAAAAATCCTCTTAATGAACTAGTGGATCCCCAAAAATTCTATGACCTATTAGCATGGCAAACTCAAAAGGAGTTCATTTCCAATAATGGGAAATCCAAAGTGTTAGTAGTGTTCCAAAATCTTTCAACTATTGCTCGAGTAATACAAAGATAATTCAGATCCACAACCTCTTCTAAGGCTAAATAAAGAGTCTCAAATGTAGCATTGTTCAACACAGAGTGAATATGAGCCTCTCTATCCCGGAGCTCTCTCATAAATTTCCTATGGGCACCCACACCCCTAACAAGGTCCTTCTTAAAAACGAAAGAAAGCAAATCACATCATACTTATACCCACGGTAAGAAAACAACTTTTAAAGTAGAAAGATGAGCACTTGCTGTTCTTGAAGTAGCTTGATAGGATCTATAGAACTCTATGTCTACAAGGAGGTTCCCTTTATCCCAAGCCTCGACAAGTCTTAATTCCCTATTGATGAAGGAGTTCAAGGTAGCCTTTCTTCCTTACTCCTATTTTATGGATGCGCCCTCCTTATGCTCATGATTTTTCTTAGAGCATAATTTCAAACACTCTTAAATGTAGTTTAGAAGATGAATATACTAGCTGCCTAAGCAAGAGAAGCATTAAGGCATGGCACACAGTTCCCAAAAAATGAAATAAATAGGCAAATGAGAAGAAACAAAGGAGGGACCATACTAGGTTCACTCATACATGCCTAGACATGCATGCACTACTACATGCATGAAATAACAACAAAAGAACAAGGAGAACAAGAAAAGAAAGAAGCCAAAAGGTGTAAGGACCACATCCTAGGGTTCCCCCCCAGGTGCAGTTCACCAACGAACGGTTGGACTCTCTCACTAGATGTTTGGATCCAAATATATATATTTTTTTCTTGAAATAGGTCAGACCGCAGCAAATTGGAGGCTTGTCCATAGCTTAGATTCAGGAACCTGGCTGGGTTCTTGGGCCGGAGCTAGGTTTATGCATTTTGGATGGAACCTAGTGGTAATGCCTACCTGACTTGATAATTTGGGCAACATGCCTAATCCTGGAACCTTTAGGATTCCTGGGCCAGAATTGAGCCCATATTCTGGTCCAAATAGTGTTACTATCGAGATCAAAAATCGATTTACTCAATCAACAAAGATGAAGTAGAAGAAAATAAATGAGAAGTAAGAAAAGTGATGAACATTAGTTAATAGTGTCGCCAATGAAATTTCGCTATCTCAAATGAGCAATAACCAAAGGAACATGATAAGCGCCTAGCATGTATATCATTTTAAGGTTATTTTGCTGCATTTTAGGGAGAATTATGTGCCTTATGTGATAATTTATACTCATTTTCCCGTTTTGCGCTTGATTTTGGTGCTATTGATGATATTTTGCAGAAATTGGCTAAGAGAACCTGAGTTTGTCATGAAAATCAATGAAGAATTATCCAGAATGTAAGAGCCCACAAAAAATTGACCAAAAACCCGCAAGAGATATGGTTTACCGGGGTATATATCATGGATAATGACCACTACCTTCCGCAAGCGCACGGGTAGTCGTAGTATAGATAAAAGATACCTTTCCTCATGGACTAAAGTAATCTATTGGGCCTAGTCTTGTCAAAATATGCTAAGCAAAGCTGTATTTCAAGTGGTTTTAATTAACTACTGCAAATGAACTTGTCTAAATCAATAAGGGAAAAACATCTAGGAATTTTTCGTAGAGGTGGAAGAGAATTGGATCAAAATTAATAAACATGTGCTATTCTCTAATTAGTTAATTTCGAGGAGTTGCAACCATTTCTAGAAACTTGATCTATTCTTTCGAAATCAATCAAATCTGCCTGAACTGAGCAAATGTCATCCTTTCAAACTAATTTGACTTAATTCATGTTCAATATATTCGATTACTTACTAGTCCTTGTAACATATAAATCTCTCTTTTGAGACTGATAAACCTCTATTTTACACACTTTTAGGCATGATTTTTACCTCTCATCTTGGCATTTTCTAGTAAAATTCCTAGAGTTTAGAGGTTGATTAGTCATTCTTCACCTAAAATCTACTTAAAAGTGTGTCTTTATGTTTTCAGGGGTTACACTGGAAGAAATGAGGAAAACAAGCCAATGTCGCGCCAAACAGGAGCTAAAAGGGAGGACTTCAGGCCAAAAGAGGGTGGCACGGTGTCACCATGCCGCACAGGCTGACCGTGCCACATAAAAGAAACTGGAGCTCGCGGGACAGCAAAGTGGCACGGTGACGTGGCACGACCGTGCCAACAATTTGATCTCCACAACCCCATGTCGTAGCGTGGCACGGTCACACCGTGCCATGTGGCACGACCGTGCCACTTTAGTCGCCTTCGCTGAGTTGTGTTTTCGCATTGTCATTAGGACAGTTTTGAGTTTTCAGCTTTTCTCTACTTTTTCTCTCTCGTTTTAGGCGATTTCTAGGGCTTTTAGGGTTTGCTTATTGTGGCTATTGAATTCAAGCTTCGGATCAAAATTAGTTTACGCTTTCGATTGAATGTTGTTGCAGATTGTTCAGGGTACACTTTTCTACCCCTTTTCTTTCGTTTTAATTCAAGTTCTATATTCCTTGACATTTTATTGTTCTTGATTGAGATGTTGTTCAGAATCATGTTTAGCGGCTAAATTCCTTAATCTTGGAGTGGGTGTAGCCCCTGTGATGTAAATTGGATTGTTAATTCTAGGTTTTTGTGAATTACGCCAGAGTATAATTGAATTCTCACTTAGCATGCCAGGTGTTCGATGAATTGCCTGAGAGGGTTTTATTCATGTTCTTAATTTGGGTTTAGGAGACTAATGAAAGTTAGGTCCTTTACTTAGAGTAGCTTTGTGAGTAATTGAATTACCTGACACGAAAGTAGTCGGGGGTGCAATTGGGAATCGAAATTACATGATCTTGTGGTTTTGTTATTCTAGTTTCACGAAAGTAGACAACTAGGTTAGCTTGATCAGTCTAATGACCTTCGAAAGTAGGCGTAGATGCTTTAAACCGGTAATAATTCCATTTCAATTATCTTACAGGCAGATTCACACGACCTAGTTTATTCTACAATGAATGTCACAATGCGGTGAACCCCAATCCAGGATTCCCTTCTCATTATTGACTTAGACCAAATAGAGTTAGAATCAGTTAAACCAACTTCACTCGACATTCGCCTAGATTAAGTGTTAGAAATCGATTCGGTGGTTGAAACTAAGTTCTCTGTGGACACGACCCGTACTTGCCTTTGCTAGCTACAACTGGCACCGTGCACTTACTAGTCCTTGTAACATATAAATCTCTCTTTCGAGACGAAGTTATGCTAAGTTTATTCAAGCAGTCCAACAACCAAATGTCTTCTTTCGAATGTTCACTCAATTGTTTCAAGTATGCAAGTAAATTTTGGCCAAAAATCAACTCACAACATGAATAACACTTGATAGAATGAAATCAAACCAATCATGAAAATATGCACAATTGAATAAACTAAAACAAGATCCAATACATTTCCAAAAAACTACTAAATCCCTAGACTAAGGAAACAACTCAGATATGATAAAGGATAAACAAACTAACCAAACAAATCGACAAAATCTGAGCGAGAAGAACTTGACTGAGATGGCCTTCACCAAGAGCTTCAGAACCTCCTCAGGATCAAAACCCTCACACTCAAAACTCATACAAAAGCAAAACCAAAACGAAAGAACAAAGTTTGAGAGAAAATAAACTAAACTAATCTATTCTTCACTAGGCGAATTCCACTTGCTTTGCTTGCTATGGATTTCTCTTCCACGCTACTAAACGTTGCTATTTATAGAAAACTCCAGTTGATCTCAACCACATAACCGAGAGAAAATGAAGGGGCAGCAGTTATAGGCTGACCACGGTCCGATCGTAGTCTGCGCTGGAACCGGTTTTTTGCTCTTTACTTGGCCAATGGGCGTAGCAACTCATGGATGACTGTGGGGTTGGTCAAAACACAGCCATTAAAGGGAAAATGCTGGGTTAAAAGGCTAAAAATCCTTCAAAACACATAAAACAACTACACCCAAGCATAAATCGAGAATAAGAGAGTAAACAACATCATTTAGCACAGAATTCTCCTAAAAATGAGGCAAAACTGCCCTAAAAGGATGTACATATTAAGCACTTATCAAACTCCCCCATGTTTAAACTATTGCTTGTCCTCAAGCGATGCAAAAACTAAAAAGGTATATATAACCTCCTCAGGATAGACATAGGTAATATTCAAATGGCAAAGATGATCCTAAGGTAGCCCAAAATGATGTAAAAATATCATTAACCAACACAATAGGGAATTAAATTTCAAAAACCTTTTATAGACCATAAGGCAAAACTTGAACCAATCTTCCCCTAAATTGTCAAATACAATCATTCTAGCAAGTGAAACAAGCAAAACTAGTATGGCCGGTGAAACCTCACTATAGTTTTGTGGCACTCAACACTCATGTATTTGACAATGCATATATGAAGGGTCTCTCAATTCTCATTCCTTGGACACAAATCTACCATAGGCTTGACAAGAGTCTCGAATTCACCACCAATATAAAATGCAAATGCACTAAACAATCGTGAGGACTTTCATAGGGATGTAACAGGGCTTAGTAAAGGTGAGAAGGGAACAAATATTATTGGAAATGAGGAGCTAAAAGCCAAAGAATAAGAGCTTAAAAAATTCCAATGCATCATACCACATCCTTCTCGAATCATATCAAAACAAATCCCAAAATGAAATGAGAAAGAGTCGAAAATCACTGATATCATTCATTCCCACCAAGGCTAATCACTTTCTTTGAAAAAAAAATTTCATCTCTTTCTTTTTTTTTATTCATTCATTTCTTCTTTTTTTCTTTTTTTCTTTTTCTTTGTTTTGTTTTTTTCAAAAAGGAATAGCGAAGGGAATTTCATAACAAACTTTAAAATTGAACTCTTCTCTAAATTTTACACAATAAAACAAGGGATTTATTCAAATATTTACATCCCTTCACCAAATAGCCAAAATTCACTAAAGAGAATAACAATCCACCTTGCTAACACTCTATCAAACTTGATGCAAAAGAATGTAACGCTCTTCTAGCCTTGCCTTGAGGGTAAGACAAGTATTTGGCCATAGGCTAAAAATGGAAGGTTCAAATCAAGAAAAACGGCTATAGGCTCAAATGGGCTAACAAGGGATACAATACACAACAAGGGTGGCTATTTGGCCATGGGTTTAAACAAATAAATGAAAGAAAAATACCTCAATCATATCGCCTAAATACATATGCAAAATGTGATCTTGAACGAGAATCAAGGTAAGGTCTAGAGAAATGATGTCAAGGAAGAGTCACATATGAAAGAAAATATGAGACTAATAATGATAAACTGTCTCTAAAGGCTCAAAGTCTCACGGGACATCTACCAAAGACAAAGCTAGCTCACTAGCACACACATGCCAAAATTTCATGTAAAGACTCATAGGGAAAAACAATTCGCAGCTAACATGTGGCCAAAACATGAAATTCAGTTTGAAAATTCATTCGCAAACGTTTTTGCACAATTCTGTCGAATGAAAGGATCAAACTAAACCAAAGAAAGCTACCAAATCTATAGAGATCTTCATCGGAGGATTTTTCTTTTCTTTTGTGTTTTTTTTCTTTTTTTCTTGTTGTGTTTTTTTTATGCTCCTATAAACAATGCAAACTAAAATGCAAAA